>JAKFHU010001798.1:94357500-94982500 GCA_023783475.1 Daubentonia madagascariensis | reverse complement strand
CTCTTCAGGATCTGACATCTCAACCTCTCTCATTTAAGAAATCTATTTTCCCAACAAACCTTTCTGTACATAAAACATCCAACTCCCATACCACAATCCTAAATTAAAATGAACACTCCTGCCTCTCTTCAACAACCCTTTTCTTCCCAAGATCCAAGCCACCATCTAAGTTTCTGGTTTAAATGCTGCATTATAGCCAAGGCTAGACTCACAAGAAGCAGAATGGGGGTGATTTTAGCAAGAATTTCATTCAACCTCATCATTTTCAGAAGAGAAAGCCCAGACTATAAAATATTTTGCCCAAGGTCATTCAATTAACCAGCAAGGCCTGAATCAGAACCTGCCTTTTCGATCCACAAATCTGCCTGCCTCTATGGAATAGATTTTGAGAACCTCAAAAGAACCTATTACTGAAAAACTGCCTCTTCCCTAAAAAAATGATCAATCTCTGGTTACCTTTTGCATTCCCTTGTTAATAAGTATATTCCTATTTCATATCCTATGTCTAGAGGTTGCTAGTTTTGTTCTTTCTTTTCATTATAGCAAACAATTTTCTCCTACCTCTAATAAATAAAATAATGGTAAAGTGATTGATTGATCTTTCCTTTTTGCCAAACAGAGCTGAGAGCCCCTTCTTGCACTCTTCAGGTGAGCTCATTAAAATATACATTTTTCAGGTTCCAAACCTTTAATAGTTTCATCTAATTCCTAAATTAGCTTATGTTTTTCCCCACAAAAAAAAAAATTCAGTTTGTGTTCCTTTCATATTAAAAGTTTAGACAGGAAATTAGATGATGTAATTCAGTGAAATGAACAGGCACTTTAATTCCTTTTGCCAGGCACTGGCAACAAAAAGTAGTATTTGGGAACATAGTGGACACAAAGGGAGTCATTGGGCAGTAAAACTTCTGGCTTATCTTCTCATCCAGGATGAATTCATTTGGATGGGGTGGGAAAGGAGGATAACAATACAGCAAATTTTCCACTTTGTGGCCTATCACTGGTGGGAAAATGCTAAGGCAGAGATTACAGGGTCAGTAGCACAGTACAGTATTTTGGTTTTTTAAAAAACATTAATCATAGGCTGAAGTGAATTGTGCATTATAGTTATCTAGTTATAAAAACTAGAAATGCAAAAAAAGGAATTCTAATAACATCAGTGGTTTTGAGATAACCCAACTATAATTAATAGTTTGCATTTTGAACCTGTACAGATAAAGCTGAAGTAGGACGGCAGTTCAAATAGCCCAGTTAACCTATCACTGTCACTGCTAACAATAAAAAAGGATCAGATAGAATTAAGAAACAAGAAGCCAATTTTGTTTAAAGATTTTTCTACCCTCACAGTGCAGGCAGAAAAACAAAAGGAATCACATAATTTTAAAAGATAAAGACAGAAGGGAAAAGGTAATGTTTTAATCATGGACTGTAATAAGGAAATGCATGTATGTATGCTTCCTAGCCCATTGTCTATAACCGTATGGCTCCACGGAGAAAGAAAACAGGAAACTAGAGCAAGCCATCAATGAACCAATGGGGCCAAAAGGGTAAAACAGCAACCCTCTCTCTATATGGATGACTTCCAAAATTACATCCACCTACCCATCTGACAAATGATCACTGAATGCTTATTTTGGGTCTGGCAGTGATCTGGGCAACAGCGATACAGCAGTGAACCAGCAGAGAGAGACCCTAACCGTACAAACCTCCACTTCCAATGCTGCTTTTAGGCTGCAAAAATGTACTTCCACCATGGCATCCCCACCTCACACATCCAAAACCAAGGTCACCTTTGCTCCCTAAACTATTTCTTCTATGAGTTCCCTGTCTTAGTTAAAGGTATCACCATCCACTCACTTCTCCTGACCACTAATTTTTAAGTCATGTTAAACTCCAACCTCTCCTTCATTTCCACCTCTACGAACTCCTTCAACATATCACCAAAGAACTGATCACTGAACGTCTACAGTTTCTTTAATCTGTCTTCACCTTTTCATTCCCTCTATCATTTGGTTAAGGACCGCATCATCTTTTGCCTAGATTATTGCAAGAGCCTCCTAACTGAGGGTTTTGGATCTTACCTCCAAAAGCTGCTCAACCTCTCCTTCTCCATTTCAGTTGATGGCAACCACATCATTCCCCCCATTAAAACCTCACATGAATCCTTGACTCCTCTCTTCATTCTTCCCCGCATCCAATCCATCAGGATATTCTATTCACTCAGGCTCTGAAATATATCCATACTCTGACTACTTGTCATCACCTCCCCTCCTACCACCCTGGTTCAAGCCAAATTGATCACTACAATAGCTTCCTTACTGGCCTCCCAGCTTTACTCTTGCCCTAGTGTAGTCTATTCTCAAAACAGCAGCCAAGTGAACCTTTTAAAACACGAGTTAGTCTATATCATTCCCTGTGAGGCACCTCCATCACTCAGAGTAAAAGCCAAACCCCTTAAAAAAGCCTCAAAGCCCTAGATGATCTAGTCTCTCTTTTTCTTTCTAACCTTGTCTCTTCTACTCTCATTCACTCACCCTAGTCTTTCAGCTCTAGCCACTACCCTCCTACGAGTTCCTCAAGCACAGAAATGCTGTTGTCTTGGGACCTTGGAAAGGACACCCTCCCCTACATATCCATGTGGCTAACTCCCTCACTCCTTCAAGACTTTTCTCAAATCTCACCTCCTCCATGAAGCCTACCTTGACCACCTATTTCATGACGCAACTTCCTCCTAAGCACACAAAATCCCCTTTACTCTATGCTATTTTTTGCCCAAAGCAATTATCTAACATAAGATATGTAATTTAGTCATTACATTTATTGTTTGCTATGTTTCTCCCCATTAGAAATATACACTCTAGGGGAAGGATTTTGTCTGTTTTGTTCATGATTTTATGCCAAGTGCCTAAAACAGCACCACGCCATAGTTAAGTGTTCAATACTGACTGAATGAATGGACTAATCAATCACCCTGCTCTCAGGATCTCTGCCCCAAGGTCATCTTTCTCAAGCATAGCTCATGATGTCAACTCCCTGCTGTAATTTTTTTTTTTATAATAATATAAATCAGGCTTCCCCTCCAAAAAGAAAATCCAACTCTCTTTGCTGATTCCTTTCAGCATTTTTGCTTCAATAACACTTTTAATGTTTTTGGTACAACTCTCAGTATTTTACAAAACACTCTTTCCTAAATTAACAGTAGAACATAGTGGCTGTTTGGACTTCTTTGTGGCATTTTAACTCAATTTCCTTTAAAGTTATTGATTTTTTTAACATTTTTTTTTCCAGCACAAGCACTGCCACTTTAAAGACTGCTTAGAGGACACTTTAGGGGATATAAAAACAATCTTAAATAATCGTTAATATTAAAGTAACAGAACAATATACTTGCAAAAGTTCTGAGAGGGATAAACAATAGCAAGGTTCAGTTGATGCTAATATCTATGAGCTCTACTCAGGCAGCTTTGCAATTGGATAAATCATAATATTCTTTTTAAATTGGAGGAGGACTCTGAATTATTTCAAATTTTGTAAATAAAATTATACTTTATATCATGTTCTTTCAATTTCTATAAAAATATAACTGTATTGTAGCTAAGTTTGCCAAGAAAATGTCAATAAAAGGTTTTATAGTCAGAATTTGTTTATAAATGTTTACAAGTACATCTATTCCATATATTTAGAAATAATTATATTTAAAAGACATACTTAAAGAAAGCCCCTTAACACATTTTAAGAAAGGAGGAAGCAGGCTGGGCAAGGTGGCTCATGCCTGTAATCCTAGCACTCTAGGAGGCCGAGGTGGGAGGATTGCTTGAGCTCAGGAGTTCGAGACCAGCCTGAGCAAGAGCAAGACCCCATCTCTACTAACTAAAAATAGAAAAATTAGCTAGGTACCTAATACAGGGTGCACACCTTTAGTCCCAGGTACTCGGGAGGCTGAGGCAGAAGGATTGCTTGAGCCCAGGAGTTGGAGGTTGCAGTGAGCTATGATGACGCCACTGCACTCTACCTCGGAATGACAGAGTGAGACTGTCTCAAAAAAAAAAAAAAAAAAGGAAGCAGATGTAGGAAGAAAAATCAGAAATTAGAGGCAAAGATCCCAGAGTATATCAGTCACCAAGGCCTCCCAATTTTGATTCCAGGTCTTCCTGGGTATGGGCACATCCTAGCCCTTTGATGACAAATCCCAGAATCTGGAAAAATCAATTCTCCATTTATATTTACCAGCTTAAGAGGGTTTCTGTTACTCCCACTAAAAGTCTGATTATTCAATATTTAGATCTGGGTTCATACATGGGCTGAAAACCACATAGCCTTCACTGACCATAAAGTAAACAAAACATGAGAATTTGAATTGTCAGCATTTAGAAACATAGTCAATTAACTTAGAGAATGAAAGTCCCCTAGAATAACAAAATTGTGATAACCTCAAGACATCACGAAAGTGACGGTTTTATCTTGGGAGAGTTAGAAGATAGAACGAACTTAGAGGAAAACCATATGACATACTAAAAAACAACAAGCAACAGCTGCAGCAGCAGCAATACAAGACAACCCAAAAAAGCAAGCTTCTTGCCATCACGTTACTAACAAACACACACACAGGTGAGAAACAGAAAATAACTGGCCCCATTTTCAGACAGACAAAAAGTAATTCCCTCATGGTCACAAAGTTGGGTTCCCAAAAAAAACCTAAATAATTATATCCTTGCACTTACAAAATTACAATTAGAATAAATACTTCAAAAGACAGGCAATCACCTTATATCTAGCTCTGTAATACTGAAATTAACTTGGACTATTTTGATTCTCATCACTGACAGCAAAAGAAATTATACACCATCTCAAACAATCCACTCAAAACTATGGTTGTAAGGATATCAAGTGATTTTTATAAGCTAGTAGTCACCTCCCAATATAATATTCATTCATACCCATGTTGTATGCCAGAGATACAGTTGTCTCTGTGAGTACTTTGAGGCCCTTCCCACCATCTTACAGTGACAGATCTATTTATAGTCATACCAAGTGCTACTGCAAACACATGGGCAACGTGCACCAGGGGGGAAAAAAAAAAATGAGGAGACCAACTGCTTTCTGGAGCTTGTTTTGAATACTGTGGCTGATATTGAGGCTGATCAAGAGTTTCACAAAGGTTAGGGATATACCAAGGATTCCTAACTTACTTTATTTGTTTATTGTTGTAAACCTTTCTTGACCTTTTATTATGTTTATATTTACTTTGTATAAAAAAAATTAAATAAGTTCCCATGTGTCCTGTAGCAAAAAGAATATTTCTGTTCATCTGTACTTACTTTGATTAACGTCTCTCAAGTTGTTGGTTGGGATACACCACATTCTACTCTTAAATCTCATCAATTTCTCACTTTTCCCCTCCTTGGACTATAGGGACTTAATGTTTCCAGTTATTCTGACTAGCAACCCATGCATTCCTTGTATCAATGTTGCTCCAAGATTTTAGGCAGCAGAATTATCTGGATATTTATTAAAAGGTAGATTCCTGGGCCCCAACACAGACCTAGAAAATCACCCCTTGGGGATGGAGCTACAGGAACTGTGTTTTAAAGCAGTGACCATCAAAATTTTTTGTTCCAGCACCTTCTGATTTTTAAAGCTATACATTTATGCTCCCTTACACATTTTTAAGTTGACATCTAGTTTGACAAGTTGCATATGGACATAATTTCTAACTTGTTGTAAATATCCACATTTATAAATAAAACTGTTAATCACTGTTACATGGATAAAACGCTCTCTAAATATCAGAGATTTGAAAAACATTACCCATTTTAAAGAAAGAACAAACTCTTCTTCAGTCTTACATCCTTTTATTTTTATTCTTCTCAAATTCATATAGCTTTTCCATATCCCCAGAGTTTTAATATTAATATAACATATTTTTATGCCTGTAAATATTTTACCGATCACTCTATCATGCTTCCCTGCAAATGAACTGTATACATAATTGACATCTTAAATTTTAAATTTCCTGTGGCCATAGATTGAAATATTTTTTAAAATTTTTCTTATGGATGTAGTTTCTGAAATTATTATTGGTCCACAATTGATCAAAACAAGTATGTAATAAATGTTAATAAATCCATTGTAATATAAGAAGTAAGACTTTTCAGTATACATCTCTTAATGAGATGGATGGGTTGTATTTTTTTTTAACACATATAATTTTTTACTTATCACTAGAATGAGAAATAGTTCAACATCAGTTCTATTCCTATTTTTCATATGTAGATATAAGAATTTTATATGTAGATATAAGCCCTGAGAAACTTACTCTTATAAATAAATAGATGGAAATTGAAGTTTTGCTACTGTGATGTCATTAAATTCTTTTGACTTCTTCCTAGTTATATAACAAAAATCACATCATCACTTGTCAATATTTTTAAAGATCAGCTGACAACTTCACTATAATCAATTTTATTGAGAGCAAAGAACTGAAAATGGTTTGTTATCTGGTCACATTAGAGTCACTTACTTTCTCAATACCAACACCATATTTTCAGTTTTTCCTTTGGTTTGTGCCTTGGAGGGTTTTATATTCAAGGCTGATGCACCAAGATTCAGGATGAGAGACAGTAGTGCCTTTTTGTCCTAATTGGAAGTAGGGTACTTGTGAAAGGGTAGGCAGTAAAGGAGAGTCTACATACAGCTGAACACCGATTTCCTTACACCTACCTCCTTAGAATGTCTTACGTATCTCCAGGAACATGTATATACTGGTTTCAACACACTGACTGGAGCTCTGTGCATTTAGTCATCCTTTCATTCCACAAATACTTGTCAAACACCTGTAACATGCCAGACACTTATCTACCCACTGGAGATAGAGCAGTGAATAAAACAAGGAAATTCCTGCCCTCATGGCCCTTCCAAGTGGGAACACACAATCTGTTAGGTCTGTGTTTGGTGCTACAGCCAGACCTGCTTGAGCTTCCTGTAGCCTGAGCAAGGCACTCTGTTCTCCCCGCTCTCCCAAAAGAACTGTATACCCACTGTGATGGTTAATTTTAGGTGTTAACTTGACAGGATTAAGGAATACCTAGAAACCTAGTAAAGCATTACTTTGGGGTATGTCTATGAGGCTGTTTCCAGAGATTAGTGTGTGAGTCTAGGTGGACTAGGTGGCAAAGATCTGCCCTCAATGTGGGCAGCCACTATCTGACCTTCTGGGAACCCAGAGACACTGAAAACGGGAAAAAGATGAATGTATCAATCTTCAGGATCTGGAATATACGTGTCTCCTGCTTTGGGCAACAGAACTCTAGGATCTCCAGCCTTTGGACTCCAGGACTTACACCAGTGGCCCATTGGGTTCTCAGGTCTTCGGCCTCAGACTGAGAGTTACACCATTAGCTTCCCAGGTTCTGAGGCCTACGGACCTGGACTGAGCCATGCCATGGGCATCCCAGGGTCTCCAGCTTGCAGACAGTCTGTCATGGGACTTCTCAGCCTCCATAATCACAAGAGCCAATTCCCCTAATAAATGCTCTCTCATATATCTCTACAATCATCCCTCATTATCCATGAAGGATTGGTTCCAGACTTCCTGCAGATACCAAAATCCATGGACATGTAAGTCCCTGATATACAATGGCATAGTATATAACCCACACATCCTTCTGCATCCTTTAAGTCATCTCTCAATTACTTATAATACCTAATAAAACGAAAAACTATGTAAATAGTTGTTATACTGAATTGTTTAAGGAATAGTAAGGAAAAAAGTCTGTATATGTTCAATACAAATTTGTTTTTCAATATTTTTGATCCATGTTTGGTTGAATCCATGAAATACGGAACCCACCAACTGTATATATATCCTATTAGTTCTGCCTCTCTGGAGAACTCTACCTAATATACCCATTTAGTCACCAGATAGTTATTAAGCACCTACTGCATGCTAGAACCTTAACTAAACCCAAAGGAATACAGAGGATGCAGACTGACTCTTCCCACTATGCAATAAGCATAAAGCCTCTCATTCAGGTTTGCCTTGTGTAATATATTAAGTCACTGTTTAAATAAATTTGAGTTCTACAAAGCAAAGACCAAATCATCACCAGGTTCAACTGAATTCTCCTCTGTATAAACAATATTAATCTATTGGCTGTGCTTAAAATCTAAAACATAATTTTGTTCCCAAACTATGGATGTTAAGTATGCTACATGCTGGCTAGTGACTGCATTCTAGGATAATTTTTAACCATTGACAAAAACAAATTACTCTTCCTATCAGGAGAAAAGTACTAGTCCCAAGGACCAAACACTAAACGTTTGTCAAGAAAACAAAGCCAACCATCCATGAAAAGCAATAGCGTCAAAGTGCACAATTTCCTAGGGTGGAAATTTCCAACAATCAGATATACTCTTGTTGAAAATTAAGGTCCACCATGTCATTTAAGTTGGAAAATTAAAAGTATTTTAAGTTCCTAAGTTAAATGACTCCAAATGTTTCTTATCAAGAAAAAAGCCTCTCCACCCAACCACACAGCTACAATTTATAACTACCAAAAGAAATTTTGCAAAGGCCCTTTGTAAAGGATGATCCTCATGTAACTAGTCAATTTCCCACCCTCTCTCTCTCTTTTTTGTTGTGCCTTTTAAAAACTATTATTAGGATATCTACAGTCAGGAGATAAAAAAGTTATTTCATATATAAAGTTAATGTAGAATATATAATAAGAATTTCTTCTCCACTAGTGGTAATACACTTGCAGTGATAGCTACAACTTCACATCATTAACCCTTGAAAGTGAAGGCAGCTGGCAGGGTGAGGAGGGCTCTGACAGTGACAGAACAAAGCTGGCAGGACCACACAAAAGTAGAACTCCTAACTCTGCTTTCAAAAGCCCAACAGCCTAACCAAAAGAACTACCCAGGATAGAACTAACATTGCAATCAAATGAGGGCAAAATACTAAGGTTCCATCTAGATCAAAATATTATGATTCTAAAAACATGCCAAAGTTCAGCAAGCCATACTAAACTTATATGACCTCTAAATATGCTACAAAGATAAAATGAAAAAATAGATTGTGTGATGAACAAATGAGGGATATTATGGGCTCTAAATAGGGTACAGTCCATGAATTCTGGGTATAGCCAGAAAATACCAGCCTCTGAAATTTAGGTTAATCATGAATTAGAAAAATAAATCAATCACCAGTGATGGGAAAAACTGGCATCATGTGCCCCTGATGAGATGCACTAAGAAGGATACAATGTCACCTATGTAATATTACTGTCACAAATGTTTAATCTGAATCTAATCATGAAGGAACAATTAGACAAATCTAAACTGAAAGAAATTCTGCAAAATAACTGGCTTCTTAAAAAATGTCAAGGAATAAAAGACAAAAAAAATGTTGAAAAACTGTTCTTGATTAATTTCAATAAATTGATATTGAACATCTACCATCTGGAAGGTGATAGAGTATGGTGCCTAAGGGTTCAGAACTAAGAATATAACAAGTCAATTCACAGGCTCTAAATCCTATGTCTACCATGTGGAAAAGACATTTAACCATGCTATGCCCCAGTTTCGTCTCTGTAAAAAGAGGATAAGAATAGTATCTTCTTCAAAAGATCATAGAGAGTTAAATGAATTTGTCTATAAAGGTCTTAGCACAGTGCTGGGCACTCAGTAAGTGCTCACTACATGTCAGTGGAGATACTGAGGATGGAGAAAAGCCACCAGGGGCTGGGGGAGAAATAAAGACCAACATGGTCACTGCCATCACTGAGCTTACAGTGAAATGTGAGTTAGGAAAAAAACAGGCCAGACAATTCTAAGAGTGTGATACAAGCACTTTGCCTGGTGAAAGGCTCTAGAGTACAAAGGAGGCTGTTAGAGCAAGGAATGGTGGTGTCAGAACTGAGGTAATGGCAGAGAGGAGAGGCAACTAAAAATGGAGAAGTCAAACTTGGGGACTACTAGGGTGATGAGGCAGGAACAGCTGAGGACTGAGACCTGCTCCGGGCATGGCAGCTGGATGGGTGTGGTGCCAATCACTGAGAAAGGGAGCACAGGGGACGAGCAGGTTCTATCTGGGTCAGACTCAGCAGGAAGGGCCACCCAAGGGGAACTGTGCTGGAGTCACAAAGGTCTGCAGTAGAGAAGTCTTGATCTTGACGGAAAAGATAGTCTGCATTCCCCAGAATAAAACAGCTAAACCAAACAGCTTTCATCTTGTTCTTGCCTGGGCTCCAATTTCAAAAGATGATTTTTTACAATATGACAGTCCCATCAATCTCATGTATTTCATAGTATAACTATCTTACTGTTTAAATAGATACTAGGGGCCCGGTGGCTCACGCCTGTAATCCTAGCACTCTGGGAGGCCAAGGCAGGAGGACTGCTTGGCTCAGGAGTTCAAGACCAGCCTGAGCAAGAGCCAGACCCCTTCTCTACCAAAAATAGAAAAGTTTAACTGGGCATGGCGGCATGCACCTGTAGTTCCAGCTACTCGGAAGGCTGAGGCAGGAGGGTCGCTTGAGCCTAGGAGTTTGAGGTTGCAATGAGCTTTAAGACACCACCACATTCTAGCCAGGACGACAGAGCAAGACTGTCCCAAAATAAATGAATAAATAAATGTATAGATATATACTAGAACGGACATTTGTGGTTCTCAACAGGTTCATTAAACCTAAAACTTTAAATTCCCCTGCCAGGAAAGTTACAATGTTAGCCAGATACTCTTACTCTACTTGAGAACATTATTTTGTTTATTAAAAATAAGAAAGAATGCAATTATAAACTCTCATTTTCTAGGTTACAAAACATATAACCCCTCATTTACACCCCCTCCCCAAAATAACATTGTTTAGAACAACTCTAACCACATGTGTTCATGTGTCTGTGGGCAAAAACACATATGATATGTTGGTATTATAAATAAAACACTAGATTCAATCTTGGCCCAGAGTCTCAATTATCAATCCAACCAGAAGCTCAATTTGTTATACAACACAAAATCGGTCTTGCTGCCACACTATGTGCTCATTCAATGTATGCCTGACCATGGCTACAGGCAACAGTGTCTATACACAGTCCTTGAGGTTTACTGCACTGTCTGATAGCTCAGATCAATCTGCCTTGGCTCATTTCCTTGTGAAAGAGATGACTCCCAATGTCCATTCTCTACTCCCTTTAGGAATAAACCACCACCCCAGAGTCTTAGATCCTTACTACAGTCCACACTTCCAAGCCTCTTCTGTAGTGATGTATAATCATGTGACTTAAGTTCTGGCAATTAGGATGTGAGGGGAAGTGATGCCTGCAACTTCCAGGGCATGCCCATGAAAAGGAACTATCTGGCCTCCACTTTCTCTTTCCCACAGAATAAACAAAGATGTTGGAGTGGTGAGCCACCTGCAGCATGCACGTGAGCAGAATAACTGAGGCCATGGAAGAATAACAAACTAAAAGGAGCCTGAGCCCCTAATGTACTCCCGAAGCTAAGGGCTAGACTCCGAACTGACTACCAGCTTGGATTTTTATATGAAAAAGAAACTTATCCTGTTTAAGTCACTATTATTTTGGTCTTTATTAAAATAGCCAAACCAACATCTTCATTCATTTTCACTCCAACCATTAAAGTCTACAATTATGCAGAATTTCTTTAATGAGGATGTGCCTCACTGTGTCTTAGAGCTTTTCATTTCTTTACCATGACTGCAGATATCTCAGCATCCCACCCAGACTACAACAAATGTTTATGCTGGAATCTTTAAGGGGCATAATAATAAACAGGTATGGTCACCACCACTCCTCTCCAAATGGTCATATATTAAACCTGCCCTTTAGTTTGTTGCTAGAGCCTCAATATTTGCAGAGCCCATGTGAAGGACTTCCAGTCTATCTGACAAATTTTTAACCTTGGTGTTATATATGACGATGACATCCTAAATCCAGCATCGGGACTAGCCTATACTGATTTTTTCCCCCTGCTAGGACAGGATAAATTATACTTAATCCTCTATATTTTCCTCTTTGATGTTTGTTGTAGGCATAGTAATGCCCCCCACCACTACCACCCCAAGATGTCCTCATTCTAACCCCCGGAACCTGTGACTATGTTACTTTACATGGAAAATGGGACTTTGCAGATGTGATTAAGGATCTTGAGATGGGGAGCTTATTCTGGATTATCCAGGAAGGCCCAATTTAATCACAAGGGTCCTTATAAAGAGGGAAACAGGAGTGTCAGAGTCCTAGAGGAGAAGTGACAAAAGAAGCAAGAGTTGGAGGTATGCCATTGCCGGAAGAGGCCATGAGCCAAGGAATACAGACAGCCTCTAGAAGTTCAAAAAGGCAAGGAAGGGATTCTCCCCCAGAACCTTCAGAAAGAACATGCCAACACCTTGATTTTTAACCCAGTGAAACCCATTTCAGGCTCTGACCTCCAGAATTATAAGAGAATTTGTGTTGTTTTAAGCCACAGAGTTTGTGGTAATTTGTTACAGCAGCCATAGGAAACTAATACAGTGTCCTTACACATAGCACTATATATTGGTAATAATCCAAATGTAGTTTAGGGTAGGATTGGTCCAGAACTAAAAAGCTGGATGGAAATAAGCAGTTTTAATAATAGACTTTAATAGTATTACTAATACTACTAATAATGTATGATTGTTTTTCCATTTTATTGCAATCACAAAGGTAGCTCTCCTTATCCCTCTCCCCTGCAAAAAAAAGTCAAAAAAGTTGAATATGTAGTAGGTACAAGTGAATCTTATAACTAGATGAAAGGATGATCTCTACCCACTACTGAGCACATCTTCATTTCAAGATGAAACTGGATGCCATTTCTACTAATTCTTGTTATTGTTTTGAAGGATGAATGCTTTCTCCACTAGTATTAATAAAATAGCATTCAATAATCACTTCAAAGGCAAAAGAAGAAATTAAAGAGTTTTTAAAGTTCTCATAACCAAAATCTGTAACCATGTATAGTATTTTCCTGGTATTATTTGGTTCAAATCTCATTCATCACTTGATTGAATTTTAGTTCATGCAGCTGTTGAGTACAGAAAAGCAAACAATCACCCCTGTGGTTTCAGTGTGCTTCAAACAGTAGCATTCCCAGACAAGTGCAAGATTAACTGACCCTAGCTTCATTCATCTGGGCCTCCCCACTTTCAATGTTGGTCAAAGGGGTTTACAATCAACAGGAAGGTCGTGAAAAGCTAAAATTATCACCCCACCCTCGTCCTGTTTCTTGTCAGCACCAGTTAGTTGTCCACCGTTGTGTTTCTGGCTCCATGCCGGTTGCAGTTCCCAACTCAGAGAAGTCTGGGGGCAAACACAGGTCCACTGGAGAGCACTTACCCTGACATTCCAAAGGGAAGTCCTAAGCAACGCCCCTGTGTGCCTCTCTGGCCCAGAGTTCATCCACACCTGACTGCAGAAGGTTCATTTCAAGATCACATTCTTAAGCATGGCCTGTTTTCATTGCCAGGATTTCATACAGTCATAGAACCACAATTGTACTATAAACTCTTGGCCTAAATTTACTTCCCTTCCTTCCTCTTGACCAAAACCTAATGAATGTTGTTTAATACCCAAAATGGTCTAGATCCATGTAACAGGACTCCTTTTGATTCAGAAACTAAATTACTTCTTTGTAATACATCCCTGCATTACATTCAAGAGAGTAACACTATCTCCTGTGCTTTACTCATAGGAAATAGAAGAGTTATATCCTTGGAGTAGAAATTTGGTTCTAAAGACTGTTGTTTTCCTGCTTTACTCTGTCTCAAGGCTTTGGAAGCCATTATAACTCCACCATGGATAATATGTAAGTTTTTCTATCTGTACCTTCAGTTCAATAAATTGAGGTAGGATTTATTTTCCTCATCTTCCTGAGTTAAGCCCCTCTAAATAAGCACTGTTGCCTTTCAGTGTCTAGAGGAAGGTCTGCCTACTCCAAACCTTGGAGGAAAAGGTGGACAACACACACAGATATCCTTTGTTGTCTCTAAGTCATGATCTTTATAAAATTTTTAATGGTTAAGGTTCAATATGCATTCACCTATATACAGCACACTTGCTTTTATACCTTGGAAGTTCTCAGTGTGTCTGTCCCATACATGTTCCATTTTGGTCTTGCTCACTTCAGACTACAGATTCCTAATATGTAAAATATATGGCTTTTTGCTCCTTAATTTTTAAGTGCTTAACCAACTGCTATTTGACAATAATGTTAAAAGCACCTAGGGAAAAAATTTTTAAAACCTCAGGCGAACAATCTAACATTGTTTCTCATCCCATAAACTAACTCATTATCTTTTTTAATTTCCTCCTTTACCTTTTGTTTTACTTAGAACTTAGTATTTATTTTCAACAGGAACTAATAAGAGTTTTTCTGGTTCATTTATGTTCTTTATCTACAATTCACAAGATAACCCTCCCCCAAACCATGTTACTCTGCCAAAATAAAATACCAAAGACTGGGTAGTTTACACAACAGAAATTTATTTTCTCATAGTTCTGGAGGCTGGAAGTCCCAGATCAGGATGCCAACATGGTCAGGCTCTGGTGAGCACCATCTTTCTGGCAGAGATATGGAAAGCAAGCCCTCTGATGTCTCTTCTTATAAGGGCACTAATCCCATCATGAGGGCCCCACCCTCCTAACCTCATCTAAACCTGATTATCTCACAAAGGTCCCATCTCCAAATGCTATCACATTGAGGATCAAGGCTTCAATATATGAATTTTGTGTAGTGCACAATTCAGACCAAACTCCCTTTTTAGGGACAATTTTTACCTGCCTTAGAATGAGTCTACAGCCAGACTTTCTTCATTAAATAAGCAGAGACAGAACACCTGCAAAGTCTCAGGCCCAGGCTAAGTGGTAAGTATTTACAGATGAATGCATGCAATTCCTGACATCAATAGTCCTAATAGTCTCAGGTTCTAGATGTAAATATCCTATTGTGTTGGCTCACTGCAGCAGCCACAGAGGTGTGCCACTCAGATCTCCCCTGTAGAGAAGCACAGCTGACTGAAGCCTCCATGGCATTCACGCAGAGGCTGTGTTTCTGCTGGGCTGCCAGCTAGTGCCTGAGCATGGAGACGAAGAGGTACTGGAGTCAGGGCTTTTCCTGCCCAACGTGAAACTCCAGTAATAGGCAACTTTGCTCAGGGAGGCCCCACCCACCCAACCAAAGCTTCCTCAGAACTACACTGCAGTCTAAAATTCTTCCTCCTCAACCCTCCTTCCTTCCCACCCTCCCTTCACAGATGTCACACCCACAGCATGGTCTGAAGGCTCTCTCCACCTTCCATTGTTTCTTCACCCTTTACCCTTCACAGACATTCCCCCAATTCATCTCTTTCATGCCAAACCCCAAGTTGGCATCTGCTTCTCTGAGGATCCAGAAAAACATACAAAGTAACTTCACATAAAATAACCAAAAGACATGTTTAGCTCCCAAGTAACCTATTCATCTAACTGGGGACAAATCAAACACTTACCTGAGACATGCAGCTAAAACAAAAAGTGATAGAAGAAATAAAGAAAATCTGTTTTTTCTTACATCCAAAGTAAGGCAAAACAAAATTATGCTCACTTTAACTTAATATAATTGAACATATAGCTATTGAGCATTTGCCGTGTACCAGATGTTGTGCAAAGTAATGTGAAAGATACAAAAACAAACACAAGATAGGGACCCTGCCCTCAAGGAACTTATAAACTGTGCTCCTATCTTTGACTCAGAATTCTCACATTATTCATTTAAACAAATTCCTTACACATTTTGTACACACATATACGTGTGCTTCTGTGCAAGGTGGATGAGTACACAGAATTACTTCATATAAATCTTTTTAGGACCTTACTTAGAAAATAATTTAGTCTTCAGAAGTAAATACTAAATATCACTGTATTTCCTATCTACTGTTTCGGAATCCCCTCCCTAGGCCTTCGAAGGGAAAATGTCAAGACATTTCATCACTTAAGATTAGAAAAGTCCTTTAATGGTCATCTACGTAAATAAAACCCCAAACTCCTCAGTTAAGAAACGGGATCAAGACATTTGAGTCAACTGACACAGGCCTATGGCACAAAAAAATCCCCAAACACCTTATTTATTTTCTTTTTTGTTGTGTTGTGAAATATACCATACAAAGAATATATAAAGCAAATATGTAGTTTAAAAAATCACATAAAGCACACACCGTGTGCCCACCATTCAACTTAAGAGCTAGAATATTACTGTAACTATTAAAGTACTTTTCCTTCTCGCCACTCCTTTATTTAATTTTTTTTTTTCCCCAATCCCTCTACTCCTTTAGAATTGTGAGTTTCCCAACGTCACAATTGACATTTTGGGCCAGATAATTCTTAAGTGCTTACCCAGCACATTGTTAGGTGTTTAGCAATACCCATGTCAACCCACTAGACACCAGCAGCATACCAACACTACCATCAGTTGTGATGACCAAAAGTTCTCCAGACACTGCCATATATCTCCTGGAGGGCAAAGTCACCCCCTGTTGAGAAGTGCTGCCCTAGAGGTAACTACAACCTGAATGTTTGCTCTCCTTTATAGTTTATCTACCTATAAAGGTATACATGTAACCCTAAAACAATATATTGCTTAGTTTTGCTGTGATTGAACTTCATTGAAATGAAATCATACTCCATGTATTTTCCTGTGACTTGTTTCTTTCATTCACCAATATGAATGAGGTGATGTATCGTTATGAGCTGTAATTCATACAAATTTTTAGTTCATATATTTTTGCTGCTGCATTATAATCTATTAAATTAAAATTCCATAATTTATTTAATCTGGTCTATTATGATGGGCATTCATATTGTTTCTAATATTTTGCTTTTATGAATACTTCTGCTAGGAACATTGCCTACAGAGGTCTTCTTGTATTTACACAACAATTTCCCTGAGATATATATACCTAGAATTCCTACCTGGAATTGCTCCGTCATAGGATATATTCTTGTTCAACTTTATTATTTTCCACAGTGGCTATATAAATTCATAGTCCCACCAGCAGTGGAGGACAACTACCATTGCTCTACAAGCTTTCCAACACTTGATTCTTCACTCTGTTTTTTCATAACATTTGGTACCACAAAATTATACATTGCTTACCGTGTAAATGCCAATTCTACAAACAGCAAATGAGATCTGGATACATTCAGACATTCTCTATAAGATTAAAATAAGAAGAGATTACAACTAAATGTTTGTACCAAAGAACTGGCTTCATTCCCCTTGCTCTTGTTTCCCCTCTTTAAAGAAAATCTGATATATTTTGACATCTGCTTTATGAGGAAGTGATTGAATTTTTTCCTTCTATCTGCTTTTTCTAAGCTAGCTCAAATAAGACAGGGAAATAAAGTATGGGGCACACCACTTTATCACAGGACTATAAAGCAGACACTTCATCCACTAATACAATGGTATCATTTAAGGAATGTAATTTATTATAATAGCTTATTTCTTTTAAATCTTGCTCTAATATCCAATAATAATGATAAATTCTTTGCTATAGTTTTATAAGCACTTATTTTTTCAGTTCAGTTCTTATTACCCCATAAATGTCTATAATCCTTATTTATAATGGATAGAAAAGAAACCTTTGCAGAAAAGAAATGCTCATAGTTAAATGCTGGAAGTTTTGAACGGGTTGAACTTGGAGAAAAAACTAATATCCTCAGTCTCAGAATATCAATGGCAATACTCAATTTAGAATTCACTTCTCACTCCCAAATCAAATTCAGATTCCTAAAACACATGCCCACTCACAAAATCAAGCATACCAAACATGAGTATTGGTTTCTTTTCCTTTCTTTAACTGGAGTAATATTTTTAGAACATTAAATTGGTATGTAGGCAAAATAACCCTAACTTTATATAGTCTAACATTGTTATTATGGTTTATTGTTGACAAGTAAAAGCTTCACTATAAAGTTTATAATGGCACAAATCTCAGCAATCATGGTTTTATCTGTTGTGCCAAGGAAACAGAGATGTAGGATCCCCTGGTTCCCATGGTAGCCAAAAGGCTTCCAAAGATGAATTATGAAGGGCAAGTCCCATCAGACTAATTCTGCCAAAGGCTCCTGACTCTTCAGACGATATCCATAAGTAACTGAACTCCATGTGATTAAAGGAAATTGGTAAGGAAAAGATTGGAAAACCAAAGGCTACATACATGGACATTCAAAATATAATGTGAAAAAAAAAGGTCAAACTCAAAAGATTTGTTGAGTGAAGTTCTTAAATTCAATCTAAACTTTCAAAAAATTCCCAACATTCAACAGTAGTATTTATTGTTCAAAACAAATGACTGATGATTTCATATTGGGGGTCATGTCTACTATTAAGGTAACACCATTGGGTTTCCTTGAGCGAAATACACCATTAAAAACACACTTGGGCAATGCCAGTGTCATCCTCAGAGCTGAAGACTGAGAACGTTCATTACCTTGCCCAACATCATTCTTCCCATCCACCATTAGAAATTATTTAAATGTACCTTTGTAACATCATAATGAATTATTTAACAATTCTCTGAGTAAGCTGGAAAAGTTATTTTCCCCAAGTGAAACATAACTATCTTATTTTATGCCACCTGGAATAAAAGACTATTTCCCAGCCTTCCTTGGAGCTAGGCGTTGTCCTGTAACTAAGTTCTTCGAAATGAGATGTAAGTGAAAGATGCTTAAAGGGAAAGGACTCTAAGAAGGGCCACTTTTTGCTCTTCTGCCTTTCCTACTTCCTGTCCAGTCTGCCACTGAGATTTAATGTAGTTCCAGTGAGAATCTTGGATTGTGAGGGCATAATGAGAATGGTGGACACGTGAAGTGGAGCACACAGGTGAGTGGCCCTGGAGATGTGGGTAACAACGGAGCTGCCATCCTCTCCTCCTCTTTACCCTGTGCATGAAATAGAAATAAATCTCCAACTATTTTAAAGACTGTTGTGTGTCTCTCTCAGCCTAACTGGTACAGAGCAACATTTGTTTTTAAAAAGTATTTATCTGCAGTGCCATAAGAAAGGGCTCTAGTGTTTGTCATGAGAGAATAACTCTTTTTAAGAGCTTTATCTTTTAAAGAGGGAGAAATTTATTTTTTAGTTACTAAAAACCTACCTTCCACTCCTTCCTTCTCACATTCCCGAATGTACAAGATTGTTATTGAGATTGCCAAAATTATTACCCTGAAAATCCTCAATTTATTTTGTGTAACTTTTTTTTCTAACTAGGCTTATTACCTCATTCTTTCTCTCTAACCTCTAATCCTTACAAATACTGCCTTATCCTTGAACAGCCGACCTCAGACCAAGTGGCATGCATGTCTATCACCCCAACTCTAAACTCATTCTAACGATAATGTTCAACAATGGCCTCGTCCCTCTAATTAGTGGGAGTCAGATATAAAGAGATATTTAAAAGCATAACAAAAATACCTTTGATCATAGTATACAAACTGGTAATAAATTTAAAATAATTACTTTGTATTATTTCCCTGTATAGATGCTCTATTTGCAAGAACCTATTTTAACTGTAAACCCATGGGACACAAGGCATAGCTTGAAATGAAGGATAAGTAGTTAATTATTCCCAATAAAAGAATGAATCTCTTCTCTAGATTAAACTCTGAGCCAGTAGCCTCTAAATCAGCATTCACAAATCTACATCTAGACTTGCCTTAGGAAGAAGAAGATTATTTCAAAAACAATCTCATCTCTTTTGCTGCCTCATCTGACGAGAGCACAAAAAAGATGTGTCATTTGCAAATCACAGTTTGGTTAAAATCTGTTAAGATAGCTCTACAGAAAAAAAAAAATGTGTAATACAGAAAAAAAGAAAAAGAACACTCAATTCGAAATTAATGGTGATTACTTACAGTTTACTGTTGTTTTCCCTAAGAAATTTCAAAGGTAAGCATGAAAATAAAGGAGAAAAAAAAATCTTCAACAAAATGGCAGAAAATAAATGTTATTTACTATACAGTTCAAAAAAATTGATTTCAAGGTGTAATTTCAGTTCCATCAAAGGGAGAAAAAACAATTTTATTTTTGCAAGAGAGCTTTTTTAAAATATTTAATATAACTGACAGTTCCAATTTTGATGTCCTATACAATCCCTCATCCTGATATAAAGCAAGATGACAGTCATATTTCCTTATTTTCTGCTCTATAATTTTGCTTGGGATGAAAATAAAAAAGTTAATATAGCCAAATCAACTCTTCAGAGTCCTGGGAGTAATATGTTAAAAGTGGTGAAACAAGAAAAGGGGTGGGGAGCAGTAAAACCCCTTTGAAATGAGACCCTAGCTTGGATCATCTATTTCCACATAAGGTTAACTAAAGTCCAGCATTTTCTCTCAACTGCACCCCTGAACAAATGGGCTGGAAGCAAAGATGCAGGATTTGGGGGATGTGGAGGGCAAAGACCCATTCCAAGGTATATGGGTGCTCCAACGTGCCGCGTGGGTGGAACCCTCTCTGCATAAAGGTCACGTCTATCATTATGCTTCAGTCACTCCTCCAGACTGGAAATAAACGCTTGGGAATGCCACCTCCTTCAGAACTGGCATCTCCTTCTGTTAGTGTTGTCACTGAAAACATTAACAGTGCATTATTTAGCAACTCCCTTAGTATGCCTCAAAGTAATTTTCCCCAAACGGGAAAAAAGAAACTTTTTACAAAAACTCATTACAAAATAAAATGAGGTTGTATTTACAAAATGTGAGGGATTTTGCTCCTCAACATCTATTTTACCGCTTCTTCAGACTAAGAAAAGGGATGGTAATAATCAACCTGAAAAGATACATTTGCATCTGGAGCAAAACTAATAAAATTGGACTCTCAACATGTTCTAAAATGTTTTTAGTTGTAACAGTGCCACCAGCATCCCAAGATCCTCTGTACTTCCCAAGGAATCTCAAATTGTCCATGGATGGGATATGTAGGCGTTCAATCAGTAATTCAAAAAGGAATCATTGCCCTCAACTGTTAAAAAAAATAATAATCGTTAGCACATTATCTCTGTTAAATTCAGTCACAAAGATCTGAAAAGCCATCTAGCAGAAATAACTTCAGATATTTGAGAAGTCATCTAGCAAAACTAACCAAATGAAAGCATAAACCATCGTATCAGAATTTATATATTTCATCCCAGTAAAATTTTAGCCAATCTTCTACAAAGCATCACTAAAATTACATATCACATGTAATATGCAAACAAAAGCAGATTTTGGCTCAAATGCTGAAGGGAAGAACAATTCTCTTTCTGAAAATTCTGATTTAAAAGTATGGACAGAGAAAAAGAAATGCCCCTTTTTACCAGAGTAAAATAATAAATACCACTTATTTTGGACAATTTATTCCTTCACTTTTTATTAGGCACTGGGGATTAAAAAATTCAATCCAAAGAAAGAAAAAAAAACCAAACACTTGAAGAGCATCTTTAATGTGGCAGGCACTTCTAGGTAAACAGTAAGTATACATAGATAAACCCTGGTATCAATAATTCTAGCTCAGGAGAGAACAGTAATTTAACACACCTGAGCCAGACAAGCACAATAAAAATGTGTTCAGCACAGTAAGAGATAAACAAAAAAAGGGTTTTAAGGAAACAAAATAGGAGCGCTGAACTAATTATTATAGGAGTGTCAGGAAAGACGGTCTAGAGAGGCTCCTCCTGAATTGAGTCTTAAAAGATCAGGAGTTTGCCAGGTGTGAGGTGGTACAGAAGAAAAAAAGGGAATTCCAGAAAAAAGTGACACCATGAGTGAAAGCAAGAAACATCCCACAAAGTGCAAGCATCTGAGGGTTGCTGGTACATGCCCTGAACACCCTCCTAGTCTGCAAATAATCACTTCTCAAGCTGAGATCAGTTATTGATAACTATTAACTGACTATGTACATACCACCTAAAATAAATTCATATTAATATACAAAGCATCCTCATTTTAAGACTTATCTCTAACTCCCTGCCAAAGGAATTTCCATTTGTAAAGGACTAAGCATGGTCACATTTAGAGTCTGTTTTGCCTCTCCACCCTTTCAGATGCAAAGAGCCACAAGCAAGATGCCACAGCTGACTAAACTAGCAGGCAGCCTACCCTTATGCTGGCCAACAACCATGGTGTGGCCTAGCAGGAAGAGATAAGCTAGCCTAATCATATTCTCTCCTCAAAATTTGAGTTGAAAAATACTGAGAAAATGAGGCAGTTAGCAGTGCAAAGTGACCCTGAAAGAATACAAAACGAAAAGCTATTAAATAACTTCAAGACCATGAAGAATCACAACAACCCGAATTTATGAGGAAGCCAGAAGTATGAGTAAAAAGAAACTATATGGAAAAGAAAAGATGTATTAATGCAAAGCAGAGGAGAATAACAACCCTGCTAATAATCCCAAGAGAAGTAAACCCGGAGAGATACAGGTGTGTGAAGAATGGCTGACTGTAGTTACGGAGAAGTGTGTTTCCGAATGAAAAAATTATTTGCCCCAGTTTCCTTTGCACCTAGGTATAGCAATATGACCAAATTTTGGGCAATGAAATATAATCAAACTCTTCATAATCTTCCAGGAGGGAAATACACTCTTCTTCTACCCTTTCTCCATCCCGCCATCTGGAATGCAGAAGTGATGGCAGGAGCTCTGGCATCAATTTTGGACCATGAGTTTAAAGTCTACACACAGTGGGCAGAAGCATATTGGGGCCCTAATGACTTCTGGACTTATTTGTGTGAGAAAAAAAGAAAACTATCAAAGCCGCTGTTTTCCAACCAATTCCAGTCCTAACTGATACAGTGGTTGAGAGAATTAAATGAGACAACAGCATCTCATTTAACTTCAGCCAGTTAAATGTAAGTGTTATGTATTCCACTTTACAGTAATATCATTAGATACTACTAAGTATAACTTGGCATTAATTCTCTTAATTACACAAACACATATTTGTATTGAGCATGTACTTTGTGCCCAGCAGTGTCCTATGTGCTGGGACTAAACAGTGAACAAACTCCCTGCTCTCATGGAGCCTACACTCAGTGGGGGTGGCACACAAAAAACAACAAATAAATCAGCTTACATGGTGACAAGTTCTATGAAGAAAAATAATAGAATTGGGGGAGGAGGGTAGATTGGGGGTACTGCTATTTTTGAGAGATGTGGTCATTCTAAGAATATTACGGACAATAAAAAAGGGATGCCAGAAAAATTTTCAACAGCTTTGCTTCCAAAATCCCTGGCATAGGCAAACACAGTATTCTATCATGAAAAGTCACGGCATTAGACATTCAATTCAGTAGTTCACAAATATTTATTGAGAAGCAGCTCAGGGAGGCAATAAGAGCACAGACTTGGGCGTCAGACTTTCTCAAATCAAATCCTAGCCATACAAATTACTGTCTGTGGGACTCTGGCCAAGTTGCTTAACCCCTTTGCATCTTAATTTGTCACTTATAAAATGAGGATTATAATGGTACCTATTTCATAAGGTACTATGAGGATTCAATAAGTTATCACAGGAAAAACAGTAAGCTCCAAATTTGTGTTTATTTTTTAATTGAGTGCCTACTATGTTCCAGGCACACAAATTCCTCTGAGCATCTGCACCAAAGGCCCCCAGACACTGGGAAGTCCCTGGGGATACACTGTGCCATCAGCTTCTATGGACACCCTGGATTCAGGCCTTTTTTCATACTCTGCTGTCATCTACTTTACCAGGACTAACTCCTGTGACTTCTCACTGCAAATACTATAAACCAGGACAGCAACTCTGAGATGCTCCAGAGGAGGAAATGTTCCAAAGCCAGAAAGCTTAGCTCCCAGCACTCTGCCTCAACAGACCCAGCTCCTAAGGCAAACAAACAAACAAGAAAAACCAACATTCATTTCTAGCCAGACCTCACAATATTGTCCAGATAGGCAATGTACTATGTTTAAACTGAAGTGGTTTTAGTCTATATTATGTATAATTTTATCAATTATCACTCAACATTTTAATATTCAATATTATTAATATTTTACAATTTTTTAATGACAGGCATCTACCTTCCCATGCATTGCCCAGTAGACACTCAGGAGCAACATTACTTAGAGTCGTAAGGAAAATTATATTTATTTAATTCTCCAGAATATGGATTCATCTTCCATTCCCTTCCTCCCATTCCTTTTTGATATAATTAAATTAACCCAAGTTTGTAGCATTGCCCTTCTGCTAAAACCTTAGGAATTGTCACTTATGGATTCTTTCCTTGAATTTATCATTTTAAGTCATTTCCTTGAGCATGATTCCTATATTGTCAAATCTATATTTAAAGTCCTCAAAACATTCAAATGGCCAAGCCCTTTTACTAAATCAGTATTTCCATATTAACTTATAAAAATTATTGTACCACTAGAAAAAAGCATTGATTATAGGAGAATGTGATACAACAACCATTAGAGTCAAAAAACTTTCTATTTGCTTATTAATTAGTCAATCTGGGCATTTCCTTTTTTTTTTTTTTTTCTGACAGTGAAGAGGGAAGAAAGGTGAGCTTTGAGGTTAGACAGACCTGGATTCGAACCATTCACGAAGTACCCTTAGAACACTTACCCACCCTGAACTTCGATAATTGGTCCTCAGATGTGAAAAGAGTACGGTCATACCTCGGTATCCGTGGGGGATTTGTTCCAGGACCTTCTGCGGATACCAAATCTGTGGTTGCTCAAGTCCCTAATATAAAATGGTAAAGTACTTGCATATAACCTATGCATATCCTCTCCTATACTTTAAGTCATCCTAGATTACTTATAATACCTAATACAATGTAAATACTATGTAAATAGTTGTTACACTGTATTGTTTTTTAATTTGTATTATTTTTTACTGTCATATTATCATTTTTTGTTGCTTTGTTTGAATATTTCCAATCTATGGTTGGTTGAATCTGCGGATGTGGAACCTGTGGATACAGAGCGCTGACTGTAATATTACCAAAACTACCAACCTTATTGAATCAAATATGCAAGCATCAGATGCTTAGCAGAGAAGACATTTTCTCAAACTTAGTAAATCCTAAACCAAGCCACTCACAGGGGCTAGTCTCCCCAACATGTCTCCCTGGTTCCCCTCTTATCCCTGCATAATCCATTCCCCACTCATTAGCCAGAGCAAGTTTTTCAACCTGCAATCAGGCCCTATCACCTCCTGCTTAGAACTATTTAATAGTTTAAGAGCAATCTTAACAGAACGGGATCTTATCAGGCTGCCTTCTGGGGGCTGGCTTCAGGGTCAATTTCTTTGCACCACCCTTCAGCATCTGATACCCCCAAGCTCTGAGAGTCATATGCCATACCATTGTCTTACACTTGCTGAAGACAAATAACCCCAATCAATATGGTCGGGGAACTACTTGGGGTTTTCCTTAAGTCTCAGGACTCTCTGTGTACAACTCAGGTGTAGGATCTACCTACTTTTGTCCCCAGGGACTCAACCTATTTTCCTTTTCTTTTTCAAGGGACACCACTTCTTCAAGTGTTGTAGATTTTCTCTTTACCCCTACCTCTAAAGCATGGCTGCCAAGTGGCACAAGCCCTCCCTTCCTTCCTTGCTGTTCACGTCTTTGCTTCTCCAAAGGTGTGCATGTTGGCCCTTCTTATTGCATGGGTTTTACTGCCAAGTACTAAAGGAGACAGACAGATATGGAAAGGCTGATATAAAAATCTAATAACTAAAGGCTATATGCTCATTGCCCATGGATCTGATGTGTAGATAAGCAAACCTCTCAAACTCCTGCCTTCCACCTGTTATCAGGAGGGTGGATCTCTCCAAACTCTTCTCTTCACTCTCAGGCAAGATGGAATCAAAAAAGGGTGAGCTGTCGCCCCTCAGAAGGCTCCTTCCAGATGAGTAGTTTACATTTCTGACAACAGAGGTCCTATTCAAGCATTCTGTTAAGATGGTGGACAATACCGAGCAATCATACTTACTGAAATCGAGTGGAAACATATACAATTCAATGTAAAAGGATGGCCTTGATTATCTTGCAAGTCACAGGAGAAGGAAAAAAAAATGATATTTATTAAGGTGCTGAGTGTTTCCACACTCTCATCTCACCCAGCCTTCACAGTTACAGCAACATGGGTATTCCTAGGCCTGTTCTTCAGATGAAAAATAAAGAGTTACTAGCTAGTAACTGGCAGAACTTAGATTTCTACCTAGGTCTAATTCTAAACCAGTACTTTTCAATCTCTGCAACCCCAAATGGGGTTGCAAAGGGGCAGTTAGATAATCAGAAAATGTTTTTAAATAAAAATTGAATTATTGTTTTAGAGACTGAAATGAAGAAAAATACATATTCAAATGTACTTATATGAAATTTTAACACACTGGAAACCACCCACACATTAACTTGTGCTGCTAGAGGAGCTTTTTTGCGGAGAAGGGGAAATCAAGCCTCAGAAGAAAACCTGTGTTTTGCTTTCTGACTGAAGATTAACTCAAGATTGCACAGTGAGCTACTCCACAATCTGTAACATTTGCAATATGATTCTATTGGAATCCTGTTTTTCTTTAATACCACACCGAAAAGAAAGAATAAAATGCCGACCCAAATGAACCAGAAAACAAACCTTAAGTTCTCAACCCTATGTCTAAACTCAGGTTTTACATTCATCAAATCACTTAATTGTCCTCACTGATAATAATAATAAACACATAAGTAAATATCATAAATAATCAATTTGAAAAAAAATCACACAATATCACTTTTTTTATACTTCTGCATAAAATTAGCTGCAAAAAAAAAAGTCCACTGCTTAAATGAAAAGAAACATTTGAATTCCTCACTATGGATATTATGATTATACATATGTATTGGTTTTCACCCACAGCTCCTGACTCATAACTCCCATAACCCTTGTTACAGTCTTTTGTTATAATTTTGGGGTGCTTTGGGCCTCAGGAGCAGGCCTCAGGAAACAGAATCTCTCTCTCTGACCTTCTCCTGTTCTCCTTTCACCTGCCCAAGGCAGGACTCTAATCTGATTTTGGGTCATAAAATCCTCATTCCAGAGAGGGTCCTGCCTCATACCCTGGAGGAAGGAATACTGCACAGGGAGGCCAAAAAGAATCTGGACAGACAAACCTTGCTGGGTTTAGATTATACCTTTTTTGTCCAATCACATTTTGACAAGCTTGTCCACACTTCAATTATGGACAACCAATGAAGTTTCCAAAAAAAGCCTGAAGGACAGAGTTGGAGGGAGCTTCTGGAGAGCCGAACACATGGAGGCTGACAGGAAGGCGAACAAGAACTCATCCGCATGCCGGGAGGGTAGCACACCCCAACTCCATGGAGACAGAAGCTCCTGCACTAGGGACCCTGCCAGACCTCCCCTATGAATCTCTCCATCTGGCTATTTATTTGTATCCTTTAAAATATCCTTTGTAACAAACTGGTAAATGTGTTTCCCTGAGTTCTGTGAACCACTCTAGCAAACTAACAGAACCCAAAGAGGGGGTCATGGGAACCCTAACTTGAAGCCAGTCAGTCAGAAGTTCCAGAAGCCTGGACTTGTGACTGGTGGGAAGGAGGGGGCAGTCTTGGGGCCTGAGCCCTCAACCTGTGTGTGGGATCCAACACTCTGGGTAGACAGTGTCAGAACTGACTTGGAGGACACCCAGCTGGTGGCTGCTGCAGAAATGCTTGCTTGCTGTTGGGGAGAAATCCCCCCACATTTGGTCACAGAAGTCTTCTGTGTTGATGACTGTTGTGGTATGAAAGCAGAGAAAAAACATGGTTTGAGTTTTTCCCAAACACTCCCCTACACAATGTTTTTTAAATAACTCATGGTAAAGCGAAGAAGGATTGTTTGATACACTAGGAGCAACAGAGAAGTAAGGAAGAAGTTGAAAGGAACCTTGCATCTACTTTAACCTTTCACTCAAATACATGAACCCCTTCAATAATGTCCCTAACAGGTGGGGAGCCAGCTTCTACTCTGTCATTTTCTACTCAAGGCAAATGAACAAAACTTAAGAGAGTTCCTTTTTACCCTGAACCAATATCTGCCTTCCTATGATTTTGACCCTCTCATTGTAGGTGTGCCTTCCGGAGATTCAAAAAAGACATTATAACCTTCTAATAACTAAAGCCACTGATCATACTGCCTCCTTTAAAGGTACCCTCCAAGTACAGAAACCAAAACTCCCATGCCAATGAAAGATGTAAGGCAATACTGCCTCTCTTCCTGGAGGAGGTAAATCCTTTTCTACCAGTCCAGTAGTTGGCAAACTACAATCTGTGGGCAAATCTGGCCCACTGCCTGTTTTTGCCAATAAAGTTTTGTTCGAACACAGCCACACCCATTTGTTTACCTATTACCTATCGCTGCTTTCAAACTACCATGGTAGAATTTAGTAGTTGAGATAAAGACTATATGACCCTCAAAGCCTAAAATATTTACTAGTTGATCCTTTTCAGAAAAAGTTGTCCATCCTCTTCTAGCCCATCATCTGAGGTTTTCCCATAGCAAAGAAATACATTACATTCAGTGTTACAGGCTATAGTCTTGGTAGCCAAATGAGTCATCCCTGTATTATTTAGGATGCCCATATACCTGGCAAACAATAAGCTCTCAGTAAGTATTGTTGAGTAAGAAAAGTCAGAAAAGAAGAGAAAGCAGTTAGGAGGAAAGAAGGATAGGGCTTTTCTTCTCCCAATACTATTCTGACATTCATCCTTCACAGAATATTTTAAAACCTAGGTGCTCGGAAAACTGTATATCCATATGCAGAAAAAAGAAATTAGACCCCCTATCTCTCACCATATACAAAAAATCAGATCAAAATGGGTTAAAGACTAAATCTCAGACCTGAAACTATTAAACTATTAATATTATACTAAAAGAAAACATTGGGGAAACGCTCTAGGACATTGGTCTGGGCAAAGATTCCTTGAGTAATACCTCAAAAGCACAAGTAACAAAAGCAAAAACGGACAAATGGGATCGCATCAAGCTAAAAAGCTTCTGCACAGCAAAGGAAACAACCAGGTGAAGAGACAACCCACAGAATGGGAGAAAATACTTGTAAACTACACATCTGACAAAGGACTACATTATTATACAAGAAACTCAAACAATTCAATAGGAAAAAACCCAAATGATCCGATTAAAAAAATGGGCAAAAGATCTGAGTAGACATTTCTCAAAAGAAGACATACAAATGACCAATAGGTATAAGAAAAAATGCTCAACACCATTAGAGAAATGCAAATCAAAATAACAAAACATCATCTCACCCCAGTTAAGATGGCTTTTATCAAAAAGACAGGCAACAATGAATGTTGGTGAGAGTGTGGAGAAAGAGGAACCCTCATACGTTGTTGGTAGGAATGCAAATTAGCATAGCCATTATGAAGAATAATATGGAGGTTCTTCAAAAAACTGAAATTAGAACTACCATATGATCCAGCAATCCCACTGCTAGGTACAGATCCAAAAGAAAGGAAATCAGTATACTGCAAAGATATCTACATGCCCATGTTTATTGCAGCACTATTTCCAATAGCCAAGACTTGGAATCAATCTAAGTGTCCATCAACAAATGAACAAAGAAAATGTGGTACATGTACACAATGGAATATTATTTAGCCACAAAAAGAATGAAATCCTGTCATTTGCAACAGCAAGGATGGAACTGGAGAAATTATGTTAAGTGAAATAAGCCAAGCACATAAAGACAAGTTTTACACATTCTCACTCATATGTTAGAGCTAAAAATTAAAACAATTGATCTCATGGAGACAGACAGTAGAATGGTGGTTACCAGAAGCTGGGCAGCCTGCATCCATAGAAATGAAATGATAAATGCTTGAGGTGATGGATATCCCAATTACACTAATTTGATTATTACATATTATATGCCCATATCAAATCATATGTACCCCATAAATATATACAACTATTATGTAGCCATAATAACTAAAAAATAAAAAAAAATTTTTAAACCAGCAGATCCTTTTCTTGCTGCAGCAAGGTATTTTAACACAGGGCTATACACCAGAATTAAAATTGAAGATCTAATGTGACTATTTCATTTCAGGCAAATAAACACTGATTAAAATGTCATTTAGTAAAACAAATGTCTTTGTTAATTTTGAATGCTCAGGAAAATGTTACCCACACTCACTCTTAGAAGCATAATAATTTGTTATTGCTACTGCTGTTGTTTTAATATCACCCACTGCAATAATATAAAGCAATTGGGATAATCTTTGCCTCAGAGATGAACTTTTCCACCCTCTGGATTTGGGGAAGTACTTGAAAAGAACTGCTTTGAGACATCCAAGGAAAATAATCAACAGGGCAAATAGACAACCTACAGAATGGGAGAAAATATTCATAATCCACATATCCGATAAAGGGCTAATATCCAGAATCTACAAAGAACTCAAACAAATCAGCAAGAAAAAAAACAAACAACCCCATTAAAAAGTGAGCAAACAACATGAAGAAGTTTTTCAAAAGAAGATACACAAATGGCCAAACATATGAAAAAATGCTCAACATCACTAATCATCAGGGAAATGCAAATTAAAACCACAATGAGATAACACCTTATTCCTGTTAGAATGGCTTTTATTAAAAAGTCCAAAAACAATAGATGCTGGCATGGATGCAGAGAGAAAGGAACACTTATACACTGTTGGTGGGACTGCAAATTAGTACAATCACTATGGAAAACAGTATGGAGATTTCTCAAAGAACTATAAGTAGACCTACCATTCAATCCAGCAATCCCACTACTGGGTATCTACCCAAAGGAAAAGAAGTCATTTTATCAAAAAGACACCTGCACTCGAATGTTTACTGCAGCACAATTCACAATTGCAAAGATCTGCAACCAACCCAAGTGCCCGTCAATTCATGAGTGGATTAACAAAAGGTGGTATATGTACACTGTGGAGTACTACTCAGCCATAAAAAAGGATGAATTAATGCCCTTTGCAGCAATTTGGAAGGAATTGGAGACCATTATCCTAAGCAAAGTATCTCAAGAATGGAAAAACAAACACCACATGTACTCTCTAATAAATTGGAACTAACCAATGGGCATACAGGTACACTGAGGGAAGTAAAGGTCATTGGAAATCAAGCAGGGGGGAGGGGGAGGAGGGGAGGGACAAAAACCCACCTAATGGGTACAGTGAACAATATTTGGGTGATGGGCACATTTATAGCCCTGACTCAAGCCATGTAACAAAAGCATTTGTACCCCCTTAATATTTTGAAATAAAAATAAAAAGACATACAAGGAAAGAATCAAATCAATGAGCTTATTATAAATCTTGATTCATCTCCATTTTTTCATAATCATGTATTTTTACCATGGTTTATTCAAGAAAACTTTTATATAAAGAATTTAAATATGCATCACATCTTGCACACCTCTTTATAATTTTGACTTTTAAAGCAACTTGTTTGATTATACTTGTGTTCTTCTATGTTACAAAGAATCTGATATGAAGAGTTTTAGAATCGGCAACGGAAGATCTATTCTCAACATGGAATCAAAGAGAAAATTTTTACAAGTCTATTTTATGAAACTATTCGAAGTGAATATTAAGCTCACAAAATTATTTATAATAAAACAGTAATCATTCAGAAGACAAGAAATGGAAAATATTCACCTATGAGTATTTACGAAAAATGACCAGTATAGTTAGGTATTCTCCCCAAATAAAGACAATGTTAGCACAGGAATCTACTTCTTACACACTTAGGCTGCAGAAAAATTGCAGCCTGCATCCATAGAAACGATAAAGAAGAATGCATTTCAGGCTCAAAAAGTAATGCTGTGCACACACAGCCCAAGGCCAGGGCAGTAGGAGCCCTGAAAAAAAAAAAAATTAAGAAATGCAAAGAAAAGCCAGGAGCAATCAAACGATTCTCTAAATGATCCAATCTTTAAAATACACATCTTGAAAACCCCACAAGTCAAGGGAAAAATTATTATACTAAGAAAATATTATCAGTGAACATTATAGAATATATATTTATATACAAAATAAAACAGAGAGAAATCCAATAATCACAAGAGGTTTTCTACATCTAGCACAGTGACTTGAAAAAAGAACCAGCCACATTCAGGAAACATTCAAAATGACCTAGAACAGCAACATTACCCAATAAATCAGCCCAGGACTCCTTCCTCTGCAACACCCTGCCTCTCAGGAAACACTCATAATGGACGAAGGGATAAAGAGCTGGCCAATAAATCACATGCTAGGGGAAAAAGTTCTCAAAACAGAAACTTGAATTTCAAACTGTTTGATTCCAACAGAAGAGGAGCTGAGAGTTAAAAAAAAAAAAAAAAATACATAATTCTAGAGTAGTATCTCAGAAAACTTGCCTACTCAGTTTAAAGTGAATCAGCTCATTTGGCCAAATTCATGTAACAGCTGTAAGGAGAATTAGCCTAGGGAGAGATGCGGGCCACCATATGCCATGCCACGACCTTTCACCCCCATAAATCAAAAATAGCTGCCACTTAAAACACAAATGAGCAGCTGCAATATCTTTAACCCAGTTACTCCATACTATGTTTATCAGGTGGAGGCAGGAAGATTTTTGAAAAGTCGGTATTAGAAAAATGAAAAGAACTAGAGTGGAATCTTTTGGTACAATAGTACCATAGGTCCTTATTTTATATGCAGTCACAATTCAATAATAACAAAAATTTTATAGTACTTACAGTACTAGACTCCCTTTTAAATGCTGAATATATATATTAACTCTACAAGGTAGGTAATATTATTATGCCCATTTTGCATATGAGGAAACTGAGGCACAGAGGCTGCACAGCAGGTAAGTGACAGAGCTAGGATGCAAATGCAGACAGTCTAACTCCAAAGTCAGTGCCTTAACCACTACTCTGGGCATCCTCCTAGTCCAACCATGTATACCTGTGCCAGCCTCTGGGGATACTAAGAGGGCTGCCCATTGTTATAGGACAATGTGATTTGTCCTATAACAGAGACAGGAACAAAAGGCTGAGGCAGGGCCATGGCTAGCCCATTAGGCACCTCTGTGCCCATTCACAAGGGGGACTTCAGCAAGCTGAGCAGAGGCTGGATTTCAGCCCCACTTGCCCCCTTGGCCAGACACCTACCTCTGTGCGTTGTCTAATAGGCATACCTGTCTAAGGCAGCCCCACGAGCAGCCCCAGAAGGAGCTTCAAGTAAGTTTGGGTAGTGAAAGACTAGAAGACGAGAAGGTTTAAATAAGAGTAGGAAGGAAAAAGTGAACTCTTCAACTACAAATTGTTTTTTCTGCAATTCTATGCTCCCTGATCATTTTAATTAGATAGAAGTCAGGATCATACAGGCCATCTCAGCTTTATTAACACTGCATCCAGGTTACTATACAATTGTTCCAGACATAACACGTAAAAGCTAACTTCACAGGCTGCCCTAACAAAACAGCCCTAAGCAGGCTGCCCACAACAAAACAAACTCCTGGCTCCAACACACTGCCTGCGACCAGCTTTCAGTTTGGTTGAAAGGTCTCAGCCTGGGCCATATTTATCAGCTCCTGGACTTCGCACTTCAAACCACCAATTCTCTGCCCTGGGAGCCTGATGCCAGCAGGGACTCAAACCCAGGGAGCCCTTCAAAGAGATCCACCCGTGTGACAGATCCAGACAGCAACAGAATCCCTTGAGAGGGTCTAGTCTGTCCACTCACCTGGACCAGAACTCCCCTGGAAGTGCAACCCCTCTTAGCAGAAAAGAAAAGGTTGAGAGTCTTAAGAATCCAGCAATTGAGCTGTGGGTTTATTTATCTGAACAAGGAGACCCTCCATAGCACAACTAACCTGGGCCTAACCTTCTTCCAACTCCCTAACCAGGGAACTGCTAGATGAAATTCTTTTGGGAAAACACCTTTCATTATTAAGGTTATCCTTACCATACACTGCTCTGTGCCTCCTCCCCAACAAGTCAGTGTCCTTCCCACAGAACCCTCTCCCCCAGGGGTGGTGTATTAACTATGCAGTACTAATTAAGAAGGAAGGCTTTGGAGCCGGATTTCTTGGGGACAGGTCCCAGCTCTGCCACTTACAAGGTGTATTTCCTTAAACAAGCTTCTTATCCTTTCTATGTCTCAGTTTTGACATAGGGAAAATGGAGATGACACCCACCTCACAAGGTTGTGGTAAGGATTAAACAAGTCAAGTCCTTAGAAAGTACCTACCAATATCAACTCTTTTAAGGTTTTTTTGCTATTATGACTAGCAAAAGGAGGTGGCAGAGAAGGAGGTATCTAAGAGTGCATGTATTATTTCAGTTAATCCTCACAACTACCTCACAACAAATCCAAGAGGTAGTTACTCTTACTATTCCCACTCTACAGATGAGAAAAGCGAGGCACTGAGAAGTCAAGTAACAGAGTAGTTGGTGAAGCCAGGCATTTCAACCCAAAACCTGCAGCACTCAACCATGAAACAAACTCCTCTACATCTGCAAAAGCTTTGTTAAATGTACCCCCTAAGACCTTGTGGCCTAACTCAATCCTTCTAAGACCACCCTCAACCACCCCTCCTCCACTCTCAGGTTAGGCTACCCTACTCCTTTCATGACTCAGTACAAGATACTCTATCCAGTGTCCTCTACAGCTCCTTGTTAATGACATTGGCCGACCTTGCCTAATTCACTGAGGATTTCTGATACCTGGTTCAGTCTTTCACTCCAACCCACTCCCTGCTATGGTCCTGGTGACTTCACCATCCAGGAGATTGATCCATCCAACACCTTGGCTATACTTCCTCTTCTGCCTCCTGACTTCCCCATCTCTTACACCCTGTGCTGGCCACAGCCACACACTGTAGCCTCCCCTCAGGGAGCCCACCTCTGCAGTCTTAAATTCATATACCCTATTGTCTGACCACTTTGAACTTCCTCTCCCTCCAGTTTTCTGACCAATGACTCCATACAACACCTATTGTTCAGCCTTGTCAAGACCACCAGTCCCTTGCATCTTCTACTTTCTATTAGTCCTTCCTTCCTTTCCGTTAACTCAGATCTCTCAGTCCATCCCTTCAAATATTTTCTTGCCAGCACCCTAAATTCCTTTGCCCCACTGTCTACCCATCAATTCACCCTGGAAAAACTCTAACCTTTACCAATCTAACTGCCCACCTTCCTGAAACTACACCTACAAAGGCAAGAAAAAAAAAAAAAGACACAATCATATAAATGTGTGTCATTGTTAAGTCATGGTCGGTGACTTCAGCACCACACGGCAACCAACCCTTCTGCACCCCTAGTCATCCCTGCCCTCATTCTTCACTGCAGTTTCTTCAGCCCTACTCAGCTCAAACCCCTACCCACCATATTTCAGTTACACTAAGCAAAATGACCTCACATTCTACTTCATCGCTAGTCCCATTTAAGGAGGAAAACCACCCCTCAATCTTCCTGCTTTCCAGTTCCAGCCCCCTTTCTTCTCCTTCATGGTGAAATGTCTTGCAAGACTTAGCAGCAGCAGAATTTTCTCACTTTCCACTCCTCGACTAATCGGCGCCTCCACAAAGTCTCTGACAACGCTCTAGCCAAGGTCACCACTGACATGAATCCACTGGTCACTGTTCATTCATTATCTTCCACAATCTCTGGGCAATGTTTTACAAAATAGGCCACTTCCTCCTTCTGGAAACAGTCTCTGTCCTCAGCCTGCTTGACACCACACTCTCCAGGTTTTCTTCCAACCTCTTGGTTCTCTTTCTCCCAGGCTCCTTTTTAGGTTCCTTTTCTTTTAGTAATCCCATAAAAACCGTGTGCCTACTCTATGCCAGCAATGACTGAAGCATCGAGCTTCCTCAGGGTTCTTCCCTCCCCACCCGGCACAACCCAACCCTCATGCACAGCCATGGCTTCAGTCACCATCTAAGTGGTTAGGAATGTGTGCTCAGACATTCGCCAGACCTTGGTTCAAATTCTGGCTCCATCATGTCTTGGGCATGACACTCAATTTCTCTAAGCCTCAGTTTTCTAATCTCTAAAATTATAATAGTAAATGAATAATGTATCAAAACTACTTAGCACTGTGCCTCCCACATAATGATGTTAATAATATAGCATAGCACATAGCAAGTAACAATAAATGTATTATTTTTAACTACATCTCCAACCTCACCTCTGAGTTTCCATCTACCTACTCGAAATTTCAACTTGGATTCCGCACAAGCAGCTCAAATTTGGTCACTCTGAAATCAAACTCCTCACTTTCCCTCCCACCCTGCTATTCCTGCAAGTGTTACCTATTACACTGCATGACCCCATTAGCCACCTCAATGCCTGTGGTGGTTCTAAAACATGCCCATAAATCCTTCAACTTTCCTCTCACCAAGAGATGTCTGTCTCCTGCCCTTGAATCTGAGCATGCTTTGTGACTGTCTTAAACAGAACACAATAGAAGTAATGCCACATCAGTGCTGAGGATAGGGTAGAAAAGAACAAGCAGTTTCTGCCAGCTTCTCCTGGTACATTTGTTCTGCAAGCCGTTGGCTTCAATATAAATCCAACTACCCTGAGGCCATCACATAAGAAGACCACATGAAGAGAGATTCCCCAGGAGGCCACACTTGTCCAGTGCCCAACTGTTGCAATGTTCCTAGCCCAGATACCAGACATGTGTATGAAGAAGTCTTGAGATGACCGCAGCTACCAATTGATCATAACTTCATGAGGGATCTTGAGCAAGAACTGCCTAGCTGAACACAGTCAACCCCCAGATCCATGAATAAAATAAATTGTTACTGTGTTCAACCACTGTTTGGAGGTGTTTTTTTACTCAGTAACAGATAACCAGAACAAAAACCTCACACCAAAAACCTGAGAATGATCCCTAAGATCTCTTCTATTCTCATCCCACACATAAAATCACAAAATTCTGGCAATTCTGAAATTTTGCTTAAATCCATCTACATTTCTGCATCCCTCCTGCCCCTACCTGGTTGTGAATATCACCATCTCATTCCTGGATCGGGACAACATCTTCCTAACTAGTCTTGCTCCAGTCTGCCCTCCCTGTCCAATCCTTCTCTATACTGCAGCCAGGTCTGACCATGCCACCACAGGCAAATTTTTAAGGTTCCCATGATGTGACCCCTCTTGGGCTCTGTGGCTTCACATCTAGTCACTGCTTCAAACCCTGCTCCAGCCACTCAGAGCTGTTGGGAATTCCTTGAAGTCATAGGGTTACTCATCCCCAAGTCTCTGCATAGCTGTTCCCTCTTCCTGTCCCTGGCAGTGCCTGTCACTGGGCCAACTCTACTTAACTTCAATATTGCAGATTAAAAATGACTCCTCTGGGAAGTGCTCCTTGGCCCTCAAGTCTAGGTTAAGTTCCCCTTTCATGTGCTCCCTTAGTAACCTTTATTTCCCTCTAGAAAAGCTATGCTACCCCAAAATGTAACTGCTTATTTCTCATCATACAGGAGTATAAGCACCTTGAGGGCAGGCTAATATCTTATTCACTTGTATATGCCCAGTGCCCAGGACAGCATCAAAACATAAAAAAGGCTTATAGAAAAATTAGAGTAGTTGAGTGAATGAATGATAAATTGTGTAAAGGCAAATACAGGCAACTGTATGACCACTTAAATCACAGAATTAATTAGAAAAAATGGAAAGAAAGAGATAAAGAAACTGAAGTCAATGTCGGTGACATTGACTGGTTTACCCAAGCTTCCACGTTTAGTTAGTAGCAAAGCCAAGAACAGAATCAGGTCAATTGACTCCCATGGTACCTCTTTAGCATGTTAGAATTTTCAAATGAATCATACAAATGAATAATATAGGAATTTCAGAATAGGACCACATAATTTCTCCAAATTAAAAAAAAAAATCTGCCTTATAATCCTCATTTACTATATTGTTCTCATGCCTGGACATTTGGAAATAGCTCTGGGCAACTTCAAATTTCTTTGGAGTACACACCCATCAGAATGCCTAAATAAAATGACTGACAATATGAAGTATTGGTGAGGACATGGAGTAACTAGAAGTCTCTTATACTAGTGGTGGGAGTCTAGTTGGTACAATCACTTTGGAAAAACGTTTCGCAGTATTTAGTAAACCTAAATATACATACAACCCATGACTCTGAAATTCCACTTCTGGTATACACCCAACAGAAATGAGAGCTTATTTCCTCTAAAACACTTACAAGAATTATGTGGCAGGTTTATTCCAAATATCCCAAAACTGGAAACAATCTAAATGCCCATCAACAAAAGGATGAATGAATTAATCATGGCATATTCATACAATAAAATATTAAATTGCAATGAAAAAGAACTACTGGTTCATGCAGCAGAACAGATGAAGCTCATGGACAGGTTGAATAAAAAAAAAATCACACACAAAAGAATACATATTGGTGATTCCATTTATAGGAAGTGCAAAATCAGGCAAAACTAATCTATGGTGGTACTGCCTGGGAAGGGACACAAGGGAAACTTCTGGAATACTGGAAAGGTTTTACCTCTCCATCTGGGGGTGGTTACAAGGTACAGATACATATAAATTCATTTAGCTGTACCTTTAAAACTTGTGCAGTTTACTGTAAGTTATACCTCAATTTTTTAAAAAAAAAAAAGACAAATTCTTCAGATGAATAAAAATTAATTAGAAAAAAATGATGAGTAGCTTAATATAACACCTTATGTTCATGAAGCACAGTATATATGTTATCTCATTCAACCCTCAAAAAACCCTATGTTAAAGTTTCTTTATAAATAAGATTCTCAGATCAGTTAATAGTCATAATTGGTACCTTAAAAAAAATCTATGAATCAGAGCAGGAAGAAAGGAAGAAATAAATTGAAGTGACAGTAAGAATTAACTTTAACATTCTTCTTGGGACTTGGAAAAAGCATATTATTTTAGATATGGATAAACTGCAGAACAGACCAAAAAAAGGTCTTCTCCAAGGTCAAGGACAACTTTTTGATGCTCAGTTCTTAATGTACAGGAAATAATGTGTTCCTACCTAATGTTTAGTTAAATTATTTCGCAAAAGTTTTATACTGCCAGTTTTGGAGGAAAAAAAGTCCCCAAGTTGTCACTGATGAAAAAAAAAAAAGAAAAATCAAGGACATACAGAGAGACAAAGACACACTTTATCTACAATTGCTCCCTTCTATTGATGCCATCATACTGAGTAACATAGACTCTAATACCAATCAGTGTAGAAATTACGTGATTTTCTTTAAAAAAAAAAATGCACTTTATAGCTTATTTATTATTTATGTTATTCGTGCTAATTATCACAGAGGCTTTAATGCTATCTGAATTTTGAAAATGAGAAAATTGTGGTTCAGAGTGATTTGTCTTAGACCAGGTTCCCAATATTTGGGGGTTTAGAAATAAGTACATTCTAAATATAAACTTGAGGACTGATACAGATTATCATCTTTTTATTCTGCAAGGTAATTACATTTTAAGAGAGAAAGAGAGAGAGAGGAGAGACACAGGGAGAGAGAAAAAAACACTACCATTCACTACCATTTCAGAATACAGAGGATATTCTAATATCCACAAAAAGTTGAAAGATATAATCTCAATTTTTTTAAATCTGTAAATTAAATTTATGATTACTTTGTAATAGTCTTTTGATTTTTCAATTTTGCCATGGACTGAGATTTGGGAAACACTTTATATCACACAGATAACAGGTGAAATACCTAGGATAGGACTTCAAACTCAGGACTTTTTCTTCTCTATCACAATAAAAATATGTACAGATTAAGATTACATACATGTCACCAACCCTTCTAACAAATGAGACAATTGTGATTATTCAATTCTTCCTGACCTTCAGTTTCCTCAACCATAAAACAGGAATAACAGCTCTCACAACTCTCAGAGGGTTGTTGAAAGGACTAACCAAAGGTGAATGCCAATTAAGCACTTCCCACAGGAGCCAGCACAGAGTAAATTCTCAATTAATATTAATTTGCATCACTATCACCAACTTTATTATTATATAACTTTGACTTAAGAAAAAGTGGTTGATTATGTCCAGGCACTATTCTAAGAGTACCAAAATAGTGCCAAAAGTGTTTACATGGAATGTTCATTGCACCATTATAACAGCCAAAATTGGAGCAAATGTAAAATATTCAAGGCAAAGATGGTTAGTTAAACAAGTATGGTTTACCAGTATAATGCAGAAAATTCATGTTATAGAAGGGAAATTATTAGAATTTAAATATTCATAAGTACAAAAAGCAGATTATAAAATGGTATCTTCATTATGATGCCAGGTTGATTTTCTATCTGAACGAGTGAGTCTACATATAGACTATGGGACAATATATAATACCAAAATGTTACCTGGTCATCACTGGTGGCCCGATCACAGATGTATTTTTTTTCCATTGTGCTTTCCTGTGCTTTCCAAATTCCTTCACTAATCTTTTGCATTAATACATATGTTACCAAAATAATCTCAGTCTTTATACAGGCAAGAAATATATACACACACACATATATTCAGTACACGTGCTTATGTGATTAGAAAATGACTTATAAACTATAAAACAAACTGATGAATCATAATAAAAGCTGAAATGCACACAATAAAATTCCATTAAGCTGCTTATATGATTTGTGTGTAGGGCTAATTACAAGTAAACACACACACACACACACACAAACCCATTCCTCAAAACCAACACCTACCATATAACCAGAAATGGTAACATCCAACCCAGAACTATGAAATAAATAGCTACTGATCTACATGCAGCAACATTTATTAATCTCAAAAACATTAGGGGAAAAAAGCAAGTTTCAAGAAGATAAGGGCAGTATGTTACAATTTCTATAAAATTTTTAACACATGCAAAACCATACTATATATAGTTTACACATACATGTATATATAATAAAATGCAAAAACATACATGAGAATGTTATTCTCTAACTTCAGGATAGTTGTCACCACTGAGAACGGTGGCATGCGGAGAGCAGGAAGCTCTAGCTCTAGCCTTAAAGTTTCATTTTTTTTAAAAAAAGCACCAAAATTTTGAAGTTAAAATGGCAAAACATTAACAGCTATTCAATCAGGGAGACAGGTACATAGAAGTCTGTTATATTCTTTTCTGTACTTTTCTGGATATTTATAATAATTCATAATTAAAAATAAAACTCTGAAAGAACTGTATTTCATTTTAGTTCCTAACTCCATATCTAGATTGATTAGGAACAGGTATAGTCCTTCTGTGCCTCAATCAATGGTCCTGGATGCCTCCAGACTGCCATCCCCTTCCCCAAAAGTGAGAGGCCAGAGAAGCAGCTATCCTGTTGAAGAAAGAACCCATGGGGATCCCTCTCGGGGAGACATGGACACAATTACTAGGAGAAAATTTCTCAACCCTGAGAGCAGTCCAGAGGTCAGAACAGTTCCCAGCAAATATAGGTGCAAAGGAACTTGATAAATGAAATTGTCCTGCAAATCCAACTTTTCAGATGGTTAGTTACCACCAAAATCATGTAGGTGTGTTTGGCTGTGACCCAAAGAGCAGAATGGCAATGTTTATGCAAAGATGAAGGAAAAATTGAGTGAACAATGAAAGCAAAAAAAATCAGTGAGCAAACTCTCACCTCAAGGCACAAACCCACACGGGTTCCTCAGTGGGAGCTGTACTGTCACTGAGTTCCCAGAGAGCTTCTCTCAGGTAACCAGGTGACAGCAGCAATTGACTGACCCCTCAATTTCCACCATTGCTCTATGGTTCATGCAGCCCTTATCACTCATCCTCTCAACAATTATTAATTATATTAAGTAAACAGCACCAAAAAATGCTTACAAGCACGGGCTTGGAATCAGACAGGATCATACCCTGGCCCTCCACTGTTTACGTGATTCTGGCCAATACTCAACCTTTCAGAACCTCAAGTTTCCTCTTTTCTAAGTTTCTAAGTCTTTTGTAAGTCAGCAGCGTCTGGTTGTAACAGGACTGTTGGAAGGACTGAATTAGGTTATACAAGTAAAACACTCTGCACTGTACTTGGTACATATTCCCCTATTTACCAGGCACCAGACTAGATTCTGCTGATAAAGTGGTGATTAAGATGGTCAGGGAACCAGCACTGACGCAGGGTATAGACTCAGGTGCCAGCCAATGTCTTTATTTTAGCACTAGGTGTCCGGACTGGCCAAATAAATTGTGGTGCAAATTGTGGCCCAGTGAAATGAAAATGCAAAGCACCATGTTCAAAAATTAAGATTTTCAAGACAGTGATCAAAGAGCATTAACTCAAGCATGGGGCTCTTCTGAGCCCTGAGGTTGCAGGCCTGGAAAGCCAGCCTTGCTAAAAGTAAATATGGCCAGACACTTTGTAGACACTCAGAAATGAGGGTCAACCACAGCTGGGCTCCCTAGACTCATCCAAATGCCTGAGGCATCTGAGGAGATGCCAGGGGAGAGCGACAACATAACTAAAGGGGGCTGCAGGCTCCAAAATAAAAGCCCCTCAATAATATAACGTGTGAAAAGTAGCAGGGGAAACTCCTATTTCTTGTTATCTATAATGCTCACGGCCCCTGCTTTCTTTAACATGGCAGTTGTCAAGGAGCACTTTTCTGTACCTGTTTACTTAAAAAGCAGCATAGTAAAAATTTCAAGTGCATTCTAACAGTTTTAACATCAAGCTGCCTGAGCCTCTGACCAGCAGAACTACTTCTAGGTGGAAGGCAGTGAAGAGGGCGGACCCTGGGGCCACAATCCCAGCTCAACTACTCACTTGCTAGTGTTGCGAACTTGGAGAAACAACACCCCCTCCCTGAGTCTCAGTTTAACGCCATTGCACATGAAAAGTACTTACAACGTTGTCTGGCAAACAGTAAGTGCTCAATAAATGTTAACTGATTTTTACCCTCCAAATTATAACTCACAGACTTAATTCCTTCAATCCTCCACCCTCAGCACTGCCCACATGCCAACAAGCATGTGGCTTAGGCATTCTTCAGAACGCAAGTTCCTAGAGGGCATAAATCAAGGTCTCTACATGTCCTCTCCTAGAGCTCACACTACAAATAAGACTGAAGTAACAGAAGCTTGGGAATCAGACCTAACACTTCTGCAGAAAAGTTCTTACCTAATGGTATGGATTTTCTTCAAACATTTTTGTTATGTGAACTCCACAGATGGTAGAGCGCTGTTTATTGTGCTCACATGATCTTTATCTTGCCAATTATTAAGTAAGGAATATTTGACTGCCTAATCCACTTGACATTAAGACTAAAAAGTGTTTGACCTATATTATTACTTTATAGTCAGTCATAACAAATACAGCTTGTAATGTTCATAGTCATTCAGGATTAGAAACAGCACACTTTTTTAATCAATAAAAAAGTTCAGTTCACAGATAACTGAACATCACATGAAATCACAAATGCGCCTTTACTTGTCTTTTCAAATGGGTTCCACCTTTGTAGCACATCATGAGTTTTTGTTCTTGGTTGGTTAGATGATTAGTTGGTTTTTATCCTGTCAATGGTGATGGATTTGTGATGATCTGTCCAATTCTCTTATTAGATCTTCCCCACTGACACACAAATTGTTATGATGTCAGATACAGCCTGTGACCAAGAAACTAGACCAAATTCACCAGTCTATACAAAGTAGAAATCATTAAATTAACCTTATTAAATTTAACCTTATTTAATCCTAAACACAATATAGTAATTCCCCTTTATCCCCAGTGGTTGCCTAAAACCACAGATAGTACTGAACCCTATATACACTATGTTTTTTCCTATACATACATACCCATGATAAAGCTTAATTTATAAACTAGGCACAGTTAAGAGATTAATAAAATACAACAATTATAGTAACATACTGTAATAAAAGTTATGTGGTGTCTCCCTCTCTCTCTCTCTCAAAATATCTTATTGCACTATACTCACCTATTTTGGGACTTCAGTTGACCATGAGTAACTGAAACCGAAGAAGGTAAAACCTCTGATAAGGGAGGACTAGTGTATATAAATGCAATGAACATTAATTGACAATTAGCATCCACAGCTAATTGAGCATTTTTACTTGTCACATTTTCATGTCTAACTTTACGGTTCAGCTCACAATAAAACAAAGAAATTACATAAGAGAAACATACCAGAAAGCAAAGGAGCACATCAGAAGCTGCCTCCTCCCCTATGTGTGCTACTCAACCTGTCCTGCCACACCCTAGAAAAAGTCCTGAAGCCAAGGGAGACTTTACAGCTGAGGGCTCATCCCCTATGGTTTCCAGGGGCTTGCACAAAGTAGGGGTTCCATATATTTTTGCTGAGTGAATTAATGAAATATCAGAATGTGGTTTTATTTTTATAGGTGTTAAAAGATCTTCAAAAGAGTCTCGTGACTTCCCGCTTGCTGATTACCATTCTCAGTCTTTCCATAAATTGAGACTAGTTTAAAAGACAGCCGAATACTTACCACTAAGCAGTAACAGTCATTCCACCCACAGGATATATAAGAATAATAACAGCAAAATAATCGCAATACCTTAACATTTCATATTTGAGAAGCTATGTGCTGTTTATAAATTGCTTTCCCTCCACTATCTCAATTAATCATCATAGACATTATACAGAGTATAATCAATTTTATTGCTGTTGTTTTGATAGCACAAGAGGAAAAAACGTGAACTCCAGATCAATCAACACATATACAAGTCGAGACAGAAATTTTTGAACTAAAAAGAATCTAGAAGTTGAACGTCCAACCTCCCAGAAACACTTAGTAGATGTTTCTCTCTTTCATTATAACTTGACTATTTCTCCTACCTTAATCAAAAAGTTCTGCACATTGTCTTACTAGTTCTACCTATTAGGAGAGAGAAAAAGTAAGATGCTGGTAACTGCCTTTTGGGAGAACAGCTAAATGTTTACTCACAGACCTGGCAGGTGTGAATATGGCCTTTAAACCCCATCATGAAAATCGAGGAAAGGTGTGTGCCCTCCTAGGATAATTCACTTAATTGGAAAAACTAAGATTTTTGTGTTTACATTGCCACCCTGGCTAAACAAATTGTATCTTGATAATCTTAAAGTTAAGAGAGTAAAGGATACATTCTGCATTCCCCACAACAAAACACCTAATCCAAACAGATTTTATCTTGTCTCAGGTTAGAAGCTGGTGAGAAAAAGTAGAATTGTCCTTTGCATTTCACATTCATTCAGTTCAACAGATAAAATATTGGGCCCTAAGGACAATGTGAGGAACCAAGTCAGGCACCACACCAGGTGTTACATATAATTATTTAGGATTAGCAAATTACCACTATTTCCCTGAAGTGAAATCAATAAAAACCTGTCTTAAATATTAAAGTAGTATCCCTATCTCCTCACCTTGGCTATCACTTCTAATTAAGAACATTTCTTTTAAAATTAAGAAATCAACAGCAACCTCTAAGATCAGAGAGCTTCTTCATCTGTTTTAATATCTCAATCCTATTAAAAGGATTAATACTATTTTAAAAAATAGCTCCCTTACCTTTCTTTCCTTCCTTTTCCTTTCCACTCTCCTCCAAATAAAAAAGCTTAACTGATGACACCCAGCCTAAAGAACAATGGACAATACATACACACACACACACACACAGAGCTCTCTCTTCCACCTTCCAACAGCAACAAGAAAGTCAAATACTGATAAAAAAAAGAAAAAACGACACATGCCATTATTCCTGTCAAGTGCATGGAAAAGGCAATTATTCTAGTCCACTCAGCAAAGTCAGGAGTCAAACTTGGAATGAAAGTATTTTTTTTTCTGGAAGGTAAGTAAAAGAACTTGGGGATTGATTTATTTAACAGATAAGAACCCAGACGCAGTCAATGAAATTGATTTTTATATTTCAGAAATAGGGCTTTTAATAAATAAACACCATACAAAGATTATGCACAAGCAAACAAGTCAATCTGAAAGGCACGGGAAGAGGAATGATGTGTGTGGCATATCATTTCTCTGAAAGTTGATGAACAAAAAGTAAACCCAAAAAGGCCACCTCAAGAGGGCTGGTTTTTTGTTTTAAAGTTGATTTGTTTGTTTCAGTCCAGTTTACTACTGAAGGATTTTCTTAAATCTTTTCACAGAGGATACCCGGCACACTCACAAAAACCAAATTGTTTCCTTTAAGACTTTTTCTCAACTCCAAAGAGTAGCCAATGATTTTTATGGGACTGTTTTGCTGCACTTGTGAATTTTAAATGCATAAAGTGACAAGATAATTATTTTTTTTTATACAAAAGCAAAGCTAGGGTGTGTGAGGGCATAGCAGGTAAAACTAAAGGCCAACTCAAATTTAAGGCCCAGTGATTCTGACACAAAGCTTTTAGTAAATTGGCAAAGAAATTAATCTGCTTTTAGGGTAATCTTGAGCCTACAAACATTCATCTACTCACCCTTAAACCATGTCTATCTAGAGGTTAACCCAAGTAATTAACCAGAGTTATCAATATTGTTTTCACTGGATACTTTGGTGGGTTTGGCACCTCCAAAACAGCTTTGTGATACAATTTGTAAATTTAAAACACACCCAATAAATAAAGAAATTAATAAAATGATCAGGATGACCTGATTTTCTTTTAAGGCACTACTTAAAGTATTCAAAATTAGCTTTCAGTAGTATAGGTAATGTCACCCTTTCCTATTTGGTAATTATCCTCAACAAACTTTGGCTTTAATTTGGGCAGACTGCAAGAACAAAACCATAGTACTGTATTTTATAAGACAAATTACAAATTAATCAGTTATTTAGCTCAGAAAATAATCGTTCAGAAACATTTGGCAACTCTCTTAACCTACAGGACACCTTGCATTTTAAAGAATGTTCATCATCAGATAATCCCCTTAACCAGCTACAGTAACGTGTGAACAACGTTCCTTTATCAAAAGGATAGAGGAAGTTACTACCATCAACAAATAAACAGCAAAACAGAATTTTAACTCAATTTTTGACTCAGCTCCATTCACAAGGTCATGCATTAACTACAATCACCACTATTCCCCACAAGATCATCAAGCTATGAAGCTTTAGGAGAAATATTTTCTTCGTCTAAACTAAAATAGGCTCAAACACACAGATAACATCACAAAAACAGTCTTTGCCCAGCGTTTCTTGATCATGAAAGCATTCACAGACTTTCTCAGCCAGCTTTAAGTGTAATTCCTAGAAGGCACTGGGAAATCTCTGCCAGGCCAATCTGCAGTCGAAAACCGAGTGCATGTGTGCAACAAGATGACAGGAGGGTCAATGTTTTAACCATCTACTTCAACTCTGCATGGCAATAGCGGTTCTGCTTAACATGTTAAACATAGTAATTGTATAGGATCGAACACAACCCATGTAAATGAGGATCCGTTTAACCACAAACAGGCAACTATGGGGAAATACAATTTCTGGAACAAAACATGGTGCTTGCATAATTCCACAAACACATACACAAGTCAATTTTACAAAGATGTTCTGTCCCAGCACTGTGCTGACACTTTTCCCACCTAAACTTCTCAGCACAAGCCTGGCCTAAAAGCACAGCTGGGATCCAATCCGTGCACAGGGCAACAGCGGCACGCACCCACGACCGGAACGGGGTGGCAATACCTGTCCCTACTCAGTCCTGTTCTGGCCAGGCTGCGATGTAGTTTAGTCCCTTCTACTTTGTGGTAATGTGCTTTTAAAACCCGGCCGCGACCGAGGTCATAGCTTTAGAGATCTAATAACAACCAAATGACCAGGGCTGCCGGGCACTTAGTGAGCCATTCTGGTTATGGCTCTTTAATAGCACCTGGAGTTCTGCTAAGGGGAGAGAGGAAAACTCCTGCTTCCCCGGAAAGAAAGTCCTCTGCCGGGAGCGCAGAGGGAAGCAAGGAAACCGACCGCGGGCAGGGGACGCCCCGCAGCGGCGGCCCCGTCTCTCAGGCAGCTCCAGCGCGACCCTCGCCCCGAAGCCCGGCTGGCCCGGGCCGCACCTTTACCTGTCAGCTCCACCACCCAGCCGCCCCGGCTGCTGCCCCTGCGGGTCCGGGGCACAGCTTCAGAGCCGGCTGCGGGAGAGGGAACCCCAAAGGCATCCCATCCCAAAGAAAGAAAGCAAAAAGGCTGTTCCTCAAGGCAGGGGGCCATCGGGCACGCCGAGATCCGAGAGGCGACCCCCACCCGTGCCCCACACCTACCAGATAATCCATGTACAGAAACGCCTCAGTTATCCGGAGATCAGACATCCGGCAGCCTAAAGCATCCGGAACGACTCCGAACCCGGAAAAAAAAGCAGCGTCTCTGGCTGCGAGCGAGCAGCCCCTGAAAAAGCCAGCAACAGCGAAAATAGCCGAGAGCAGCCGAGTAGCCGAAGATTACACAAGGGGCGCGGCGATTGGCCGGGCGGGCGGGCAGAAGGAAAGGAGAGCGCTCATTGGCTGCGGTGCCTATAAAAAAGCAGGCCGCTGCGGGTAGCCGGAGAGAAGCGCGGGAGCGGCCAGGGCTTTGGTTGGGGTGTGCTGGGCGGAGGGGCGGAGGGGCGGAGGGGCGGAGGGGCGGGGGGAGAGGGAGAGGGAGGGCGGTGCAGGCGGAAGAACGAGTTGGGAGAGCGGAAAATCAGCTGTGTGGCTGCCGCCGCCCGGGTTCTGCGTGCTTCCACGGCTTCCCAGTTGGAGCCGAACTCAGTGCTCTGAGGCCGCAGAGCCTAGGTGTCTCCGCACACCCTCCCCAGTAGGAAGCAAGCTCTGTAACGTGGGAGGCGTGGCAGCCACTGACACTTACTGTGTCTCCCCTAAGCGCTTTTCTCAAGACTGCCTCCACAAGACGGCACCACTGGGACGAGAAGTGGATAGAAGGGTTCTGTGAACAGGCAAGCATGTTCGCGATTTGAGAATTGAAAGACCTTCCGCGCCTTCATCTTTTGAAACTGCTAAGGCAGGCAATTCCAGCCTGAGTTCCTGAAGGGTACACCCTAGCCCCCCGTGCAGCCAGAGGTTAAAGAGAGCCCCTCAGAACGCCAGGCAGCCTCTGGGGAAAACACCGTTTCAGGACTCGGCTGTAGTCAGTTTTACTCCTTCAGACACTCGGGAAGGAGAAGTTACTTGCATGCTTTGAGCACTGAGCACGAACCCAACGCCCCTGAATCAGATGAGCAATAGAATTAGAAACTCTTTGAGCAAACCCAAGTAATACAGTATTTGTGACCCGATGTCATTTTAAGAGGTAAAAACATCTATAAGCAGATGCACTTGAGACTTGTGCATTTCCTGGTAATGTCAATATTGGTTTAAACTGGGGGCAGAAGGGAAGCCTGAATTGGACAGGAAGCTGGGTAAGAACACTCAAGGCTTTTTTGGACGATTCAGGCTATGAACACGCGATGCCAGATGCAGCTATCCTCTTAGGCTCAGGTGACTGGAGTGCCCCCCAGAGCTTAGGGAGAATGGGAGACAAGGGGATTGCTCTCACCTCTGTTAGTAATTAGGGCTTGCATACCATAACGTTTCAAGAGTGGAACTTTATCAACTGAAATCTTTCTGAAGTGACTGCCTGACTGCATAAATGTTTTAGGGGTTGGATTTTTAATTTTCCCCCTAAATTGACATCTTCCCTCTTTTGTATCCCCAAGAAGGGAATGTCTGTACACTAAGTTTACCTGGGACTGCCAAAACAATTCTGTTAGATAACCATGGAACTCACCCTAAATGTGCACGTAACTAGTAAGTGCATGCCGCTCCTTAGAGGGAGGCTCCAGGTTGGTGAGCCAAGTGATTTTGGACATGCTATCTAATCTCTGAACCCGTTTCCCCAGCTGCAAAACAAGAGTTCCTACTGCCAGAGGTTTTTGAAGTAAAGGACTATGAATATACACACTTTGTTGATCCAATTTACAGGGTGTGTTTGTAAATAATAAATTATACTTCTAAGGAAACTTCAATGAGTTTATGTCTATTCAGGGGCCAACAAGTCTCAATTACATCAAGCCATTAGATCTAATTTTGATTTTTCTTGGCATTTTGTTGACTCAACACACGTAGGTTTAGAAGAGTTTGACCTAGATTTTGGAGGTGATGAATTTCCATAAATGGTCTTCACAACTGGGTGAAACTAATTATGGAAATTGAAGGCTTCTCAATTAGCAAAAATAATTCAAATAGTAAAGGAACTTTTTTTTTGGTTTGCTTTGTTTTGTTTTTCTTCTCTCCATGAATAAGCATATTGCAAATAAGATAAAGGGCTTAGGTTAGCAAAGAAGACACCTTTTGATCCATTGTCTTAGTGATAAATGAGGTCTTGACTACTGCCAAGTCAGACTTTTGAGAGGCCTGTCAGTTTCTATGCAGGGGAAGATAATCACTCAGAAGCAGCTGGCTTCCGTCTTTCCTTTAAAAGCTAAGCCTAGGAAAAGACAGTTCTGAACAGAAGGTCATTAGGCTAAATATGGTTCTTGCTGCTTCTAGGAATTAGTATATAGGCCCAAAGCAGGGAGATGAAAGAATTTGTTCAAGGAAAAGTTCCAAAGGCTAAATCATAGTACTCCGCTTATTCCACACACTTTCACTACAACTGGCATCTAGGAAAACCTTGTGTTCAGTGTAATGTATTAAAAAAAACCATATATTGCATTTATAAGGAAAAGAGTTCTTATAAAAAGAACTGCAGCTTCAGAACTCCGTATGGAGCACATTTTTCCAATTAGGTGTTCTCTTCTGGGATGTCAATGTGTCCAGCTACCTCAGAGAAAAGAGGCTAACTTGATTGTGTTGGTATGAACAGATAATGCACTAGCCACCACATGAAGCTGCAGCCATAGCTGATAGAGTTGGTAGCAACAGAAGTAATCACCTCAATGCATGCTTTTAAAAAGAATGTAGAGAGATCAGAATGCATTCATGCAATCTACCATACTGTATGCCAAGTAACAGCCTGCCATCTTGAATTAGGCATGATCTCATTAACCTAGTCCTGCCCTTGCTAGCAGTAAAAAGAACTCTCTTCCAGATGCATAAGAAAAGTGTAAACTAGTGTGGCAATTGCATTACTGCACAGGTTTTGATGAAAGAGTCCATCAATGTCGCTTGTCAAAAGCAAGAAGTTCTTTTGACAGTCCATACACTACAATTCCATAAAGACTGCTGGCTAGCCAAATTTGGAGGAAAAATTTTTGTTAAAGTGTCACTTATAGGAAACAAAAACAGAAATACATTTTTGCAACTTGGTGTCCCAAATTCTGCCGTCCAGAAAAACCAACATATTAGTGGCTATTTCCATCTATTCTTTTGTTGTTTTCTTTCATTTGATACATAACAATTTAGGGGAGAATACTGTCTTTACTAGTTTTATATCATACATATTCCATGTATAAATGTTAATGCCTACATGAAACTATTGTATAAATGTACCATTAATTAATCCCCTATTAGATACTACTATTATAAATATTGCAGTGAATTTTTGCTTATAAAACTGTCCACATCTCATTATCCTAAGAATAATTTCTAGAAATGGAATTACAGTATAAGGAGTATGAGCCCTTTTAATACTCATTTTTGTATTAACTTCTAGTCTTCTTCCTTCTACCCCCAACTCCAAAGGAGGGAATGATTATCTTGCCTCATCCTTGCCTTGATTGAGTATATTATTCCTTAATAGCTGAGAAATGATATCTTTCATTAGAACAACTCTTAAATCATGGACAGTCCTTTTTCAAAAAAGTGGTGTCCAGACACTGAATTCTATAGAGGTACTCAGGGCACTTTGCTCACTTACCACTTCCAATGACTCCGGTGACTTTAAAACTCTCTTCTGAGCCCTGTCCCCTTTTTTCCCAGGTGGTTGCCTTGACCCCCACCTCTGATTTACCCCAGTTCTCTTCTCTACTTCCTAAACCTAAACAAAGCATCACTATGTCCCAGAAGATGAACCTCACCAGAGCAGGGTACCTCCACATGAAGCTGCTAACAGGACTTGATTCATACATGTAAGGGGTTAAAATAAGATTAGAGGTTAGAATTAGAGTAGAATTTTCTGCTCTTACCATGGTGGCCTGCTTGCAACTGAAACTAGAGGGAAACCTAGCTGTAATAGCTGACTCTGAAGTTTTAAATTTAAAACATCTCCCATGTCAACTTAAACCTGCTTTCTCCCCTGCAAGTAGATGTTAAAGTCTCATAAAGATCAGTGGCCTGGCAGTCATGATGAACATTTGTCACTACTTAACTACATGAGCTTGGGTAGGTCACCTGTTCCTTCTAGGCTTCTGTTTACTCAGCTATGGAATAGAGTTGAACTAATCACTAGATGATTAAGGATCATTTCTGAGTCTAGAAATCTATGCTCCTGGTTGGGGGAGCAAGGAATTGTCCTTAAAAGATAATTTACCTCTTCCAAAGAGAATTTGCTGGGTCTTGAAGCATTAAAGCAAGATAAGACATTTAAAATGAAGAATCACCACTTAAATTGATAAATAATTATGCCAGGGAAAGGTAACTAGACTTCAGAAGCAACCACTATTCAAGCATCAGATATCAAGAAGCTGTGTAAGTCCCTCTCAATACCTCCCCAGGATCTTTTAATCTCTTAGATATAGCGCTGCATTGCTGATTGTATTAGTTTCCTATTTCCACTGTAACAAATTACCACAAACTTAAAGACTTAAAACAACACGGATTTATTCTGTTATTCTGCAAGCCAGAAGTTCTGAGTCTTATGGGGCTAAAATAAAGGTGTTGGAAGGGCTGGTTCCTTCTAGAGGCCCCAGGGGAGAATCCTTTCCTGGTCTCTTCCAGCTCCTTGTGGCTGCCAGAACTTGGCTTGTGGATTACTCCAGTCTTTCCCTCTGTGGTCACATTGCCTTCTCCTCTTCTGTAGTCTAATCTCTCTCTGCCTACCTTCTGTAAGGACACTTGTAGTTGCATCTAGGGCCCATGAAGATATTTCACGATACTCTTCCCCTGTCAAGATCCTTAATTTAATCACATCTGCAAAGTTGTTTGTCATATAAGGTAACATTCACAGGATCCAGGAATTAGGACCTGAGTATCTTTGGCGGCCATTATTTGGCCTTCACACTGATCTCATGATATACAGAAAAAGCAAATACTTCCATGGAAATCCAAAGTGATGAGCAAAATTTACTAATGCCTAAGGAATCAGAATAATGGGGATGAACCCACAACTTCAGAAAGAATTTGATTACTTAAAACTTTTTGATGCAGCCCTGGGGTCTTTTCCAACTCTATTTATACAATCCAATTACTTGTCATCTGTTATTTGAATATGTTTTTCTTCCCAACGTGTGTCATCTTCTATTATGCTTTTTAGATAGCTTTTATTGAGATGTAATTCACATACTATATAATTCACCCATTTAAAGTATATAATTAAGTGATTTGGGGGATATTTACAGATCATCACAGTGAATTTTAGAACATTTTCATCACCTCTAAAAGAAACCCTGAAACTTTTAGGTGTCATCTCCCCATACCCCATCTCCACTTCCAGCCCTAGGCAACCACTGATCTACTTTCTGTCTCTACAAATCTCCCTATTCTGGACTTGCATATGAATGGAATCATATAGTATGTGGTCTTTTATGACTGGCTTCTTTCACTTACTATAATATTTTTAAGGTTCATCCATGCTATACCATATATCAGTACCGTACTCCTTGTTATGGCCAAATGATATTCCATTGTATGAATATACAACACTTTGTTGTGTTCATTGATGAACACTTGGGTTGTTTTTTACCTTCTAGCTATTACGAATAATGCTACTCCTTTATTATAATTTTGGTCTCCGTTTCTTTTCATCACATCAATTTTAACTTTTTCTTCAGATCCTCTTCCCCTCATTTCTTTTCCTTCCTTACCCATGGCTAAATTTTCTACTTCATAGACAATTGGTCTAAATATGAACGCTGTTTCTTTCCTTCAACATTTAACTGAGTTTTCTTATAATGTTATTTATCTGCTTCTAACAGTCTGATTATTCCATCACTCTCCACAACTTCTTGAACTCCATTAGTCAACTTTTTTCTATTGTAGGTAGGATATAGAAGGATAAAATCTCTGAACGTATTTTAATTGTGCCATGTTTATGGTGGTTTTGAGCCTTCTGTGAAACATCTAAATTGCTTTATCCTAGATATTCAGGAAATAGTATGCCAAGTTCCTTCAAAATCTTTGAATAACAGATTCTGAGCCCTACTTAATAATTAGATTATGAAAAATCAGGATAGTAAACCAGAAGAATCAGCCATATATCTTCAAATATAAAATAATTGTCTCTTAACAGTAATATATTTCAAAAAGTGAAAAAATGCCCTTTTGAAAATAAAGGTGCTTTGAAGACTGAGATGAACCATATATATATGGTCCTTTGCTTACTCATCTTGGAAGGCCAATCTTGGCTTTAATAATCTAATCTTAAAAATCAATTCACATTGGATTACAAATCTGTTTTGACAGAACATTTTATAACATGATCTTAGTGTGCCTAAACCAACAAAGAGTACATTAGGACATAGAGTCCAAGGTAATAAAATAATATATAAATTCCCCAGGAATCCCAATAACAAAGATTTACCCATTTCTTTTGTTTTTAAAAATAGAGCTTATTTTACAAAATTTCTGGTAACCAAACTGGTATGCCTTCCCTAATACCTATGACCTGAATTGCTCAATCACAGCTTTCAGTCTTACAGTTAGCAATCCATAACATTCTTATTATATGATATGCACTGCTTTCTTGACTTTATAGGAATATGTTTCATGTCATGGCAGATCGGGTTCTCCAAGAAGCAAATGCTGAAATGGAGTTGGGAATGTAAAAGGTTTACTAAGAAGTAACATCTGTGAAAGAAATGAGCTGTAGGATTGGACAGAGGGACATGGCAGAACATTATGCACAACTGACAACGTCTCTACCAGCCTTCTGAAGAGCTCCAGAGCAAAAATTGCCAATTAAAGGAGTCTATGTTGGGAAGAAAGGGCTAGGCCTTGTACCACCATCTGGCTTAGTCATCAATTGGGAGCCACTCCAAAAAGAGAAAAGGTGACCTGGGCTTGAAGGCAATGTGGACCTAAAAGAGTTAACAGATGGAAGCCATCAGCTAATCACACTCATTGCAATTGGGCAGCCAGTCCTTTCTTGAATGGTGAATCTCCCTTTCAGCCACAAATGTGTGTTTGAATCTTCCTCAACAGCCTGGCTTGGCACCTTGCATATAGCTCTTGCACCATTAGAGATTGATTGGTTGCTGAAAGTATAGACCTCACAACTTACGACAACCAACTTTGGTGTGTCAGCGTGTCACTGCCTGAACATACCTGTTTATACCTCCTGATGTGGTCAGCTCTGACTGCGGGAAGAAAAATAAACGAATCCACCAGGCTCCATGATCAACATTGCTGAAGTCTCACAGCAAAATCACAGATGAAATAACTTTTCCAAGATCACACATGAAGTAGTAGAAATAAGAATTTTCCTTCCCTAACTCTGGAATATCTATTTTCCCCCTATACTGCTGTGAAAGTGGTAAGATCCTGGAATATATAGGAAAAGGGGGAAAAAAAGCCTAATAATTGGAGGAACTTCCAATTATTAGAAATAACAGGACAAAGGAAAGAACAGACAAAAGCCCTTTACAAAAACACAAATGTGCACACAGTCAACTTGGTGCAGGAGGAGTTGCTAAAGTGTTTAAGGGATGAGAACACAGTGAAGTTTTGTAAAGCTTCCTGGAGTTTCTAATACAACTCTTACAGAAAAACTGCGTCTTGGAGGATTTGTGAGGGGAACTTTTTCAGATGGGAAAACAGCATATATCAATGGTAATAAGTTGGAGATGAGATACTGTTTGTTTAAAAGTAGGTGAATGTTTGCACCCAAGGTGTAGGAGGTATAGATGATTAAATGTGGGGAAGTATAATTGGTGCGAGTCAGGATTCACCCAGGAGCTTCTCTGCAGATTATTGCTTCTCAATCCCTCATGAGGTGTTGGTGACAAGTTGACTTGCAGCTCCATTCTATGTAATTGTTCACATGTTCTGGTACCTGAGACTAGGTACCAGACTAGGTACCTCTTCCAGGCTTGCGATTCTGAATATATGTAGTTTAAACTGAGCAAGACGGGCATGTAGGTACTCTAGGCAGGCTAATATGGGTTCATTCATTCCACGAAACTATTTGGCACCTACTATATATTAGGGATTCTAGAGAAACTGAATCCCTGCTCACATAGAGCTTAGTCTCTAGTGGATGGAGACAGGAAAAACATCAACTAGTGGTAAGTACTGTGACGTTAAAGAGATGTGCTAGCAGGTAACAGGGAAGTGTACTCTAGACTAGGTAGTCATGAATGGCCTCCCTGGATTGTGCTAAGCATTATAGTCCAGTAGAACTTTCTGTGATGATGGAAATATTCTGTATCTGTACTGCCCAATACAGTAGCCACATATGGCCATTGAGTACTTGATATGGCTAGTGGCTACCATATTGGACAATGAAGGTGTGAAGTTAAAATATGAATGGAGGCCTTCCATTTAAAAATGACATATTAAATATACTTATCTCAACTCCCCTACCTCCACCACTACAGGCCAGTAAAGGAATAAAAAGATCCACAAAGAGAATTAAAGAAAAAATGCCAGCATATGATTTTCTATTTTGGAAAACAAAATCAATAGAGAAGTGGCAGCTGACGTGGCAGAACAGAAAAGGCTGAGGCCTGAGCTATAGAGGGGGAGCCAGCAAGAAGCAAGCTGATTCCTGCTGCAGAACACTTGTCAGCTCAGGAGTAGGAGGCACCTGGTTCTCTGAGGTGGGAGAGAGTGAAAACACAAAACAGCTTGTGAACTTTATAAAAGGAGTAGTTGAGCCCACTGATCTGCCTTGCTCCATGAAATCGGGTCACCACCCCCATGCAGATCACAGTGAACATTGATTCCTGAGGTTGAAGTGGAGAGGGCTTGAACTCAGGGACACCAGGTAAAACTTAAAGACAAAGAGTAAATTTAGTAGAGCTAGAAGAAAGCTGAGGAAATCACCCAAAAAGATAAAGGTGGAGCAGTTGAGAAAATAAAATTAAATCAGTCTGGAGGTCTAATACCCAATTAGATGTTGCAAGAAAAACAATCACAAAGGCATTGTTGGGAAGAAACTATCAAAAATTCTAGCAAACATTCCAGAATTAAAGACCATGCATTTCTAAACTAGAAAAGACCCACAAATGCCCAGAACAATGAATTTTTTAAAAGACCCATTACCGTTAAAGAAACAACTATTTAAAAACCATCATGTGGAAGCACCATGCCAGAGAGGTTTACCATCAAGTTTGACCAAACATTCTAGTAACAAAAAATTCCAATCTGAAACTATTCCAGAGTAGAGAAAAGGAAGGAGCACTTGCCAGGTCATCTCAAGTGACTATAATAACTTTGATACTCAAACCTGATAAAGGACAGCGAGAATTATATCTCAGTCTCACAAACACAGATGGGAAAATATTGCAAGGCAACTCAGGAAAGCAGAAAGAAGAAAAAATGCATTGTGACTAAGCTGGGCTTATCCCAGGAATGGTAGGTGTTTTTAACATTAGAAAATCAGTTAACTCTCCACATTAACAGGTTAAGAAAATAAAATCAGAATCATCTCAGTATATTTTTTAAAAGCACTAGAAAAGTTAAATATCCAATGGTATTAGTCTGCTAGGGCTGCCATAACAAAATACCACAGACTGGGTGGCTTAGATAACAAAAATTTATCTTTCCACAGTTCTGGAAGCTAGAACTTTGAGATCAAGGTGCTGACAGGTTTGGTTTCTCTTGAGGCCTCTCTCCTTGGCTTGCAGATGGGCACTTTCTAGCTATGTTCATACATGGTCTTTTTCTCTGTGCATCCAAATTTCCTCTTCTTAAAAGGACACTAGTCATATTGGATTATGGCCCACCCTAACAGCCTCATTTTAACTTAGTTACCTCTTCAAAGGCTCTATCTCCAAATTTGTTCACATCTAAGGTACTGGGGGTTAGGGCTTCAACATATGAATTTGAGGATGGGACACAATTTAGTCCATAACACCATTCATGGTTGGCAATCTAAGAATAAAAGGGAATTAAGTCAAATTGATTAAGGATATCTATAAAAAGCTTATAGCAAACATTCAATTGTGTGACATTTAAGAGCATGTGCTTTAAAGTCAGAAACAATACAAGGGTGCCAGCTATCATGGCCTCTATTCTACATTGTACTGGACGTCCTGGACAGCATAATCAGACAAAAAATATAAACAATAAAAATGGAAAGAAAGAAACAATTCATCTGCAGATTGTGGTTGTGTATGTAAAACAAATCTGCATTATCAATTAAAATTAAATCTCGTTACTCCTTAAAAATCAATATAAAATTAATTACATTTCTAGTTAGTGACAAACTTAGGAAATGTTTTTTAAAATGTGGTTTTTTTTACATGATCTTTAAATTAGAAACTTTAGAAAGCTCCTAGAAATAATTCTTACAACTACTAGATTTTGAGAGAAATTAAAAACCTAAAAACAGAGAGAGATACTATGATCATGGATGGAAATACTACTGTAGAGATGTGAATTCTCCCCAACTTGACTTACATATTTAAAACAAACAATAACGTTCAAAGCCACAGAGCACGTTGTATAGAAATATTTCTTAACTACCCTTAATTTGTGGAGCATGTCCTTCTGTTTGTAAGTGAAGCACCTGTCTTGTGCATATTTCTGTTGGCATTTATCATACTGTTTTGTGTGTAGTGGTTAACAGCATAGATGCTGTAGCCGGTATGTCTGGATTTGAATCTTGGCTTTACCTCTTTCTAGTTCTGTGCCCTGCGGCATGTTACTTAACTTCTCTATAACTTATTTACTCCATTTTATAGGTAAGGAATCAAACACCTAAATCACTGGGTTATTAAGATTAATAGTTAAAGTTATACACTTAGAACAGTGCCTGGCACATAGTAAGCATTATGTAAGCATTGGATGCTGCTGGTGTTTTTGTCCTCTCCCACTTGTCTGAGTTCCTTGAAGGAAGGAAACAGTGTCTCATTGGATTGTGCAGATTCAGAGCCTACTTCAGTACCTGTTACATAACACAAAATATTAATGGGGGCTGGGGATGATCCACATGTCCTGAAGAGTGTCATATTTAAAGGAGCCTGATTTAATAGAAGTATTTGAAACAGGAGTCCATTTCCACTTGTCTTAAACATTAAATGCCCAAAGCATGATCCGTAAGAACACTTGTGAAAATATCCTTCTAAATATCTCCCTCTCACCTCTTAGCTGTTTAGAAGCTTTTGTTCACCAACTGCCTGAGATTCTTCCCAAAACAACATAATCGTGGTGTACTCCAAGTACAAAGGGTTGAGTGGATCAGATTCCTCAGCTCATGGCACCCTGCATTGTCATCACTGGTCCATGCAGTGTCCCTCTCTTGATTTATGTATTTCCTTTATCCCCCTACCTACTTCCATTCCCTTCCTCTAATAGGAAATCCTTCCATTGTGCCTAATGAGTATCTCCTACTTCATCACCTGTCAACATTGTCCATGATGTCCCCAGTCACACAAAAACCCTTAAATCTGATGTAATCAGATCCACCAACTTTGGGACTTATGGCTGGTGATTCTGAAGTTAAAGTTCCTTCCTGCCAAAAAATCAATCCACATCTTCAGTAAACTTCACAGCATTCCCTTTAACTTTGGGGTTTTTTATTCATTTTTTAGTTCCTCTTTTGTATGTGGTATTGAGATGTATGTCCACCTAGTTAGCCAAGTTTCCAAAACCATCTGGTAAACAATTCATTATTTTCCCCACTGAGGTGGTGCTGCCCTTAACCTACATAAAATGCATTGTATACACGACTCTGCCTCTGAGCTCTCTGTTTTATTGATCTATTTACTCTGCGCCAACACAGAACATATCTCTCTGGCTTCTTTCTTCCCTCTCTCACCTTACCACAATTCCTTTTACATATGTTGGCTTTATCCCCAATGCTGCAAGAAAGAATTTTTGGAGGTGAGGGGCAGAGTATTGGGATTGTAAATTCACGATTCTCTTTGGTGGGAGACTGAGGGAGTCTGTGAGCTCCCACACTGATAAATATGTTCCTTCCTAAACACACTGATCAAGGCACAATGCTTTCCTACTCTTCCCCACAATGTGCCTTTCCACCCAGTAATAGTTCTGCAAGGCCTGCAATGAAACAAAGGAAAGGAGAAAATCCTTGTGACTTAATTTTTCTTATAAAATAAGTTAATTTAAAGTTAAATACACCAGAAACAGTTTACTTTTAAATCAATTACTTAAATCCAAGGTTATCTATTAGGAAGGAAAACAAGGCATTCAGAGGAAAAATTGCATAAAATTATTAATTACCTTAATTGCATAAAATTAATTATTAATTACCTTAATAATTAATTTATGATTATCTTCAAGGAGCTAGGGGATTCATGAGAGCCACACTTTTCCAGTGCTTTCCCTACCTCCTTGCCATGACCCCGAGGTTTGTGCCTACATACCACGTTTAATGTCACACCATGTGGACTAATTCATTATAATACCCTGTCTTTGAGAAGTTTTCCTTCAAATAGGAATCTATAATGTTACTGTGATTTTTTTTTAATATAAATGGTTAGTGTCAAATGCTCTGAGCGAATTAGAGCTGGAGGAGGAGATAGTACTGTATACTCTGCCAAAGTACATCAATGAATCACTCTTTATAAATAGTGGACAGTCTACTGTACATCCTCAGTACAGTGTGTCTTGGAACATGCTTATTCCATCAGGGCCTCTTTTTATTATCTTTGTGCATGTGTATGTTCTGGCACATATCATGGCTGACTGATGGTGTGCCTGTAGTACTACTACTAGACCTGCTAGAACAAAGACAGAACAGCATGGTAGATGTTATATCATATCTTTCTACTGCTTAAGCTGCCTCCAAGGAAATAGTTCAGAGAACAGAAGGCAATTTAATATTGGTAGAAGTCATTTTGGCATTACAAATGACATCGTAACATTTCGGGCTAAGGGGTTTGGCCAGTTTTATTAATAGGAGCTAAAAGAAAGGATGGACCAAGGCATGTGACTTCATAGGATTTCAAGGAGTCCAAAGAGTAATGTCTAACTTACAATACCATGATCACATGTTGTGGTATTGCTATTTCTTATAATTCTCGTTCAGTTTGCTTAATGGTTAAGATCGATCTTTGGCAGAAGACAGATCTAAGTTTCAATCCCAGGTGCTTTACTAGCTGTGTGACCTTGAGAAAGATACTAAACCTCTGAGACTCCGTTACCTCATCTTTAAAATGGGGATAAAATACTGTACAGGCAACTGCCTCAAAGTTGTGAGGATTAAATATGAATACCCTGAGCACTCATGCTGGCTACCCTTCAACGTGCTGAAAGCTTTGCTGGAGGAATTGTGTTTTCACAGACAGTGCCTTTGACGTCATCTGGAGAAGTAGGAAGATCCTGCTTCCACCACTGACCACTAAGGATCTTAGGAAAATGACTCCAAAAAACTTTGGAGTTACGATATCCTTAAAATGTTGATGAAATGAAATAAAGTAAGCAAAAGGGTAAACTGAATAGCAATAAAAATATGAGATGGCTTTTGTTGATTCTTCTTTGACTTTCCCAGTGTGATTCAAAATAGAGTCAAAAGAAATTGTAAGCTGGGCAATCCAGTAATAGTAAGCTAGCTTTGTGCACCACTAAGCTCTGTGTTTTGTGCCATCTCTATGAAAGCAGTCAGATGCAGCAATAGGAGACCCTCTGCTGCAACTAAAATGAATGATTAACCATTAAATTTATCAAACATTTCATTTGGCTGCTTGGCTCATTTGCCCACTTTCATTGGTGAAAACTGCGTCTGCCCTCCAGCAGATGAATAAAAGCTTGTATGTTGCATAGTGGACATAAGACTATGTCCCCATGTGACAGATGCTCATGCACAGAGATATAGAATCACCGCCCTTCTCTTTGGTAGCAGAAACATCTAATGATAGCGTACAATTAGGTAGAGCTCTCATCGTGTAGAAGTGAAATAATGGATAAATTATTATAGGAAATAGCTGCTTTGGAAGAAATACTTTGAATCTCAAACTTTTAGTCACATTATTATAAATGTTCTCCATACAACATATTATTTTGATAATGTCTAGGTTACTAGATTAAATGTCCCAGACCACATAAAAAGTATCAAGATGTAAGCAATGCTTTGACTGAGTTTACCAAGGAAAAATATCTGCTTTTGTCTTATGCCAATAATCCTCACTGGTCCTCAACTTTTAGGCTATATTTAAAAGAAAAAGAAGAAAAATTAAAAATGTTGCCCACTCTATAGTAATACAGAATCTTATTTACTAACATTAAGTGAGAATTCAGTTTACACCACTTGAGGAAGTATTACATCCCAGATGTAAAACCCTTTAATAAGAAGGCTGGAGGCTCACATAACTCAGTCATGTCATAGGATTAACAATTTTGTTTTGTCATAGGACAATTTTTTTTTTACCACAAAGGGGACACTTCAATAAACTATTTATTTATGGTAAGAAAAGGAAATTATAGTAATATTAAGACCATGTGTAGCTCTTATTCGAATTAAGAAATCAGTATTGCATTGTTTCTCTCAGCCTCAACATTCTTATGAGAAGTAATGAACAGTCATTAGATGCTTGGTTATTATGACTGGTGAGGGAAGTAGTGGGGCTCTATTTGCTCAAACCTCTCAGGAAAAGGCTGCAATTATTGAGTTGGGGCAGCCACAGTTATGAGTTGGTGGTGTTCATAGGGCACTTCACAGCACAAAGCAATAATGAAATATCAAGTTCTCAGGACATCAAAGGTTATTTTATAAAAATGATATGACACACCACAATCCTAAAACTTGATAAATTACTCCAAAATATTTTAAGAATTATGTAAACCCAAGAAACACATGTGCAATCACAAGCCTATTTTCATACAGGAAAGCTTCTACTGAGAATTATTAATCTTATTAAAGACAAAGGCCCTTGAGTCCCCAGTGATATAGTTGGTCCACAGTAACTTTCAGGTATGTTTATTTATATTTTGCAGGGTTGTGGTAATGGTTAAATAGTAGGCCAAATTAGAATGTCTGAGTCTCTTCAAGTTTTCCTTCAGTGGCCCAAATTGAGTTACTAAAATTTCCAGTTATTTTGTGTAGAATGCAGCACAGACTGACAATAAACACAACTTTGTGTCATTGTTTGAAATTGTAAAACAGAGATTGATGCTGCTGGGTCAAGGAACAGAAAGGGAGGAAATGCTATTTTGTACCATATCAAACGTGATAAGCTAAATTTTCCAAAAGACTAAAACATCCCTTGTATTGAGAAAAGAAGGTCAAGAATGACTTGTTTAAATGTGCAGGTTGATAATGAGTGATGTCCCGGCCTTCACGAAGTCACAGATGTAACCCTTGAGAAAGGAACAGAAGCCTGTTCACAGATAAATAAGATCCTCCTTTTGTAAGAGACAATTCAGGACTTGGTGCATTTTTAGTAAATTAACAGATGTTTTTAATAAATCTGCAACTAGGGGGAATTCATCATGTTCATTGTGCTTGACAAGTACAAAATTAAGCAAGTTAAATCAGTCCCAAAGAAAAAAGCCTGTGTAGGCAATCCATCAAATGACAAAAAGCTGGGTAGTCCTTCGGGGGCAAACTGCTTATACTATCTGAATATACTTCTGCTCAGAAAAGATTTCTATTGAAAGAACCACAGGTGTGAAGTTTCATATGAACTTGCAACAGTTTTCAATTCCATGCCTCACAAAATAGGGTAGTTTAACACTTGATGCATAAATTTGCATCAGATTCATAGCATCAACTAATTGGGAGAAAAGTACAGGTAAGTATTAAGATATTCTGCGTAGTAGGTGCTCTGGCATGCAATGGGCTTCCAAAAAGCCAGTTCTGTTCCTAAGAGGATGCAGGATAACTTGCTAACAACATGGATTCTGGAGACAAATTCCGTGGAAGTTCCAACTCACATTCCACCTTTTATTGGCTGGGTGATTTGGGGCAAGTTATTTAACTCTCCCATGCCTCACTTTTCTCTTCTGTAAAATGTTGATAATAGAACCTACCTCCATAGAGTGTTTTGGATTAACTTAGTTAACACATGTAAAGCCGTAAAGCACTTAGAATGGTATTACCACATCGTAAGTGTTCAAAGTAATTTTTTTTTTCACCCATGACTGTTAAGTTACTTGGATCCTAGCAGAAGGGCAATTAGGGGCTAGATTATGCAACAAAAATAAAATATTATTGAGGCCTAAAACCCAAACCATGGAAAAGAGGTGGCACATAGAAGGCCTTGAGGTAAAGGACTTGGTTTAAAGGAGGGGATAGGACATTCTAAGTGACAGGAAAAGGCAGGATTGAGCATGACCTTTAAGAAAAACTGCCTAACCAGAGTGGCAGAATCAGCTTGGGAGAGCACCCTGTCTGGGTAAGATGTGGCTGGTTGATTGGGGTGGGGGTGGGGGACTTGAATGCCATGGTTGAGGAGATCAGGCTCTAACAGGAACCCATTATAGTTTCCTCAAGGAATGTTCTAGAAATAGTATTGGTTCCTAAAAAATAGGGTGGAGAGCATGGGAAGAGTCTAGAAGCAGATAGCTTGGTTAAAAGGTATTAAGGCCCATCCAGGAAGGCATAGTGAGGTTCTGGACCAGGGAGGTGAGCGTGAGTAGAGGAGGAAGGCAATGGCTAAGGAAAAAACAGGAAGCCTTGCCGTGATTAGATGTGGGGAGCAAGGGACAAGGGAGGCAGAGATGTCTCCAGAATCTTGAGGATGCCTCCACTAGTTAACATTTCATTTAGATAAGACAGGGTTTGGTAGATGGTAGAACACACACTTGGAGAGTACAAAAGGAGTTTAGGAGCTGGCCCTGCCCTTTGTATCTGGAAGTTTCTAAATCATCATTTACGAAACTGAGAGTGAGGAAGGAGTCATCAAGACTTCTGAGTATTCCAAGGGAATTTCCTGGGCATTAGAGTGCTGCTCAATACAGGTGTTTGTGGTTAGAACCACCTCAAGGCTTAGCAGCTCACAAGAGCTGCTACTGAGGCAGGACAAGGGCTACAAATAGGCCTTGGCAGTGGGGGGTTAGAGAGTGGGGTCAGGATAGAAAGTGTTGAAGCCATTTCATATTATCTCTTTCCTCAGTGTGGACTTTGCTGCCTATTTTACCTTAATGATTAGATTGTATATCACGTTATATCATGTTATATACTATTCCACAAGAGTTAATTCAAGTTTTATGTACTTAGGAAGTATTTAGAATTACAGCCTATTCTCATTTCCGGGAAGACCATGTTACACTAGGAAAAGCCTGAACTAAACAACCTAAATTCTCTTTCCACTAACCAGCTTAACTGTTCTGGGTTCCAGTTTCTTTAAAAAAGTGAGGGTTGGACTGTTTATCAATGTGGGATTTTCAGTAACTTGTGTTCCTTGGCTGGAGGATACTCTGAAGGGATCCTTGTTATTGGTCCTGCAAATGAACTGCTCCAGCTAGATGCTAGCTGAAAAATGATTTACCCTCCTATGTTCTGTTCTCCCTCTGATTCCTACAGCAAGCACAGTAGGAATTGCTATAGGTCATTTGTTCATGACGAGCCCTAAATGTTTTTTGTCCTGAATGTAGCTATCAGTCTCAATTCGCCCCCAACACACCATTTCCATTCTCTGACCCACCCTACCCACTGAATCCCCCAGGCTCCCTTATGGATGGGAAACACCAGCTGGAGACAAGGAGGGTGGGAGTTGAAGAGGAGTTGGAATATTTGCTCCTGGCACTCCTGTCCTGCTGTGGCATAGTGTGGCAATGGCCACATCCTTCTACATCTACAGCTCTGGTTAATGCACCTCTTCCATGACTCTAGCTCTCAGTGACTGTGGTAACATTGGTTCTGTCCTTTGTTCCTTCATGCATGGAGGTGGTAATGGCTTCCTCTGTGGCTAGTTCTTGGTGCTTCACCATCCCTTGTTGATTCTCCTACTCTGTCCACACCAATATAAATAGTCCCTTTATTAAACTCTCTTCCAAACCTCAGCTGAATGGCCTTCTATTTCCTACCAAAACCCATTCTTGGAGGGAGTATACAGTGATGAAAGCAAGCTGATATAATCACACATTCCAGATGAACATGTAACTTCATAAAACTTTATTTTATATGGGCACATTTTTTCCCTAAGGGTTTAGGTATGTAACTTTATGTTTTAACTGTTTAGAAAAAAAAATTTAATGGTATGAGAGAAGATGAAATAACTTCGTTTTTGAAGAGAAACCATGAAGTCAAATTCATTTTGATCTTAAAGTTATGCAAATTATGGACTTGAATTAAGTGTGTCAAACATCCCTAAACAGGCTAAGTACTGTAACAGGTAAATAAGGGATTTATTATAGGGCTGAGACATTATGCAGTGGGAACTGGTAGAAGAGTCAATGCAAGACTGTTGTCTCTGCATCAGGTCTTGAGCCTGAAGTCACTATAAGTCAGTCAGATCAGCAGATGGGAAGAAAAGCAAAGATGAACTTGAACTCCAGAGGACAAGCTGGAATCCACATCTGTTTCGCACCATCTCTGCCTCTGATGCTGTGGGTGACTTGCAGAAGAAGTTGGCACCTTTCACCATAGAATTGTACATGCCTTTGGCCCAGGATTTGGAGAAGCTGAAGGAGATCTGGTAGTAGCTGGAAGAAGAAGGGGCCCAAGTGCTGTCTTATGTAGACAAGGTGACCAGCTTATCAACACAGTGTATATAAGCTGCCCGGCACCCTACATTGACTTTCAGTGTGTCAAACAGTATGGCTGTGGCTTCACTTCTGCATTCTAAACCATCCACAAATTTTTCTTGTGACCAGTGCTAACTCAGAGAGCATGGAGGGATGGGAATTCTGGAAACCTTTGTTCCAGCATAGCAAATTTGACAGAGTATAAGGCTATCACAATCCACCCATGCCTACTTATGATCTAGGCATACCTCTTTATCCAGACTTATCTTCTAAATAAAGACAATGGTAAAATCACATTTCCACCTAACATGCCACAACTATCACTTGTCCCAAAACCCTGCAAAAATGCCCTGACACTTCCCCAAAAGAAGACAAAATCCCCTTATCCACCTTTGGGTGATGTTTATTCCTCTTTTAGTTGGGCCATACTTCCTGTTTATATCCTAAAACTTATGCAGAAATATAAAATTAATTACTATTATGTCAGATAGCAGAGGACTAGGAGAAGGGAAGAAAAAATTACTATATATAAAAATACATTCATATCAAAATAAAGAAGAAATACTCAAAATTATTTTAGTCATTGTTTCTGCAGTTGATTATGTGGTCTTTGTTCTTTGACTATCTACTCCATATTCTCTTTGCCTTCAACAAGTGTTTAATCTTGTCATAGATGCTTGCCTATTGGGGTGACCCAATCCCTTCACATTCCTAAAGGGTCTGACCTGGATTGGGTTTTGTAATTTCTTATTAATGTTAATCTCAGGGTATGTATATATTACTTTCCTTGGACTGCCAGAAAAATTACCACAAACTGGGTGGCCTAAAACAACAGAAATTTATTCTCTCAGAGTTCAGGAAGATAGGAGTTCTAAATAAGAATGTCAGTAGGGTTGGTTCTTTCTTGGGGCGCAGAGGGAGCATATCTATTCCATGCTTGCTCTCCTAGCTTCTGGTGGTTGCCAGCAGTCCTTCGTGTTCCTTGGCTTGTGGTAGCATAATGTCAGTCAGCGTCCATCGTCACATGGCCGTCTCCCCTCTGTGTCTCTCTTTCTCTTATAAGGACACCAGTCCTATTGGATTATGGCCCACCCTCATTGAGTTTGACCCCATTTTAATCTGATTACATTCGCAAAGACCCTATTTCCATATAAGGTTATATTCACAGGTATTAGAGGTTAGGATTTTAACATATCTTTTGGAGAGAAACAATTCAACCCATAATAATATGGAATATATAAACATGCCTCAGAAATCTGCATTTCAGACATACTCCTTCTTCACTGCATTCTGTAGTAGTGAGTGACCTAAATTCCACTTGATAGTCAGGATCAATCATCCCAGCCAGTATAAAAACCCCCTTTTTTTGCCTGATGATTAACTGGCACAAGAATACAAAGTGGCCAGGTTGTAGTCTCAAATTCAATTGAATGAAACCTTTTTTGTGTCCCCTGGTAGAAGCATTCCTCCCTCGGGAATTAAGAACTCTAGATCAACTTGAGCCCAGGAGTTGGAGGTTGCAGTGAACTACGATGACACCACTGCACTCTAGCCCAGGTAACAAAGTGAGACCCTGTCTCAGGGGAAAAAAAAAAAGCTCTAGATCAGCAGAGCCTAAAGTTTATAGTGTCAGGAATCAAACTTTTGCCAGTGCACCACCAAGGGCAACAGTAAGAAGAGTCGCCCTTATTTCCAACTCTTGATTCCACAAATCCTGACTATGGGAGAAATAGTACAATCTGGCTGAGACTATGTACTGCATCCTGGAAGATATTACCCCAGCCCTATGAGGTGTTCCCATGCAGCTAGTGCCAAACTGAGTTTTCAAAGGCCATTCCGTCATTCCTTCAGGCCACCCAACTTCTGAGTGATGGAACCATGATAAGACCACTGAATTCCAAGACCATGAGCTTATTGCCATACTATACGTGCTGTAAAATGAGCTTCTTGGTCAGAAGCAATGCTGTGTAAAATACCATGAAGGTGAGTAAGGCATTTCATAGGTCCAGAGATGGTGGTTTTGATAGAAGTATCGTAGGCAGGGAAGATAAATCCCTATCCAGGGTGGTTATCTACTCCACTGAAAATAAAGTGCTACTGTTTCAATGATGGAAGTGGTCCAATGTAATCAATCTGCCACCAGGTGGCTAGCTGGTTCCCCTCAACTCCATGCCTGTCCCCAGGGAATTGTGCCATAGCAGGACTTCAGTTGGTCTCTGCTCTTGGGAGATTGGGCACTCAGCACCAGCTATAGCCAGATCAGCCTGGGAGACAGGAAATTCATGTTGTGAGCCCATACATAAACTTCATCCCTATCATGGTGCAGAGCTCACTGGGCAAGGAAAGGATGGCTGGGGGAAAAGGCTCGCTAACATACACAGAACAGGTCAACTTGCCTATGATTATTAAAATCCTCTTCTGAGCTTGCTCTTTGAGAAGTATTGCATGAGACAGAAATGTCTTTACACTCTATGTGAATGACATCTAGTCACATACTAGTTCCCTAGACTTCTTTGTCAGCAATTGTCTGATCATGTTCCTCTAAGTCCCTGGCTATCCACTGAAACCATTAACTACTGCCCATAATCAGTGTAGACCTCTAGCCAACTCTCCGTCTAGAAAAAATCAGCAACTAGACACGCTGCTCAAAGTTATCCCCACTGGGAGGAGGAGTTTACTTTAAATACTGTCCTTCAGAGCCACCCCGGGGTAGGGTTGTAGTGTTACAGTCACCTACTTCTAGGTGGCATTGGCAAATCATGTAGAATTTTCTATTTTTTTCTTCTTCTTTGGTCAACTACCCATAGAGAATCCCCCTGAGGATTTAGGTGCAGATTAAGAGGAAGAAGCCCATGCAGTAGCCATGGACATCTGGGCTACTTGCTCATGCAACTTACTTGTGCCTTCAGCACTGCTGATGACTGAGGAGTCCTATCTTGACCTAGGGCAGTGGAGATATCTGGGAAATGTTGGGAGTCTTTAGACCTGGGTCCTTAAGGTTACCATTTCCAGCTGCTTGCCTCCCAGAAGGGACTAGGAATGTGTTAGCCATTGCCCTCCCCCACTCATTACCCCTGCTGTTACGTAGCTCCCCACCCCCCCATGCTTCAGTCATTGTGAGTAGAAGTCTACTGGAGCAACTAGTGAAAGAACCTCTTAGCTGCCCTTTGTCAGAGTAAAGGTACTGGGGGTGAGGTATTCCAGTGGTCCGTAACTGTACAGATTCCTACACGCTCTGCTCCCTCCCTCAGTCCCAATGGAGGTTGGAGCCACATTACAGTGAAATCTGTCAGTATTGATTTTTTCCTTCAGACATAGCAACACTGTCACTTGCCCTTACCAGTGTAACTCATGTCAAATCACATTTTCTTCTTGCAGTATTGGCTGCTGCAAATTATGTCTCATCTGTACATGCATGATGCTCTTGAGTCTAGCCAGTGACAAAAGGGTTGGCTGAATGGACAGTGAATGTCCAGTGAATGGAAAGTGGGTGCTGTTTTCCTTCACTGTCTTTGAAGCTCATACCAAGTTTGGTAAGACTCACTGCCAAAGGATTGTCTGATCTGGAGGAAGACAAGGGAGATCTAGGATTTCTGCTATTTTCTTAGCAGAATCATTTGTCTTCCATAAAATGCCAAAATGCAGGGCTCTGGGTTTGCAAGGGGTAAAATTGGAGCACAAGGCTGGTGGGTCAGGTCTGCATGTGAGATGGCTCCACTGTTGAGTCAGTATCAGGGCCTACTCCAATAAGCCAATGGACTGTCACTGTCACACACTACTTGGACCCTGAGGTCTTCCCATCCAATCTCCATTCTCCTTAGATCTGCTAAGTTAGTCTCCATCTGCATTGCACAATTTTCTCTGAAATATTCTTAAAAGGGACTGGTAATTTGAACAGAGAACATAGATATGATGGTTATCTCTGGGTATGATTTTTAATTAAAAAAAATTCTTTTAGCATTTTGGTATCTTCCAAATTGTCTGCAGTAAACATGTATTACTTTTGTGACTTCTACAGGAAGATTGAATTTCAGCCAGGGATAGGGTTTAGGTCACAATCAGCTTCTTGGCATAAAACACTAGTGGCCTATTTATCTTGAGGAAAGCTGGGAAAAGGTTCTCCTTATTCATTGCTCCCACTCAAAGTTCAGATTTCCCCCGGAACACCTTGATTGGTGTAGAGCAAACCTAGTTTATTCTGCCATAGGATGGATGTTTCCATATTAAAGTCCCTGTTATACTACATGTTTCAGGACCAAGGCAGTTTTAAAGCAGACCAAACTAAGCCTAAATAATATAATCCTAGGAAAAACAGGGATGGCTTACTTCCTAATTCCATTCACTTTGATTAAACATCTTGACCACCATCTCCGCCCCCAGCAGTTTTAGCAGAAAGAACAAAAGACTTGAGACATAATGAGAGGGGCTACAGAAAAATCTCATAGAATGAAGTTGTCACAACAATTTGTTAAAAAGAACTAGCTTGAGGGTATATTACTTCTATTTTAAAAGCATATGGAAAAATTCTTGTTGCATATGTTTCATGGAAAAACAAAATGCAGGCATGGAAAAATGACTGACTTTAAAAATAGCAAAATACTTGAGAGCCCAGCTTGGAGTCATTAGAGGTAATACAGCTGGGGTCAGTTTATAGGCTTCTGTTTTTAATTAGCATAAATAGTCTAATGCTTGGCTGGAGCAGGCATCCAGCTCATTAACTTTTCAGTCACCTCCCAGACACCAAAAAGGTACTGGGACTTTGGGTCAGGGCAGTGCTAGGAGTCATGATAAGCCTGAAAAGTGAGAGGCCTTCTACCCTTCTACACCAAGGAAAATCCAGAACTTGACATTTTCTCAAAACAAAGCTGAAAGTCTTTTGAGTTCTGCTAATGAAAAAAAACTCCCACCCCCACCTCAATAGCATCATTAGTGTAATGATACTTCCACTGCCCAGACTGATGGGGCTGGAGGGCCACACTGCTAAGCCCTGGAATGAAAAAACCAAAGTAGGCTTCCCTGTCTTAAACCATGTAGAATGGTAACAGTGTCCAATGTCTTTTCTAGGTGATAGAGTCACAGTTTTGTGGTAGATCACCAACTATTAATTCCAGAAACATAGAACACATCCTGAAGTCCAGGTTCTGATTTTGTTGTGGACAGGGGTGCAGGCTTTCTGGAGAATATATTGTCTTGCTTATAGAAATAAGATTATGCATTTAAAACTTCAATCTCAAAGAATAAAAAAATTAAGAGAAAACCTAAGATTGAAAGCCAAGTGACTGATAGAGAATTTCAGGAAAAAACAGAACAGATCAGAGTAGTCAGGGATGGCATTATAGAATTGGGACTTAATGCATCAAACACTTATTTAAAACTTTCTATGAAGTATGCCTTCTGAGGATTCAAGGTGAATCAAGCCTAGTTCCTGGCCTCTTAATGCTTAGTTTTGTTGGGTATCCAGTTGAACACAACCAGAATGTAAAGTACAGGATGATGAGTGTCTTAATAACAGATGAAGGACCCACCCTACCCACCACAGCCAGCACACACGAGCACCATTAGGGGGCCTGAGGACAGAGCCTCTCCACCTGCCACCCATGCCTATACACATTGTCTGAAGGCCTGGGGATTGATCCATCCTGCCTACTGCTGCTGGTGCTCACACTCACCATTGAGGGCACTGACGGGAGGTCCGCCCCACCCACTGCCACCACTGCCAGTGCCTGTGTGCATATTCCAGAGGGTGGGGATCAACCTTCTCCCCCCTACCACCACCCATGCACACTGTCCTGGGGCCTGGGGGTAGGCCTAACCTGCCCACTGCTACCAATGCATGCATGCATCATCCAGGAGCATAAGAATGGCCTCACCCTGCCTGCCACCAGAGCCCAAATGTGCCTCCCAGGAGCCTAGGGTCCAGTCCACCCAGCCTGCTGCTGCCATCAGTGGCACCTGTGCATACCACCTAGTGGCCTGGGGACTGACCTGCCCAGTCCACAGCTGCCACTGCTGGCACCCACATGTGCTGCTGATGCTCAGGGGCCTGAGGGTTGGCCTGCTGCAGCTATTGTCACTACCAATGTCACGCATGCCACCAAGAGGCCCAAGGACCCATCTGTCTGGCGGGACCCACAACAAAGCCTCACCTCAGTCTCCACTAACAACTGCAACATAAGCCCCTGAGAAATTCTCAGACACCACTGATGCTGATTACAGCTGAAGAAATAACGTGGAGATTACTTTACTGTGCCAACCCAGAATCAAAGCCAAAGTACCCTACCAAACCAACATACATCAAGAGGAAAAAGTCCCTACAAAAGCCAATCTATAAAACTGGAAGAAGCAGCTGTTACAGCAAATGCACAAATACCAGGACACAAGGAACATTAAAAAGCAAGGAAACATGGCACTTCCAAAGGAACACAATAATTTTGCAGTAAGAGATCCCAACAAAAAGAAAATCTATGAAATGCCTGAAAGAGAATTCAAAACAATGATATTAAAGAAACTCGGTGAGATACAAGAGAACACAGATAAACAATATGATAAAATAAAAAAAATTCATGATCTGAATGAGAAATTCAACAAAGAAATAATACAAAAGAGCCAAGAAGAAATCCTGGAACTGAAGAATTCAATGAATAAAATAAAAAATATAATTGAGAGCTTCCACAACAGACTAGATCAGGCAGAAGAAATAATTTCTGTATTTGAAGACAGGTCATTTGAAATAACCCAGTCAGATGAGACAGAGAGATAGAGAGAAAGAAAAAAGAATGAAGAAACTCTACAAGATATTTGGGACACCATAAAGCAACCAAATATCTGAATTTTGGTAGTTCCAGAAGTAGAGATGGGCAAAGGCATAGAAAATCTATTTAACAAAATAATAGCTGAAAATGCCCCAAGTCTTGCAAGCAATATAGACATCCATACACTGGAAGCTCAAAAGTCTCCAAATGGATTCAAGCACAAAAGGTCTTCTCCAAGACACATTATGGTCAAACTGTCAAGAGTCAAAGACAAAGAATTCTAAAAACAGCAAGAGAAGAGCATCAAGTCACATATAAGGGAATCCCCTTCAGACTAACAGTGGATTTCTCACCAGAAACCTTACAGGTCAGGAGAGAATGAGATAATATGTTCAAAGTGCTTAAAAAGAAAAGTCAGCCAAGAATATCAGCAAAGCTATCCTTCAAAAATGAAGAAGACTACACATATACCATGGAATACTACTCAGTCATAAGAAAGAATGAAATAATTTCTTTTGCAACAACTTGGATGAAACTAGAAGCCATTATCCTAGGTGAAGTATCTCAGGAATGGAAAAACAAATACCACATGTACTCACTTATAAATAGGAGCTAAATGATGGGGGTACATGATTATACAGAGTGGTATAATGGACTTTGGAGACTCAGAAGGGGGAAGAGTGGGAGGGAAGTGAGGGATTAAAAACTACCTATCAGGTACAATGTACACTATGTGGGTGATGAGTACAGTAAAAGCCCTGACTTTACCACCATACAATTCATCCATGTAACAAAAAACCACTTGTACCCACTAAATCTATTGGAATTAAGAGAAATATTTTAAAATTTTTTTTAAATGAAGAAGAAATAAATTCTTTCCAAGACAAACAAAGACTGAGGGAACTTATTACTGCTAGACTGGTCTCAAAAGAAATGTTTGAGGGAATCCTACATCTGGGAGTGAAAGGATGATATCTACTATCATGAAAACACACAAAAGTATAAAACTCACTGGTAGAGCAGATACACAAATGAGAAACAGAAAAGAGTCAAATGCTACCACTACAAAAAACTACCAAATCATAAGGATAAACAATGAAAGAGGAAGAAAGTAACAAAGAATATATAAAACAATGAAAAAACAATTGACCAAATGACAGGAGTAAGTCCTCACTGATCATTAACAACCTTGTATGTAAGCAGTTTAAATTCCCCAATTAAAAGATATAGACCAACTACATGGATTTAAAAAAAAAAAAACAAGACCCAACTACTTACTATGTACAAGAAACTCACCCACCTGTAAAGACACACAGAGACTGAAAGTGGAGAAGTGGAAAATGTCCTATGTAAATGGAAACCAAATGTGTGCAGAAGTAACTATACTTACATGAGATAAAATAGATTTCAAAACAGAAACTGTAAAAGGAGACAAAGAAGGTCATTATATATTGATAAAGAAGTCAGTTCAGAAGGAGGATATAACAATTGTAAATATATATTTACCCAACACCAAAGCACCCAGATATATAGGACAAATATTACTATAGCTAAAGAAAGAGATAGACCTCAATACACTAATAGTGGGGTACTTCACCCCACTTTCAGCTTGGACAGATCATCTAGACAGAAAATCAACAAAGAAACATCAGACTTAATCTGCACTATAGATGTAACAGACATTTACAGAACATTTCATCTAACAGCTGCAGAATACACATTCTTCTCATCAGCAAATGGAACATTCACCAGGATAGACCATAGGATAGGACACAAAACAAGTCCCAACAAATTTTTAAAAATCAAAATTATATCAAGTATATCCTTAGACCATGATGGAATAAAACTAGATATGAATAACAAAAAGGAACTTTAGAAACTGTACAAATACATGGAAATTAAACAATATTCTCCTGAATGACTATTGGGTTAATGAAAATCTTAAGAAGGAAATAAAAACAATGTATTGAAACAGATGAAAATGGAAACACAATATACCAAAACCTATGGAATGTAGCAAAAAAAGTGCTAAGAGGGAATTTTATAGCAACAAATGCCTACATTAAAAAAGTAGAAAGGTTTCAAATAAACAACCTAATTATATACCTCAAGGAACTAGAAAAGCAAGTACAAACCAAACTCAAAATTAGTAGAAGGAAAGAATAAAGATCAGAGAAAAACTGAATGAAATAGAGACTGAAAATAACACAAACAATCAACAAAACAAAAAGTTGGTTTTTTTAAAGAGATAAGCAAAATCAACAAACTGCTAACTAGATAACTGAGGGGAAAAAAAGAGAGAAAACCCAAATAAATAAAATGAGAAATGATAAATAAGACTTTACAACTGATACCACAGAAATACAAAGAATCATTAGAGACTATTATGAGCAATTATATGCTAACAAATTGGAAAGCCTAGAGGAAATGGATAAATTTCTGGACACATACAACATACCAAGATTGAACCAGGAAGAAGAAGAAAACCTGAACAGACCAATGTGAGAATGAGATTGAATCAGCAATTTTTAAAACTCCCAAAAAGAAAAGCCCAGTATAAGACAGTTTCACTGATGCATTCTACCAAATTTATAAGGAAGAAATAACACCAATTCTCCTCAAACTATTTCAAAAAATTGAAGAGGAGGGAATTCTTCTTAACTCATTTTATGAGGCCAGACTTTTCTTGATACCAAAACTAGACAAGGACACAAAAAAAGAAAACTACAGGCCAATATCCCTGATGAACATAGATGCAAAAATCCTCAAGTAAATACTAGCAAACCAAATCCAGCAACACATCAAAAAGATAATACACCATGATCAAGTAGGATTTATCCCAGAGATGCTTCAACATATGCAAATCTGTAAATGTGGTACATCACATCAACACAATGAAGAACAAAAATCATGTGATAATCTCAACAAGTGCACAAAAAGCAATCAATAAAATTCAACATCTCTTCATGATAAAAACAGTGAACAAATTAGGCATAGACAGAATATAACTCAACATAATAAAGGCCATATTTGACAAACCCACAGCTAACATCATACTGAATGGGGAACAGCTGAAAGCCTTTTCTCTAAGAACTGGAACAAGATAAGAATGCCCACTTTCATCTCTCCTATTCAATGTAGTACTAGAGTCCTAGCCAGAGCAATCAGACAAAGGAAAGAAATAAAAGGCATCCAAATTGGAAAAGAGGAACACTGATGCACATACAGAACATTGATGAAAAAAAGTGAAGAGGACACAAACAAGGGGAAAGACATCTCATGCTTACTGATTGGAAGAATTAATATTGTTAAAATGACCATACTACCCAAAGCAATTTACAGATTCAGTGCAATCCCTATCAAAATACCAATGACATTCTTCACAGAAATAGAAAAAACAATCCTAAAATTTGTATGGAACCACAAAAGACCCTGAATAGCCAAAGCAATACTGAGCAAAAAGAACAAAGCTGGAGGCATCACACTACCTGGCTTTAAAATATACTACATATCTATAGTAACCAAAACATAATGGTATTGCTATAAAAACAGACACATAGACCAATGAAACAGAATAGAGAACCAGGATATAAACCCATGTATTTACAACCAACTGAGTTTTGACAAAGGTGCCTAGAACATATTATACATTGGGGAAAGGACACCCTCTTCAATAAATGAAGCTGGGAAAGCTGGATAACCCCATGCAGAATAATGAAATTGGACTGCTATCCCATTGTCTATAGAAATCAACTCAAATTGGATTAAAGACTTACGCATAAAATCCACAACTATAAAACTGCTAGAAGAAAACATAGGGAAAACACTTCAGAACATTGGTCTAGACAAAAATTTTATGGCTATGACTTCAAAAGCATGAACAACAAAAGCAAAAATGGACAAATGGGGCTATATTAAACTAAAAAGCTTCTTTACAGCCAGGAAACAAACAAAAGAGTGAAGAGACAGCCTGTAGAATGGGAGAAAATATTTGCAAACTATGCATCTGACAAGGGACTGATGTCCAGAATATACAAGGAACTCAAACAATTCAATAGCAAATACCCCAAATAATCCCATTAAAAAGTGGATAAAGGATCCAAACAGACATTTCTCAAAAGAAGACATACAAATAGCCAACAGGTATATGAAAAACTGCTCAACATCACTAATCATCAGGGAAATGCAAATCAAAACCACAATGAGATATCATCTCACCCCAATTACAATGGTTATTATTAAAGAGACAAAAAATAACAAATGCTGGTGAGGATATGGAGGAAAAGGAACACTTATCCAGTGTTGGTGGGAATGTAAATTAGTACTGCCATTATGGAAAACAGTATGGAAGTTTCTCAAAAAACTAGAAATCTACTATCATATGATCCAGCAATCCCACCACTGAGTAGATATCCAAAGGAAACAATCCCATTATATCAAAGAAATGCCTGCACCCCCATGCTTACTGCTGCACTATTGATAATAGCCAAGGTGTGTATGTAATCAATCTAAGCATCCATCAATGGATGAATGGATTAAAAAAATGTGGTATAGATATACAATGGAATACTATTCAGCCACAAAAATGAAATCCTGTCATTTGCAGCAACATAGATAGAACTGGAGGTCGGTATGCTAAGTGAAATAAGCCAGGCACAGAAGACAAATATCACATATTCTCACTCATATGTGAGAGCTACAAATATTGATATCATGGAGATAGAGAATAGAATGATGGCTACCAGAGGTTGGGAAAGGTGTTGGTGGGGGAGTGAAGAGAGACTGATTAATGGGTACAAACATACAGTCAGATAAAAGGAATAAGTTCTAGTATTCAATAGTACAGTAGGGTGACTATAGGTAATAATAACCTATTGTATTATTTCAAAATAGCTTGAAGAGAAGATTTTAAATGTCCCTATCACAAAAAAAATAAATGTTTGAGGTAATGGATATACTAAATACCCTGATTTGATCATTACACATTGTATGCATGTATTGAAATATCACATGTATCCCATAAATATGTACAATTATTGTGTATCAGAAAATTTCAAAAATACACAAATAAGACGCTTCTAGAGAGTTTCATAGAACTTTACATCTGGAAGAATCCTCATAAATAGCCTAATCCAATTTTCTCCTTTTACAGATAAGGAGACTAAGAGTTTGCCACAAGTCCAATTTATGCTGTTAAGTTTGGGACAGAGCTTGGATTTGGACTCTGGTCTAGACATTGTAGGTTAGGTGAATCCAAGGAGAGGGAACAGTAAGGGCCAAAGGCAGAGCTGATATTCTATCAGCAGGCACCAAGTCAGTCATACTAGTACCTTGCCCCAGTTGTCTATTTGCTTGATGGATGCCTTTGCTGACTCATTAATTATTCTGAATGTCACCTTAGGCAAAGGCACATCTCATTTCCTGCTCAGCTAAATCAGTGTAACAGAAGTAGGAGACAGTTTTTAATAATGAAGTACTAGGAGGTAATTTGTTTGCATTGAAATGATACTTGATATGACACAGCTCTCTCCAAAGAAATCACAAACAGAGAATGAATGTGCAAGAAAATACTATGTGGTAGGAGCAGGGTAAGTGAAAATGGGTAAAGAATCAGCTGAATCCAACATTATGATTCTGTTTATAAAGTTTAAGAACTACATTAGGTGATGTATTCATGGGTGGTAAAATTAAAAAGAAAGACAAAGACATTTTGACTTTTCTGGTAATCAAGTCTTTACTCTTGGGAAGAAGAGGAAGCTGGGAAGGGTAAGGGACACACAAGGGCTTCTAGGTGTGGCAATGTTCTATTTTTTAAATACTAACAACTTCATGAGTTCATTTATAACTATTATGCTATGCATCAATTTTATGCACTTTTTTGTATGTTATATTTAGTAACAAAAATTAAAGCTAATGCAGGCTGAAGTTTGGTTTCTATTTTGAAGGCTGGAAAAGTAATGTGGACAGGCCATCAGGCTCAGTGAGCAGTGCATGTATGTAGAACAAAGAAGCCTGGGGACAAAAGTACTAAAATGGCTTCAAATTAGAACATGGAGATTGGCTATAAAAATCACTGTTGTGAAAGCAGTCTTTGCCAGCATCTTACTGCCACACAGAGTGGTCATTGTTAAGAGGATTATTGCTTAACAAGAAGGCAAAGGAGTTACCCAGCATTGCATTTTTGACACTCCTGGGAAATATGACCAATTCAACTTCTTAGAAAAACACACAATAAGGATTTTGATAGTAAATGGACTGAGAAAATTAAAAACAGGAATGAATCATTGATTTTGGGATCATCGATTTTTTTTGCCATTGTAATCCTTTTTAAGTGTACGATTCAGTGGCATTAAATACATTCACAATTTTGTGAAACCATTATTACTGTCCATTTCCAGAAGAATCATCAATTTTTGAAGAGTAAAATTAGGACATAGAATTTCAAGTCTGATATCCTTTTCTGGATGGATTGATGCAGCACAGAACTTTTGGTAGACATTGCATTGGGAGGGAGTCTAGTGCTGGGGGTTTGTTTTTCCTAAGACTTGATTGCTCTGACTGGTGCAGTCTAACTCTCCACCGGCTATGCACACTGCTTCTCATATTGACTGGCAAGGCAAGGACACCAGATACTCACCACATCCAGCCTTTCTCCAGCACTGCTTGTGGGCACAGTATAACTTGACTTTGTAGGCTGATCTCAAGGGACAGCAGCCTGCAGCAGGACAATGCCAGAGGAACTACTGTGCATTTCAGAGGATCTAGCATTCTCAGAGTTGCAACTGCCTTGATTTTGGTTTGATTCTTCAAAACTGCCCTCTTGCTGCATTACCCTCCAAATTAGTATAATTTTGGAGCTAGAAGGGACCCTAGAGATTATCTATTCAAATTCTCTCACTGTCCAATTACAGGATCAAGAGTGACCAAGAAGTCTGATTAAGGCGGTGCAGCAAGGGGAGCTGGGTCCTCCACAATCCATGGCTTCTACCAAGGTCCCAGGCTTCCCACACACTGCTGCACACATTCTAAAATTAAAGCGAATAAAGTCTTAAAGCATTTTTCTTTTGCTTTATTTTGAATAACCAAACACTCCTGGGAGTAACAAAAGCAGACCTAGGAATCTCTAATCTGGTGGGTTTTCTTTTTTATTTTTTTCCTTTCCCCTTTAATTTTACCATATGTAGACCCTAACATTATAATAAGGACACAGGACACAATACAATACAAAGCAATCTAACCCAGATGTTGACGGCACACTGATTTCTGAAAGCACAAGTCTGAGAGCTTATTGCAAAAGTGGGAAAGATGTTGGGATCCTAGAGTAGCAGTCATAGCCCCCAGCTAAAATGTCCCTGTAGAACTTGCAACCAAGGCCATTGCTGCTGCATAGAAATTATTTATATTAACCTTCTTTGTCCATTCTCATCTTCTTCCCTTCTTTTCCTTTTCTTTTGTGGCTCATCTGCCTACATTTGTATTATTTCTCACTCTCTAGGTTCCCAGGATCATCTTGCTTGCCCTTGGGTTTTCAGAATTCCCCATTAGAATATCCCAGCTAGGTCTGTATTTCTGAAAAAAGTATCTCACATGGCTATTTGCTTATATTTCTTTCCACTATCAAAATTCCTTGATACCTTCCTCACCTCCAACACATCGTATGTCGACTTTCCCAAGATAATCATTCTATAATCTCATCAAGATTGTGTAAACAGGGCTGAATTATGACTTAAGAGGTCTTTAGACACTTTTACCTTTGTGGACCCCCTTCCTCTGTAAAAATATTAATTATATTTTACAACTGCATTGGGATAGAGGTAAATATAATCCGGACTGGATTCATTATTATACACTCATTATTATTTTTTTTCTCTAATTTTAAGATAAATTAAAATAACATTATTTGCATGGGTTTGTAGGCCCCAGGCACTGTGCCTGTTGTGTCTCATGGGCAAACCAGCTCTGCAAGTTAGTGGCATCTGAAGATTGGCTGGATTGTATTAGTTTATCAGATTGTGTTTGTTTGTCACTTAGGAAGCTTTGGATTGCAAAGAATAGAATAAAACTCAAACTGGTTTAAATAATAAAGGGAAAGTATAAGATCATATAGCTGGTAAATTCAGAGGCTGAGCCATCCAGGTGCCTGCTCTTGTGAAACTTCCATTCTACAAATAAAGACATAGAGATCGATCGTGTAATAGACCTTGCTTCTTATCTGTCCAGTAGCCATTGCCCTTCCTGTCTACCTAATTGGCAGAGGTCACTTCCATGATGAATGGTAGCTGAAAATGCCAGACACAGTTGGCCTAGTATACACATGGGTTCCACATTCATGGATTCAAACAACTACAATCAAAAATATTCAGGAAAAAAAGCATCTGTACTGAATTTTTTTTTCTTGTCATTATATCTTAAACAATACAATACAACAACTGTTCACATAACATTTACATTGTATTAGGTATTGTAGATAATCTAGAGATGATTTAAAGTATATGGGAGGATATGTGTGGGTTAAATGCAAATACTACACTATTTTATATCAGGGACTTGAGCATCCATGAATTTTGGTATCTGTGAAGAGTCCTGGAACCAGTCTCTCATGGATATTGAAGAAAAACTGTACTTGCTTTCTCAGACTACCTTGAAGCTAAGGTTTGGATACACAATCAAATTCTGGGCATTCAAATTTCAATGAAAGTATGTTGGTAACATCTTAAAAATTTTTTTCCTCCTTAGATGTGCAAGTTCTCAGTTTTTCCATCTTACCTTGGGATATACATGAGCTTCTGCAGCTGTCTTGACGCTATGAGAGACCACATGATGATACTTTGGAGATGGTAGAGCAGAAAGTCTTAATTCCAGATTCTTGATGACATTTTTGAACTACTTAACCAGCTGTGAAACTACTACCTCTTGACATTTTTATTAAATGAGATAATAAACTCTAATTTATGCAACTTTTAGTTGGGTATTCTATTACTTGAATCTTGTTACAGATAACAAGAAAACAAGTATATGCACCAGAAAATTTTACATAATGATTATTGCTATAAAGACAATGAATATCATGGGATTACTTCAAGTTGTATAGTTACAGAAGTACTCTCTAAGGTGGCATTTGAGCTTGATGGAGCCAGCCATGCAAAGAACTGGGAGGTAGAGTGCTTTAGACAGAGCAAATAGTAACTCTAAATGTCACATAAAGTGGCAATTATTAAGGTGAGTTTGAAGAACAGAAAGAAATTCATTGAATGGAGTTCATTGAATTCAAATTCATTGAATGCAAGAGGTAAGGAGGGAAGGGAGTACAATGTGAAGTCAGATGTAGCAGAGGCCATTTTGCTCTTAAACTGAAGCTTTCGTGAGACAGTTTGCCTTGACACAATGGGATGATTTTAGTTCTGGGAAACTGGTTGGAGGCGCAAATTTTAAGGATATGAAATGACAAAATCTCATTATGTAAGCAGCTGCTTAGTGTGCTTATTAAATGTGGTGGCAATATCTGCCCATCTCTTTTATGCCCATCACCCTCTAGCCCCCAAACTCTTGTTTTTCAGAGAACTGTACTCCCCATCCACATGGTAACCATAAAAGCAGCTGCATTTTATTAAAAAACAAATAAACAAACAAAAAAAACCCTGTCTCTTTGACTGTAGTTGACTGGATGGGTACTTGATCTAAGGAGAGCTAGTGGACTTTTTCCTGGGAACTTTTGGAACTGGGGTTGTGGGTCAAGTTGGCACCTTGCAGGTGGCCAAAACTGTAAGACGTAAAGATTGAGAGCTAGCCATATTTTTGTCATATGGGGAAAAACTGGTTGTCTATCCTGAGAAGGCAGGAGTAAGGAGAAAACATACATAATGACATTCAAATCCCTGATTTTAGTAGGTTCCTAAAGCCCAGCCCCATCTTTCCCTTTTTCAGTTTGTTTATTCCATTTCTATACAATGGTCTATTTTATGTACCCTGTAGGGGGGAGGAGAGCTGTCATAATTGGTACCAGGAGTGGGGTGTTGAAAATAATAAACTTTAAAATGTAGATATAGCTGAGTAAAGTTGGGAGGGGGCAGCAGTCATCCAGAGACCTTGAACTGGAACTCCAATGTTCCTGCCATGTAGTAGCAAAGCAGTTGATTGATTGCTTACTGTATCTTCAGGACTATGTGCCTCTAAGATCTCAGCAGAATGCAATAGCCAGCATTTATTTTATTATCTCTTTAGGATAAATAATTTCCAGTGCAAGCTGACTTACCTCCAGGTAAATAAAGGACAACAGAATCTGCCTTAAGAAAATATCTTTACTTGTAACCAATGATCTGAGGCCACTATTGCTTAGGTAATTGTCTTGCTAAATTGTACCAGCCAAATTCTTAACAGCACCCTAAGATCAGGGCACTAAATTGGAAGCTTTGGGGAAATCAAAACAATATTACCCTCCTCTCCTTGCTTCATCCCATCCTCAACTTTTGCAAATTTAGTCCCACTGTCTGGTACATACTCTTCTACTGAGAAGAAAATTCCCTTTCTTCCACTAACCTTCTCATTGCTCCAGGTCTCCTTCACCTCTCAAATTTGAGCTCACATCCTGAAACTTTCCAGAAAATTCAGATTTGGATTACGTTCCTCTCTCCCACGAACTCTTACAGCACTGTGTTTCTGCCATCATACAGTATTATAATAGTTTTCTTGCCTCTCTACTTCACTAAAGTCTAAGTTGAGAGCTGGGCACATAGTAGGTGTTTATAGAGTCTTGAATGAATGAACAATTATTATGAATATTGAGACTATACATGCAATGTATTTCTTTCTTATTAGTTTTTTTTAATGTAATTCATAGAATAACCCTAGGATCTGAGAAGAATATGGTATGTGGCATATTTCATTTGCATGGGAGCATCTGTGTGAATAGAACTAGGGGTAATATGTAAAATTTAACAGTTTGATCAACCAATCAGAGCATACACCCAATCAATTAGAACAGAAGCTGGCTGGCATGCTATGAGTGTGTAACAATTAATTGCCAGCACTGAATAGAGCCCTCTGGATGAATCCTCAGAGATCCTTTTGGTCTTGTCTCCAAAACTTAGTGTAAATCCACTTATTAACTGTACAAATGTTGGGTACACCTATGAAACATTAGAATTAAATTGAATAACCTAAGATTGAAAATTATTTACCAGTGAAATTCTTGGCTACAATCCAAGCAGTTACATTGACACTATTTATACTAATAAGATCTCACAGAATAAATAATCCAAAACTCTTCTATATATTAGCAATAATAATTTAAGAATATTTTCAATAATATAAATCATAATAGAATTTAAGAATAAATTTAAAGTGTATGAAACATATAAAAACTATGCCAATTTACTGAGGATCACAAAAATACTTGAATAAATGAAGAGATAACATGTGCTTTTAAGGAATTCTTCAATATTGTAAGATGTCAATTCTCCCCAGATTGTTTATAAATCACTGTTTATAAATAAAATAATGAAATTCCAAATAAAATGCCAAAAGTACTTTTTGTAAAATCTTTATTGAAGTATAACATACATACAAAAAGTACATATATCATAAGTGTATAACTCACTGAATTTTTCAGTTTTTAACTGGTCTAAATTCCAAAGTTTATCTGAAATAAGACTGGAGAGAAATATCCCATAAAGTTTTAATAAGAGGAAACTTTATTATTATTTTGGAACTGGCACTACATACAGAAATCAGCATAAAAGAATAATAAGCTAAAACAAGCTTAAAGGTACATGTATAAATAAATGTGATAAATGTAACATTTCAAATTGGGTTAATGGGTTTTTTAAATGGTGTCAGAATGATTGTGATATAAGTATCCAACTGAACACATGGATTTAAAAAATAAATATAAATAAATGAAACCAGAAAAGAACTATAATAATGTATATTTAAAAACTCAGGATGAATAGACATGGCATCAAAAATAGAAATCACAATGGAAAAGATCAATAGATTTATCTATATACATTTAATACTTCTCTATAGCAAATATCATGAAATTAAAAGGAAAATGAATTTGGGCATGATGGCTCACACTTATAATTCCAGCAATTTGGGAGGTCAATGTGGGGGGATCTCTTGAGGCCAGGAGTTCGAGTCCAGTCTGGGCAACGTAGCAAGATCCTGTCTCTATGGGAAAAACAAAATTATCCAGGCATGGTGGCACATGCCTATAGTCCTAGCTACTCAGGAGGCTGAGGCAGGAGGATTGCTTAAGCCCAGGAGTTCAAGGTTACAATGAGCTATAATGGTGCCACTGTACTCCAGCCTGGGTGACAGAGTCAGACCTTGTCTCCAAAAAATAAAACAAAGGAAAACAAAACAAAACAGGGAAATTAGGAGAAAGTGTTTGCTATCTTGATAATGTTTGAGCTAGTGTCTTTGATAGGAATGGGGTGTACTCTGTTGATAGCATGTGTGGATTCTGGAGTCAGATGGCTTGGGTTTAAATATGAAATGTCCCACTTACCAGCAGTCTTAGGTTTGGTTCTCTAGGAGCACTGGCTGAGAGGAAGATCCTTATCCAAGTGACTTACTGAGGAAGTCCTCTTTTGTTGAACCTGTAGAAGTGAGGGAAGCAGGATAGGACAGGGGAAGAAGCTAGGAAAAGATAAAGGTTCAGCTTTAAAAAAAAGAAAACAAATTTTAGACCAATTAAATTTAGCAGAGTTTATTTGAACAAAAAATGATTCATGAATCAGGCAGCACTCAGAACAGGGAGAGGTTCAGAGAGCTCCACCCAGCAACTGTGGGCAGATAGCATTTATAGACAGAAAAGAAAAAAATGTACAGAAACAGCTTGATTAGTTATAGTTGGGTGTTTGCCTTATTTGGGCATGGTGTGATGAGGCATTGGCTTTATGTGGATATGATGTGATCAGTTGGCAGCCTGTGATTGGCTAAAGCTCAGCTGCAGTGGTTGGCTGGGACTCAGCTATTTTTGACAAGAATATACTCTTAAGTTAGCTAGGTTGCAATTTGTTTGCATAGTAAATTAGGCTGCTGTTCTCTATGTAGGGACTCAATATATGAAGGCAGATTTAGGCCGAATTTAATTTCATGAGCTGAAGTCTAGCCTCAGCCTGATCCCACTGAAAAATTTGGACAAACAGGGTACCATGGAGTTTTCTGCCTTGGGGGCTGGGCTTTTGTACATCCTTCCCCAAAAGTCAGTCATTGGTTGTTAACATTCCTGGCATTTGAAATTATCCCCTTTGAGGATAATTTTCCAGAAAAGGATGCAGCTATGAGTTGTTAGCCACCAACAGTCATAGCAACCGGAGGATGGCACCAGATGGACAAGGGGATTGGGGGATGGTGCTAGCAGCATCTTCTACAATAACTAAGTCACCCTGATTAAGTTACTTAACTCTTTAAAGCTTTTGTTTTCCCATTAATGAGGAAAATTCTATGGATGCTATAGGGTTGCAAGGGAAATCACAACAAATTGTTTCTTTCAGGAACCTAGTCTAACAAAAGCACTCAAATGTTAGCATTTTGAGAGTTTTATAAGTCTAAGCACTCACTAATAGCAAAATGGGAAAATTACAAAGACTGGCAACACACAAGTGATGAAACACAATTGTGCAAAATATGGCACTATTTATTCTTTCACTGTAACTTTTGAAATGCAAACTTAAAATGAGTTACCATTTATTTCCTATCAAAGTGACAAAATTAAAGATAACAATCAGTGTTGGCAAGGTAGTTGTCCATGTGGAAATAGAAAGCAATCTCCTACATTCATATTAAGAATATAAATTAATTGATTACTTTTTGGAGGGCATATTGGGAATCAATCTGAAGCTTTTAAAACATGAAAACTCTTCTAACCTTCCAACTCTTCTTACTTCCAAAAATTTATTTGCAGAATATTTGACCAGATACTTTATAGATACAAGGAATTTTGTATTCTGGAGTATTGAAAAATTGGCATTGACCAAAAGAGCTAATAAAATGGAAAGGGATGATGATGACAAAGCAGTTGCTATAAATAATAATGGTATAAAGTTGTGTTTATTGATACAGAAATAATTTCAAGCTTTAGTTAAAAAAGCAAATTAAAAGATTGTATTCAAACAATAATATTCAGTTTTGTAAAATTTGGAATTATATATACTAATAGTGATTATCTTTGTGTGATGAGTTATTTTTACCTTCTTTGTGCTTATTTGTATCTTTCTGTTCTTTCTACAAGTGAACAAGTAACACAACAATAACTCTGACAAGTCTCAGGCTTCTTGGTTGGAACTCAAACCTGTAGGTACAGTCATTATTTGAGGCTGGCCTTTAACCATAATTCCTAGTTATTTTATCTGTTGCTAGTTTTGCCAAACATAAATTTGTAAGTTAATGCTTGGGACATATTTTTAAAAAGAATGAAGACCAATCAGGTTCGAGCAGCAAACAAATTTGCTTAAACACAAATCACTTTGGGCAATAAGTGCACATTATTACCAAAGGAAGAGAAAGAGGATCTTTTGTATATATAATAGAGTGGATGGTAAGGGAAATATTTCAGACCATTGCTTTGAAACTTGATTTACACTCATTCAAGGAATTATTTCTTGAATGTACTCATCCTATTCTGTCTTGAAGCTCTTTTCACACTTGGCAAATATACTGTATCAATTAGAATCCTGATAGGAAACTGATGACACAATCCAACAGGGTAACTGAGTGGAGTTTAACAAAGGGACAGTTTACAAAGAGGAGTGCAAGGCTCAGGAAAAGCAGAACCCAGGGCTAGCAACATCAGAAGTTGTTACCACCCATAGCTTGAAAGAGCAAGTGGGAGAAGCTGTTATTAGAACCCTGAAAGGGCCATCTGAGGGAAGCAGGGGGTTAATAGAACAAAAATTACTATCCCAGTCACGTAGGGCAGCTGTCCTCCATGTGCTGGCTCAGCCTTTTAGGCAGGTTCAATCTCAGGGTACCTCCGTATCAACACAAGCTACCACGATCATCACAGCAGGGGAAGAGAGAGCATGGAGAAGCACGCACCAGCCCTTAAATGCTACTAACTGGAAGTATGACGCATCACTTCTGCTCACATTTCATTGGCCAAAGCAAGTTATTTGGCTTTGCCCAACTCCAAGGGTGTGGGGAAACAATCCTCTTATCTACTCAAAAGGAGGCCACTGGGTGTGGTGGTTCACACCTGTAATAATAGCACTTTGGGAGGCTGAGGCTGGAGGATCATTTGAGGCCAGAAATTCAAGACCAGCTTGGGCAACATAGCGAGATCACCCCCTGGCTGCTGACCCATCTCTACAAAAAAATTTAAAAATTAGCTGGGTGTGGTGGTGCACAGCTGTAGTTGGGAGGCTGAGGTGGGAGGATCACTTGAACCCAGGAGTTAGAAGTTGCTTGAGCTATAATCATGTCACTGCGCTCCAGCCTGAGCAACATAGTGAGACCCTGTCTCTAAAAAACAACAACAAAAATCCAATAAAAAAAAAAAGAAAGGAGAACAGGAAACACTACTGAAAAACACAGGCAGACAATAACCCATGTTCTTTTATTTTATACCACATTCCTTTGAGTGAGAAACAAACTCTTAATGGACCGTAAGACATACTCTAGGGCTACATTGTCTAATAGGGTAGCCATCAGCCACCTGTGGCTACTGAGCGTTTGAACTGTGGCAAGCCTGAATTGGGATGTGTGATAAGTGTAGAACACATCTCAGATTTCAAAGACTTAGTACAAAAAATAAAATAAAATACTTAATGATTTTTAAACATTGATTACATTAGAAATAATAATATTTTTTTATTAAATAAAAACATATTATTAAAATTAATTTTACCTACTTTCGCTTTTCGCTTTTTAAAATGTGGTTTCTAGAAAATTTTAAATTACATATGTGGCTTGTGTTTGTAGCTCACATTATATTGCTATTGAACAGCCCTGCCCTAAAGAGTCCTCTGGTTCTTAGTAGGGTTCTTAATAGAAAGAGGTAAAGAATTACTAAACTCTGCAAGAATTCTCTATAGAACACATTTTTACTTTAATTGCCCTTAGAACAAGTAAAATTATTTTCTTTTATTTTAGTGTCTGATTTAAAATTCTTTATAAAAATTCAGGATCAGTTTTTTTTTCTCTCTCTCTCCCATAAAGGCAAAGCACAGATGGTTGATAGAGATCATTGTTCTTTGTAGAGTCTTTTTAATGAAATGTGGTTAAATGTAATCCATTTCCATGAAAACAAAGGGAGACATTCAGCAAACATGTTGCTTTTCAGTTTCTTACTTTTTTCATAGATATTCATCTTGAAGATTTCAACTATTTATTTAGAGGGAGAGTACAAAGAAGGTCATTCACCTTGCCTTTTCATACATAAGTAGAGCTGAAGTTGCAAGAAGTTCTGAAGTTTTCCTGGAAGTTTGGTCTAACAATAACTGTTGAGTGGCCTATGCCAGCGATGTCCCTTTTCCGCCTGAAGATCCCCTCCTTCCCCTATACCCTTCTGTCTGTCCTGGAGGCTGACTTGGGTGGTCTGCACCAGGAGGTCCTTGTCTTTGGCTTTTGGTCCTGTTCCGCTAATGAAGAGTTCTGGCAGGAGAGTAAAGGAAGGAGGAAAGCAGGTTCAGAATGCCTCTTCACCTGGCTCCTTCCCTGCAAGGTAGCCTGGGGCTGAACATCCAGATGTCAGTCAGGAAAAGAGCATCACTACAAAGAAGCCATGAAGAAAGGACTTAATATAGAAATGAGAGCTTACACAAAATGTGGAGGTGCTGGAATGAGAAAGTCTGGAAGAGAGATGCAGAGGGTCAAAGAAATAATTATGGTTACTTTAGCCAGTGCACTGGCACCAGGGCTTCCCAGCACAACAGAGCTGGCAGGAAAGTCTGAGAAGCAATGTGCGTTTGTTTGTTGAGTGGGACCCAGAAAGGGGAGGTTGTAAAGAAGTCTGTGGAAGCTGTCATCAAGTGCCCTAGGTGAGCTTAATGCTGAGTTGGTGAGCAGTGACACTGCTCACCTAGGGCAGCCACCAGGAAAATGAGCTGTCTGCAGAGAAGGAAGAGAGAAAACCAGCTGGGGCCTGCCAGGGACACCTGCTTCTGTCTGTCACTGTGTCTGACCAACATGACCTCCCAAAAGTAATGGTCTTTCCTTCATGTCCACCTTACAAATCTTGTATGAGTTCCTCTGCTTGGCAAACTCTAACCTGGAACTATGCTGGGAAGGAGATTCTGGGAAACAGACTTCCCACCCTAGATGGGAGCGGAGGCACCAAGCTGACAACAGTCCAGCACAGGCTGACCATATCCTGGGACTGAATGTCACTATTGCCTGAAAGGGAGCCTCCTGTTCATGACTGCAGTTTCCATTATTTGCCTTCACCCATATTTTTGGGCCCAGAAGTGGTAACAGCTTCACTGCTCCTACCCTTGGGTGAATTCCCTGTCCCTTGTGATTTCCTACCACTCTGCCCACCCCTTTGATCTTGATTTGAGTGTGCCATCTGTGTTCTATTGTGACCCAGGCTGATATTTGGTCCACTGGCATCTTGTGGGAGGCTATATCAAAATAAGAGGTCTTAGTGTCTTACCCAGTAACTAAAGGACATAGAAGAGCAACATTTTGAAAAGATATTTGCTCAAGTCTAGGAAAATAAGGCAGTTTTTCATATCTTTCTGCCTGACTTTTTAAAATTTTTTTTTTTTTTTAGAAGCAGGGTCTCACTTTGTCACTCAGGCTGGAGTGCAGTGGCATCATCATAGCTCACTGCAACCTCAAACTCCTGAGCTCAAGTGATCCTCCCTCCTCAGCCTCCCAAGTAGCTGGGACTACAGGTGTGCACCACCATGCCCAACTTGTACCTGATTTTTTTTTTAAGCCTTTACGATATCTCGTAGGAAAAACAAACTCATTGTAACATGACTAAGTTGAAAAAAGAAGTTATCAGGATGCATTTTTATATGTTGTAGTTTATGCTTTGGCAAAGAAATACCAAGATTCCAACCACATATTAAGCTAGGCACTCATCAGTTCTTGATGTTCTAAATTGTACCTCATACTTTTTTCAGAAGGGAGGTTGAAAAACTTCCTTTGTTTCCCCACCCCCAATTGTTTCCCCAATGAGAGGCTTAGACTAGATTATCGCAAATATCCCTTGTATGCTAACATTCACCAAGTCCATGATGTTTCAGTCAAGTTTGTGGAATATATTGATGAGGTAAATGTGTAGAGATTTTTTTTGAAGTACTGGGATGAATATATTGTGAAACAAATTTTACCTTCCCATTTGACTAAGAAAATCAGAGACAAACATTTTCACTAACATCTTTGAAAGCATTATGCGAAAGAGTACACAGTCCTACTAGCACCCCAGCCTAGGTCAGAGGTCAGCAAACAATGGCGCATGAGCCAAATACAGCCTGCTACCTGCTTTTGTAAATGAAGTTTTATTGAAACACAGCCATGCTCATTGGTTTACATATGGTCTCTGACTGCTTTCTCACTACCTCTGCAGAGTTGAATAGTTGCAAAAGAAATTGTCTGGCTCACAAAGCCTAAAATATTTACTACCTGGCCCTTTGCAGAAACAGTTTGCCAACCCCTGGCTTAATTAATAAACTTTGTAAGCAGCTTTCTTCAAGTAAAATTCTCTCTCCAAGTTTTTCAGAAAGGATATACCCTGAGGTCCTAACACTGGGTGACTTAGAGTACAAATAAATGTCTATTTTGCAAGTATGAAAATTATAATACCTGGTATGACACTTCAGAAGCAGCCTGGTAGCCCTAGGGTCTAATCTAAATGCTGTTCTTTCCCAGCTTAATGACCTTGTGCAAGTCACCTAATCTAGTCTTAACTGTAAAATCACATGAGGGAATGTGTAGAACACTCTAAATTTCTAACCACAAAAATCCAAAAATAAAGGATTGTTAAATGTTAATTTCAACACTGCAGAAAGGGAAAAAGATCCAGATCTATGAAGTTATAAGGTTGGAAATGCATCATATGGGCATAGAACTTAAAATACTATGTTCTGTAAGTTATTAAATAACCCTTTTCCTGCCATTGCTCCCATAAAGTCACTCCTTCAACAGAAAAAGTTGAATCTCTTAGGCAGGCAGCATATTGGGAACTGTGCACAGGAGAGAGAAACGCAACAGCAGAATTTAGAATGAATGCAGCCTGGTAACTGTGCGTATCAGGACCCTGGCCAGCAATGCCTCAGGGTATCAGAGCCTCAAGCTGTGAAAAACACCTGCAGTGGGCTCTACAAATGGGCTGTGGAATGGCACCTTCCAAATGTGGAGTCACAAGGGACTTGATCTCTAAATGAGGAACAGACAACCTGCTGAGGAATACCCGTGTTCCTCACACGTCAAACCTGGATCTAGAAGAGTTTAGAGACACAACCCTGAGGAAAGCCTCAGGAACAGACTGAGGTTTAAATAGATCATCCTTCTGTATTTACTTTTCGAATGAAAGGGGATTTTTTAAAAATCACTTGAAAAGAAATCTAATCCTTCTCTTCTGGCTCTGCAAGGTTCGAAGTCCACCAACACACTCCTGCTTCTTAGCTTAAGCTGGAATTCAACAGATAAGAAGAGATTCTTAATGATTAATCAGCCCAAGTACAGTTCTGGAGCAAGGAAGGGACTTTATTTTCATTTTATAGATGAAGAAACTGAGGCCCTGAGAGGTCGGACCTATTTGGGGTCATATAATTTTTTGTGCAGATTGAGAATGGATCTCTGGGTCTCTGATTCCTGCTCTACTCTTCTTCTCTAGACCCAGAACTTGGCTAGACCACGCTGGGCCTCCTCTAATTTACTACATGACCTTGGCATATTGGGGACTCTCTCCATGCCTTTGTTTCCTCCTCTGCAAAAGGGTCAGAATTCCTGCCTACCCTACCACATAATGATAGCTCAAATGTTATCACAGACATGAAATTGTGATTTAATGGATTTGGCAGTCACTTATTTTCCTACATAAAATCCATCTCCTTTTTCCTGATTTCTAGCAGCAATCTGTCCAGCTGCAGGGAATGAATCATAATTAAACCACTACAGTTATGGCAGTCCCATGCCCTTTTGCCAGTGGTTGGACTAGATATTTTCATGTGATCCAAACTGGTCAATAAGATCTGGAGAAAAGCCTGGAATTGGTTGTGAAAAATTTTAAGGAAATCCTGTTATACCTGATGAAAGGTACAAGTGGTAATGTGAAGGAAAGTTCAAGTGTCTGCGAAGGATACTCTCATGTGAGGTATAAAGTGAGATGGAAGACATCATGGGTAGAGCAAAGCAGATATCAGATACAAACTCATTCAACTCATTTAACAAATATTTATGGTGTGCCCACCAGGTGTTAGGCACTGGGAATACGCAGAGAATGAAACAGATGGAAATCCCTAGCCCCTTGGAAATTATAGTCTAGCAAGGGGAAACAAAAGAAATAAGTACAATATGTAGTATATTTGTGATAAGTGTGAAATAAACAAAGGAGAAATGGAGAAATTGAAATGATTAGGGGTGGAGATTTTAGATAGGGTAGTGAAGGATGTCCTACTGGAGAAGGTAGCTTTTGAATAAGCCTAATGGAAGTGAGGAAGTGAGCCATGGTGGAATCTGGAGTGAGAGCAGCCCTTGCAGAGGGGACAGTGATGAGGCCAGTGTGGCTGTAGTGCAGTGAGCAATAGGTAGAGGAGTAAAAGTTGTGGGCAGTGCTGTTCAGAGCCAGGGCAGTCGTGTGGACTCTTGAACCCACCGTAAGTCTTTGGCTCTTACTCAGAGTCACACAGGAGTCCAGGGGAAGGTTTTCAGCAGAGAAATGACATGATCAGATCTTCACCTTGGGAGGCTTATCCTAGCAACTTGTGCGAGTAGGCTGAAGAGGTCCAAGAACAGAAATGAACCATGTAGGAGGATATTCAGTATATGTGAGACTCGTTGGTAGTTTTGGCCACAGTAGTAACTTGGAAACGTAAGAAGTGGTCCAGATTCTGAGTATATTTGAAGACAGAGTTGGCAGGATCTATTAAAGATTAGAGTGGGGTTTGAGGGACTTGAGGATGGCTCCAGCGTTTTTGGTTTGATCACCCAGAATGATGGGGTTGTCATTTACTGAGTGGGGAAGATTGTGGGAAGAGCAGATTTTGGGGGCAATATGAGGAACTTGCTTTTCAAGCCTATTAATCATCAAAGCAGACATGTCAAGTAGGCAGTTGGATAACTAGTCTAACAATTTGGGCATTAATTACATGGAAGAAACACCAGAAATGAGTCACAGGGAGCATCTGATTCACTGTGTGAAAAGCAGGATAATTTCTTTAAGCTTCAGTTTCCTCATCATTGAACTGGGAATAACAGCCAGTGTTGGGAAGGTTTAATAAGAATGTAAAAGCACAGTGCTTTAAGCAACAAACAGCAAGTAATCACTTAATATTCCTACATTTTCCTGCCTAAGTGGAATCTACAAAAAATCAAGTCACTGGAACTACCATTTAGTTTCCTTGTCCTAAGAATGAAGAAATATCTGAGTATTTTTGATGGGCTTGGTGACTTGTAATTTCTTATCTGTATCACATAGGCCTGGAGTAGCAATTTAATTTTTTCCTATTTTGTAGGTGAAGAATAGACTCAGAAGTTAAATAACTTTCCCAAAGTTACACCACTAGTGCTGTCTTTGAAGATCAGTTTTTCAATTATTTTTAATCTAACAATTGCATATTTAAGGATATTCTCAAATATGTTTACTTTTTACTAACACCAGTTCTAAAAAGTGAACATTTTCCCTCCATGTTAACTAATTATTTTGGGGAAGAGGTTTTCAAAATGCAGTTTTCCGAGAACACAGGTCTAAATTAGAGAATTCTTACTTATAATAGGAATCAATGCAAGTATGGATGTTTCAAAATGAATGATGATAATTCTCTGGATTTATGCCTATCGAATATATCCATTTGATAAATGGCATAGTGATTATCTAACACTACCACTCTTAGGTTGATCCAGAGTGAGAATAATAAAGTCCCTATTAAATTGCTTATTGCTCAAGGAGATACTACCAAACTGTGCTTTGATCCTTTGGTGCTAAGAGCCCAGCCCTGAGAAAAATTTAATATAAGGTCAATGTTACCATAACTCTTGGATTTCAGTTTAATCCTGAGTCAGCTTTGAGGGCCAGAGGACTCTTGGAGCTTTGTCAGTCTTTAGCTGTCATGGATTAGGAAGTGGTTGTTGAACTGTGATGGCTGAATCATGACTATGAAGGTAACAGTTGTGATAAGATCCATGCATGAACCTGTACACTTAGGCTAAATTATAAAGCAGGCAGAGAATGTGGTGTTCTCTTTTTCCCTCCTGTTCCCCACCCCAGTGTCCGTCTCTGAATCTTCTACAAATCTGCTTTACAAAGTGAACTTACTTCTATGAATGTTTAAAATGTCTACCCATTATTAATAAAATGAAAGAGAACACAACAATCTGGAAGAAAAATACAACAAAGGAGAATCAAAGTCCTTACTGAAGAGTTCACACATGTCCACAAGAAACATCCCAAAAGATGAGTAGGCACAAAGAACGTGAGCTAACAATTTACAGAAATAATACATGCCTAATAGGCATGCAGAAAATGTTTCGACTCATGGGTAACCATAGAGATTTCAATTCAAAGAAACAGTACCACTTTTCAAATGGTGCTATCAAAGTAGTCAATGTTTAAAAAATAGACAGTGTTAAATGCTATGTGTGATGAAATCAGGATTTCATAAGTTGTTGGCAGTAAAAATGGCAAAAACTTTCAGGGATGTGATCTGCCAACAGATCATACAACAGCAGCACTAACAATGTGCATACGCTCAGATCCTGTAATTCTATTTTATTTGTATTTCTGATCATTTCTATGAATATCTTAAGACTTAAGGAAAAAGATATTCATTAAAGTTATTTATAAAGCAAAATTTAAAAAGCTAAGTACCCATTAGTAAATGTTTAAATTACGTATAGCCATATGATGTATTCAACATCATCATGGAGTGCTTAAGAAAAACTTACAGTAAGTTTCATGAGAAATTATGATGAATGGGCCGGGCGCGGTGGCTCATGCCTATAATCCTAGCACTCTGGGAGGCCAAGGTGGGAGGACTGCTTGAGGCCAGGAGTTCAAGACCAGCCCAACCAAGAGTGAGACCCCATCTCAACAAAAAATAGAAAAATTAGCCACAGCTTCTCAGGAGGCTGAGGGAGGAGGATCACTTGAACCCAGGAGTTTGAGCTTGCAGTGAGCTATGATGATGCCACTGCACTCTAGCCTGGGCAAAAGAGTGAGATTCTGTCTCAAAAAGAAAGAAAGAAAGAAAGAAATTATGATAAATGGAATAAAAGCAAGATACAGGACTTATAAAAGGTGATCTGAACCTATATGAAATACACATGCATAGAGAGATATATTTTATTGTATTTCCTTTTATGGTATTTCCTTTCCTATCCACAGTGGCTGATGTTTAGCTATTATTGTAGCAGGCAACTGCTCATGTGTTCGCATATGCCAGATCCTGCACTGAGCGTAACTGATTTCCTCATTTAAACATTAGCCATAGGATGAAATTGTATCTTTTTTTAAACCCTTACCATGAATGCTTTTATTTTTTTTTTTAGCACAGATGGCTACAAGTAGATGACTAGTTCCTATCCCTTTTTTTAAACAGCTTTATTGTGGCAAATTTTACATGTCCTAGAATTAATCCACTTCAAGTGTACAACTCAGTGATTTCTAGTAACCTTACTAACTGATGCAGTCATCACCACAGTCCGGTCTTAAAACATTCTTTTTTCCCTAATAGGATCCCTCATGCCCATTTACAGTTAATCCTCATTTCTACTCCCAGCTCCAGCCAACCACTAATTTAATTTCTATCTCTATAAATTTTCCTTTTCTGGACATTTCATATAAATGGAATTATATATTATGTGTTCCCTTGGTCTTTTGTATCTGGCTTCTTTCACTTAGCATAATAGTTTTGAGTTTTGTCTATTTCATAGCACACGTCAGCAGGTCATTATTTTTTATTGCTGAATAAATTTTCCAGTGTAATGGATATACCAGCTTTAGTCTGCTTTAGTCTATCCATTCACCAGATGATGGACATTTAAGTTTTTTTACAGTTTGGGGGTATTAGGAAAATATACGTATTTTTCAGATGAAGGAACTGTGACCCCAAGAGGCTCAGTAGCTCACCCCAGGTTGCACAGCTACTCAATGTCAGAGCCAGGGGTTGGATCCAACCATTCTGTTTATTGCTAGAATCAGGTGATGAATTTTTCCCTTTTTACTTTTGTTTCTATACATCCTACAATATATATTTTATAATTTCACACTTTGTAAAAAGTCTTTAAACATTGGTAAACCAAGAAGTTGAGACTGTATTGCATCTTTTGACCTGGATCAAGGAAGAAACACCTGCTCTGGAAGGAAAGGAGGATCTGAGAGTTCCTAGTAACCCCTGACCAGTATAGGGCAGCTCCCCAGCCAGCACTAAGCCACTACTGAAGGCAGAACATCTGCTGTTGACTAGAAGTGGTGATGGTCAGCATCCTTGCCTTGTTCCTAATCTTAGAGAAAAAGTTTTCAGTGTTTCTCCATTGAGTGTGATGCTCTTTATGAGTTCTTCATAAATGGCTATTATTATGTTGGGGTTGTTTCCTTTTACTCCTAGTTTGTTGAATGTTTTTATTATGAAAAAGGGTTGAATTTTGTCAAACGCTTTTTCTGCATCTGTTGAAATAATCATGTGTTTTTTTCCCCCCCTTCATTCTGTTAAAGTGAAGTATTACATTGATCAGGTTTTGTATGTTAAACCATCCTTATATTCCAGGAATTAATCCCAGTTGGCATATAATCCTTTTAATATGCTGCTAAATTTGGTTTGCTAGTATTTTGTTGAGGACTTTTGCGTCAATATTTATATGGGATATTCGCCTGTAGTTTGTTGTTGTTGTTGTTGTGTCTTTGTCTGGCTTTGGTATCAGAGTAATGCTGGCCTCACAGAAGGAGTTGGAAGTGTATCCTCCTTTTCAATTTTTGGGGGGGAAAGTTTGAGAAAGATTGGTATTAGTTCTTCTTTGTTTGCTAGAATTCACCAGTGAGGCCATCAGGTCCAGGGCTTTTCTTTGTTTGGAGATTTTTTTATTACTGATTCAATCTCCTTACTAGTTATAGGTCTATTCAGATTTTCTGTTTCTTCATGTTTTAGTCCTGGTAGGTTTTGGGTTTCTGGGACTTTTCCCATTTCATTTAGATTATTCAATTTTTTTAAGGAACAGACAGTAAAAAAAGAAAAAAAAAAAGAATAGATTATTCAATTTGTTGGTATGCAATTGTTCATAGTACTCTTTTATAATTCTTTTCATTTCTGTAAAAAGGATCATACCAAATCAATAATAATGTCCCATTTTCATTTCTGATTTTAGTGATTTGAGTCTTTTCTCTTTTTTCCTTCATCCATCTAGCTAAAGATTTGTCAATTTTGTTGCTCTTTTCAAAGAACCGACTTTTGGTTTCATTGATTTTCTGTACTGTTTTTCTATTTTCTATTTCATTTATCTCTAATCTTTGTTCCTTCCTTCTGCTAGCTTTGGGTTTAGTTTGTTCTTCTTTTTCTAGTTCCTTAAGTTGGAAAATTAGGTTGATGATTTGAGATCTTTCTTATTTTTAATGTAAGCATTTATAGCATAAATCTCCTTCTTAGCATTGCTTTTGCTCCATCCCATAAGTTTTTGGTATGTTATATTTTTGTTTTCATTCATCTCTAAGTATTTTTTAATTTCCTGTGATTTCTTCTTTATTCCATTGGTTGTTTAAGAATGTGCTGCTTAGTTTCCACAAATTTGTGAATTTTCCAGTTTTACTTCTGTTATTGATTTTTAACTTCATCCCATTGCAGTCAGAGAAGATATTTTCTATGATATTTATCCCTTTAAATCTATTGCAGCTTAATTTGTGGCCTAACATAGATCCTGTAAAATGTCCCATGTGCACTTTAGAAGAATGTGTATGCTGTTGTTCTTGGGTAGAGCATTCTATATATGTCTATTAGATCTAATTGGTTTATTGTTTCGTTTAAGTCTTCTATTTCCTTACTTATCTTTTGTCTGGTTGGCCTATCCATTATTAAGACTGGGGTTTTGAAGTCTCCAATATTATTGTCAAACTATTTCTCCCATTACTTCTGTCAGTTTATGCTTCATATATTTTGATGCTGTTTTATTAGGTGTGTAAATGTTTATAATGTCTGTATCTTCATGATGTATTGAATCTTTTATTAACATGTAATGTCCTTCTTTGATTTTGATTTAAGTCTGTGTTGTCTGATATTACTATTGCCCTTCCTGCTTTCTTTTCAAGAAGTATCTTTTCCCATTCTTTCACTTTCAATCAATTTGTGTCTTTGGATCTAAAATTAGTCTCTTGTAGACAGGATATAGTTAGATCATGTGTTTTTTAATATCTGTCTTTTAATTGGAGAGTTTAATTCATTTACATTTAAAATAATTACTGATAAGGAAGGACTTTCTTCTGTGATATTGTTATTGGTTTTCTTTATGCCCCAGAGCTTTTTTCATCCTTATTTTCTGCATTATTGTCTCCCTTTGTGTTTAGTTGATTTCTTGCAGTGAAGTGTTTTAATTCCTTTCTCATTTCCTTTGGTGTATATTCTATAATGATTTTCTTTGTGGTTGCCATGAGGATTGCTCTTAACATCCTAAAGTTATAACACTCTAATTTTATTTATAGCAGTTTAACTTCAATAACATACAAAACCTCTGCTCCTTCACAGCTTTGTCTATACCCCTTTTGGTTATTGCTGTCACAAAATTACATCTTTTTACATTGTGTGCCCCCAAACATAAACAATTCTTTTAAATGCATTAGTCTCTTAAATTACATAGAAAACAAAGTGTGGGGTTACAAATTAAAGTTAAAATAATTCTAACTTTTAGACAATTGTTTTAAAAAATGTATTAGTCTCTTAACTCATGTAGAAAACAAAAATTGAAATTATAAACCACTGTTACAACAACACTAGCTTTTATTGTTGCCCATGTATGGACCTTTATTGATATTTTTACCCCTTTATACAGCTTTGAGTTACCATCTAGTGTGCCACTAGGCTCCCTTGAGCATTCTCACAGGGCAGGTCTAATGGTAACAAACTCCCTCTGCTTTGGTTTATTTGGGGATGCTTTAATTTCTCCCTCACTTTTGAAGGACAACTTTGCCAGATGTAGGATTCTTGTTTGACAGTTATTTTTGCTTTTAGCACATTGAGTATATTAGCCCACTGCTGTCTGACCTCCAAAGTTCCTGATTAGGAATCTGCTGATAATCTTATTGAGGATTCATTGTATGTAAACAGTTCCTTCTTCTCACTGCATTCAAGATTCTCTCTTTGTCTTTGTCCTTTGAAAGTTTGATTATAATGTGTCTTGTTGTGGGTCTCTTTGAGTTCATCTTACTTGCAATTTATTGAGCTTCTTGGATGTTTATATTCATGTCTTTCATCAAATTTGGAAAGTTTTCAGCCATTATTTTTTCAAATATTCTCTCTTCCCCTTTTTTTCTCTCTTCTCCTGCTTGGTCTCCCACAATACATATGTTGGTCCACTTGGTGGCACTCCACAGGTCCCTTTGGCTCTGTTTTTTCTTTTTCAATATTTTTTTTCTGTCCCTCAGACTCAATAATTTTCATTGTCTTATCTTCAAGTTTATTACTTCTTTCCTTTGCTTGCTTAAATCTGCCTTTGAATCCCTCTAGTAGATTTTTTATTTTAGTTATGACACTAATTGGATACAGAATTTCCTTTTGGGTTTTCTTTAGGTCTTCTGTCTCTTTTTGATATTTTCATTTTGTTCATACTTGCTTTCTTGCCTTTCTCCACACCTTCCATTAGTTCTTTGAGCATCCTTAAGACAGCTGTTTTAACATCTTTGTCTAGTAGACCTGTCATCAGGTCTTTTTTGGGGACAATTTCTTTGATTTATTTTTTCCTTTGAATAGGTCATACTTTCCTGTTTTTTTTAAATGTCTTATGATTTCTTTTAACTGACATTTGACTCTAATCATGTGGTAATCTGGAAATCAGATTTGTCCCCTTCTCCATGGTTTGCTGTTTTTTGCTATTGTATCATTTATTTGTCTATTTATTAATTTTTGTAGGCTATCTTTGCCAAAGATCAGCCTGAGGTGTAAACTTAAGGTCTTCTCAGGTCTTTTCTGAGCCTGCACATTTTCATTTCCCTGGGCATGAGTGATCACTTTCTAATTTTCCCTGTATATGCAGTTGTTTTTGAATGTCCTAGTCTTTAATGCCTAGCTCCCAAAGGTGGAAAAAGAGAAATATAAAGGAATGGGGAGGGGGAGAGTACTGGACTTTTAAATACCCAGGAAGTCACTTCAGCCAGAAGAGGGAGGGGTTTGCAACAATGGTGGTGCAGGGGGTGGGTAGAACAACAATGGCCACCCACCTCTTTGTCTACACCTCTGTGATCGAAGCAGCAGTCAGTGACCAGAGCACAAATCTCTGATATTTGCCCACCCTAACTCCTGCAAGCTTTATGAAAGATACTCCAGGAACATGTGTGCAATGCTCCAGGCAAGACTACCTGCCATGGGGCTGAAGGTGGTTAATGGGTAGCTGCTACTGTCCTAAGAACTGAAATTGATTGAAATTAAGTGCTCTTTACTGTCTTAGCCTTCCTCTGGAAGTTTCGATCCTTCAATAGACTCCAGAGTTTCAAATAGTTACATCAGATAGATTCTGCCAGTACAATTGTTGTCTAGGTGGGGAGACAGATTCCTGGTGCTTTCTGCTTTGTCACCTACACGGAATCCTCTCTTTTTATGTGTTTTGTGCCATGGAAGATATACATTTTAGTTAAATTTGAAAATATAGATCAGTGGGGTATAGTAGCCAGACTTCAAGATGGCCCCCACCTCCAGATATTCATACACTTGAATAATCTCTTACCACATTATGTCAGAGTTTGTCTTGTGTGAACAATGAAATATGCAAAAGTGATGTGTTGCTGTTGAGACTAGGTTTAAAAGACATGAAAGCTTTTGTCTTGGTCTCTCTTCTCAATCTGTCTTTCTTGGATCATTGGCTCTAGAGGAAACCATGTCATGAGCAGCCTTGAGGAGAAGTTTCTGTGGTGAGAAACTGAAGCCTTTTGCCAACAGCCCTATGAATGAGCTTTGAATAGGATCCCCAGTCAAATTTTCAGATACTGCAGCCCAGTTGTCACCTTAATTACAACCTCACTGGAGATCCTGAATCAGAACCAACCAGCTTTGCTGCTCAGGAAATCTGTGAGATAATAAATGTTTGTAGTTTTAAGCTACTACATTTTGGGGTAATATATTATATATCACTAGATAACTAATGTTTAGAGGGCAATCAACCCATAATTTTATAGCCCATAAATTACTGTTAACATTTTGGTCTGTAATCTTTTCTCTCTTTTTCTATGCTTTACAAATAGTTTTAACATGTTAATATAGAAGGTATTGTGGAAAACAGTATGGTGGTTCCTCAAAAATTAAACAGAATTACTACACGATCCAATAATTCCACTTCTAGGTATAGACCCTAAAGAATTAAAAGCAGGAACTCAAATAGATATTTGTACACTCATGTTCATAGTAGCAGGATTCACAATAGCCAAAAGGTAGAAACAACCCTGGTGTCCATCTGTGGATGAATGGATATACAAAATGTGCAATATACAGACAATGGAATATTATTCAGCATGAAAAAGGAATGCAGTTCTGACACATGCTACAGGTTAAGCATACCATATCTGAAGATTTAAAATTCAAAATGCTCCAAAATCCAAAACTTTTTGAGTACTGATGTGATACTCAAAGGAAACGTTCACTGGAGCCTTTCAGATTTTGGTTTTTCAGATTTTGGATGTTTAGCCAGGTAACTACATAATATGAATATTCCAAAATCCAAAAAAATCCCAAATCAGAAACACTTCTGGTCCCAAGCATTTCGGATAAGGGATACTCAACCTGTAAAACATAGATGAACCTTCAAGACATTGTGCTAAATGAAATAATCCAGATAAACAAGAACAAATATTTCATGATTCTACTTACTTAAGGTCCCTAGAATAGTCAAATTCATAGAGACAGAAAGTAGAATAATACTTACTGGGGACTGAGAGAAGTGGTTAAAGGGGAGTTATTTTTTTAAAGAGTATAGAGTTTCAGTTTGGGATGATGAAAAAGTTTTAGAGATAATGGTGATGGTTGCACAATAATATGGATGTATTTAATGTCACTGAGTTGTACACTTAAAAATGCTTAAAATGGTAAATTTTGTTACATATATTTCACCACAATAGAGATATATTAATACAGAATGATACTAATTTTTAGCCCAACTTTTTACTTAATATCATGAATATCTTTTCATGTCAAGTAGAATGTACATCATTCTTAATGTCTGGGTAGTAATGCATTTGACGAACATCCTCTGATTTGGGTCCAAGGAAATCATAGAACATGGCGTTACAAACCCACTGACCTCTCCGGCTAGATCTCAGGTGGGCTGCTCTTCTCTGTATGTCTGTCTGTCTATCACTTTGTCTCTCTCTCTCCTTTTGTCTCTCTCAGGTTTTTTACTGTAGAACTTAAGAGCCTCCCTCCTTATAAAAATCAGGCTTTGCCAAAAACAGAAAAGTAAATAGAGGGAGGTATAGGAGAAATCTTTTAAAGTGCTCTTTCTCCAAGGTTTTTTCTTTCTTACCTTGCTTCTTGCATCCCTAGACTATCAGGTGTTATGGTACAGAAGCTCCAAAACAGTGAAAAGACATTAAATAAATCTATTTGTTATTTGGTTATTTCTTCAGCCTTCCTTTTATTGCAAGTCTGCTGCTTTACTTTGTTATCCATACTAGTGAATTTCCCTTATTGATTTGTTTTTTCCCCGTTCTCTGGCTGATTGAGAAGTTTTCATTTTCTCCTCAGTGAGCTTGGAATTTTTCTTGCCAATAAAGTGCCCCTCAGTGCTGTTTAGAACCTTACACCATTTGTAGGCTCACTATGAGCACATTTTTACTGCTGATGTGCAATTTGTGGGGTAGAAGTAAAAAAGGCGAATGAAGCCTGGAAAAGCCTGCTCACACGTATGAGAGTTGCCCTGGGGGACAGTTGCATCCTGGCAGGCTGACTCCCACCCACCCTGTGAGTGCTGATGGGCGTAGAGGGGAGTGGGTTCAGGATTGTAGTGTGAAGGCTGCTCCTGTAAGTGGAGAAGAGGTTTTTCAAAGAGAATTTTCCTGAAATTTCCTTCTCTGGTTTGCTGTTGTGCTGTACAGGTAGGACTGACCACGTGTTTAGGGCTAAGCCTCATGGAAAGGATGTGTGCTGGCAGGGTCACCATAGAGCAGGGTAACGTTTCTTTCCATCATATCTTATTTTGCAGGTTCAGCTGCCTGATTTTATCAGAGGTGTATGGTATGACACGGTTTGTTCACTTATCAAACTTATAAGAGCCTGATTTGTAAAATAGGTCGACCTTAGAATTTCCACTGAACAACACCTCTCAGGTAGGCCATGTCAACACATTTCCTTCTCAATAAGAAATGAGTTGGGATTTTTTCCTGTTAGGATTTTAGGTTTGGGAGTCAGACATGCAAAGGTACAATAGCTTGTGATCTTGGAGAAGCTACTTGAACCTCAATTTCCTCCCTTCTAAAATGGAAAAAAAAAAACTACATTGTAAGATTGTGAGAAATACATGAAATACAGTACATAAAATATCTAGCCAGTTGTTAGTACTATTCATAGTAAGCTCTTCATCCTTTTCCTCTTCCTGGATGAGATTAAGGAGTTAATAATCAAGTCACAAATACCCAAGGCACCCACCCATACAGGAATGAACTTGACAAGCCAGCCACAGTGCTAAAGTCCAGGTAGGCCTGGTGTGCTGTCCTCCGGACAGGGTTGGCATTCAGTCCAGCAAACGTGCGGGGCGTGTGTGGTGCCAACACTGAGGACGATATAACAATTACCAAGTCATAGTTCCTGCCCTCTGAAAACACATATGCATGTATGTACTTATGCATGCATAAGTAGATTAAAGTCTTAGCCAAGACTCATGCTTCTCAATATGTGACTCCTAGGCCTCTGGCAGCCTGACAAAAAGTGACAACCACATTCACAGACCCCTTGCAGACAATGTAGGTATATGGAAAAAAATATCTTGCACATATATTTGTGCAAACCCTAATTTATTCATACCTAAATATAAGTAGATAGCATATAGTTTTGGTTTTTTTTTTTTTTTGAGATAGAGTCTCCCTCTGTTGCCCAGGCTGGAGTGCAGTGGCATGATCATAGCTCACTGCAGCCTTGAACTCCTGGGTTCAAGCAATCCTCCTGCCTTAGCCTCCTGAGTAGCTGTGACTATAGGCAGGTACCACCACGTCCAGCTAAGTTTTTAAATTTTTTCTTGTAGAGATGGGGTATCACTATGTCGCCCAGGCTGGTCTTGAACTCCTGGCCTCAAGCAGTCCTCCCTCCTCAGCCTCCTGAAATGCTGGGATTATTGGTGTAAGCCACTGTGCCCAGAATATACAGCATATAGTTTAAGGAATAAGGAGTAAAACTCAAAAATAAGTTTTCTTAACTTGTACATTTGATCTTAATAAAGAAAATATATAATGAAAAAAGCTATCATGGGGAAGGATCTGAAGTTTACTGATAAAAATGATGAACTAAATCTCTTTCTCCTCCTACTTGATTTGGGAACTTTGGTCAATACCCTATAATACAAATAGACATGACATGATTTTGTAAAAGAAAATAAAAATCTCAGGACTATACCCCAACTCCTTATGCAAAAGGGAAGGTAAAGTCCTCAGACACCTGTGAAGGACTGGCCTCACAGATCATTCATTAAGGAAATTCCTTGCTGGCCTCCCATAAGCAAGGACAGGCAAATTGTCACTTTAGATCTGCAGGTAACCTCTAGCTTCTAAAACTAGAGTGTGTTTGATTCCACACTAATAATGAATGACAAATTTATCTTCCCATGTGCAGAACAGAGATAAGACAGGATCAGACATTTTTCCATCTGTCACTGGAAAAGAACCCAAACTCTGTAAAATAATTTAAAGAGGTCTATCCTGAGCCCAGTTTGAGGACCATGGCCCAGAGCCATGCCCAGGAAGCCTTGAGCAAGTGGACTCGCTGTGGTTGGGTTACAATTTGGTTTTACAAATTTCAGAGAGACGGGAATTACATGTAAAGTCATAAATCAATACATGGAAGGCATACATTGGTTTAGCCCAAAAAGGTAGGACATCTCAAAGGGGAGGGCCTTACAGGTTATAGGTGGGTTTAAAGATTGTTTGATTTGTAATTCACTTAAAGAAGTGAAGCTTTATCTAAAGGCTTGGAATGTTTTAAGTTAAGATAAGGAAGTCTGCTGATCAGAGACAAGCCACTGGACATATATCCAGACTCAAGTGATCTGTTAAGTAAACTGATGACCTGCAGGTATGATTTGAGCTTTGCCTTGTATAGCCTTAGGGCTGTTAATCAGTTACAAAGGATATCTCCAAGAAGTGGGGGGGGATGACAAGGCATGTCTGGCCTCCCTTATCATGGTCAGCAACTCAGGTTTAGGGTATTTCTGGGGTCCCCTTGGCCAAGAGGGGGTCCGTTCAGTCAGCTGGGGGGAGGAGTTTAAGATTTTATTTTAGTTCACACACCTAACCCAGGGACATCTACATAATTGATGTTTCCTTCACTCCCTTTTTCTCTTCTACCATTTACCTTATCTTTTGTAAGATGTAGATTTCCTGGGTCTCCCAAAAATGCAAGCATTTTGTCTCACTGCCCATGCCGTCCCCCTGGTTTGTTTTTCTTTTCTGTATGTCCTATTCCTCTTACTTACTGAAACTCCCAAATTCCCCTTTGGAAAAGCTGCCATAGATTTGTCTGTGGTTTGTGTTTTTCCCAGGTGCATCCTCAACTTTGGCGTAATACACCTCCATTTGTTAGGTAGATAGTGAGGGATTCCAGATCTCCTAGGGATGAAAGTGGGCCCCATCCTGGTGCCACCCCACCTTAATCCTGTCCCCGGGGACTGCCATACCTGGGGGAGGAGGGGATACCCTATGAATCTGCCAATCAGAACTTAGTGCACCAATTGCAAAAGAATGCAGAGGACTCTCTAGCCCATGGGCCAAACAGCACAGGTACAATAGAGTCCGGAAAGTGACCTAGAACAACCAGCTTTCAGAGAGGCTCATGGGAGATCTGCCTGTGCAGTAAGACTCAGGTCGCACAACTCCCACTGGCCAATCAAAGTGGTTCCATGGTGACATCTGAGCCACGAGGGAGGTCCCGATCTGGACACTATAAAACAAGACTGAGACTATAACCAAACCTCTTTTTGTGCCCTCTTTTGCTATGACAATGGGTCTGGTCATCATCTGTGGTGTATGTATCTCACTCTATGAACCTATATGTGGCTCTTGCTCTATAATCCTATCTTTCTCTCCTCAATAAATGTCATCTTCATGCATGCCTTACTTTGGTGCATTTGGTCATTCGTCAGCCATGAGCGCACCAAGAACCGACGTTTAAGATCCCAAAATCTGACACATTGGTTGAGATTTTTGCCTCAGTCACTTATTTTGGGTTGTCAATTTTCAAGAACAAGGGGTCTTACATTTCATAGTAGATTACTGTGAGTGGAAAAAAACACAATCAAAAGTGTTTTTTTCTATTCTCTCACTCAACAACAATCAACACAGAAGACTTCTCTGCACTATGTGGGGGATTTCAAACAAGCAATCAATTCTGCAGCAGACATCAGCTAGGTGTCCTCTGATTTAATTCTCACACTATCTACCTGGAGATAGTTTCAGATCCCACAAGTTGAGGGTTCAGTCCCCAAGATTCCCCTCCCCACACACACACCAGTGGCAAGTCCAGTCCTCTGGAACCTCTGACTGACTGGCTTCAAGTTGGAGTTCCCATGACCCACTTCTTTGGGTTTAATTAATTTGCTAGGGTGGCTCACAGAAATCAGGGAAACATTTATGTTTACTGGTTTATTACAAAGGATATTTTAAAAGGTAAGGTCTGGAAGGGTCCCAAGCACAGGAAATTCTGTCCTGTGGAGTTGGGGTATGACACCTTCCCTGGACACATGCATGAATTTTTGTTCACCTTCCTGTAATCCTCCACATGTTCAGCTATCCAGAAACTCCCTGAATCCAGTCCTTTTGGGTTTTCATGGAAACATCATTACATAGGCATGATTGATTAAATCACTAGCCATTGGTGATGAACTTAACCTTCAGCTCCTCTCCCCACCCTGGTTGTTGGGGAATAGGTCTGAAAATTCCCACCCTCTGGGCACATGGCTGGTTCACCTGGCAACCAGCCCCACATCCTGTGGTTTCTAGGGGCTTTCCACTCTCCAAAAATGTCTTCATTAACATAAGCTCAGGTGTGTTTGAAAGGGCTTGTTGTAAACAACAAAAGACTGTCTTACACCTTTATCTTTCAGGAGCTACTCAGGAACCAAGGACAAAACGCCAAATACTTTAAGATATTCTTGTTGCTGTAGTCACTTAGGAAATAACAAGGCTTACAGGGGCTAAGAGCCAGGAATCATGGATGAAAATCAAAATATATCTGTCATAATATCACACTTGCTTTACGGAATCTTAAAGTAGCTGAGCTCCTCAGTCTCAGCATAGACTGTGTTATTGCCTGAATGACTTTCACTATTCAGACACATTCATGTTAGCTTAGACATGGTATCTCTTGATGACTGATCTGTATCCTAGAAATGGGGGCTCCCATCTCTCCTGGGGCCTGCACCCCTATATGAATAACAAGGAAGCAAACTATATGGTTGTGAACCAATATAAAATGTTAAGCCCCGCAGCTAACTGAACGGACTCCCTCTTGGCCAAGGAGATCCCAGAAATACCCTAAAGCTGAGTTGCTGGCCATGAGAACTGCCTAGTCATGCCCCCTTCCTTCTTGGAAATGTCCTTTATAACTCATTAATAGGCCTAAGGCTATGCTTAAACCACCCTGCAGGTCCTCAATTCTTAACAGATCACTTGAGTCTGAGTATATGTTGGGGACTTGTCCCTAATTAACAGGCTTTCTTATCTTAACTTAAAACATTTCAAGCCTTTAGACAAAGCCTCATTTCTTTAACCGATTATAAATCAAAGAATCTTTAAACTCACCTATAACCTGTAAGCCTCCCCCACCACCCCAGCTGTCCTGCCTTTTTGGGCCAGACCAATGTATGCCCTCCATGTATTGATTTATGACTTTACATATAATTCCTGTCTCCCTGAAATGTATAAGACCAAACTGTAACCCAACCACGGTGAGACCACTTGCTCAAGGCTTCTTGGGCATGGCTGTCCAGATCATGGTCACACATATTCAGCTCAGAATAAACCTTTTTAAATTATGTTACAGAGTTTGGATTCTTTTCTGTTGACGTGTTCTGCAGAAATATTTTGATTGAACAGTTTGGTATTCGTGAATTTAAATTCATTGCTCTTAAAGAGTGCTAATGTTCCCTACCTGTTATATAACAGAACCACTTTGTTTTCTGCCATATCTCTTGAAGGCATTTGAGTTCTTCATTTTAGCTTTATGGTAATCAAAGCCTTCCCAATCTGGTTGAATCCTACCTTTCTAGACCTATCAGTAATTAAATTCTTTCTTGATTAACAGCTTGATAGTTGATATTCCCTGAGGAGTAACCCAAAGTCTTATGACTTTGCCAGATCTATTCTTTTTTGGTAGAATGACTCCCTTGCTCTTGTTTTCAACTTGGCCATTTTGCACTCATCCCTGAACTCTCAACTTGCACATCACCTCTGTGAAGCTTTCCTCACTGAGTCTACCCTTTCTCCTCCCTAGAATTAGTCACACCTCTCTCCAGATAGTTCATTGCTGGTCCTCCAACCATGGCATGTGTATTGAGAGATAAATATGCCAGCAACAATCTTGGAAGTGTAAGTGCACCTCAAGGGCCATTCAGACTATAATGCTAGGCTAGCTAGAGGGAAGCCATTTTGCTTCCAGTATGCATTTGGTTTGTTCTGCCTTAAAAGTTTAGAATTAACCTGCTGCTTATTTCCACAGTTACGGGGCACAAGATTAAAAAAACAACCTCTAGGAAAAACAGATAAAGAGTCTGGAATAGGCCAACCACAGACTGCTGATAATAAGATCCACCAGATGACCTATTGTTTGCTGATAATCATTGAGCAAACCATGGTGACTTTTACAAAGCTTGTTTTCTGCCACCAACTCCCTTTACCCTTTCCCTTTATAAGTTGCTCAGTAAGCAGAGGAGATGAGATGGTCTTTAAGACAATAGTCTGCCATCTCCTCAGGCTGGCAGCACCTGTATAAACCACCTTTCCTTCACCAACACTCGTCTCTTGTGTCTGGTTCTCAGGTGGCAGGCAGCTGAACCTGCGTCGGCAACAGAAGTTCCTTAAAGGTGTCAACCTTAAATAATGAAATTAAGAAAATATGATTAAGTATAGAGTTTATTTGAGCACAAAGTTTGAGGATAGCCACCCAGAAACACCAACTCCAAATGAATGGGGTCAAGGTTTCACTTATATAGAAATTTTAGCAGGATTACAACATTTTCCACATAAGACCAATGCATACACCATAGTGATTTGATTGGTTATGTTGTCAAAACCTCAAGGGGTTTTTGGTGTAGGTCCAGTTGCTCACAAAGATCCAGTTATTGAGACAACGAGGATGCCAAGGAAGAAAGGAATTTTTAATGCAACAGACGTCTTGCCAGGAGAATAGGAGAAGCTGCCTCAATTCCATCTCTCTGAGTAGTGGAGATCATGGGCTTTTTAAGGAGGGGACACATGCCATAGTGTGAGTCCTAGCATCAGGAAGTCTGCCCTGGGGTCTCCTTTGTCTTGCAGAAAATCCATCATTTCTGGGAAACAACTCAAAAGGTCAAGGGAGAGGATTATATAGAGGTCATTGAAATTTGTTCAATGGGGGGCCAGTTACAGTTACAGATTGCTACATTCCAAGGAAGATTACTTTACTACTCTGTGAGGAGGGGTGATCTGAGGGTTTCTTATCTCTGACACAGTTTGGTCTTAATTATTTATGGGAAAAAAAAGGTAGAAGTTGCAGCTGCATGTTGTGTGACCCAGGCCATATAGCCACATTCCTATCAAGGCTCAGAATAAGCTGAAGTTTCAACAGCTTTAAGTTTGAATTATTTAATTTCACAAAGGCAAGAACCATGTTTTCTCTGCTCTTTCCTCAGTATAGTCTCCTTCATGGCATTGAATTCTTTCTCAAGCATCTATTACGTATAAAGCCCCCAAAGATAACAGATGATGAGTTTCCTTATCTCAGACTAGGACGGAAGTATAAAGCCAGGGAGCAGAGCCTGTCTAGATGTAATCACTGTTTCTGAGGGTGCTTAACCTGCTTAACCATTGTCACTGTCAACTGGGGCACTTCTGACATTATTCTCCACTGAGCCAGGGCCCCTCCCATCCTCTGCTGGAGGAAGGGTGAAAAAGTATAAAAGTTGCTTTTTTTAGTCTTTATACTTTGCCTCCCTCAATACCAAAGGATGGGCAGGAGCAGGTCTGACTACCTGATGTGGATGTTGCAATTGGGGTGAGGCTGCTGTTGGTTTCCTGCCAAACCTTCTTGCCCAGCAGTAGCCATCCCTAGTGATTTTAAGTTACAGAACAGTAGAAATATGTGAATCTTGTTGCTTCAAGAAATCTAGTTATTCTCAAAGTTCTGAAATTAAATCTGACAGATGTTTGTTAGAGACTAAGTACTTAACTCCTCAAAAGAAGGAACATTTGAAAGAAAAAATAATTTTAAAGTGGCCTATGATGCTGCAAGTTAGACATATAGACAATAGAAACTAGGCCTATGAATTAAAGCTGAACTCTCAGCCTGCAAGTCTGGAGTCTGTCAAATATCTCACTGACCTGCACTGATTACAACCTTGCCTATCAGATGAAGCACAAAGGCAGGATAGAATCAATCATCTCTCTCCAGACCCTAAGACGCCTATGTGCTTGTTAAGTTTTTACCCTATGTACATTAACCACATATTTGCTTTATCTTCTGTATAACGTCAATGAGCACCAATCAGAATTGTAAGAATGTCACCTTTGCTTCTCTGGCCCCCTTCTTCCATTTCCTATGTACCAGAACGAATAAATACCACGCCTCATGTAGCCCGCTTTGGGACATATTCTCACTTTGTGCTGAGTGTTTTTCCCAGATTATTAGTCCTCAAACTTAGCTCAAACTGAAATTAACTTTAGATTTCTTTAAGTTATAGTGCCTGTTATTTAACCTTTCAGTCGACACTTCAAAGGAAGGAAGAAAGATTAAATGTTATTTACATACCTGTAACTGGGACAAGCAGAAATGCAGGCTTTGGGATAAGCAATGGTCTGGAGAATTTTGAGGGAGAGACAATCAAGGAAATTGCAACTCTTTCGGCTCAAAAAGAAGCATCAATTAGAGAAGAAAGTTGAAATGGAGAGAATGTCTATTGTCTAATTCAAGGCTGATGGGCTTTGTAAGTGTTTTAGACTAGAATGAGCTCACATTTGCAGACTGTTCTGAGCTCTTTAAATAATACTTAGGATATATTAGGCATATTCAAATATGTAGTCATTTAAGGATGTTTCACTTTTTTCCCCTTTCAAAATTTCACTGTTAGAGTTTTAAAATATAGGGGATGGCATAGGGAGCTTTTGACAAAGAAAGGCCATTGAATTCTTTCTTTCTGTGATGACCTAAAAAAATTGCTGTGTCTAAAATAAAATCATCTGCAAACTCAGGACTTTGACCAGCTCGAATTCTGGCTATTTTGGAATATTTGAGCCTGATACCAAGTATGAGTACGTGTGCTGGCCTCCTTTTCACCTCCTACTATGAGTATTTTACCCTCTATTTCAAAATCAGGAACAGAAAATCCAATCCTGAGGGTTCCATTCCTGGCATATTTATGCCCCAGGCAGATTGAGAGCATAAAATAGATTTCACAAATGAAGAGACATCACGCTTCTCAACCTAGGACAGGAAACTTCAGCTGTTGCCAAGGCAACTGCAGAATTCTGGCTCCTAGGCTGGCTGCCTGAGGAGTGTCTCAGAGCCTCAGACTCTTCTGCTGTCACTCACTGTCAGACCAAGTGCAAAGGCCTTGGTGGTGAATTCACAGTCCATTAGCTTTCCAGAAACAATGAGACCATCTCTGAATTACCAAAAAAGCAGGTGGAGACTCTGAGGACAAAGTATACACATGATACCTGCTATGATTTGAATGTTTTTGTCCCCTCCAAAATTCATGTGTTAGAAACTTAATCCTCAACGCAACAGTGTTGGGAGGTGGGGCCTTTAGGGAGGTGTTTAGGTCATAAGGGCAGAGCCCTCATGAATGGATTAAAGCTGCTATAAAACGTGCTTGCAGGAGTGGGTTCTCTCTGTTCTGCATTTCTGCCATGTGTAAACACAGTGCTCCTTCTTTCCAGAGGACACAACAACAAGGCACCATATTGGAACCAGAGACCCAACCTGTTGGTGCCTTGATCTTGAACTTCCCAGCCTCCAGAACTGTGAGAAATAAATGTTGTTCTTTATAAATTACCCAATTTGTGGTATTCTGTCATAGCAGCACAAAACAGCTAGGACAATACCCTTTAAAAATCAATAATTGAATGATACTATAGTGGTCAATACATATCATTATACATTTGTCAAAATCCATAAGAATGTACAAAACCAAGAGTGAACCCTAATGTAATGTATGGACTTTAGGTGATAAAGATGTGTCCGTGTAGGTTCATCACCTGTAACAAATGTACCACTCTGGTGTGGGATATTGATAGTAGGGGAAGCTGTGTGTATGTGGTGGGGATCAGGGGACATATGGGAACTCTCTGTACTTTCTGCTCAAGTTTGCTGTGAACTTAAAACTGCTCTAAAAAACAGTCTATTAAAAAAAATTGAAATCCTTGGGAGTGGGAGGGAAGGGGACAAGTCCAAAGGGCTCAAAGCAAGGCTGCATGGGAAAGTTGCATTAGTCTGTAGCATAATAAGCTAACAAACAGTGAGTATGGAAAACCCAAAGAACACTCCGATCCTGATAAGAACATCATGCTGCTCTCTGGGTGAGAAAATAATTTCGTTTGCTCAGGCTGGGAAACCAGTAACACTGGGACAGATTTTGTTTCTTGTTTATATTTGTGGATGAAATGTGGAAACATGCTGAGATTTGTAAAGGTTACAAATGAGAGAATATGCCCTTAAGAAAGGTGATGTTTTATGTAATGATCTAATTACTGTGCATATCTATCCATCTCGGCCCCCTGCCTTGTGTCAGGAAACCTCACTCCCCCACATCTATCCAGGGCCCAGACACTAGGGAATATCGTGTAACCACTTGAAGGAGCCTGCAGCTACTGCTGTTTTGTTTTGTGCCCTTCCCTTTCTCTTTCCTAGTCTCTGGTAATCATTTTTGTTGCAACTACTACTGTGGCCCCTGCAAAACAAGGAGTATGTGTAGTGCCAGAGAATAGAGGATGTAAATGTCAAAGTGGGGATGAGGGGTCTCCCCAAGAAAGCAATTTGGGAAACCTGGGGTTAGGACTGCACACGTCCACATCCATCCTTGCCACCAGGTGGGGCCCTTTTTCCTGCCCAAATAGGACGGTCTTTTCCAATGTCCCTGATCTTGACCTTGGCAAGTCAAGCATGACCTTTGTATGATGTATGTACGTGTTGAAAACAGCAGAGCAATCAAGATGCTGTGTTCTATAGTTAGACTGTCAGGGTTGGAAGTTCAGTTCTACCACTTACTAGCTGTGTGACCTTAAGAAAATTACTTAACTTCTTGGTCCCTTGGGTTCTTTATCTTTAAAATGAGAATAATAATAGCACTTACCTCATTGTGAGTTGTTGTGAGAATTAAATGATGTAATCTATGTAAATGTTTAGAACAGTACCCAGCACTCTGTAACCACTGAAATTGGCTTATTGTTGTACTATTGCCTTTCTGGCTTCCTCTTGTTTAAACTTAGGCAAGGCTTATCTCACAGCTTGATACAATGCACTGGGGAACACGAAACTGTTGAGCCACATAACAAGGAACAATGTATTCTGATACAGTGATATTAAGTTTCAGTTTCATAACACAACTGAAAAAACAAAGTTAATATATGTTGATATTTTTCTAGATGGTTGCAGTTGACAAAAATACAACCAACTCAACAAATTTGAATCCCTCTAGCACCAACACCTGCTTTTTGAAATATGTTCCCAGGCACGTATACTTAGAAGTCAAGAAGTTTTAGATGATAAAATCTGTCCTATAATTTAGAAAAAAAAAATGGTGGTGATAAATCCTATTATATTGAGAATGAGAAAATCTGCTTCAATTTGGTTCTTGTACTATATCTTGTTTTCAGTCCATAAGGAGTAGGAGATTTTCTTCTGCTGATTTCCTTTATGTTCTCCTTAGGCCAAGATTATGCCTGGACATGCTTATGAATTGGCTCTGAGCCTGATGCACCAGTCACTGGGAAATTGTAGCTCTTCCTCCCCTTCCCCCAATGTGCTTTCCTTGCTAATCAAGGAATCATTATCCATTGGTTTGGGGGTGGAAGTGGAGTAGGGGTGAATTTGAGTCACATCTACACTTCCCTAAGAAGCTGTTGCTTTTGTTGTGGTATTAGGTGCTTTACAGATGTACATGATTATGTTAAGCTAGTTTTCCTTAAAAAATATTTTATTATACTAATCATTGCAGAATAATGGTTAAAAATGCTTCTGCAGTTACTAAATGCCTGTATAGAAATCAAACCCAAGTTATGGCTAGGTATAAGATGGTCTTCTGCCATGTGTTAAAGAAAGACTTTAAAAAACACATGTGGAATTACTTCCGTCACAAGCAATGTCCAAGAAAACTTTCTGTGATGATGAAAATATCTGTATCTGTGCTGTCCAATATGGTAGCCAGTGGCCACATGTGGGTACTGAGCACTTGAAAAGTAGGTAGTATAACTGAGGAACTCAATTTTTAATTTTATTTAATTCTAATAAATTTTAAATTAAATAGCCACATGTGGCTACCGGCTACCATATTGAATAGTGTAAGTTAAAAACATAATTAAAAGTCACTTAACCTCTCTAAGTCTCATTTTCTTAGTGTGCTATAGGTTTGAAGGCCAATGTTTCTCTCAACCTTGGCTGCACAATGATACCACTCAAGGAGTATTAAAAAATACTGATACTTGGGTGTCCCTTCCCAATATTATTTAGTTGGTCTGAGTGTGCAGTCTAGGCATTGAGTTTTTTTAAAGCCACCCAAGTAAGTGGCTCACACCTGTAATCCCAGCACTTTGGGAGGCCAAGGCAGGAGGATAACTTGAGCCCAGGAGTTTGAGACAAGCCTGGGCAACATAGAGAGACCCCATGTCTACAAAAAATATTTTTAAAAAATTAGCTGGGCACGGTGGTGTACCTGTACTCCTAGCTACTTGGGAGGCTGAGCCAGGAGGACCACTTGGGCCTGGGAGTTGGAAGTTGCAGTGAGCTGTGATTGCACCACTGCACTCCAGCCTGGGTGACAGAGTGAGACCCTGTCTCAAAAAATAAATAAATAAAGTATGGTCAAGATTGGGAGCCATCACTGAACTAAATTATCTCTAAGTCTTCTTCCAGTTCTAGTTATAGCTGCAAATTATACTAAATTTAGAAATCAAGCACTTGTTACTTAGGCTTGTCGCAATAGAAAACTACATATGGGTATTGGCTTTTTACAAAGGCTGTCTGTCCTAAAATGTATCTGAAACTTAATTATTTGAGAACATTAAGCCAAGTTGATGTGTTATACTCCTCTTTGGAGTTTATCCTGGTTATTTTAAACCATGGGTTTAAGCTATAGACAAGAAAGAGGCTATGTGTATGTACTTGTTTTGGGATCTGACTGCAGCCTTGTGTCAAGGTTTGGCCATCTGCCCATAAACCTGCATGGGGTGACCTCACTGAGTAATCCAAGCTGCAAGTTTATGGAGATCTCAGTGGGAGGTCTTCAGGCAAATCATGTGGAGCACCACAAAACAACTGCTGAGTTTGTATCTTCCCTGGGATTAGAAAAATAAAGTTTTTGGCCAATTCATTCTCTCTCAAAGCTACTATAGAAATGGTTCCAAGAAGTGTCAGGACAGTTGTTCCTAGGAATTTTAAGGCCTCAAACAAATGTACATTTCTTCTAGGTAATACATTTCACAAATAGTGAGTGAAATAGGTACAAATATTCAGGTTTTTAAAAGAAACTATAACAGTTGGTTTTAAAAGTTAGTTTAACCCATATAATAGGGTTTGGTTTGGTTTTGTGGACCTTGACTAATTGATATAATATTTCTATGAGAGAACAAAAGACTACATATAGTGCAAATGTTGGTGTTCAACAAGAAGATGTTGGGGAGAATCACTTTACCAGAAGAGTGCTTTATTTATCATAACTTTAAAATACAAGAACAGACAATGAACCAATGTAACAGAACAAAATCTGGAACCAGACTCCATGTGTCTTTATATATCTGGCATGAGAAATGTGATATTGCAAATCACTGGGAGAAAAGACTACTAGGTAAATCTCACTGGGAAAATGCTTCTCTCTACATAAAAATAAAATAAAATCAGATCCCTACCTCACACCAATACACAAATCAATTCCAGGAAGATTAAGGATATAAATGTGAAAATAAAGCTTTTACATAAGTTGTAGGATATAAATTATTCTCCAATCCTTAGGTCAGAGAGATAAGAAAAAAACACCAGTGGAAAATACTGAAATTTGCCTACCCAAAATTTAAAACTTCTATATGTTAAGATAGCAAAAACAAAATTAAAGAAAATACACAGACTGGGAAATAATATTTGGCAAACATAGCTGATAAAAATTGAAGGCTCTACAAAGTAGTAAGTAGTAAGACCAAAAGAAAAAGGGGCAACCGATTCATACAAGAGAGTATCATATTTGCCAATAAATGTGTGAAAAGTTGCACAACCTTTCTAGTAACCGGGTCAATTCAATTTTAAAATAACTCATAAGATTGGCAAAAAGTATAAAAACTGACAATATCCAGAGCGGCTAAGGATGTGGAACAATGTGAACTCTCAGACACTGCTGATGGGAGTGAAATTGTCACAATTACTTTAGAAAGAAATTTAAATTTAAATATTTGGAAAAGTTGGAGGTGCGCATATCCTATAATCCAACAATATTTTTTGTAGGATGTATCCTATAGAAAGTTTTGCATATGTGTGTGCAGGTGATATTTGTAGAAATACTCATTAAGTTATTCCTTATAAAAGCAAAATATTGAAAAGGAAATTGCCATCAACTAGAAAGATGCTGATCAAGATGTGGTATAGTCCCATAAATTAGTGAATTAGAACTGTGTGTATCAATATAAATATGTCTCACAACGTTGAGTGAAGAACTAATTGTAGAAGGACATACAAAATGCTATTTATAAAACCTTAAAACAAGCAAAATAATACTATTTATTGTTTATAGGGGCTTAGATATGTGAACAGTATAAAAACATTCATGGTTATATTTACTTTGGGGGAAGCGAAAGAAATTGGGGAAAAAAATCACAAAGGGTTTCAAATGTATCTAAAATGTCAAGTGGGGCTGTAAGTTCACAGGTGTTCATTATATATATAATTTAGATGCTCAAAATGCTTCATCAAGAAATGGCCATAGGTTGATTCCCAAAGAATAGTCAGTGATAAGATTTCGGTGATTAAGGAGAGTTCTTAAGTCACAACTTAAGAAACTCTATAATATTGGACAGTATAACATAGTTGTTGAACTTGTGTGAATAGTGGGTATGGATCTCAAAACTCAGGTGTGCAGGAAATAATTCTTAATTTTAATAAAGATCAACATCTTTTCTATTTCAAGTCCCTATTCAGGCTTCAGTCAATAGCAGGAAAGAAAACGGAAACTGTTTGCTGGTGTGTGATCTGTCCTGGAAAACCCATCTGGCCACTACTCTGAGTGGCTGTCAGTTGTTGATTGCCACAAAATATGCCCACTCCACCTGGAGGGCTCACTCTGTTCTTTCCCAGCCATGCTTTAGGGGCAGAAATCCTTCTATGAGAATATCTGGCCTGGCCTTGACTGCCTGGGCAGAGGTGGGGTAGGAAGCATTACTTGTTTTTCAAAAATATTATTTTATTCTAAACTTACCTTCCCTGAGCGAGCTTAGAATCTAGAAAGGAAAAGGACATACAGAAAAAAAAAAAAAAAAGCTGCTTTAGCAAATATGGCAAGAGTTAAAGAGTTACCTGATCAATAGTTTTTAAAAGAGCTCACATGCAAGATAGCTAAAAATGTTACATTTCAACTCCACATCTTATCAGAAACTTTGTTCCTATCAGGTAATAAATGATAAATTTTAAATGTGAACTAAATAACAAATGTTTTGGAAAACAGGCAGATGCATTGGAATGTCTTCAGATTCAGCCGGAATTGTTAGAATTGTGAAGTCCCCATTCAGGCAGGCATTGCTGTGAACAGGCCTACATAAGGACGAATGAAGACTATGGGCTCTGAAAAGTTCTACTATAATATTTCTTGCCAGGTCCCAACTTGGCTGTTCCATAGGAAGTGGCCCTCTGACTCCTTAGCCTAAGGACAGAGCTAGGTCTATCTTAAGGAGTTTGGGATGTATTCAGGAGCCTCTTGGTTCTATGGATCCTCTCTATCTACATCTTGATATCTGCAAATCTTTTATGACAGGAGACTAATTTTTTTTTTCAATTCACAATTGGAGATATCTTTTTTTTTTTTTTTTTTTGAGACAGAGCCTCGCTCTGTTGCCTGGGCTAGAGTGCCGTGGCATCAGCCTAGCTCGCAGCAACCTCATACTCCTGGGCTCAAGCAGTCCTCCTACCTCAGCCCGCTGAGTATCTGGAACTACAGGTGTGCGCCACACGCCCGGCTAATTTTTTCTATTTTGAGTAGAGATGGGGTCTCACTCTCACTCAGGCTAGTCTTGAACTCCTGAGGTCAAGCAATCCTCCCACTTCAGCGTCCCAGAGTGCTAGGATTACAGGTGTGAGCCACCATGCCTGGCCTGGAGATATCTTTTAAGACAAGAACCTGGTATGGGGATAACAGAGTCTAAAACTTGTTCTTACTCAGCCAAATGCTTCTCTAAGTATGGTCACCAGCATCACTTGGGCACTTGTTAGAAATGCAAATTCTTGGGCTCCACCTCAGGCTTCCCCAATTAGAAACTCTGGAGGCAAGGCCCAGCATGCTAAAATTTGAGAACCTTTGTGTCAAACTGAACAATCAAATGACTAAGAATAGAACTTAGTCTATTGGGGGCTGCTCACACCTCCCAGCCCCAACTTAATCGGAGGTGAAGTTGACAGGCAAAGCAGAGGAGCTTTGGGGCTGGCATGGGGGAGGTGTCGAAAGCCCAGAGGTTGCATCAGATGGTGTTCAATGTGAACCATGTGTGGAGGTGCACCTGTCCTTGGCGCTTAACGGAACAGTTGAAGCCAATATTGCCATTTGCAGTAGGCTAATGCATAACTTGGATGACTGACTAAGCACTGACAACCTACTGTGTGCCAGATACAAGAAAAACAATGAGGCCAGGTGTGGTGGCTCACGCCTGTAGTCCCAGCTACTCGGGAGGTTGAGGCCAGAGGATCACTTGAGTCCAGGAGTTCGAGGCTGCAGTGAGGTATGATTGTGCCACTGCACTCATATGGGCAACAGAGTGAGATGTTGTCTCTAAAAAAATAAAAATTAAAAAAAGAGAAACAGTGAATAAGCTTTGAGACTGCAATGGGCGAAACAAGTAATCTCGCAATTACCCTTGTTGTAGCTCTTGTGACAGTGTATTGGATGCTATGGAAGCCGCATGAAGGACCCCTAACCTAGGTCTTGAGAGTCAGGGAAGGTCTTGAGACCTAAAGCATGAGTAGGAGTGTGTCCAGTGAAGGGGACATGGCTCAGGATACAGCATTCATTGAATTTTCTTTCTTTTCTTTTCTTTCTAGACAGGGTCTCACTCTCTTGCCCCAGCTAGAGTGCAGTGGTGTCATCATAGCTCACTGCAACCTCAAACTCCTGGGCTCAAGCAATCCTCCTGCCTCAGCTGCCTGAGTAGCTGAGACTATAGGCATGTGTTACCACACCCGGATAATTTTTCTATTTTTTTGTAGAGACGGGGTCTCTCTCTTGCTCAGGCTGGTCTCAAATTCCTGACCTCCTCCCGCCTTGACCTCTCAAAGTGCTAGGATTACAGGTGTGAGACACTGTACCTGGCCTGAATTTTCTTTCTTAATTAAGAAGCTCTGTTTCCAGATGATTTATTAATCTCTGTCATTGCACACAGGATATCAAAAAGTGCCCAAGACATTTTCTAACTTATCAAGAAGTGAATACAATCAACATAAGAAAACAAGTCAGCTCCTGGCTTATTTGGGCCCTTGAGGCCCTTAATTTGGCCAAAAACCTTTCACCTCACTGTTCACACTAGAAATTTAGATTTGAAGTTATATAGGAAATCACACCCACCAAAGTTACAATATGTGATTAAAAAATATTATAGGATCTCTTTGTAAAGAAGTTACAAATCATGGTAGCTTGTTTGATCAGTATTTCAAGAAATAAGTGGTGGTATCTTTAATTTAATAAAGATTTTTGTTGAGTGACTCTCTGACATTCATTGAACATCTTCTATATGCCAGATGATAATGGGAGATAAGCTAATGCCTCAGGGCCTTGAAAGAAGTTGGTAATTTAAAAACATATTATTATCAATAAGGAATAAGACCCATTGTATATCAGAGGCCTTATTAAACACGCTAGAAGGGCCCTGATACACTCTAAGTCTTATTGCCATTGGCTTCCTTCTCCTTCTCCCCACATTACATCTTTCATGGAAATTGCCCCCCAAGAGGGATATTCCTTCAGTGGACATCCTCCAAGGCAGTACCCTCAACCATCAGAACACCTTGCTCGAGATCTGTGCATCTCAAATCTTTATCAGATCCAACACTCATCTTACAGTAGGTACTTTGCTATATACCTTTGACTATCCTGAAATGAAATAGTTATAACTACTTTATTTGTATCTGTCTTTTATATTTCAATTATTGTATTATGTTAATTTTTTTGAAATTGTGTGTAGGGAGATTCTCTTTATAAATTTCAGTATATGCAATAGCATACAACTCTGCTAGATTAAGATACAATGAACTTGTCTGTCAGGCACTTGCATATTTTTGTAGACTCACCTTGAAGGCTACAGCCATAAATGCAGACGGATAGTTGTCTTGTTTTCCTCAAATCATGACCAGCTTGGTAAAATTCAAACAAAACAATGTAGAGAGTCCCTCAATTTATGTGGTAGTTGTATTCCTGGAAATTGCAGTGAATCTTAGAGCCATACACAAATTAATCCTTCCTTCCCTTACTTTCCTCCCTCCTTCTCCTTTTCTCCTTCCCTTCCTTCCTTCCTTCTTTCCTTCCTTTCTTTCTCTCTCTCTTTCAATGTAAAAGAAAACATAAGTCCTTTGCCTAGATAATTGTAAACAGGTTTTTCAGCAACATGAGTGTTCTAGGAACACTAAAGTTCCTGCAGGGTTATTGTCTGCTGTGTAGGACAATCCTTTTCACTGCAGGCTGGCTAGCATCCCTGTTCCTTGGCCCACAATCAAGGACTCCCCACAAGTTCCAAAATGCCTTCCAGAAGACAGTGAAAAACATCCTCCCCATACACCTTGAGAACCATTATTCTATAATCTAGATGAATTTTATTTTCCCTTTTCTCAAATCAGGCTTGCAGCTAGCAGCCAAAATAGAAAACATCTGAAACTCACTCAACACAAGTGTCTTTGACTGACAACTTTATCTCTGCCTTTCTTTTAGGGATACTTTACCTCCTGTTAGAATAAATGCCTAATCTAAGGGAAAAAATTGTGGTGTTCTAAAATTTAGCAGCAATTTTGATAATAAGAATTTTTCCAGAAGAACCTTCCAAGTTGCCACTTGCCATTTGGTCTACACACAGAGCATGACATCCAAGGGCCAGAAGGCACTATTATATTTTGTACATTTTAACCAAGAATAATAGTGTGGGCCTGACCATCTGTTGTACAGCAGCAGGAATTCCAGGAAGTTACTGACTTCTAGGAGGATGACATGAACCTTAAGCTAAGGCACCTGGGCTAGCTCCAAGAAAGCAAAACTGTAAACTGTACTTAAATAGATGTTCACTCAGGGTACCAGCAGGAAATAGCGCATCACGTGAGGATAATTCAAGGAGGTACTAATAAGGAGATTGTTTAAAAAGGTGTGGATAGGGTGAGGGAGACCACAGGGATAGTGCAGGACTCTGAGGGATATTGCTGTTCCTTGGCCTGAGGGGACAGAGGAGGGAGAAATTCCTGAAACCTGGAGGGAAAAGATCATTCAAAGCAGCTGCCTTGAGAGGACTGTGTTTTTTGTGGAAAAATGCCGAGGTGACCCTACAGGAAAGGAGTTGGGGAAATCTCTTTCCTCCCTCTGCTCAATACTGGGGAGAATGAACCCAGTGGGAAACCAGACAGCAAAGAGACCTGCTGTGTAGTTCTCAGAGGTCCACCTCCTGGGCAGTGAGAAGGGTGGAGAAGATGGAGAGTGGACCTGGAGGGAAAACAGCCAGATATCTGTTGTGCTGAACATTTTCTAACTTCTTTAATGGGACTTTTAGAATGCTAGCACATTGTAAATTGGAAATCTTAATCTTTCTCCTTAAAGATAAACATATTTACCTACTTCTAACATGCTAGACATGAGACCAAGGTGAATATATTAGGCATAGTATAATTTTGACAAATGGAAAGGGAGCAAATTGTGTTTGAGACCACAGGGCAAGAAGATGAGAAGTGGAGTTAATAGAAAACAATTCTAGGAAATTATTGTTTAGACTCAGGCTCTACACTGGTTCCCACCAATATTCAGTTCTTACCCTGGTGTAGAGGAAAGACCACAGTCTTTAGAATCAGACTTGGGTTTGAAAATTGGCTTTGCATGGCTAGCTGAATGTAAACTTGGCCCAACTGCTTCACTTCTGAGCCTTGCTCTCCTTGTCTGTCTAATGCAGGGGAAGAGTCAATGAAATCTATTTTACATTGTTGTGAAGACAAGAAAATGAGATGCATATAGAGCCCCAGTGCATCATAGGTACTCGGTCGACATTAGACTACTGGTTCTCAAAGTGAGGTTCTCAGAGCAGCTGCATCAGCAATATCCAGGAACTTGTAAAGCAGCAGTCCCCAACCTTTTTGGCACCAGGCACTGGATTCATGGAAGACAATTTTTCACCGGGGCATGGGGTGGGGTTTGGGGCGGTGGCAGGGTGGAGGGAGGCAGAGCTCAGGTGGTGAAATTTTGCTCACCCCGCCCGCTGCTGTGAGGTCCCCGACCCTTTCTAAGTTGTGGAAGACAATTTTTCCACAGACCGCAGGAGGAGCGGGGAGGGGCGGAGCTCTGCCACCAGGTCCCTAACCGGACTGGTACCGGTTAGGAGTTGGGGACCTCAGTTGCAAAGGAATGCAAACTCTCCAGTGGTAGGGGCCAGAAATCAGCATACTAAAGTTTAAGAACTATTAGACTTTCTCTGATCTGATGAAGTAGGGGCTGGCCAGATTTTGTTGGATGTGTTGCACAAGGGGCACCTGTAACTTCTATGAGCCCCTGTGAGCTGAGCCCACCAGAGACATTATGGTAGGTGCCTCCCTTTCCTGTCCTCCTGGCTGTGGGGAAGAGCTATAGTTAGAAGAACACGACTGTCCTTTTCCCACCCCTCTCTCTGATCAAATGTGTATCTCCCACTGTCTTAGATTTCTCCTAAGCACAGAAAAGGTGCTTTTTGTTTTGCTGTCTATACGATAGCTGATCTAGGGGAGGCAACAAGTCCTGTTCTTTCTGTAATTGGGTAGGTAAGTCTAATTCTGAGGTCGAGTATTGAAGCTCATAGTGGTCACATATCTAAGCCACCTCTTCCAATTTACCATCTATCAATAATAAAGTTGATATTTTGATCTCCACTTAATTCTTGCATTGAATCTACTTTTCAGTTGGTTCAGGAAAGGGAGGAAAAAAGAGTTTTTCCAGTTATACTCTGTGGTAGCCTCCAAAATTATAATACTCCTCCAATAATCCCAACTTCAGTTATTCACACCCTCCCACGTTATTCCAGAGTTTGTCTAAGTGTGACCAATAAAATATGGCACAAGTGACAGTATGCCACTTCTGAGATTAGGTTATAAAAGACACTGTGGCTTCCACATACCTCTCTCTCCCTCCCTCTCTCTCTCTCTCTCTCTGTCACGGATCACTCATTCTGGGACAGCCAGCTGCCGTGTAATGAACAGTCCTGTGGGGAGGCCCATGTGACAACAGCCATGTGAGTGGGACAGCAAGGGGAACCTTCAGCTCCAGCCAAGCCTTCAGAAGACTGCAGCCCTGGCGGACAGCCTGACTGCAACGTCATGAGAGATCCTGAGCCCAAACAACTCAGCTAAACTGTTCCTGGACTCCTGATCCTCAGAAACTGTGTGAGATATTAAATGTTTGTTGTTTCAAGCTGCTAAATTTTGGGATAATTTGTTATACTGCAATAGATGACTAACATAGATTTTAGCACCTAGAAGTAAGGTGCTACCATAATAAATACTTAAAATTTAGGCGTGGCTTTGAAACTACAGTGGAGGTAGCTGGAAGGAATTTAAAGAGCACAGTAGTGAAAGCCTTAATAGCCTTGAACAGATTGTTAGAAGAATTTTGACTTCCACTAGGCTGCTAGTTGAGGTCTAAAAGAAAATGAGAAAAATCTTGTTGAGAACAGAACAGGGAATCCTTACTGTGTAGTGGCAGAAATCTTAATAATATTGTTTTCTGCAATGATGCAGAAGGTAGAAAATGTATCTAATGAACTGGGTGATCTAACTTGCTAGTTGTAAAGATTCCTAGCTTCTACAGATGGTGAACAATGGTACAATTAAGAAATGGCTTCAGAACAAAAGTCCAATTCAGGGCACCATCATGGAAACATGGTCTAAAGACAAGCTGAGGTATGACTAGAAATCCTTTGTTATGACCTCAGAAAGATCAAAAGTGTTGCCTCCTCAGAGCACCAGTTTAGTCACACAAAAGGCCCTTTCAAGTTTTTAAGGCTCAGACTCAGAGATCCTCTCAAAAACAGGACTTTTAAGAAGATTGAGAGAATCTTTCAGCAGAATCACCAGGTGGATAAGAGATCATTTCAAAGAGATTTATGGGTGTGATTTTTGTATAATGGAATGGACCCAATGAAATTCACAGGAGATTCACAAAATTTTAAAAAGAATTTTACCAGCAGAAACATTGCCAACTAGAACTCAGAGAGACAGAGACAGTTTAAAATGAAAAGAGGCCTTTGTACTCACTTCACCCCTATTCTGCTACAGGTTGAGAAAATTTTTCAGCTGCAAAAATGTACTAATTTTCATGAAAAAGAAAGAATAACTCAAAAAGTGTAGCCAAGAGCTATGGAGAATAACTCCTGGGTAGGTATAGGACTGAATCCTAAGGTACTTCCAACATTTGCCTGGATTTCAGAGCTGCTATGGGGACTTCTGTGTGCCACCAATTTCTCCCTTTTTTGAACAATAATGCATATGGTGTTTATTCTATTCCTGTTCTACCATCGTATGCTGGGTGTGTGTGTGTGTGTGTGTGTGTGTGTATGTGTGTGTGTGTATGGTCTCTTAAGTTCACAGGTTTTTAGATTGACAGGAACTGTATTTAAGAAATTACTCCTTGGGATGAAAGCCCATGAGGAGGGGAGTGAACCACAATGTAGATTTGAGCTAATGACATAATAGTTGCCCTTGGGTTACTGTAGGTCACTTTCCAAATCCTCTCATGCCTGGGCTGGGGAAGTCCCAGATTGACAAAGCATTCCCTCCTTCCCCAGGTGCAGCAGTTGTTCAGGATAGGATTAAGGGTGGGGCAACACAAAAATGGAGGGCCTGCCCTTATCCTTCTTCCCAGATGGAGCAATTGCTCAAGAAAGCACCAAAGCAGGGCACCCTTGTCCCTAGAAGAGCTGGAGATCCTAACTATTTACCTAACAGTATCATCTTTGATGCTCTGATATTTGACGCCAAAAGATAATGAGAGACACAAACCTGGCACTCCCTCCCAGACAAGAAAGAAAGCTTCTAAGAGCACGCCAGAAAGACTGACAAGTATCCTGGCACTGAAAAGGCACAATAACTGGAGGCTTTTTCAATCCTGAAAATGCCTGAAGGCCAGAGGCTGGTTGGAAGGTCCTGGCATAGCAGAGGCTCCACTGTGAACTGTCTTCTAGCTGGGGTGGACCAAGGGTAAGAGAAAAACAAAAGAATGGAAGGGAGAAGAGGAAAAAAACAAAGAAGCCAGCAGAGTATTCTCTCTCTCTCTCTCCCTCTCCCCCCCCAACACCCCCCTTTCATTTTTCCCTCCTTCCCTTCCCCTTGCCTTTGGATGGCATCTTTGGCCACAGATGCATCTCCTTCGTGGTTGTTCCCTGAGATCTCAGCTCTCACTGGACAGCCCTTACACCAGGAGGGCCAGGGAGCTTGGCTCCTTATGGGTGGTAGCTGTTTCCTGATGTTATGAAACTCTGGGTTTTCTGATCTTCCCTGTTTGGTCTTTCGAGTCCTTCAAAACCTTTGCAACCACTTGGCTCTTTGAAATTCATGCTGTTGAGCTACTTGGCACAGTAGTAATAAAAAATGTTCACAAATGATTGTAAAACTTTCCACATTTAAATTTAGATATTGTGTTTGTCAAAAAAAAAGTGGTGGAAACAAAAAACATAAATAGAATATATTTGTAAAACATATAAATGATTAGTACCTAAAATATGCATAAACATTCTGTAGTAAGCCAAATTAATGACAACATAAGCAAATTCTATAGACAGGTAATCCTAAGAGAGAAAATTTGAACACATGCTTAACTTTATTAGTAATCAAGAAAATGCAAATTAAAATAACTGAGTTATCATTTCATACTCACCAGATGGAAAATAATTTTTAAATCTTACAATATTAACTATTAGCAAGGATTAAAAAACAATCTGAAAATGATTATTCACTGCTGGAGAGTGGACAAATTGATTTAGTCAATTTCAAAAACAATTCAACCTTGCCTACTAAACTTGAGACTGCATGTGCCCTATGCCCAGTGTTTCCTCGTTTTTAGAGGCACATACTCAAAAAATCCTACGTTTGCAACAAAAAATATGTATAAGATTATTCCCAACAACAACATAGCAGTAGCACAAAAAATAAAATGTACATCATTTGAGAATGACTCAATAAATCAGAGCATATTCATATGATAGAGTAATATACAACTGAGAAAATAAATGGTTTACAGCTACACTCAATGGCATGAATGGATTTCAGAAACATAATGTTGAGTAATAGAAGTAAACCATAAAATAACATAGCAGAAATTCATTATATAAAATTGTATGAAATTTTAAAAATGCACAATTAAATAATGTATTGTTTAATGATACAAAGATGTAGTAAAACTATAAAGAAGACTATAAAGATGTGGTAGAATCTGAAGCAGCAACTTTTAGGCAGTGGTTATCTCAGAGGTGGTGCAGTGGTTTGGGTCAAGGAGGGGCATTCAGGAGGCCTTAAAGGTAGTGTTATTTGTTTTGGTCAAATAATAGTGGATAAATTGGATGATGGTTTCATTGTATGTCATTATAATTTACATATGCTTATAAATATTTGTTAGTATCTACTCAGCATTTACCAAAAAACAAGTTTTTTTTGGTTTTTATTTTGTTTGAGGGAGTACAAATGTTTTTGGTTACATGGATCACTTTTGTAACGCTTGGGTCACTGCTGTAAGTGTGTCCATCGCCCTTTTAAAATGGCATAAAAACCACCAAAGTTGAGCCACTGATTAAGCCCTAAGACCACCTCATACCTTATTATATGAGATAATTAAATTATATTATTCTATAATTCACCATTATTGAATATTCTGTACTTATACCAAATATCATCTAATTTATGAATTGGGAAAGAAATAGCATTTGCAACAAGCCTCGTTCCAGCTATTTATAGATATAGGTTATATATCATGTTTAAGTACTTATAACTCAGAAAATGTCTATGGTATCTTCTTCTAAAATCTAAAATAAATGACTTTTCTTAAATAAGAAAAAAGTTTTCTTTCACAGAAAGATTTAAAATATGGGCCTTCTTTCTCTCAGTAACATAAACATTTAACTTTATAAAGTTAGACTTTATACAAATCCAAATTTATACTGATGTTACGAACTCTCATTTTATTTAACCTCTTGCTCATTTAAAATCCCATGTAAGTTTAGGGAATTCTTATTAATACATTGCAACTTTTTTTCTGAGTTATCTCATTTAATGAAACACCAAATTTAATTATAAAACTTAATTATAAAAAGAAAAGTCATGATTTCATGAGACATTGTTTTGTTTAATGATTTACAAAATTTCTAAATAATTAAAATTTGGTCTTTCATAAAAATGCCTAAAGTTCTATATGCCTTAAAAACCTAAAATTGTTATTATATTTGACTGAAATGTTTCCTCTGTTGCTATTCTTCCTGAAATGTTTTTTCTCCTTTCTTAACCTACCTTTCCCCTTCAATGTTCCTTTCCCTGCCTTGTATGCAACTTAACCAGTATCTTATCTCTTATTCTAAATAGAGTAACATGTGTATCAAGGATTTTTAATTTTAATATTTCAGATTGTGTTAATTGATACCAATTCCTTAAATTTATATTTTTTAAATTGTAAGTGAGCAATTTTCCAAGTTCAAGTAAAAGCATCTATTCCACAAAAAAAAAAAAAAAAAAAAAGAAATTACTCCTTGGGTCAGGTGCAGTGGCTCATGTCTGTAATCCCAGGGACTTGGGAGGCCAAGGTAAGAGGATTGCTTGAGGCCAGGAGTTAGAGCCCAGCCTGGGCAACATAGCAAGACCCTGTCTCTAGAATAATAAAAAAAATTAGCTGGGTGTGGTGGTATGTGCCTATAGTCCCAGCTACTTGGGAGTGGAGGAAGGATTGCTTGAGCCCAGGGGTTTGAGGCTGCAGTGACCTATACTTGTGCCACTGCACTCTAACCTGGGTGACAAAGTGAGACCCCCCACCTCAAAAAAAAAAAAAGAAAGAAAGAAAGAAAAGAAAAGGAAAGGAAAGAAAAGAAATTATACCAAGAAGCCTCATATATACCTGGACCTGATTTAAATAACAAGACTCTGGACTTGGACTTTGAACTGATGCTGTAATGGGATGAGAATTTTAGAAGTGTTGAGATGGAGTGAATGTGTTTTATATGTGGGAGGGACTTGATTCACTGGGGCCCAGAGGGCAGACTGTGGCAGCCAGCCCCCAAGATTGTCTCCTCTTCGAATTCACACCCTTGTATAGTCCCTTCCCACGTTTTACTAGAATTCATCTGTGTGACAAATAGAACATGGCGGAAGTGATGTTATGTCACTTCCAAGATTAGGTTATAAAAGACATCGTGGCTTCCACTTTTACCACCCATTCAAAGGGAAGCCAACTGCCATGTAATGAGAATCTCAAGTGACAAGGAACTGTGAGGCTTGTCAATAACCACACGAATAAGCTTGGAAGCAGATTCTCCGGCCCCAGTCAAGCCTCAGAAGATTTCAGTCCTAGGTGACAGCTTGATAATAATCTCATGAGTCAGAACCATCCAGCTAAGCCACTCCTAGATTCCTGACCCAAGAAACTGTGTGAGGTAATAAATGTTTTAAGCTCTTAAATTTGCGGGTAATTTTTTTATGTAGCCATACATCATTACTATACATCTCCGATGCGTTCATCATACTTGCACCACATACAAAAGTCCTCACAAAAGATCAATTTTAAAGCTTGCTTGGACAAATAGTTGATGTCTATGTTTTCAGAACATGTCCTTCATGCATAAAGAAGGAAAGGCTTTTTCCTTTCCTTCAGTATAATCCTTCTGATAGAAGTGAAAACTTAAGTCTGGCAGTGTTCCCAATATATATTGTTCACCCTTTTCCTTCATTTTAGACAATTCCAAATAGACAAAATCAACTTGAAAATTTTCTTGGATTTTGGTTAGAAACCACCCTAGTTAAGCTTTTCATAAAACTTTTAAATTGGGCTGGCTTTGACTTTAGAATATGAATATTCTTGGAAGTCACCCACATCTCAAGCGACAATCTTTTACTCAGTCCTCTTTGTTTTTTTGAAAGAAGAGCCTAGTAAGCTGGTGGTAGTTCTTTTAAGGTTTTGTATTTGTGATGGTATCTTTAAAACACCCAGATGGCTCTAGACAGTCAGGATAGAAAGTATCACTTACAACTTCTATTTGCCTATGTTTCATCTATTTTTGTAAGCTATTGTGTGAATTATGACATTCTATTTTGCCCCTACTCTTGTCAAGAATAGTGGTGAAAACCAATGCATTTTTAAATGATCCAACTCTAACATCTCCTATGTTCTCATTCCACAAAGCCCATAACACAGTAATCATCATCCATCCATCTCCGTCTCCATCTCACAGGTGCCTTTCACCATCAAGTTATAATGCGTATTTCACGCATTTTTTTCTACCTAGAGCTAATTTGTCCAATCAATTGGACATCTGTTTTTCTTCCCCTTTTTTTTTTTAAAAATAAGCTGCTCCTGTGTTTTCAGAGCCTTCCTTTCTAGAACATGTAAGAGCTTGTTCTCAGACTACTTGCGAGCAAGATGCTTTTTTTGAGGATACAAGTCTGGAAGCACTTTGTAAGGAACAACTAGAGATCTGCCCACGCTGTTAGTGCCTTCCGTGGGAATAGGACATTGACTGCGAAGAAAGCTCTGTGTAGGCAACAGTCACTTCTACATGGACAACACAAATGGCACTGAATGTCACTTCATTTATTAACATGAAATGTCTTGATGATTGGCTGCCCTTGGAAAAATACACATGGAGTGAGGCAGTTTTATTAAAACCTAAATAACCCTAAAGGTCTCTTAGTTGGTCAAAAACTTTTCACCCTCATAATCCATGCATTTTCATGGGAAACAAAAGCCCCTGAGGGCAAACTTCCACAACAAAACTATGAATACTTTCAGGATATAATCCTGAAATTCTTTCCTAAGTACTTTTAGATACACTTTTTAAATCAGGAAGTATATGATGGTAACACCAGCATATGACACCCCAGGCATGAATAAGCTTTCTGCTGTTTCCTCCTACTTCAGCCTCATTCCTACCTTTATTTTCTTTCTCCTACTTTCTTCACCCACTTCTCTCTCCCCTTCTTCTTCCTGAATCACACCATTACCCTGAAAAGGCCCCTCAGTGGGATCTGGAACTGACATAGTCCGGGGGATGCCCTGCTCAGAAGAGGCTGGGCTGGAAGGTATCTGTGGCAGTCAGCAGGCTGCTCAGTTCCCAGGCAACCAGGGAAGAAAGACAGGCTGTGAATCTGAGGCATCTCACCAGGGAAGCCCCAGGACCTGGTTCCCAGAAGTTTGCCCTTGAACCTTAGGAGAGCTCCCATGAGTAGAGATCCACAGCTCTGCTTTCAATTCAGTGCTGTGATGTTAAGCTCTCCTCAAGACTGACTAAATGCACATGGGCAGCTATATTGGATAAGGACTAAAGGGCCCTTAGAGTTTCTGACCAGGTTCCTTTTATATCTGTCTTTGCTGGCAGAAGAATCTGCTGTGGGTAGGATTCCCTTTGGGGTTCCCTTTGGCCAAGCTTTTGCAGCCAGAAGCAGTGAGGAGGGCACCGGGGGGATGGAACTGAATGTGAGGCCCTGGCCACTGGCCACTGAAGTAGGAGTTCCTCCGAGGAGATGTGCCAGGCCCTGGTTTATCACAAGCTGGCAGTGGGATGCCTGGGAAAGCTGCTGTTGGGCTCCCAGGACTGCTTTTCCAAATACCAGATGTTAACCCCTGTTACCATTGCAAGAAGCAGGAACTTAACGGTTTTCTGAACTTAGTTTGTCTGTATCAGGCTGATGTTTCAGGGTGTGGCTCTATTTGGGGTTTAACCTACAAACCAGAGGAGGGACCGATGAGAGACTGGTTGTGTTTATGTGGTCTGGCAGAGCAGGAGAAGAAAGAGTAGGATAAATCACTGAATGTTCATGTCAAAATACCTGCAGACTGGTCACCTGGTTACTTTTAAGCTGTCTAGCTCAGCAGCAGGAGGTAGACAACCAACACTTGTCCTTGGATAATAATAGCTACTATTTTTTCAGTTCCCCCAACATGCTAGATGACTGGTGTTTTACATATACAACCTTAGCAATCCTTCGAGATAGGTGGTGTTCTCATTTATCAAATTTTTAAAAGCCAGATAGATAGTCCAGAGAAGTTTAGTGCTTTGTTCAACATCAGGTTTCTAATAAGTGGCCAAAATTTCAACTTTGGTATACAGTTATTTTTGCTATGACATCATATGCATTCCTTAAAAAAAAACCCTTGCAGTTGGCAATATAGTGAATTTAAAATAATAGGGCTTATGGGAAAATGGAGTTGGTGTTATAAAATTTTATTATAATTAGGAAATTAAAAACCCAAGAGCAATACAAACAGAAATATTAGCACATCTGAATCTCTATCAACATTTGCCCCTAGCATCACAGTCAGTCCTTTGAAGCCTTACATCCTGGGGCTCAGGCTTCCCGCAGGTCCTTGGGGCACTCACTGCCAGTAGAGAACACGTGCATCAACATTAGAGCTCGGATCCAGGGTCTTAATACAGAGGGATGCATCTTCAAAGCATCTTCATCTGCACTCACAGCTTCACCAGATAGTTTTATATAATGGAAAACTTAGTGGCTAGCTTAATGGCTTTGAGAATCACTACTTCATTGAAGGTCTTCAATGTGTAGACATGGGTTTTCCCCTAAAGTCTTCATATATTTCTAAGCCTGTCTCCCTAAATGTAAGAATGCTTAACTTGATTATTATTACCTCAATTGACGTGTTGGCAAAAATTGCCTATTCACCAGCGCAACTTTGGCATCACAGTCTTCACTCCCCAATTTTCCTGTCACTTACGAGGTACATTGCGTGTTAAGAAACAATGCTGTTTCAGATTGGACCAGCCTGTTTTGAAGCCCGTATGTTTTGTCTGCGTTCTGAAGAGGTTTTGTTGGCCTTGAGGGAAGTTTAGACTGGCCGGGGCACTTCTAACTAATAAGGACTATTTTTCCCTCCCCACACAATTACCACGTCATGATCCTACCAAACAAAAGTAACAGTGATTTTAAAAAATTTAATCTAGTACTCAGCCCATGTTAAAACTCTGTGATAGTCTCAAATGCTTTTTGCAGTTGGTTTATTCAAGTTAGGATCCAAATAAGGTCCCCAAATTGCATTTGGTTGTTACTTTGGCTATGTCTTTTACTCTATACTCTTCTGCTTTTTTTTTTTTAATTCAATTGATTTGTTGGAGAAATCAGTCCTTTATACCACAGAGTACTCCACATTCTGAATTTGGCTGATTGCTTCCTCATGATGGTGTTAGAGTGGTTTCTCTATTCCCCATATTTCCTGCAAGCTGGTATGTTAGAGCTCAAAGCTTGATTAAGGTTTAGGTTCTATTTTATTGGTAAGAATACTTTGTGGTGGAGCTTTATAGTTCCTATGGCATCATAACCCGAAGTACAATGTCAAGGTCTCTCTAACTTTAGTAATTGGTCAGTGTTATTAGGAGGTGGCAGCTGGATCCCTCCATTATGATATTTGTCAACCATTGATCATCCTAGATCCATCTCTCATTGAGACTGAAAAATGGTGATTTTGTAAGTCTGTCATTCCTTCTGCATTTGTTAGCTGGAATTCTGTGAAGAACTTGACCTGATCAAGTCTTTGGGTAAACTGAAACACAGCATGTTCAGGAAAGGTAAAATCTTGATTCTTTTCTTTTTATTAATTTTTTTGGTGATATTTTGATACAGGCATACAACGTGAATTAATCAAATCAGGGTAATTGGGGTATCCATCTCCCCAAGGATTTATCATTTCTTTATGTTCAGAACATTTCAATGACACTGTTTTAGTTATTTTAAAGTACACACTAACTTCTTGTTGATTAGAGTCACTTTGTTGTGCTGTCAGATAGTGTTCATTCTATTCAGTTATCTAACTGTGTTTTTGTACCCATTAACCATCCCTGCTTTACCCCCCTCTCTGCTGCCCTTCCCAGCCTCTGGTAACCATCGTTCTACTCTGTCTCCATGAGATCAATTGTTTTTTTTGTTTTGTTTTGTTTTTGTTTTTGTTTTTTGTCCATGGCATTTTTTTTTTTCTCGGACTCTGCTTGTTTAGTCCACAGACTGAACAAATTTGAGCACCCAAAAGAGACTCCCCCAAGTCCAGACTCACCACCCGAATCCATATTATAGGGATTTCTCTAAATGTCTCTTTTCTTCTTTCCCACCATTACCCATCACTCAAGGCAGTAAAAAATACAAATGCTAAGCATTTAAAACCTCAAATATAAGGCTCCCTGGTCATAACAAAAGAAGCAGGTAAGCCACAGACCTTTATCCTCCCATATCCCATGAGGTACTCATTTGCCCAGGCAGATTATACTTCTGACAGCACTCAAACAAATGATGAAGCCTGCAGGATAGAGGAACCCACAGTTTGTGATTCTAGATAGTTGTTGAGGAACATCTTAGCAAACCCAAAAAGGGGAAGTGTTTGCTTCCCCCAGAGTAAATTATGCTTAAGAGTGGTAAACATAATCTATCATTTCCATCTAAAATAGAATGGAAGAGACCACCCTTCCAGTCCCATGGTCTTGTGTTCTTGCCTCTGTCTTGAGCTAGACGCCACTCAGTTCTGCCACCCAGGCCCCAGAGCAGTTCACCTTGAAACTCTGTGTTGTCAAGGCCCCTGATGGCCTCCACTGCATCCTCTGTCAGCTCCATGTGTGCTAAGCCATAATCTTTCACCATGTCACGTTCCATGACTGGACCATACTCCTCAAACTTGGCCGGAAGCTCTTGGTTGGTACAGGTGGGACTGATGTTTCCCACATGTAACTTGGCTGAAGCTTTGCTCTTATTCTTGCTGGCTTCTACGTTGATGTTCACCCCAGGAAGCTTGTAGTGGTGCAGGGTGCGTATGGCATCCTCAGTGGCCGTCTTGTCCTCTATGAACACAAAGCCGTAGTTCTTAATGATGTCACCTTCCAGCACTGTCCCAAACTGCTTGTAGAGTGAGCAGATCTCCTGCTCTGTGGCCTCCTGTGGCAGGTTTCCAACGAAAAGCTTCACCATCCTAACAAGAGCCTCCGGGTGGCGGCTGCAGCGGTGATGGCAGCTCCCGAGTCACAGAGAACCCTACAAAATGGTGAGGCAAATCGAGCCTCTGCGTGACCGGGCCCTTCCCCGCGCGCCAGCTCACGCACACAGACGCACACTGCCTCTCTCCCCTGCCCCTCACAGGGGTCGAGATCAATTGTTTTTAATATTTAGCTCCCACATATGAGTGAGAACATGCGAGATTTGTCTTTCTGTGCTTGGCTTATTTCACTTAACGTAATGTTCTCCAGTTCCACCCACGTTGTTGCAAATGGCAGGATTTCATTCTTTGTATGGCTATATAATGTTCCATTGTGTATATGTACCACAGTTTCTTTATCCATTCATCCATTGATGGACACTTAGGTTGATTCCAAATCTTGGCTATTGGGAATAGTGCTGCAATAAACATGGGTGTGCAGATATCTTTACAGTATATTGATTTCCTTTCTTTTGGGTGTATACCTACCAGTGGGATTGCTGGGTCATATGGGAGTTCTATTTTCAGGTTTTTGAGGACTCTCCATACTGTTCTCCACAGTTGCACTAATTCATATTCCCAGCATCAGTGTACGAGGGTTCCCCTTTCTCCACATCCTCACCAGCATTCACTATTGCTTGTCTTTTTGATAAAGCCATTTTAATTGGGGTGAGATGATATCTCATTGTAGTGTTCTTTTTATTAATTTCGAGGGTAAAAAGTTGATTCTCTAGCAGACCCAGATGGTGACCAAGGAGTTACTCCCTGAGTATCATGAACTACTGAATTTTTATATATTTATGTTTTAAGCACTAATGTCATTCCTTTTTACTCAAATTTTCCCAACTTTGCCAGCAGGAACTTTTTCAGTTTAGCTCCTGTGCAGTTTTGATGTGACCTCTTCGGAGTTTGATTATTTCCTTGCTTTCTGGCACAAAAACATGTCTGACTCATTTTGTAAATGTCCTGATGTGGACCTAAAATCAACTGTTTCTCAAAAGGAATTTCTTTTAGTGGAGAATGGTCTTTAAAGATCACAATTTGGGCATTAAAGGGGATTTTACTCTTGAACAAGAGCTGGATGCACTCCGACATAGGCTTTTCTTGTTGATATTTAGATTTTCTAGTTATGCACTAATTGTAATAAAACTTTTAAACTACAATTTCTTCAACAGAAAATATTCTTATTGCAAATCTAAAACTTAGTATTCTTGACTCCATTTTCCTTTGGAAAAAATTTTTTCTGCTTCTTTGATCACATGAAAAAATTTTTTTGTGCCTCATGATAACATGATTATTCTTAGGAATACAGCTATTCAGTTTAGCCACATCAATAGAGAAGTGAACTGGTAGCAAGTACTAGTAAACTACCCCAGGTATTTCAAAACGCCCAACTATGAATTTTGGACTCAGAAGTTATGCTTTGAAATTTGTTTTTGTCTTTGAATATTAACAAATTTAAAAGAGTAAACACTTGTTCATTTTTTGGCTGGAAGCTTAATATATTTTAGCTTTATGGATATTAACTATTTGGTTTTACTCCTTGGTTCAGAAATCTGTTCATTTTATTTGTGGGAGTCCTTTGCAATTCTTTAAATTAACATATGAAAAGAGATCCAACTTCAACTTTATTTGTAACCAAATGATATGCAAATTAAAACAAGAGAATTTTTATTACAACAAATTAGCAAAGACTTAAAAAACATATTCCATTCCAGGGAGTTTTAAATGGCAGTCTCGCTTTTTATGCCTGCCCTGCTAGGTTTTGTTTTTTTCCTATTCAGTGTCCCCTGTCTTCTTTCCTCATGTACCGTATTAGCACCCTCCCCTGCAAGCCCTCTCTTCGGACCTGCCAGGGTTGAGCAGACACAAACATGCTCTTCGTAGAATTCGGAGTTCCACTGTTTTTTTTCTACAAAGGGCTATATGGTAAATATTTAGCCTGGGAAGGCTAAGCAGTAGCACTGAGATATTATGTAGGTACTTATAAAACCATTTAAAATGTAACCATTAAAAATGTAAAAACTATTTTTAGCTTGAAGAACTGTACCAAAACAGGTGGTGGGCAGACTTGGCCTATGGACCATAGTTTGCCAACCCCCAGCTTAGATACTCCTACAAGAAAGGACTCACTGCCCAGCTGTGAAGAGTATTATCTAACAGCCTCAAGCAGTCAGCTTCACCATGGTCCACCTCAACCTTGAGCTGAGGTTATACTATTCTTGGGGCAGCCCCCATTCAATGATTGAGCAAAGCCTAGTCTCCCAGTGACAGGCAGCCAGGAAAAGGGACCAGAGTCCTATAGCTGCAGGGAACTGAATTCCACCAACAACCAGAATGAACTAGAATGTGGATTCTTCCCAGAGTCTCTAAATACAAGTCCAACTGACACCTTGACTTGGGCTTTGGGAAAGCAGAGAGTCAGCTGAACTATCCCAGATTTCTGAGCTATAAAACTATGAGATAATCAATGGGTGTTATTTTAAGCTACTAAGTTTGTGGTAATTTGTTACACAGCAATAGAAAACAAATACACTGGGAACTGTAGTTTGTAGGGGACAGTCCTTGTAATATGGAGCAGACAGGGGAAAAACAAAGAATGGATCTGAGAGCAGGTAAACCAGACAGACTTTATTACAATTTGTTTTTGTACATCCTTTAGTCTAGACACTTTCAGCATACATGAATCATTCTATGTTGTCTCAGTGACTATAAAGATTTCATCAACTATTGAGGGAGGTTTTATTTGTGATGATCACTGGGTTGTTAGGAATTTCAGCTAATTATTGTTAGTCTTATTAGAGAAGGACTTTGTTCATCGATGAATGGCCATATCAGCCTTTTCTTTCTGACTGGTTCTCTCCCTCTGCTTTGGTGTTTGTAATTGAGGGAAAGCTACTCAGAGGTGGGGGCTGCAGAGAAAAGCCAGGGCCATTCAGATGAGGCTAGGAACCCTGCCTCGCAATGAGTATTCCTGACCGGAAGCTTGGTGAACAACTGCTGCTACCTGTAGCAAATACCTGTGACTGCATGTAGAGGGTGACTGAGACATCCAAAAGTGTGCAGAAGGATAGCAAATGGCCAGTCCCCACATGATGGCTTATAAAAATCCAAACAGAACCCAGAGGTCCCCCCACTTAGCTCTTAAAAATCCACTATTTCTTCCAGACAGTAACACTTAGGAGAGCAAAATGGTTTATTTCAGTGTACGTGTTGAGAAAGCAAGGTAATGATAGACCTAAGCTTCAAGGATCTCCTGATCAGGGATTTGTGAAACTAATAGCTTACACAGAAAAGAGATGATAGCCCTTTTGAATGCATTTTGAAAGCTCCTATGAGATGTGCAATCTAATTGCGGTGTAATTACCAGCGACTGATAATGGTTTTTGTTCCTGCGGTTTTGTGCTACCAGAGGCCCGTATCTATTAGTGCTAGAATTGTATGGATAACCAATTCAAACTTAATTGTATAGAATTCTGAGACCTCGTTAATGAAACCCCATATAGACAGTTTGTATCAGTAATAGCATTGCGTTGATTACCTAATTTCAGAGTAAGGAATTAAAGGGGGAAAAATTAGGGTTGATCCTGCTTTTACTATAGCCCCTGTAGTCAGGGGAAAAAAAATAGCTCCTTTTGTTAAACTAAAGATCTTATATATAGAAGAATTCTATATAATAAGTGTAGAAGTAATGATGAAATTAGAAAATAATAATAATAATAAGTTTGCAAGACATAATGAAATAATCAATTCAGGCAAGGATCAATAATGGATGCTAAAACTATTAGCTGAACAGTTAACAGAGAACCAGATATTCACATGGTACCAAAGTATCACCCCACAGATTACTTGTTAATAGCAAACAGGGGGAAAAAGTAACTTTTACAAATAGAGGAATATGGCCATTATTACCTGGTAATCGAACTTACTATCCGATTATCCCACTACTCATGATGCTATGGGACTCCTGAGATGATGCCTTATAAATTATATGGCATCACCTGTATTCTGGTCAAAAATGTTTGAAATGGAAACTGTATCAAAGTCTTGATTAGATTCAAGTTAAAGGAAATACAAGGAGAAAAGAACAAATTAAGTGACACTTGGACTTTGGACACATTCAGAATGTGGGACTTCTATAAGACAACTGTTGTGGTCTCAGAAAAAAGTCAGTAAGATAAAAAGGAAGAGTTGCTAGATTAAGAGACTAAAGAGGCAAAACCAAATTTGACTGTCCATTTGCTATCCTTCTGCACACTTTTGGATATCTTAGTCGCCCCCTATATGCAGTCACAGGTATTTGTTACAGGTAGCAGCAGTTGTTCACCAAGCTTCCGGTCAGGAATACTCATTGCGAGGCAGGGTTCCTAGCCTCATCTGAATGGCCCTGGCTTTTCTCTGCAGCCCCCACCTCTTAGTAGCTTTTCCTCAATTACATACACCAAAGCAGAGGGAGAGAACCAGTCAGAAAGAAAAGGCTGATGTGGCCATTCATTGATGAACAAAGTCCTTCTCCAATAAAACTATTGGTTGGATTTTATTTTTTTAAAAAAGCTTTAAAAACACTTTGGGCTAATGGTGAATTTTGCATATGGATTATTCAAATATCAGACAGGGTTCTCACAGGAAACAAATGGCAAGCTCAAAAGAACTTAATCATGAATCATTTTATGAAGAGACTATTGAAAGGTGTGGGCAGGGCTAACAGAACCAACAGGGGATAATGAGGCACCCAGGGCTTAGCAGGGAAGCCATCACCAACTACTCTTAGACCTGAAGGAAAAAGCAAGAGGGCAGTTATGAGAGACCAGCTTCAGCTGGAGCTGTTGAATGGGGCTCTGCCTAACGGGAGATATAGCGGCAGATGCAGCCAACCAGATCAGTAGCCTGGCAGGGAGGAGTGAGAAAAAGTATCCTAGCTTCTCTCCCACCCTCTGATCTCTTGCTGGTGCTCCCCACTGGCCTCTGATACCGTGTGGGTACCTCCCGTTGGCTGACCCCAACTGGGAGCCTGGCTGTGGCAGCTTCTCAGCACTCAGAGCAGGATCGAAAGGTGGATAATACATCTGGAGGTGGGAGGCAAAGGGAGAATAAAGCACAACTGGGTGTTAGAGTAGATTAGGTAACTATTATTAATGGTTAGTTATGATAATGGTTTTATGATTTTATCAGAGAATGTCCTTAGTTTTTTGTTGTTGTTGTTGTTAACCCCTTGAAAGTAATGGTGCACTTAGTTTTTTTTTATGCACATTAAAGTATTAAGGAATGAAATGTCATAATGTCTCATTCATTCTGAAATGGTTCAGCAAAATAGATAGAATAGATACACAAAGCAAATATGGAAACAAGCTTATAGGATTTTCTTATTTATTGCTACAGCTTTGTGCATCCAGGCTCCAATTGTGTCATGCCTGAAGAAGGAGTCCTCACATGCTTTTTGTAGACCTATGACCTGGCACATGATAGATGACAAAAAGTAAATTCTGACTCATATACCCCTTTTTCAGTGATAATCATATTTTCTGACTGCCCTATACATACTTCTATTATAAAGAAATGTATCACTTTGTTAGAGTCTTTCAGAGTAAGAAAAATTATCAGAGTTAAAGAGGGGGATTAACTAATGACAAAAAGGTCAATAGTGCAAGGAGATTTAACAGTCCTTAGTGTATATGTGCCTAACAACAGAGCATCAAAATAAGTGAGGCAAAAACTGATAAAATTGCAAGGAGAAATAGAAATGGAAATAAATCCATTATCATAATTGGAGAAGTCAACACCTCTTAATCAGAAATGGACAGATCCAGTAGACAGGAAATGACATAGTTGAACTCAATAGCCCAATCAATCAACTGGATATAATTGAGATTTGTAGACTACTTCATCCAACAATAGCAGAATACACATATAAGGAATACTCACTATGATAGACCACATTCTGGGCCATAAAACACACATTGACAAATGTAAAAGCATAGAAATTACACAATATCTGCTCTTAGACCACATTGGAATTAAACTAGAAATCCATAACAGAAGGATAGATAGAAAATCCCAAAATACTTGGAGATTAAACAACACACTTCTAAATAACACATGGATTAAAAAAGAAATCTCAAGAGAAGTTTATAAATGTTTTTAACTAAATAAAAATGAAAATACAACTTATTAAAATTTGTGTAATGCAGCAAAAGCAGTTGCTTAGAGGGAAATCCATAGCAATGAATGCATAAACTAGAAAAAGATCTGCAATCAATAATCCAAACTTCCACTTTAGGAAAGTAGAAAAAGAAGAGAAAAGTAAATACCAAATGAGCAGGAGAAAAAAATAATAAAAATTGGAGCAGAAATCAATGAAATGGAAAATAGGTAATCAATACAGAAAATCAACAAAATCAAAAGCTGGTCTTTAAAAAGATCAATAAAATTGATAATCCTTTAGCTGGGCTAAAAAATAAAAAAGAGGGAAGACACAAATTACAGTCACCCCTCAGTATCCATAGGGGATTGCTTCCAGCACCCCTGTGGATACCAAAATTCACAGATGCTCAAGTCTCTTATTTGCACTTTTATCATCTCTAGGTTACTTATGATACCCAATACAATGTAAATGCTATGTAAATAATTGTTACACTGTACTGTTTTTTATTTGTGCTATTTTTTATTGTTGTATTTTTACTTTTTATTGTAGCTTTTTCCTCCCAATATTTTTGATCCACCATTGGTTGAATCCAAAGATGGGGAACTCACAGAGATGGAGGGCCAACTGTACTGATAGCAGAAATAAAATAGGAGACATCACTACAGATCCCATGGACATCAAAAGGATAATAAAGGAATATTATGAGCATTGTTATATTTCTTCTGTCCTATAAGCTGTGAGTCTTTGATAGCAAGGATTTTGTCTTACTTATCCTTTAACAGCTACTGTATACCTTATAATGTCTCATAAAATATGTTATGATGATTTGGTACTATTACTCACTAAAGAAATGCTATAAGAGGTGAAAATATGGAAAAGCTAGAAAGAGTAAAAACAGAAGTTACATCAGGTAGCAGAGCCTGGTTGAGGGGTCAAAGATGACCATCAGAAAGGAGAAGGGAAGGTCAAGGGCAGTGCTTTAGAGGGAGAGAGGATGAAGGATAAGGCTTGATTAAATGGCTGACCCACACTGAAGTTCAGTCTAGGGTGGATGAGAGGCCTAGAGTAGGGTAAGGCCAATAGCAGTAGCAGAGCCTTGGGTGGAGCTAAGGTATCCAGGAGGTCTGGGATGTCTATAGGTAAGGAGTAGCTAAGGGGTGCTTAGTTATCCAGACAAGCTAGCAGAAGTGAAGTTCAGAGAATGTGGACAGGGTCCACATTCCTAAGGGTCTGGGGATCAAAACAAGCAGATAAAAGAAGCAGAGTGTAGAATCCAGACACTGAGGCTGGCAACACGATATTTGATTCTGTATAAGCAGAATTGAGAGGACGCCAACTACGGATTGATATAGATAAACATTTCTGGAAATTCTAGTTAGTGGTTCACACTGAACTCATGTAGGATGGTATCACTTGAAAGGCACTTGTGTTAAAATTGAGTGCACACATAATAAAGAATAATGCTAATTGAGCATTTATGTGCCAGCCACTCTTTTATGCATACTATATGTAAACAATTTAAGCTCACACCAACCCCATGAGGATAGGTACTATTATTATCCCTACGTCAGAGATGAAAAAAGTGAAAAGTAAGAGTTAATTGGTCTAAGAATGATCCCCTACAGGCTGGCCTTCCAGAAAAAGGAGCTGACTTACCCACACAGTTTATCATGGAAATTTCCCAGAACAAATTGTCTTAAACTCTGGGCCATAGCCCAAAGCAAGGCTTATCCATAAGGCTTGCCAGTAAGTGGTTGAACTGAAATTCAAACCCAGATAGCCCGAGTCCTTTTCTTGCCAAGGTGGGGCTGGAGCTTCCCCAAGCATGAAGGCTGAGGTGATGGATCCTGCCACTGGTTTGTACTCCAGCTCCCTGATCTTACAGACAGAATAGCTGGTGCTAACCTCAACCACCAATAATGAGCTAGAAGGATAGAGCTGAAAGCAAAATCCTATCCCATCATGTTGCTGTTATATTCCAGGCCCTGATCACATCAAGGAAGAGTCTGGGCTTTCCTAACATGCAGCTTAAAAGCTGCACAACCCAAGGGTGGGGGGGTCTGCTCTCCTGAAGTCTGAATCCAGGTCCACCAGATTGCTGTAGCTGTCTTAGACTGAACAACTGGAGATCTCACACCTACAGCAGTGAATATCTCCTTTATCCATGGGGAAAACGTTCCAAGTGAATGCCTGAAACCGTGGATAGTACTGAACCCTATGTATATTTTACTGTGTTTTTTCCTATATGCATATACTTATGATAAACTTTAATTTATAAATTAGGCACAGTAAGAGATTAACAGCAATAACTAATAATGAAATAGAATAATTATAACAATATACTGTAATAAAAATTATCTGAATTTGATCTCTCTCTCTCTCAAAATATCTTATTATATGTAATATTTTTTGACAGCAGATAACTGAACCCGAGGAGAGCAAAACCGAGAATGGCAGCATAGGGGAGACAGCTGTATTTGTTTTCTTATCTCCTTCAGTGTTTCAGAGTGAACACTGCTCCAGGAGGTTGGCCATTTGCCCTTATTTACACAACAAACTGAGGTATGGAGAAGAACTTGCCAAGGTCACAAAGCTACATAGCCAGTAAGTGGTTGAACTGAGATCCAAACTCAGACAGTCTAAGTCCCGACCTGCCACCTCTTATACATGATCTCTAGTGGGTAGGTAGGCTTTTGTGTCCTATGTCTCTGCATTTCCCCATGACTTGTGGCACAGAGACTTGCACATTACATGCATATATTTACATTCTCACTAAATATAAGAATGACTACAACAGTGATGTAAAATAATAAGAGAGGGAGATAGCCCTGATTTAATTGGAAATCTTTGATAAAGCTAGTCCAGCAAATTCTCTACTAATGGGATACAAATGCTTTGTATTTAATTGCTAAACTGTTTTGAAGTTGAACTTGAATTAATAAATACTTACCACATCTTTTAGTTAAATGCAAGAGCCAATAAACAGCCAACCCTGTTTTCCAATCAAGAGGGAATGATCCTTTAAGGAATACAGGGCTTAAGAGAATATATGATCAATGTTAAATTGTATCATAGACTTTTAAAGTCTTAAGAGATGAGAAAAGAGATAAAGATGGATATGGAGTAGTTGGCATAAGAGTGTCTCACAAATTTGTCCTTAAGTGGATTTAGGAGGAAATACAGGATTTGGATAGAGAAAAAGAAGAGAAAGGATTGCCTACAGTTATAAAAAGCACAGAGGAAGAAATGAACACAGAAGGTATCGTGGATCAGTGAGGAAGGATCATGATCTAGATTAGGAGATTCATGTTGGAAACAGTAAGAGAAGGTAGAAGAAACATGATGGGACATATTCTATGGTTCCAAACATACTTGAACAGTTGAGCTAGAAAGTAGTATAGTGTTCACAGTTGGTAGAGAGATATAATGAAAGGAAACTGTACTTTGCAAAAATTAATCTGATAGTAGTGTTCAGATGGATTGGAGGCAAAGACCAATGAGAAGGTTATTTGTGGACTTTCAGCAACATGATGAACAGAGCTGATGTTCCTCCCACCACTAACACTCAAAGATATAGGAAAAATATTTATGGGTGATGGACAATGATGGTTAAAAAAAACAGAACAGAAAGATAGACGACATGAACAAGGGGAGGAAGGAAGATCATATTTAAGATTCTGAGGTGCTTACATGTGACATGTTTACTGGCCTGAAAATACATACTAAAGAATAGGAAGAAAACATAATTTCCAAATCAGTAGCAGGAAAGAAAGAAAACAATCCAAATAGAAGGAAAGAATAGTGTCCCTTAGAATATAACAATAGAATATAATATGAATGGTGCCTCCTTATATGTAATATAAGTATTAGACATAGGGTGGAAAGGACACATATCAATTTCAGAATAGTGGTTTAATCTGAAATTGTTACAGAGAGGGAGGGAAGCAAATAGAACTGGGAGTTCAAAAAGGCTTCAACTATTTGTAAAGTCTTTTATTTCTTAAAAATACAGTCATGTGCCCCATAATGTTTTGGTCAATGGACTGCATATGACAGTGATCCTATAAGATTATAATACCGTATTTTTAGTGTACCTTTTCTATGTTTAGATCCACAAATACCACTATGTTACAATTGCCTACAGTATTCAGTACAGTAACATGCTGTACAGGTTTGTAGCCTAGGAGCAATAGGCTATACCACAGAGCCTAGGTGTGCAGTAGGCTATACCATCTAGGTTTGCGTAAGTACACTTATGTGTTTGCACAATGACGAGATCACCTAACAATGGATTTCTCAGAACATATTTCCATCATTAAACAGCACATGACTGTATCTGAAGCAAATCTTCTTATTAAACCTTAGGATGAGTACATAGATATGTATTATTCTCTAATTTTCTATTTTATAATATATTATAGTAAAATATCAAAAAGCTATTAAAATAGTTTAATGTTGCACAAGAGGGTGCACTTTCTCACCTCCATCCCCGGCAGAAACCCCCTAATTAATATCCATGAAGCTGGTGTGGCAACTAGATATGAGGGTACAAATTCACCAAGTCTCAAAGGTAAGTACCTTCTTACTTTTGTTACTAACGGTTTAAGATTCAATAAGACAAATGCTACAGTCAAGTTCCGTCCCAGAAAAAACGAGATCCTGGGCATTTGTTCTGTAATCTGTTTATAGTGCCCTCTAGTGGTGCCTCAGGAGAGCTCTAATGCAGAGCTCTCTTCATGTGTTGAGGGTTAACTTTGTATATATTTTTCAACATATTAACAAAACATTAATTGGATTTTGTTTTTATTGCTAAGCTACATGATTAATTCTTGGCTTTTAAATTTTATAATTTATTCATTACCTATATGGAAAGGATCATGCTTTCTTTTTAGGTAGGTTAAATCTTAAATTTGCATAGTTTGTAAAATGTTGTCAACAGAATGCTTTAGAAATTTTGCACTTCACAGAAAGTCCCTGGAAATTTGTCAGTGCCTTCATTTTCAATATGTTTGAACCTCAGGGAAAACACTGAAATAATATGAAATAGTTCTGATGAAGTTTCCCATATTTATCAGAATTGTGGTGGTTCTTCATCTGATGACGTTAGTCAGCAACACTATAGGGTTAACAGTCATCATTTTATTTCTTATAGAAAACCTGCCACAATCTTCCTTCTTTAATTTGAAACTATCATCTTCTTGGCTAGTAGCTTTTAATTGGGAATGCATATTAGACTTACCTGTGAAGTTTTGTTAATATAATATATAGATGTTTAGGACACACTCCAGACTTGCTGAATCTCTTGATATTCTTTTTCTTTTTCTTTTTTTTTTTTTTGAGGCAGACTCTCTGTCACCCAGCTGGAGTGCAGTGGCATCATTACAGCTCACTGCAACCTCAAACTCCTGGGCTCAAGCGATCCTCCTGCCTCAGCCTTCCAGGTAGCTGGGACTGCAGGCACACACCGCAACACCCGGCTAATTTTTTCCAATTTTTATAGAGACAGGGTCTCGCTCTTGCTCAGGATGGTCTCAAACTGCTGGCTTCAAGCAATCCACCTGCCTCGGCCTCCCATAGATATTCTTTATATACTCTTGACATAGTCTTAATATACACTTGGCATATCCTTGGTATATTATGTACATCATGTCTCAAGATTATTATATGTAAAAATTATGTTCATCCATTTTTTAAACATGTACTGACTTTGAAAATTGGCTAATCATTATCCTTATAAATGTTCTGTCTAAAAGTCTTTTGGAATGGCTATATTATCTTTATCTTGCATGCCACAGAAACAACGAAATTTCCTTGTCAGTTGCATCATTCTTGTTATGAACTCTCATCAGGCCTTTCACATTGAACGTAATCAGTAATCAGTTTGTCACAGCTGTTTTAAGTCTTTATCATCTACAGATAGGTTGTGTTTTCCTCTGATGTTTTCCTGAAGACCCTGAAATCAGCTACAGGCCAGAGTTTGTGTCTTCAAATAAAGATTGTCTCAGAACCCCATGCAAAAGAAATGTACCAGATACTTTAAGCTATTGACACTTCCAAGAACAGCCTCTTTCACATGGGCTTCCCTTGGCATTGCTTAGACAACTTTTAGTCTGTCCCTGAAGACTGAGTCAGGATTTTTAGAAATCTTTAATGGAGAAGCAGAAGGCTTCATAAAACTGATAACCCAAGATACCCACAGAACAAGAATTAATTACATGAGACTGAATGAATGAAGGGAGGGGTGACTGTAGCTATGTGTTTAGAATATTGTTGATGTTGTTTTAATGCTGTATTTTCTGGATATGTAAGGAATCTCTTCTTCTTAAGCTATCTGTAAACCCACAACAATTTAGTTGGCTTTGCTTTTATAAACTGAAATAATATGTGTGGTGTGTGTGTGTGTGTGTGTGTATATATATATATTTTTTAGAGACAGAGTCTTGCTCTGTCACCTAGGCTGCAGTGCAGTGATGCCATCATAGCTCATTGCAGCCTCAAACTCCTGGACTTAAGCAATCCTCCTGCCTCAGCCTCCTGACTAGCTGGGACTACAGGTGCACACCACCGTGCCTGGCTAATTTTTTTATTTTTGTACAGATGGGGTCTTGCTATGTTGCCCATCCTGGTCTCAAGTGATCCTCCCACCTTGGCTTTCCAAAGTGCTAGGATTACAGGCATGAGCCACTGCACCCTGCTGATTTTTTTTTACTTTCTTTTTTTTATTTTTTAAAGATGCTTTAAAATAGAAGGTGGGGGGGGGGAGAAAAACAGTTTCTCTTTATGGTGATCACAGAAAGAATATCAGAATTCAATCACATTGGCTTGGCTATATTAACATTCTAAGCTATACATGGACAAAGCTTGTGGATTCTCATTGGATGGGTGAGCCCAGGTCATATTGGTGTTGATTCAGTACCACCTAAACAAGAAAGGAGGGGGTCGGAGGTAGCTCTTGAAGGGAAATTGAGGTCCTATAACCAAATAAGGGAAGTCGATGCTGACAGATAAAACAGCAAGTGTCCAGTTCACTGTTATCCCCTTTCACTGTAGTACAAAACTGCAAAATTCTAAAGCATTATCTTCAAAGTTTGCCTTAAAACTACCATTAAAAGTTTGAGCATCACTTAATGAGCTCAAGGCAACCTTCACATCTGAGATTTTACAAAGCCATTCCAACTTCTTTTTCCTATTTAGATGAAAGACAGTGAACTCATTTTAAATGATGTATTTTCCTCTCACTTACCCCCTCCCCCCTACCACTTGAATTCAGAAATTATTATTGTGCGTTCTTACTTTTCATGGCAATATAGTTATTAGCAAAGGTTCAATAAGAATCTGTTCTCTGCTTACCAGGTCATAATTGGAAAAATTGGTTCTTTAATAATTAAGGCCTTGCCTGGAATGTCATATTTGGGAAAGATGTTTATTTAATCAGATATGACCAGACACTTGAGGAACTAAGGAACCAACACTTGCAAAGCCCTGCCAGAAAAATTGGCCTGGTACCTGGCTTTCAGGTCTAGCCCCATAGGTGAGTAAGGAAGGTCACTTCTGAGTAGAACAGGAAGTATTGCTGGTATTTTAGGGACCTCAAGAACAGAGGAATTCACTCATTATAGATAGTGCTGGTGAAATCTGGTGGAGAGAAATTCTTTAGCTTGGCTAAGAGGCTAAGCCTCAGGATAGCAGACAATAAAGGCTTTTAAAAGTCCACCTGAGATTCCTTACGGTAACTTCCAGAAAAGTAAACTTAAGAAGGCCCATATCATAAATTAATATTCTTGTCACTCCCAGGTAAATAATCAGGCAAATCTCTATGGTTTTTCTTACTAGTCTAGATACCATCTATATTTGCTGGGCGTTAATATTCTGATTAAGATTTATGGTCAAAAATGCTATTAATATGGTCTTTATTTCTTTTTTTATAAATTATTTATTGTGCAAGTTCTTGGTTCATCATTTAATATGAACGAGATGGAAAGAAGAATGCAGGTTTCCACCAATTCATTGCTCCCTTTAGGCAGGGGGAGTTAGAGAATTGTTAAGGGGGAAGTAGAGTCCAGGAGATTACAGGATAAAAGTCAGAGGTTAAGGCTGGGTTTCAGAAATATGATGCAAGACATGTGACAGCAAGTCACCCCTTTTTCTCTTCTGCCACAATTGGAAGAAAGAGATATTTCCAATTTTGCACTTAATCCTGAGAAAACAATATTATTGCCCTGAAGAAGTGTTTACTCCTAATAATAATGATTTGAGGTAAATCACATTTTCATTTACACAAAATATCTATGATTCATTTCTTACTCCTTTTACATACGTGGGTTTATAATCTTTTCCATAGGAAGCACTCGGATCATCATCCACAGAATTTCCAATGTTCTGAATCGACAGACAGCAGGACGGCATTAACAGAAAAATCGGGCCAACATACCCACAGAAGAGCCACCCTTTCTCCCAGTGCCATTGGAAACAACTTCTTTAAGTCTTTAGAAAGAAAAAAAAATTGATTTTGTTTCCTGAAGAGCTAGAAGCAGCAGACATCGGCAGGAACGGCAGTGGATAATATCAGGAGGAAACCTGAACCACCACCCTGCATCTCCAAGGTTATTTCTGGGAAAGCCCAAGAGGTATTGGGCTTGCTCAAAGCTCAGGGCAAATAATCTAGCAAAGTAGGGATGAAGCAAGCTCAACAGCATAGGGAAAAGGCTCCAATATAAGAGGTCTGGGATGTTTGGGTTACAATCAGAAAACATGTCTTCAGCAAAGTTGCTGAATGAAAGTCATAAAATCTGTTTCTCTCTCTTGACTTCAATTCTTTGTTGGTTTTAATACTCTCCAAGTACAGATTAGAAGCACAAAAGAAATCAACTTCCAGGAAGCTGAATAAGTGGTCTCCTAGTGATTAACTTCCCTCTAAGCCTTAAGTTAAAAGCAGTGGGCATCATATGTGAATGCGAGCACCTGTGTTGAACTGGCTCATTTGTGTGGGTTTGGGCAGCTTTACTGAGCGGCATGGGGCCTTTCTTCCTGAGCTCCAAGTTTTAGGCAGTCACTATAATTATGGTGATTAGGTATAGAAAGTGGTTATTAACCAACTTGTTCTATTTTACTACCACTTTACTTAAAAGCAATTAAGATGGAAGAAATAAAAGCCATACTTCTCTTTATAGGTTTGGAGAGTGTATTAAACAAAGCTTCACCTTTCTTCCTAAGGAAGGAATTGTTCCCATTATCAGAAAGAAGTGAAGTTTCTGTCCAAAAAAGAAAAAAAAGCCTACTTACTTTGTTCATTGTGCTGGACAGCATTTCTTCTTTTAGTGTTGTAAGAAATGTCACTAGTTTCCCAAAAAGTGTTCTATGGTTAATGGGTTAAATAGTGTTAAACAGGTTTGATTACTGACTTCTCAGAGACTTTAATATGCTCATATATGTGGTCTGACTTTCATGATAGGGAATATGAATAGGCACCTCAAGGACAAATACATTCAGGACACTGCCAGTTTATCTTGTAGAAGGCTGGTGCCCTAGAACATAAGTCCAAAAATGCCAAATATGGTATACATGGAGAAGCACCGCCAGATCCCCTTTCAAGGAAGGACTTGCTGGCCAGCTGTAGGGAATGTGGTAGCAGACTGTTTCAGCTCTGCTTTTTCAGACTCTGCCTGAGCTGCAAAGAGCCCCTTTGTCCTTCCACGAGCAACCCATCCAGTGGCTGAGCGAGGAGGGTACAAGGGACCTGCCCTCTTGTCCACCTCCAACAGTAAATACTTGCTCCAGAGCTCCTCAGCGGATTGGCTAAGGGTCTGTCAGGCCTGCATCGCTCCTCACTCTGCCCAGTCCTTCTTCCTCCCCTCCTTTCACAGGTGTTGGTCCCCAATAAACAACTTACACCCCAGACTTTGTCTCAGCATCTGCTTCCATAAAACCCAACCTGGGCCATTACTTAGATTAAAATATGTAGGATTACTGTACTTTATGAATGAGGATCCTTACATGTCAAGTTTACTTATTTAACATTTGTTAACTTAAATAACATGACCAAGCATTTGGTACCTAGGCTAGTTATAAATGGAATATTTTCTATACCAAGTTGTTCATTTACTCTATTATCTAACACAGTTAATTAGATAAAAGTAATGTTCCTATTTTAATATATTTCAAGTTCTAATATTGCAAAGTCCAATGTACAAAAACTTGTCTGAAATACTCCACATGTGTAAAAGTATATAGTAAAATAGAATTGTTAATACCATTAACTGAATAAAGCAAATACAATCTAATGGAATGTCTGTCACCTAATTGACCCAGAATCCCGCTGGCTGAACTAAAGCAGGTTTACTTTGAAGAAGTTCAGAGTCTTAGAAATATTTCAGGATGTGAAGAAAAATTCTAGATATTTTCAAAATATTTTATCACAGTAAGTGTTGATGGCCCACACACTTCTAATCCTTTTATGCTACTAATAGACATAGTCATAAAAAGAAAGAAAAAAATAATCAATTTGATCAGTATTTGGATTATAAATGAAACAAAAAGGGGAGAAAGTGAATTGATAGGACAGAAGTAGAAATACAAAGGAAATAAAGGAAATATATCCATAGCTGAGACAACTCTAGCCCAAGCATGTTAAAGTGAAGCAAGGTCAATCACAACATGCATACCTCCCCCGTTTAGGAAATAAGGAGGGGATTGACAGACATGGGGTCTGGCCATCCCCCAGGGACTTTAAGTGACAGCGTCAAGGGGCCTGAGAGTGTGTGTCGAAGGGAAAGGCTGGGGAAGTGCATGGGTGTTTAATTCAAACATTGCAAATTAAGCCCAGTTACAATATCTACCAATGTTCCCACTCTCCAATCTAGGGGAGCAGACACCAAATAGTCATAGAGTTGGGTGTGAAAGCCATTGGGTCTTTTAATGATATGAGGGGTGCTAAAGAGAAATAGCATGGAAGTTACCATTTTGTTGATTTTATTCTATAAGTACCTTTAATCATATTATCATTTTTTATTATAGTTTACATTTATTGCATTTTTACTATGTGTCTAGCAACGTGCCTGGGTTAACACACTTAATCAAGTCTTCAAGGGGCTTGATGTCAGAGATTCTCCTTCATCATCTAGACTTTTCTCTAGAAAATGTGTTGTCCCTAGCCCAGAAGGAAAGACAAGTGATGATGTTAGAGTCAAGTCCACAAACATACGGACTGAAGAACAGACAATCCAAGACCCTGGGTAGAACTTGCCTTCAGTGTTGGAATGAAGGGGTGACACAGCCACCTTCCTCCTGGCTGGAAGAGTCCAGCCTTGCCCCCATAGTGACTGCCATTCTCCTGTTTCTGTATCCTTTATTTAACTTGACAATTCTTAAACCAAACCTGATTTTTAAGGCCAGTTTCTTCTGGGCAGTATAATCTGAAAACATAATCTCCTTAAATAGAGTCTCATTTGGTCTGCTGATTGGCACTGACTGAGGTGCACTGTTAGTTTCTGCTGTCTGTGAGGCTGGGATTAATTCCACAGGAGCTCTGGCTGCCATTACTCTTTGATCATTTAAAAGTTCCTTTGTGGAGTTTACCTAGCATGTCTCTTTAATCTTCTTGAGGCAAAGACGAGTAGAAAAATACTTCGCGTGATCACATAAATGGAGGAATTATTCTTTCCAGTATTATATCAATAATGATTTCTAAAAATTCTTTTACATAGTATTGGGTGGGTAGATAAAAGGAAAGAAGGAGTAATGATGATATGAAACTAAAAAACCCAGAGTCCTGTAGTTATCAATTACTATGTAACAAATTATAATACTTCAATACTTAGCAGTGTAAAACAATAAACATATATCATCCCAGTTTCTGTGGGTCAGAAATACAGTAGTGGCTTAGTCGGGTGGTTCTGTCTCAGGTTCTCTCATGAAATTGCAGTTGAGATGCTGCCAGGGCTGCAGTCATCTGAAGACTTGACTGGGGCTGGAGGCTCCTTTCCAAAGTGGTTTGTTCACATGGTTGTGGCTATTGGAAAGAGGCCTCAGTTTCTCCTGATGTGGGCCTTTCCATGGGATGCTTGAGTATTATTGTACTGGCACCTTAATGGGCTTCTCCCATTATGAGTGGTGTAAGAGAGAGAAGGAGTATGCACTACCTCTTATGCTAGCCTCAGACGTTGCTCACCATCATTTCTGTGACATCCTGTTGGTTACATGGGTCAGTCTAATTTGGAATGAGAAGGGACTACACAAGGGCATGACTATTAGAAGGTGGGGATGACTGGGCCACCACAGAATGCCCTCTGGTCCCCAATGATTCACCTCCTTCCCACACACAAAATACTCTCACCTCCTCTTATGAACCCCCAAAGTCTCAACCCTTTGCATCACCATCCAGAATTGCTACCTAAACCAAGTAGAGGTGGGGATGAGACTCCCTGGGAGCGGTTCCTTAAGTGCAGCTCCTTGAATACAGTTCTCCTTCAAGACCTGCAAACTGAAGAAACCAGTAACCCACCTGCTTCACACACAGTGTGAAATGGGAGGAAACACACAGGATGTCTGTAGTTAGAGACACCCCTGTTCAAAATCATCTAGTCCATTAAGTGTGTTTTCTACCTTCACCTTATTGAAGGAGACAGTGTTGTTAACTTTTCTGCCACTGCATAACAAACATCCCCTTTCCTTTGGTTTTCTATAACAATTTCTTCACTTCCCTTTAAGCCCACACTGGCTGCCTTTTTAAAGGCTATTGGGCTTCTACTACGGGTTTGTTCAGCATGTTATGCTTTCACTAACACTCTCCTCAAAGTCTTTCCAGCTTCCTTTCATCTCCTCCTTCCAAAGCCACTCTCATGCTTGAGGTTTTCCTTAGGATAGTGCCTCGCATCCAGGCACCTCTTGCTACATAACAGATTATTCCAAAACTTAGCTGCTTAAAACAACAATAAACAATAATAAATATTATCTCTCACAGTCAATATCTGACTGTGGGTCAGAAATTCAGTAGTGACTTAGGTGGGTAGCTCTGGCTTGGAGTCTCTCATGAAGTTACAGTCAAGATGTTGTGCAGGGAAGGAGACATCTGAAGGCTTGACTGGAGCTGGAAAATCCCCTTTCAAGGTGGTTCACTTACATTGTGCTTGTTGTCAGCAGAAGACCTCATTTCCTCCTGTGTGGGCCTCTCCACAGCCTACTTGAGTGTCCTCAGAAGATGGTGACTGGCTTCCCTCAAAGCAAGAGATTGCAGAGAGTAAAGTGAAAACCTCAGTGTCTCTTGTAACTTAGCCTCAGAAGACACACATTGTCACTTCTGCAATATCCTATTGGTTAGACAGGTCAACTTCATTCAGTATGGCACAGTACTATCAAGGGTGTGAATACCAGGAGTCTGGGATCCTTGGGAACCATATTGGTGGCTGACTACCACATAAATCAAAATAAATTGAGATAGAATTCAAACAGAGACAAGGGAGGTAGACCCTGGCAGCTAGATCATGGGCTCCAGTTGTAAAGCTGGAGAGAATAGATATGGAGATGTCCATGGAGTGCTGAGGTTCTAAGGAACATCCCACCCCTGGTGCAGCTCGCATAAACTTCTCAGGAGGGATTTGGATAGGCCAGGCTTGGAACTAGTGCTCTTAGGAGAAATGTTCTGCATAATCATGGCTCAGGGTAATTTCCTGTTGACACTGGTGCCAGATCCTTTCCTTTCTTCTTTTGATAGATGTTGGCAGTTACATTTAGTATGTGAGTTTTCTCCCTCATTTCAAACTGTGCCTAATTTTCAAAGAATTTCTATTCTTCTTTCCAAAATGATATACTTTCTTATGGCTCCAATGCTTCAGTAACTGGTTGGAAAGCTTCATTTGTACTTGGCTACTACCTTTCTTTACTAAAAAATGATATGACCCAGACAAAATTTTATTCTGAATGTTTATCTCTAATCTTTTTCATTTTTTTGTCTCCTGCTCTAATCTGAGTGCTTTTAAGAGATGACTCTTGGCTGGGCATGGTGGCTCATGTCTGTAATCCTAGCACTCTGGGAGGCTGAGGTGGGAAGATTGCTTGAGGTCAGGAGTTCAAGACCAGCCTGAGCAAGAGTGAGACCCCATCTCTACTAAAAATAGAAAAATTAGCCAGGTGTGGTGGCATGTGCCTGTAGGCCCAGCTACTCCGGAGGCTGAGGCAGGATTGCTTGAGCCCAGGAGTTTGAGGCTGCAGTGAGCTACGATGATGCCACTGCACACTACCCAGGGCAACAGATTAAGACTCTGTCTCAAAAAAATAAAAAAAGGAAATTGAACCCCGCTGCCACACTCCCCCTTCATTAAAAAAAATAAAAAATAAGAAAAAAAGAGATGACTCTTTCATCTTTGTGTGACCAATGCTTTTTCCAGGTCTGGCACATAGTAGGTGCTCAATCAATGTATGCTGCTAAAATATATATTGAATGTTAGAGGTCACCAAATATATATATTCTTCATTCTATCCCATCTGCTACCCACATACAGAGCTAGTAAGGCACATTTCTTAAAATAGCTTATTTTTAATTGCTTCAAAGTTATACCTTTATACTTTTTCTTTTTTGGTTAACTTTATAGCTGAAATTGTCCTTCTCTTCCGTACTATAAGACGATTATCCCAATTAGTGTTAATGATCTCTTTCCCCATGTCCGTTCCCCCCCCCACCTGTCCTGGGGGAATTTTCTTGGTGTTTTTCCATCCTTTTCAGGCTTAATGGTGTGGATGGTGGGTGGATTGGGGTTGCATATTGGAGCCATGTATGGGGTACAATTAGCATGATGGTTTTGTGGCCCTAACTCCTCTCCCCTTTTGAAAAGGGTGTTAAATATAGATTAATTACTTATCCTTGTGACAAAAGAATAAAAAGCCTAAGTTAACTGCAGGAAAAAAAAGGGAAACTTACTAATAGTGTCCCATGGAAGTCATGGAGGAAATAGCAGTCAGATCTCTCGATCTGTCCCTCTCCCTCCCCTCTTCTGAATGTGTGCTTCATTCTTCTCTCTATAGATTGGTTTCCTCTTTTCCTCCATTCTCATACATGGCCAGGTGTGGCCACTGGGTTAGCTGGGTCTTCTGTGAAGCAGACACTGAGATGGAGTTCGGAGCGCAAGAGGTTGTTGGGACGTAATGCCTGACGAGATCAGGCACCTGCTGAAGGAAAGCGGGAAGAAGCATTAGGCAGGGAGGGGCCTCAGACCACTATGCAGACATGACAAAATTTCGGCCCACCCAGTGGGGAACTCCAGAGCAAAGATCATCTGTTACAGATGGTCCACGTGGGGTAGAAAGGCCAGGTTCTAGTACCTCTGTGGTGCTTAGTCATTAGCTGGCGATTGCCTGGAACAAGTGTGGCTTCAGCTCAACAGCCAACGCGGGCTCCAAAGGTACCTACAGCTGGAGGCTGTCAGCTAACCCCACTCTCCAACCCTACTCCTTTCCTGAAGGGAGAACCGAGCAGTGGTGCCTCCCCTCGGCTGCCACAGCCACCAAGAACACAAAAGGCCCGTTGTTGTGAACATCTCTTAGAGCTTACCTGTGCAGAGTCTATGTGTACCTGTCCTCCAAGTTACCAAGGAAGTGTTCTGGCTCTGGAGAGTGGGTTCATGTTTTACAAAATGACCCCTGGGGCCACTGCTATGGTTAAGAAGATGAAGGGCTGGACATTTGCTCTAAAAGACAACTGTCCTTATAATGTTGGATAAAACTTAAAGTCGGAGGTCACCAAATAGAGGAAAATGTTCACTATTTTATCCTCTCTGGGGTCTAAAGGCATGATAAAGCATATTTCTTTAAAAAAACTATTTTTCCTCTTTCGTAATCTCATTAGCAGAAAGCATACTTCCGTTCGAATGTATTACTTTGAGATAATCATATTATGCTATGACTTTCTGTTTAATTGCTTCCACCATAAGCAGTCTCTTCTGCTCTCCACTGACATCCACTCCTTAGAATTCTTCCACAATTCTTCTTAGCCATTCTACTCAGACTCACATCACCCACCATGTGAGGGAGGGGGGAGGGAAACGTGAATATCAGTGGAAATATGTAAAGGGATTAAGTGGGTTGGTGTTTTTGGCATTAGCTAATTATTCTTTCTTTGGAGTAAGGGAGGTAAAGGTATATTAGGACCCTCTGGTTAAAATAAACTATTGTTAACTGGCTCAGGTAAAAAGTGAGGAATTTAGTGAGAAGTGTGTTAGGCTGTCTAACCAGTTAGGCTTTCCAAATGGCATATTAGCTGCATATTGCTGTGTCACAAATTGCCACAAAACTCAATGGCTTGCAGAACACAAATTTATAATCTCACAGTTGCCACGGGTCAGGAATCAGGGTCCAGGGAAGCTGAATCTCTCTTTGAGGCTGCAAGGAATGTGTCCGACGGGACTGTGGTTCTCATTTGGAACTCAGGGCCCTCTTCCAAGCTCATTCAGCTTGTCTGTTGGCAGAATTCAGTTCCTGGAGGTTGTAGGACTGAGGCCTCAGCTCCTAGCAGCAGCCCCTCTCCACATGCAGTTTCCCCACATGCAGTTTGCTTTCTCCTTGAGCTGGCCGGAGAGTGTCTCTGCTGCTTTTAAGGCTTTTTATCTGATTAAAACAGGCTCACTTTGGATAATCTTTCCTTTTAACTCCAGATTAACTGATTTAGGGCCGTTACATCTGTACCAACCCTTTTGTCATACAATAAATCATGGGAGCAGTATTTCACATTCACAAGCCATTCTCACTCTCGGGGGTAGGGTATGATACAGGTGTGTATACCAGGGGCAGCATCTTAGGGACCATTTTAGAATTCTGCCTACCACAAATGGATTCAGTCCAAGTGCTGGAAAACCAAAAAAATCCCCTTCTCTCCGACAATCTGCTTCCCTCGGATTCTCCCAATTACCAAGGAAAGGCTCTGGCCCAGCTTGCGCGGGATGTCTGACCCTAGTCCTATCAACTGTGTCCAGTGGCACGGTCCCATGCTGTATAAAGTGGCAAAGGCTGTCTGGGCTGGGAGGATGCTCCAGGGAGATTTACCCCATTGCTGCCCTTTACTCAGTGGAGAGGACTTTCTTCTAGAGGGAACACAGCAGTTAAGGAGGATGTGAAAATGGCCCCTGAGCAGCAATGAGTTAAAAGGCAAGAACTGATATTACACGACAGACTTTCTCTTGGGACTAGCATAAGAGATCCCAAAACTAGTTCACCCATTCCACTGAGCACTCCTAGCCTCCACAGTGGGATCTCCTACCAAAACCACTCAGACTACACTCTCTCTTGCTCCTCCAGAGAAGAAACAAAGCAGCACCAAGAACCAGCCTCCTGCTCGAGAAAGAAAGCTGCACATCCTCCTTGCAGTTCCCAGGGCTCTACATATTCAGAAAAACCTCTCCAATAACAACCTACAGAAATGATTCCTGAGAGCATAGTCTTAAAGCTCTGCCTGACACCTCCCACAGGTCTAGTGCAGCCAAACACTTTTAAGCGATGGTGAAATTATTTTAAAATTTTGGTCAAGACATTTGTCTTTTTTGAATATATTTTATATCTCATAACAATTTGGTTAAATGACAGGTTTAAAACACTATTTTCATTTGTAAATTTCCAGAAACTCTTTAGGGCAGCAATAGGAACACTGGGCCTCATTAACATATGGCCTCCTCACAGCCAATCACACACTGTCGAGATCTCAATACCATTCCCCATTAAAAAGATCCTGTGGCTGGGTTTGGTGACTGCAATCCTGGCACTTTGGGAGGTCAAGGTGGGAGGACCATTTGAGGTCAGGAGTTTGAGACCAGCCTGAGCAAGAGCGAGACCCCGTCTCTACAAAAAGTAGAAAAATTAGCCCAGTGTGGTGGTGTGCCTGTAGTCCTGGCTACTCAAGAGGCTGAGGCAGGAGGATCTCTGGAGCCCAGGAGTTTGAAGTTGCAGTGAGCTATGATGACACCACTGCACTCTAGCCCGAGAGACCCTGTCTCAAAAACAAAAAACAAAAAACCCCAAAAAATCTGTCCTGTAAAATTTGGATTCAGTCAAAAGGCTGCACTTAAGGACCTAGAAGGCCACATATAGCCTTAAGGCCGCAGGTTCCCCACCCCTGCTCTAATCCATTTGTGCTAGAAAGTGTGGAGAATGTGGACATTCCTGAGTATACTAGACACAGGAGCCCAGGTGGCTGTTATTCTTGGACCAAAAAAGGGCCATGGGAAATATATTCCATTACTGGGATTCAAAGCTGGAATCTTCTCTGGTTGAGACCCTTGGACCCCTTTGACAAAGGCACAGCAACAAAGATTTCATTCCCTTCTCTCCCACAGGAGTCGACCCCAAATATACCTCCTGTGTGCTCATGTCTGTCTCAGGGTATGTTTCCTGGGGAGCCCACCTTGTGACCAATTAGCTAAATATCTCTAATGTGTGGTTGATTTATTACTGCTGGGTCTAAAAGCTACTGGTTGAGTATTTACGGTAAATGCTCAAAAAACTTGTCACCATGCACAGGGTGCAAAAAACTTGTCACCATGTTAGGTAGACAGCTAGGGACCTCTGGCCCCTTGTAGGGACAAAGTGGATGACTGCCACACCTGGGGGAGGAGGGAACACTCCATGAATCTGCCAAACAGAACTTAGCCTGCCAACTGCAAAAGAATGCAGAAGACTCTAGCCCACGGGCCAAGCAGCATAGGTACAATAGAGTCTAGAAAGGGACCAAGAACAACCAGCTTTCAGAGAGGCTCATGGGAGATCCACATGTGTAGTAAGACTCAGGTCATTTACTCCCAACTGTCCAATCAAAGTGGTTCCATGGTGACATCTGAGCCACAGGGAGCTCCTTATCCAGACACTATAAAACGAGATCCAGAGCATAACTAAGCTCTCTCTTTGCTATGGCAATGGGTCCAGTCTTCATCCATGATGTGCGTATCTTGCTCTGTAAAGCTATATCTCGCTCTTGCTGTATAATCCTCTCTCTCCTCAATAAACCTCATTTTCGTGCTTGCCTTACTTTGGTGTATCTGGTCATTCTTTGGCCAAGAGTGCACCAAGAACCAACATTTCAGACTGCGACCCGACAACCATGCACAGGCTGCTGAATCTCTCTCATTGACCTTCCCAAGCCATTCTCCCCCTGCTCTGTGCTCGGGGAGACTGGCCACGTGGATTGCATTGATGCGACCCTTGCCCCAGCTTCCTGATGGATGTGGCCAGTGGAAGGCAACAGGCAATAAGTGAGGAGGTCAAAGTATTTACTCTCAGCTCTTTCTATGTCAGGCCACAGGGGTTGTCTAGGTCCCGCCACTAAGGGTCAGTGCTCCCGCCACATGGACCTCTCTCTACAGCTCTTACTCTGCGTTCTAATAGCTACCTCCTCTCCTTGGCTTCTTCAGGCCTAAAGGTTATAATGACTCCTTGCTCTTTCCAGCCCTGGGATATTGCATTGTGCCTGTGCTTCTCCTAGATTCTGCCCACTTTTGTAAATAGGCTATTTTTTGAAACCTCCTTAAATTTCTCACTTTGCGGAGACCATGTTCCCTCCTGGGAACCTGACTGACACACATTGAAGTCTCCTCAAGAGCAGTTAGTGCCAAAATTGTACTATATCCTGTCCCTGCTTCAGAGATCCGGAGCAGTGACCTGGAACAGAATAACTTTTTGGATAACCTGAAAGTATTTTACAAACACAGAGGGTGGGGTAATTAGCTCTATCTGATTGAGTTGGGGAAGCTTTCTCAGAAGAGGAGACATTAGTGTAGTCTGACAGTGGTTTTTCCATACAGAAAAAGGAACTACATATGCAAAAGCATAAGGCTTGAAAGGGAGGGTATTTTGGAAATCAGGAAAGAAGTTTCAGCAGGTAAAGGTCAAGTGTGTGTGCACTTGCATGTTTGCAGGAAGGGTAGAAGAAGGAGAGTCAGGGAGTGAAGTTGTAGGGATAGGTTGGTTGGGGGGTGGGGTGAAGTCTTAAATGCAGCAGGGTCTAAAAGTTTATACTTTTCCAGAGGTTGGTAGAAGTACTGTACAGTATTATGAGAAATGAATGTAATACGTTTCATAAAAGCACATGCTGTAACTACCAAGATGTTATCACAGGAGGTGCTTAAGAGATGGCTAGATTGTTGCAACCCTACATGGTGGCACAGTTAAGTTAATGTTTTGTAGAAGGAAAGGAAAGAAATGAACACTTGAGTACTTACTCTGTGCTAGTGTTCTGATACAACATTTCACTCAAGGAGACAAACCTGTTGACTTTGCATCCCTCAATCTATGAATTCCATGAGTTTGCCCCTGAATAGTGCATTTTGCTTTGAGGCTTAGAGAAAGACATTATCAGAATAGTCCACTGTGAGGACCTCTATCTGAAACTCATACAAATAGTCCCCAACTTATGACAGTTTAATTTAGGGTTTTTTGACTTTATGATGGTGCAAAAGAAACTGTACTTTGAATTTTAAATTTTTATCTTTTCCCAGGCTAGCTTTACACGCTATGACACACTGACATGAGATATTCAGCACTTTATTATAAAATAGACTTTATCTTCAATGATTTTGCCCAACTGTAGGCTAATGTAAGTGTTTTGAACATGTTTAAGGTAGGCTAGGCTAAACTATGATATTCGGTAGGTTAGATGTATTAAGTGCATTTTTGAGTTATGATATTTCCAACATATGATGGATTTATCAGAACATAACCCCATCATAAGTCATGGAGCATCTGTAGTGGTAAATAAATCATTGGAGTTTGTTCTGCCTTTTGACTGTTACTGAGAAATTGCTGCAGGTGGTGAGTTTCTAAAACAAATTTTAATCAATTCCCACTGAGTATTACAGTCATAGGACTAAGCATGGGTTCCACACATGTACACATCACACCTCCAGGTTCTTAGTGGTCGCTCTAGCTCCTCTTGTAACTGATAAGCTAAGGCACTTCACATGCATGCATATCAGCTTTTATTTTTATGTAAAAGTACATACAACAATATCTGGAACATACTAGATGCTCTGCTCCATACATGATATTTTTTGATGTTAAAAGAACCCAGTGTGGTGGGTATTAAGTAACTTGTCCATGTTAGGACTTGTCGACTGAAGAATGATGAGGTTCATAAATTTGGAAAGGAGACCTTTATTTCTCATAAAGGGTTGCAGCCTGCTGGCTGGCCATCTTGCAGGCTGGGAAGCATAGCTTTGGGCAGAAAACCGAGAGCAAGCAGTTCAGGGGAGGGGTAAAGGGAATAGAAATATACATATTTAATAATCATGAATATTTATGAAGGGAGAACGTGTGCATGTGCAATTGAGCTTCATGCCTCTTCATGGGTCATATGTTCAAAATGGTGTGGTAGCATGATCTAAGGGTGGAGTTTTCAGCCCTCTGACATCAAAAGGTGAAGCAGAAGACTCCTCTATGCATAGCCTGTGTAGACTGGTCAGAACAATGCTGTGGTTCTCTTATCAGGGAGGAATGCTGGCTGGTTGTCATGTCAGAACTGCAAAAGGGAGGGGCCATCAGGAGGCTGGTTGAAATCAGTTGTGGAGCAAGTCTTTCTAAAGGGCTGGTTTCTGTTTAACCCTTAGGGAAGAAAACTGATTAGTGGTCAGCAAGAGAGAGGGGGTATAATGAGGTGTGTCCAACCTCCCGTCCTGTCTTGGCCAGAAATTCAGTTTTTAAGATTTCTCTGGGGTCCCCTTGGCCAAGAGGTGGTCCAAACAGTTGGTTGAGGGGCTGAGGATTTTATTTTTATTTGTCAGAGTGGAGTAAGTATTTGAACTCAAGTACCTGGTTCTGTATTGTATGCTCTTGACTGTCATGCAGCACTGCCTCTCATGAGATTCTAATAGTAGGTAAGCCGTGAGCACAGGAGCAGATTGCATCACATGCATGAGCCTTCATTCTTCCTCCAGAAGGGCTTCCAAGGAGAACTTTCTCAAAGTCTAGGTGATAAAAATACCACTTGAGTTTCAATTTTTTTCATCTATGAGATCTTAGAGCTTAATTGCTGTTTGCTTTGCATTGACACAGTCAGCCTGGCCAGGCATGTTCCTCTAGAATTCCTACCAAGGTCAGGAAGATAGCACAGGAAGCTGCCTGTGGATTTAAAGGACCCCAAGAAGAAGCTTCTGCCTCACAATATGTCTACAATCGCTTGTATTGGTGTCTGAATGTTCCTTATTTGAGAGTTATTCCCTCAAGTCATGAACTCATTGGGGTCTCAAGTCCCAGGATGAGTTCCTCTGTGCTCTTCCGCCAGTAGGTATTTGCTTTTTAAGGGCTCACAGAAACCTACTCAGACTAGCTTTAGGAATAAAGAGAATGAATGTATCCAAAGGATACAAGTGTTATTTCCCAGAGCACAAGGGCAGATAATGGCTTGGGAATCGGTTCTTGGCAATTTGTTGGTTGCTGGGGAATTCCTAGTTCCAAGGCCACTGTTCTGTCTGAGGCCATGTGGTCCCTTGTTTCTGCTGCTCCCTGCGGAAAGAGTGAGGCAGACGTGGAGGCTGACCCATCCCACCTCGGCCCTCTCTTGGCAGGAAATGGCCATCTCAACTCCACGCACGCCTCAACTGAAGGGCCTCATGCACAGCTAATGCACACCCCACCCGGGCCCAATGCCTCAGAATCCCGGTTCCAAATTCCCTAGAGCATCTGCATGGCTCAGCTCTGCCCAAGAGTGCACCCTGGGTCCACTCACCTGCCAGGCCATGGTGCCCCATTCGATCAGCCTTTCAGAGAAGGGGGTGTACAAGGCAGGTCTTCCAAGAGTAGAAATGACAAGAGTCTCCCCTACGACATCCGGAGGACAAACGCCTTCTCTCCTATGAATTAACTCCTCAGATCCAATGGCAAGGTCCTCAGATAAAAACGCGCTTGTGGGGCACCTGCGCCTCTGCCGGCCTTCAGTACTGGAGCACAGGCACCCCTCCCTGGACGGTGTTGTGACGGGGATAGAAAGGGAGTTGCCGGGAGCGGGGAATGGGTGTGCAAAAAGGAAAATGATAAAGTTTTAGAGAACGCTTTGGCAGGCTGTACGTAATCAACATAATTCCCAAGTGGGTTTTTAAATTTTCTTCTTTTTCTTCATCTTTTTTTTAAACGTGGATGGGACCTTATAAATTTAGTTCAGGACAAACAAATACCACATGTTCTCACTTATAAGTGGGAGCAAAACAAGAGATATATATGATCATAAGGTGGTGCAATGGACATTGAAAACTAAGAAGGGGGGAGGGTGGGAGGGATAAAAATCTACCTGTAGGGTACAGTGTACACTATTCTGGTGACATGTACACTAAAAGCTCTGACTTCAGCATGATACAATTCATCCATGTAACAAAAACACTTTTGCCCCATAAATTTTTTGAAATAAAAAATAAATGAATTTAGTTCAGTCCCTTGTCCAATTTTGTAGCTGAGAACCGAGGTTTGTGTAGGTTATGATGATCTGCCTGGGGTTATGAAACTGATCAGGACTCCTGGCTTCTGTCTGTGCCCTTGACTGCTGGTTTTCCCCTTTACTCTCAGCCCCGCCGTCTCCAAGTCTGCATTTTCTTTAACCTGACGTCCTTATCTGACCTCTCAGTTAAACTACGTTGTGGAAGAAATAACTCATAAACCCCAAGAACCATCTGTGAGCAAGCCATAATAAGTATTTCTTTGGAATTTCCCTCAGGTTAAAAAAGCAGACTTGAATTTCTCAAGCTCAGCAACTAAAAAGCAATTTTAATACCACCAAAGGGCTTTAAAGTAAATTGTGGAAAAAGAGTAAAAAATCATTTGATCATAGCTGATAAAGACAGCGCTAGTGTGATAAGGAAGCTTTAGCACATTCCTCCCCAGGATCTGGCTTGGTCTGAACCTTATCTGTGAAGAATTCGTGGCTTACCCAGTAACATCTAATATTTGCCAAGGTCTTGATTAATGTTTAAAGAAACATGGGCTACATGCTATTCTTTTAAAAATAGCCATGACTGTGTTAAAATGGGTCAGCTTTTTCTACAAAGAGCTTTAATCCTCTTTATATGTTATATATTACAAATAATAACGTCTAACATTTATTGAACATTTAGTACATGCCAGGCTCCATTCTAAGTGTTTTACATCTCTTTTCTAATCCTCCAAGCAACCTAAGAAATATACACATTTTCCCTGTTTTACTGACAAAGAAGAAAGAAGAAATTAGGCCTTCGAGCAATTGTGACTTGCCCTAGATCAAGCAGATGATAAAAGGCAGAGTGAAGATTTGAATTTAGGTCTTTATGTCCCTTAAAACAGTTTCTTTAGTCACACTACTAGAATACCTCTTCAGATATATTCATGTAGAACCAGCATAATTTATACTTTGTAGCTTCCAATTAGAAAGCAAGGGTGCTGGGGCGCGGTGGCTCATGCTTGTAATCCTAGCACTTTGGGAGTCCGAAGCAGGATGATTCCTTGAGCCCAGGAACTCCAGACCAGCCTGAGCAAGAGTGAGACCCCGTTTCTACAAAAAAACAGAAAAAATTAGCCGGGCATGGTGGTGCACGCCTGTAGTCCCAACTACTCGGGAGGCTGAGGCAGGAGGTTTGTTTGAGCCCAGGAGTTTGAGGTTTCAGTGAACTATGAAGATGCCACTGCACTCTAGCCCAGGTGACAGAGCAAGACCCTGTCTCAAAAAAAAAAAAAAAAGAAAAAAAGTGAAAAGAAAGCAAGCATTCAAAATTTATCTTCCTATCTCTCCTTCCTCCTCCCCTTCCCTTCTAAACAATACAAGTAATCTAAAACCTTCAAGGGTCAGATCAAATAGAGAGATGGGCTCAGTGTATGCAGATCCTTATATGGAAAATGAAGTCAAAAGGCAACAGGAATAAGAATTGCTTATTTAGAATTTTGTTATTAAAGGATCAGCCTTTCATCAGTGAAATTCCAGTCTCTCCCACCAGAGGGCGGTTATCACATAAAAAATAAAAACCCTCCTGACTTCACTTTCAGACCACCACATCACACCACATGCGGAATTAGTTTTACAGCTCAGTACAGATCCTGGGAAGATCTCTGCTTCTTTCAAGTCTGAAGTTAACATGTCATGCCTTACTTTTTTGCCTAGCAACTTAAAGAGCTTATGATATCTTAGAAAGCATCTCTCCACATGAGAATGTTAAAATGCACCAGAGGCAGATGCTTATATTAGTCCTATTTTGGGGGTAGGAAACCCTGCACCAAATAGTAACAGAGTCAAAAGCATTATTCTGTGTCCAAGACTTTAGAATTTATTCCATTTGCATACTCTCTGGGTTTCAGTAACTTATATTTCCCCAGAAAAGTAACTTGATATAATTTTTCGTGAGAATTCTAAAGATTGGCTGAGGAAAAGGATTGAAGTTTTTGATAGACAACAAATAACTCTTCAAATGTCCAGCCTGCATATGATTTGGAGAGATCACTAGAAACACATTTATTTATTTATTTCCCTATAAGACACAGTGCCTTAGAGGGAAAATGCTTTATGGCCAGAATCAAATTCAATCTTCCCAGCATCCCTGGAAGATATGTTGTGTTGTGAAGGAGCTCATGAGATTTCACCCCAAAATATGACTCGTTGGTATTTTTAATGAAGGCCCTTAGAGATAAGAAGACATTGGAAGGGGCTTTCCCTCTATCTGCATAAACCAGACTGACCCAGCAAAAAGAACAATTGACTTCCTTTCCCCTCCCTGTTATCTTACTATATTGGAGGAAAGAAAGTCAAGGATGCAACCAGACCTGGCTGAAACATAATACCTGTCTCTCAGGTTAATTTACAAGTCAATCTGTTTCCCCTCATCCATTCATTCTCTCTAGCAACCATTTATTGCCCCTAAACAGAATTACCTATTCTACCTCCTCATCTTCCCCTCCCCTCTAAAAGGTATGTATAAAAATATCTGGATTCTATTGGGATATTGACTAATTACTCTGTGATTCTCCCCACGTGCATGGTAAACAAACCTCTCTCTCTCTTACCAATCTGCCTTAATTGTGAGTTGATCTTTCATCAAACTTTCAGGGGAAAGGGCAAGTTTCCCCTCACCCCTACAGTTGCTATACCCATTTTAGAGGAGAAGAAATTGAAACACACTCGGGTGAAGTAACACATCAAAAGATACATGCTTAGTCCATGTTCTTAACCACCATGAAGTAGTGGATCTATCAGAGATGAGATGGCCTAAGCATGGAGACTTGGCAAGTTCAGGAGGGAAGCACACTCGTGGTCAGAAAGTCAATGTCAGGAAAAGGAGAATGAGATGGAGTAGTCAGCTGTGGAAGCTACCTAGCTGCTCTTGCTGGCTGCACCACAATCTCCAGTACTCAGTCAAAGGGCACAGCTCCTTGAGTGATGGTTACAGACCATCCTTCCATGAGGCAGGTGGCATGGCCGGCAAGGATCCCAGGTGCCATTTCAACCCAAAAGTCAGACAGTCTGGCAGGAGCCTGGTGTGGTGGTTAATTTTACATGTCAACTTACCTGGCTAAGAGATGCCCAGATAGCTGGTCAAACATTATTTCTGGGTGTGTCTGTGAGGGTATTTTAAGAAGAGATTAGCACTTGAGTCAGTAGACCGAGAAAAGATCCACCCTCACCAATGTGGGTGGGAAGCATCTAACCTGTTGAGGGCCTGAAAAGAATGAAAAGGTGAACAAAATGTGGAGGAAGGATGAACTTGCTCTCTCTCTTCTTGAGCTGTGACATCCAGCTCCTGCCCTCAGACATTGGAGCTCCTGGTTCTCAGGCCTTTGGGCTTGGACTGAATTACACCACTGGCTGTCCTGGTTCTCCAGCTTGCAGATGGCAGACTGTGGGACTTCTCAGTCTCCATAATCACCTGTGACAGTTCCTATAATAAACTCCTCTTGTATATCTTTATGTCTGTCTATCTTTTATCTGTTATTGATTGTGTTTCTCTGGAGAACCCTGGCTAACACACCTGGCTAGCAGGTTGAGGGCATAGACACTAGGATCTATTTCTTTGGAAAAAACAGGTAGAATCTAGAGGGGATACTATTGCCCCAGCCACCAGCGAAGATTCAGGGCAGGATCCAGGCCTTTAGAGGGACCATGGCACTTGCAGGGAGGAAAGCAAAGAGAGGAGAGAAACTTGGCCAGTGTTCAGCTGTACAAATTGCACCAACTCCCAGAGTGGGAAGAGCTCTGATTTGGAATCTGGTTAGAGACTTGAGAAGGCAGACAGGTTCCCACCCCCGATCCCACCCAGGCGTTATGGCTGTGACACAGGGTCTGGGAAATTTACTTTCATTTCCAGTCCCTGCAACACTAAGCTGAGGCTATTGACGAGTTATCTGCTTTGGTTATAATTGATTGAGTAGCAGAAGCAGGGCTGAGCCTGAATATAGGTGTGTTGGTGAACCTGGAAGTCGGGCCTCAGGGAGGGCAGAGTAAACATGGTGGGGCTCGCTTCAGCTGCTAACTCCTGGTTGCTGACATTCTGGTCCCTGGGCAGTGCTGGATGAACCTGACTTCAGCAGGATGACAATGCCAGCAGGAAACGTCTTATAAATGGTCCCTTCAGAGTTTGCGGCCCTGAAGCTTCATGAGCACATTAGAGACCAATTCACCTGGTAGAACCTTTCAAAGCTTTTCTCTTTCACTAGCTCTTGAACCCCTACTCTGTCTCCCATGATTCCTAGATTAGTGCTTTGCTTAACAATACATAACATGAGGGCCAGGAGTTTATAACTAAGGTGCCAGGTAGACCTCATACCTAGCAAGAACAGGAAAACTGCTTTCAGCTGAAGTAACATGGTAACTCTACAGGGAGGAGCATTTGAGTCAAGCATTAAAAGAACAGATTTTGAGTATCAGAGGATACCAGCATCTGCATTCATATCCTGTGTCTGTTGTAACAAATTATCACAAACTTGGTGGCTTAGACCAACAGAAATTTATTCTTTCACAGTTCTGGAGGCCAGGAGTACAAAATCAAGGAGTGAGCAGGGCTGCGCTCCCTCCACAGGCTCTAGGGAAGAATCTGCTTCTTGCCTCGTCCAGCTTCTAACGGCTGCTGGGATTCCTTGGCTCGTGACAGCATCACTTCAATCCTCAAGGTCCACATCTTCAAATCCTCTCTGCTTTGTCTTCACACGCTTCCCCTCGGTGTGACTGTGTCTCCCCTTCTGTCTCTCTTTTATGAGGGCAATTGTGACGGCATTTGGGGCCCACCTAGATCATCTGGGATAATCCCCACATCTCAAGATCCTTAACTTAATCACATCAGTAAAGTCTTTGCCATATAAGGTTACAGATTTCAAGGATTTACAGATTCCAAAGATTAAGATGTGGATATTATTAGGGTGGAGTGTGGTGCATGCGGGTTTGAGAAAAATTTCTCCAAAGATTGGGAAAGAAGAAGTTTATTTTACGTCTCCCAAGGTGGGAAAAGGGCCAACACGGTGAAAAGGAGGAAGACGAAAAGCATGTTGGCAGAGAGAACCAGGTATTCAGGCTTTTTATTTAGGGACTGTAAAAAGGGGGTGAAGATGATTTATGGCTGTAGCAGAATTAACTAGGTACTGGGAGGGCTGCATCCCCTCCTCTTCTTAGCAGCAGGCCGGTAACTCCGATAACTGAAGCCACAGACAAGTTTATCGCTGATGGTTGTGGTCTTGTCATTGATTCTGCCCCTGGGGCAGAGACTGAGGCCATCCAGAAACTCCTCAGGAACATCTTGAAGCTATAAAACAAACTCTAAAGGCAGTGAGCTGGTGAATGGAAAGAGAGAGATTCACATTTTCTGTCTATTTAGGCTCTTTTCAGATGTTGTAAAAAAATGGAATCCCTGCAGGTTGCCTGTCAGCCAGGGAGAGAAAGACGGAGCAGGGTGAGAGCTCATGATTGATCTTTAGCTGTTATTAGGAGATGGCAGGATTAGATATTTTCAGCAAGGCCGCCCCTTTCAGATATCTTCTGGGGGCAGGGCATGATTCAGCCTACCACAGCATCCCAGCTGGAAGAGAGCGCTTGAGGAAAGAAAGACAGAGAAGCAGCAGGGATGCCAGAGACAGCAGCAGCTGGTTGGTTTGGGGGCTGGGATCCTAGAGAGCAATCCTAGAAGGTGTGGCTTCTTCCAGCTATCTTTTTAGTCACATTCGTGGGGTCCTTGAGTTTGGAGTACATGATGGGGGAAATCCTAAAAATGTAGATTTGGAAAGAAGGGTCAAGATCAGATTGTACAACCACAACAGTTTTCATGTGAGAAAGCCAAAAACCCCTGCAGGTATTTGATCAGGGGAAGGATGGCATGATCAAAGCAGGGTCTTCGGAGGATTACCTTCCCCATCCTCTCACACCTCTTTGTATTTGTGTTTATTATGGTCCTACCTAAAGGGCAAACTCCTTACCAGATAAAAGGCTAACATCCCAGAGCTGACTCCAGCCTACAGGACTGCAGCAGGGTCCAACCAAATCTCCTTTCATATGTTTTTGGGATGCCCATAGGCATGTGCCTATGTCTAGTTTGGTTGTCATTTTTACCTCTTTCCAGACTGCCACTGTCAGCTCTTGCCATCTCATTACTGCTTCTCTGGGCAGCTGAGGCCCTTTGCTCTGAGGTATGCAGTATATAGTACAGTCCCTTCCTTAATCCCCCTGAAGCCTACGTGACATTAGGCTGTAGCATTGAACAAAACCGTACCAATGACTTGAGGCTGATATAAAGAAATTACTTTGTTTCAAAGAAATATTTAGGCTGGGCGCGGTGGCTCACGCCTGTAATCCTACCACTCTGGGAGGCCAAGGCGGGAGGATTGCTTAAGGTCAGGAGTTCAAGAATAGACAGCAATAGCGAGATCCTGTCTGTACAAAAAATAGAAAAATGAGCCGGGCGTGGTGGCACGCGCCTGTCGTCCCAGCTACTCAGGAGGCTGAGGCAGGAGGATCGCTTGAGCCCAGGAGTTGGAGGTTGCAGTGAGCTATGATGACACCACTGCAACCCTAGCCTGGGCAACAGGGAGAGACCCTGTCTCAAAAAAAATAATAAAAATTAAAAATAAAATTAAAAAATTTAAAAAAAAAAGAAATATTTAAAATGGGATATTGCCATCTAGGTCTCAGACTCCGTCAACCATGGCTTGTCAGCCTCTTGCTAACCATTTCTCTCCTTTCCATCAGACTAACAGTCAATTTTCTTAAAAACATCTTATTAGACAAAACAAACCTGGAATTTATGTCAGCCTCTAGTTAATTCTTTCTATTCCCTCACATCCCAGTTGCTTGAAATTGTAGTCTGAATGCAATATTTATTCCTGACCAATTACAGTTTAACTTCTGCCCCTACCTTGCCACTGACTCCTCTTAGTTAAGCCAAAGTCACCTTGGCTGCTAAATCCACACTGCCGTTCTTATCTTCCTTAACCTCTTCTGCATTTGACATAAGCCATGCTGCCTGGTTCCCCTGCACTTCTTCCTTCCCTCCCTGCTCAACGTCTCAGTGAAGCCACAGAAGAAAAACCAGTTGAGACCGTAACAGTCTCTCTGCAGAGGTGAAATTCACCTCAGAAAGATGGTAAACTATCTTGCTTCATAAAGTAAAAAGTTAAGTGTTTTTCAAATTATCAGTTGTAACCAATTTTGGGGTCATGAAATCAGTGGCAAGGAACACTGTTCCTAAGTTAAATGGAATTGAATATAGACCATCAGAGCACATCCATGTAGGAAAGCTGCGTGCTTTGTGCCTAGTATGTGTATCCGTGTGTTCACCAGGTGTGATAGGAGATATATTTCTTATTGTAGGTGTGGTCAGAAAAGTTAAAAAAAAGACACTGATTTGGTTTTCCTGAAGTTAACTCCTTTATTCCGGAATAGAATCTAAACTTTAGGTTGGAAAAAAAATACTTCCATGGGCCTTTTGATTATGAGGAGATAAAGAATAGTCTTTAAAACAAGAATTCTGCTGTCGCTCCTTATGTAACTGGTGAAAATTCAGGCATTTTAAAAACATTATTTTGTCCCAAGAAAAGTGACTAACAAGGTTCTTCATGATCTGGTCCCTGCTTACTTTCCTGCCTCATTTTTCCCGTTTCCTTCTTTGCAGTGTGCATTGTGGCCACACTAAAATTCTTTTGTCTTCTCCAATCACAATGCTCTCTTTCATTTGGCCCACTCTGTCATCCTTCCTACCCTAGCTGGGACATGGCTCTCTTTAGAAAACCTCAAACTTCAAGTCTAGTTGTTACTGGAATTCGCAGCCTGCATTCAGTGGTCAGTCTCCAAGCTACTGCAATTTAACTTGTGCCCTACCGATGACTCTGCCCTTGGTTAGGCCAAAGGCAGACTTGTTGCTAACCTATACTGCTATCCTTATCTTCCTGAACCTCTTCAGCGTTTGGTATAAGCCGTGGGGGTCTTGATGGGCGACTAATGAAGCGGACTACACAGTTTCTCACCTTTTTTATTTTTGTGTCATTACCCCTCCCATAAATCTTTTAAGACATTTTTTGCCTAATTTCTCCTCCACCCCTCCCATGAAATTATAATAACATATATTAAATGTTTGTTTATGTACTATGGCCCTTTGGAGGACCAAAATCCATTATATGATATCTAAGATTTTGTATAATCTTAGATTATATGATTTTTTTTTTTTGCTCCATAAGAAACCATTTTGGCCTCCTTGAGGGCAATATTACCCCCATTGAGAATGCAGACAACAGAATAAAAGAAAATTCTATTTGCCCTCTTGAGAAGGCTAAGAAAAAAATAGTTCTCATTCTTTTCTGACAAGAGGCTTATGCTAAATGCTGAAGAGGTTAAGGAAGAAGAGGATGTCACTGTAGATTTATCAACAAGGCTGTCTTTGACCTAACCAAGGACAGAGTTGTCCATAGGGCAGAAGTTAAATTGCAGTGCAGGCTGCAAATTCTAGAAGTTTGGCTGTGAGGGGGTGAAAATAATGAGTTAGAAGGTGACACAAGGTCTAGGAGGTTTGGTTTTATTTTCAAAAGGTGGGAGACACTTGACTTTAGGCCACGGGGATAGTGAGAGACTGGAGAACATCAAGAAAGGGAATAACTTGTAGGACAAAAGCCCAGAGGAGGAGAGAGGTGACAAAGGGAATCACTCATCTGGGAGAGAGGAGAGGAGGAAGTTTGGAATCTCCACTTTGGAGAAAGGAGAAGCTGACCAAAAGCACACAGAAGGATGGCCTAGTGGCATCGCAGGCCAGCTGAAATAAAAGTCACAAAAATTGTAGCAGTTTGATCTTTTTTTGTTCAATAAATATCTTGCACACCTACTATTCTCCAGGCTGTCTTTGGTGCTGGGGATACAGACATGAAATATACAGTTTCTGATCTCAAAGTGCCATTGTCTGTCTTATAGTCCAGTCCCCAACTGGACTATAAATCCATAAGTAAGATAATTTTAGCTGCTGATAATGGCAATGATTGTACTATATGAATGTATTATTTACATTTTTTATATATATACATATTATTTTCTGTATATTATGATGTTTTGAAATCTTTAAAACCTTTCTGGCTGGCCAGGGACTGTCCCTCTGGGACTAGCCAATTCTCAGAGACAACAAAGGGCTCAGCTGGGAGCATGCCTTTGATAAGCAAACTGCCCAGTCCAGAACCATCATCCCCTGTCTGCCCCTTGCACCCCAGGAGGCAATATTCCTCTGCCTTAATCACCCCAAGGTCAGGTACCAGGAGACTAGAGACCATTCCTACAGCACAGAGCCTGCTTAAATTATTCAAAACAGTCAGTCCTAAACCATTTCCCCTGCCTTGCCTTGCCCTTCCCAGGGAAGCCTCCGTGAAGGCTCTGGTTTAAACCTTCCACTTGCTTCTGTCTTCACTGTGTCTTCCTCTTGCCTTCTATGGCCTGTTGTGCCTCCTGTCTCTGGGACCTGTGAGTACATACACTTTGTTTTCCTGAGCCTTCCTGTGTCTCCTCTTGTGGCCGCACCTGATGGGGCATCTCATAAAAGAATATAGAACAAAGGTAAAACATGGCACCATGATGGAGTAGGAGGAGGACTTTCACTAGATTGTCTTGAAAGACTGGGCTGAAGAGGTAACGTTTGCCCTGAAGCCTGAATGATAAGAAAGAGGCAACCTTGAGACAATCTGAAAATCTTTCAAAGCCCAAGGGGACTCCAAGTGCGAAGGGCCTGAGGAAGAAACAAGCTTAGCATATTCGAGGAACAGAAAGAAGGCCAGTGTGGTTGAGGTACAGGACCAAGGGAGAGGGGAGAGGAGGAGGGCAGCAGGGGCCAGGTCCTGGATTCTTGGAGGCTAAGCTAAGGATTTTGGATTTCAGTCTGGTTGTGATAAAAAGCTTCTGACTGGAAGTTTGAAGCAAAGGAGTGACGTCATGTACACGATGCTCTAGAACATCAGAAGCTGCTCCAGTTACAGCTGCTCCAATTGCAGCTCGGAGGAAGGACAGGAGGACAAGGGAGGGAGGCCAGTCAGGGAGCCTGACAGAGTCTCCAAAAGGAACAGAGGCCAATGTAGTTGATGATGATGAGTAGGATTGGAGTCAGTTTTGCAGTTTCGGGGAAATGGCAGAAGTAGAATTCTCAAATTATAATAGAGGAAATGGCCTGAAAAAGGGCAAAATGTTTTATGAGCTGTCTCTTTAAAACCCCTCACCCTTTCTGGGAGTTAAAACTTGCATCCCTGCCTGAAGCCAGTGATCAGAGGGGTAGGGGAGTGTCCTTTGTTCTTTGTACCACAGGAGATGGCTCAACAGAACTAACTGTCTGGGCAGACCTCACGAGATTGCCTTGGCTGGAGGTGAGGTCAATCAGGAGCATCAAGACCATCAACTATAGTTGAACAATAGCCTGAAGCTGAAAACCCTCTCTTTAAAAGCTCTGTGTTTCTGCTTATAGGGAGGAAAATGGTACTTTAAGACGTGAGTCTGCCATTCTCCTCATTTGCCAGCAAATTAATAAACCTCCCTTTCCTCTCCTCAAACCACTTGTCCTTGTTCTTCTGATGCAGCCTCAGCGAAAAGTGCCGAACTTTCACTTTCTGTAACAGAATTTGGCATCCCTGGGTGGGCCTATTGGCGTGCAGGTGGAATGGCACCCTGCTGATGGAAGGGGCGGGGAGCAGCCCCAGGTCAAGCTGTGGGTAGAAGCATCACATTTTCGGGTAAGAAAATAAGGGACTACCTCAGCAGTTGCCAGAGCCTGTTTTAGCTCTGGGGAACTTCTGTCTCTTTCTCCCTGAATTACACACAGCTCCAGCCAACCTGCACTTTTTTTGAGGAAAAGGAAATGGATTTGGGAAGTGTCTGGACACCTCAGCCATTTGTCTCAGTAAGTTCCCTGGCATGCACACTGAGACCCTTGATTCCACCCATTTGGGGGAGGTTTTCAGACCTTCCTGTTGGATTTGTTTGGAGGCACTGTTTGGGGTGGAAGTCACAAGGTTGAGTGGAACTAGGGAACCTGGTTTAGATTTGGAGCTCATTTGTATGGTTCCCAGGGAACCTGGAGAATTCATTCCCCTTTAGATTAGGAGATGTTAGTTCTCATTTGAGAATTTTGTTGTCATTTGGATGGTTCCCATTTGTTGGAAGGCCTTGGCATTATTGTTTCATTGTCTATGTTTGGTATTTGTGAGGTTTTTTTCAACATAGAGAAGCTCCATCTGAAAGCCCCTTGGAGAGAATCTTGGCTGAATGGTCAACTTTTAGCTACAAATCTATGTCTAAAAGTGAATGGTGTTATTGTAATCCCATGTACATGCTGGAGTGTGAGAAGTGGCTGTTGAGTGAAACCTTAAATTATTACACTACCTTACAACTGGAATTATTTTGTCAAAGGTCAGGTAAATGGGATGAAATATGTACAATCTTTCATACAATTGCATGATAAGGAGGCTGAAAGTCCGAGTGATAAAACTGGGGAGGGATTAATTGGGTTGGATCTCATGAACCCCCTCCCCAGCTGCCAGCTCCCCACCTGTTGGGGAGGCGCTGAGGGCTCAGCTGCGCTCAAGCTCGTGCTGCTGGGGTCCCCGCTGCCCTGTCCATCATGGGTCTTTGTGATGCCTTGTTTTAGTCCCCTCGTCTGCAGCAGTTCTGGGTCCACTGCTGGGTGCTGGCTGAAGTGAAGTGCCACAGCAGGGGCAATCCACAGGATTGGCTTGGCTACTCTGGAGCTTGTGCCAATGGGGCCCCTGCCAGAGGCCCGCCACCTGGGAAATGGGCCCTGTGTGGAGCCTGGCCCAGGACAATTGCCACCTGCTGCCACCACTGCCATCTCATCCCCATGAGAGGGCTGGGGGAGGGCACGACTAGAACTAATTCCTCAGTCCCACACCCACTATGTTATGACTCGGGGTTAGGAATGGTCCCTTGTTCTAAGACCCAGCAGGGAACTCAATTTGGCCAGAGGGCATCCATAGACGGGGCAGGGCAATTTATGGCAATATCAGATGGGGGCTTGAATGCGCAAGAATGGCCGGCAGGGTCCTTTGTGACAGTCAAAAGGAAAGGGTGGAAAAGGTCACTCCAGTTTGATGCACAATAAAGGACATTGCCCCAAAATTGCAAAGTGTTCCAGGTAACAAGAAACCTCCAGGAGAGCAAATGGTTTTTTCTAGTCCAGGACTCAGATGATGGAGGAGGAGGCCTGGGGCTCCCTGCATCACTAGTGGCTCCAATCCAAATATCCCCACAGGAGCCCCAGGTGAAATTGACAATGGGGACTCGATTGGTGCCCAGACGCATGGGCAGAAGCAGTCTGGGCCCCTCACCCCAATCCCTGCCCTGATACCTGGTACCAGCCGGGCACAGCACTCCACGAGCCAGGCAGGCGGTGGTGGGGGAAGGGCAGGGGAGAGGCCAGGCAATGCTGAGGCTGAGGAACTCCCTGACAAGTGACTATGAATGCTACTCAGCCGCATCTGAATGGCAGGATCATGAGACTACAGTGGCCTCATGGCACTGCTGGACTGTGTTTGATGGGAGCTCAGCGGGGAACTTGCAGAACCTGTAATTGGACAGATTTGTACATAGTGGGTTACTTATCTGGGGTTCCTAGGAATGGCATCTAGATCCCAAAGTTTGGACTACTAGCAAAGCCCTTGTACGGGGCCCTTAAGGGGACAGATGTGGAGCCCCTGATATGGACCATAGACTGTCAAAACGCCTTTGAAAAACTAAAGAAGAGTCTTATGACTGCCCCCGCTTTGGAGTTGCCTAACGTGCAGAGAGAATTTAAATCACACCTTCATGAAAAACAAGAAATTGATCTTGGAGCCTTAGTACAGGTGCCACAGCCAGCGGCATACTTGTCAAAGCCACTGGACGGTATCGTGAGAAGAAGGCCTCCTTGCCTGTGGGCAGTAGGAGCTACTTGTGAGTTGTCATTAAAGTCTGTGTCTATTCTCCATCCTGCCACCCTGTTACCAGCCGAAGAGAATGAGCCTTTGCAGCATGACTGTTTAGAGGTGCTGGAGGCTGTCTATTCTAGCAGGATGAATCTGTCAGATCAGCCAATGCCAGAGCAAAATTGGGATCTTTTCACCCGTGGAAACAGCTTTACGGACAACGAAGGGCTGGCTATGCGGCGGTCACGAAATGCACCGGCCGCCTGGGACTTTGGCCCAGGAAGCTGAGCTGATTGCTTTAACCAGAGCTCTTCAGTTATCCAGGGGAAGAAAAGGTAAACATTTATATGGACTCCAAATACGCTTTTATGATTGTGCATTCTCATGGTGCCATATGGAAGGAAGGGGGCACTCCTGATGGCAGGAAATAAGGATATTAAGTATGGCACTGAAATAGTGGCCCTGATACAGGCCATGGCTAAGCCCAAGCGGGTGACCATCATGTACTCTTCTGGTCACCAAAAAAGGGAGACACTTATGTTTCAAAAACAAATCAGGCCACTGGCAGAGCTGCTAAGGAGGCTGCTGAAAGTGATCTGTTCCTTGGGGCCTTGATACCCTGGCTAGATTTAGATCCCCTTTAAAACTAAAGACTGGGGCTCTGACATTTGGGATGGCACAGCTAAATGGAGACAGAATTCTCATGAACTCGTTCTCCTACCTGAAGCTTTGGTTCAACCTCTTATGAGGCTTTGGTTCAACCCCTACATGAATGCACACATTAGGAGTGTGATGCCTAATGCAGTTGGTGGGACCTCATTTAAGAGGACCCCATTTACAACAAACTATTTGTTTGCTCAAAACAAACCAAAGACAGAAAAGCAACCTGTTGCATAGGGAACCCAACATGTAGGGACCCACCCTTTCAATGATTGGTGATTTCACTCAGATGCCTAAACTTGTATTAGTAGACACATTTTCAGGCTGGGTAGAGGCTTATCCTTTCTGAACAGAGACAGCATCTGAAGTTACCAGAATCCTTCTGAAGGAGTTCACTCTGAGATGGGCTCCTACCAGGAGCTGCTGGCCCAGGACAGGGCCTTCACCAAGTTCCTGCAGGCATACGGCAGTGCAGAGCAGGAACAGGCCTTGGAGGACAATGGGATGACTGGCATCAGCAGTCCAGGGAAAGAGGCCAAGCAGATGGAGAATGGCATGCTGGCGATGGACGTCGCAGCCAGGCAGCTGCAGAGGCAACTCACAGCTCCTCCTCCTCCAGCGAGGACATTGGTGCTTTAAAATGGGAGTCTGCCAAGCTCCCCATTTGCCGGCAAATTAATAAACCTCCCTTTCCTTCTCCTCAAACCACTTGTCCTGGTTCTTCTGCTGCAGGCTGGGGGACAAGTGCCGAACTTTCAGTAACAAAATGGTGTGTCAGAAACATGGATGGTCATTTTTAACCTCAGCCACTCACTCACATGACCACACTTGGGAACTTATCACCACATCTAGTCTTCTGTATTTAAGAGATCCCTGGAGGCAAGAAACTGTAAAAGAAAATTAAAAATCTCAAGCCCCCCCCACTCCAAACCCCTATGCAAAAGAAAGGTAAAGTCCTCAGGCACCTGTGAAGAACTGGCCCCAGGGATCATTCATTAAGGAAATTCCTAGCACCTAAAACTAAAGTCTGTTCAATTCTACACTAATAATGAATTATGAGTTTATCTTAATTCATTATTAAGGTAACAGAACAGAGACAAGACAGAATCAGACATGCTTCTACCTAGCCAGGGACAGCCACACGACTGATGTTTCTTTGACTCCCTTTTTCTCTCCTAACATTTGCCTTATCTTACTTAAAATGTAGATTTTTCCTGGGTCTCACAAGAATGTAACCATTGCCTCACCCACACCCCCTCCCTGCCATTTTTCTTTTTGTATGCCTTTAAATATGGAAAACTTCCAGATTCCCCTTAGGTAAAAAACAACCCCAGCTCTGTCTGTCCCCAAAGCCCTCCCCTCCTGCATCCTCAACATTGGCTTAATAAACCGCCATTGATTGAGATTTTTTTGCCTCAGTCACTTATTTGGGTTGACAAAACTATAAGATTATTTGATACATTTTTCTCTGCCCCACCCTAATAACCTTTTTGTAGTATTTTTAAATACACTTTATTTTTATTTATTTATTTTAAGATGGGGTCTTGTAACCGGCCCCATGAACAAATCTCAATGACCCCTATATGTTTTCAATAATCCTTATGTTTATCATAATCCTCTCCCTTAACTAACTACTTGAACTTTTGAGTTGTTCCCCAGAAATGGTGCTTTTCTGCAAGACAAAAGAGCTGAGATTGTGAAGGCCCCTGGGCAGACTTCCTGACGCCATAATTCACCACCCCCACAACCTGCCCCTTGTTAGTTACATCACGACCTGCCCCCAGGCACGTGGCCACTCCTTTAAAAGTCCATGATCTTCCTTAGTTGGAGAGATGGCGTTGAGGCAGTTTCTCCTGTTTTCCCAACAAGATGTCTGTCGTCTGTCATATTAAAAAATTCCTTTCTTCCTTGGCAGTCCTCATTGTCTCAATAACTGGATCTTTGTGCGATGAGCAACTCCACTTAGGCCGAAACCCCCTTGCAGTTTCGACGACAGTGTCACTCTGTCGCCCAGGCAATGGTGAGATCACAGCTGCAGCCTCGAACTCCTGGCCTCAAGTGATCCACAGTGGTCCCAGCTACTTGGGAGCCTGAGGCGGGAGGCTCACTTGAGGCCAGGGGTTCGAGGCTGCAGTGAGCTATGATCAGGCCACTACACCCCAGCCTGGGTGACAGAGCAAGACTCTGCCTCTAAAAAAAAAAGAAAGAAAAGAAAAGAAGAAAGAGTGAACCCTAGTGTAAACTATGGACTTTGGACAATAATGATGTGTCAGTGTAGGTTCATCAATTGTAACAAATGTACCACTCTGTGGGGGGGGGTGTTGATAATAGGGGAGGCTGTGCATATGTGGGGCAAGGTGTATGTGGGAAACATCTGTACCTTTCTCTCAATTTTGCTGTATATTTTTTTTAGCATTTTAAAGCCAAATCCTTAATATTCTATCAATTTCTTGCCACCAGCAGTGATTTCTGTTCTTGACTTACCACTCAGAGCAGCACTGATGAAAACACCTCTTAATATCTTATGAGCCAGAGGGCATGAACATAACTAAAAGAGTACATTTTCTCCCAACCTGTAAAGTGCAGGTCAAAAAGCTGACTGTGAACAGCATTATTAGGGGATGTTTTTAAGTATATACCAAAATGCCCACAGAGGTTTTTTAGAGTAATAAAGGCAGAGGTTTTTGTTTCCTTCTGGTTTCTTATTTTAATTTTTTATAGACATTTTTTTTTCATTCTAAGAAAATGCATGTGTTTAAAGGAAAGGTATTCCTGAATCTACCCATTCTAGACTCTTACCCATTCTAACCTTCCTTCTGTGGAGGTTAGTATCTAGAAAATACTAACCTCACAGAAAGAAAGTTTTCCACATTTTAAAACTTATTGTGTATAGCATGTATAGTCCATAAAAAGCACAAAAGTGTTTATAGTGAAAAGTAGGTCTCCCTCCAGCCCCTGCCTTCCAATCACCCTGTTACCCTCCCAGGAGGCAACCACTGTCCCCAGCTATATATCACTCAGAGAGATTCTATTTATATAAGCAAATACATACTTTTAAAAAAAGCATAAATAGGCCAGGTGCAGTGGCTCATGTCTGTAATCCCAGGGCTTTGGGAGGCCAAGTTGGGAGGGTCTCTTGAGGCCAAGAGTTCATGAATAGCCTGGGCAACATGGCAAGACCCTGTCTCTACAAAAAATTTAAAAATTAGCCAGGTGTGGTGGCACATGCCTGTTGTCCCAGCTACTCAGGAGGCTGAGGCAGGAGGATCTCTTGAGCCCAGGAATTCAAAGCTGCAGTGAGCTATGATCACGCCACTGTACTCCAGCCTGGGTGACAGAGTGAGACCCCATCTCTAAAAAAAATAAATAAAACAAACAAAAAAATAAATTGTAACATATTATATGCTGCTCTGGACTTTTCTTTTTTACTTACCATATCTTGGGGATCCTTCTATAGCTGTGGATAAAGAACTGCCTCATTCTTTTTCAAAGGAAGTTTAAATATAAAGGGTGTTATTTTTGAGAAATTTATTTTTTTTGTAATTTATTTTTGCCAGTTCAATAGCAGAGCTGTGACTAAATTAATCCTTAGTTTTCTGGACTTTGATATCAAATAGTCCAAAGCTTTGACATTTTTCTCTCCCTGTGGTTCTATTTGTGTCACTAAGATTCCACACTCTATGGTCCTCCCACCCCCCTGATGTTTGCCACTTCTCTAGCTTAGTCATCTCATCTCAGTTTGGATGAGTCAAATCTAAGTATTAATAAACTCAGAGGATGTGGCTCAGATGCCCCTTAAGCCTAAAAGACTAAAAGATAAAATAAAAAGAGAAGTGTAGGACCGAGGGCTGACAGTTTGTTGAATGTTTGAGATCTGAATGTGTGCGTGTCTTAATTTCTCATCAATTACAGCTACTTTCTTCTGTCCCTAGCCTTGCACTAATACTGGAGAGTATTAGCTCATAATAAAAGTCAAGGGCACATCTCCGGACTGTTCTAAGAAGCCATGTTCCCTGAGATCACTGTAGTCCACGAGGAGAAAGCACTCACTCAGGTATTTCTCAAATACTGTTTCTGATCCCCGCTCTCTTTTTCCCTAGAGGTAAGCAAGGCAGACGCGTTTGCCAAGGGTAACTGAGAACGTCCGGGCACTCCTCGGCTGGGCAGCTTGTGCATGCTGTGTGCGAAACGCAACTCCCAAACTCGCCCTATAAATAGCCGTTCATTGTCAGCGTGTGAGAAAAGACAGGAGAGCGTGCCCTGCTATGATTCAGGCCTAATTAAGCGGGTGCGTCTGGGGAGAGCTGTGAAGGCATAGCTGCTCCGACTGGTGACCCAGGCGGTAGGCAGCTGCAGAGGCTCGCCACTGCCTGCGGGGGCACGGAGGGAGGCTGTTCAATGCTGGTTTTGCCTCCACTATGGCAAAAATCATCTTGAGGCACCTCATAGAGACGCCAGTGCGTTACCAGGAGGAGTTTGAAGCTCGAGGTTTGGAAGACTGCAGGCTGGATCACGCTTTATATGCGCTGCCCGGGCCAACCATCAGCGACCTGGGTAAAACCAGGGCGGTGCAGCCTCCGGCGGTGGACTCGGCGGTGGCGGAGATGCTGCCCCGAGAAGGCAGATCCCGCTTTCAGATCCTGCTGGACGTGGTCCAGTTCCTCCCCGAGGACATCATCATCCAGACCTTCGAAGGCTGGCTGCTGGTAAAGGCGCAACACGGAACCAGAATGGACGAGCACGGTTTTATCTCCAGAAGCTTCACCCGACAGTACAGGCTGCCGGATGGCGTGGAGACCAGAGATTTGTCCGCGATCCTGTGTCATGACGGAATTTTGGTGGTGGAAGTAAAGGATCCAGTGGGGACGAAGTGAAAGCTTCTCGGTTCCCGTTCACACGACACCAAGATTATAGTTCAGTCAATGGTATCACGGGAATGATTGTATTACAGACGTTTGAAATGATTGACTATGATTTTTATGAAGATTAAAAATATATACACTGTTCCTGGTATGTTGAGGTTGTCTTTTATTATTTCTTACTCAGAAAGGAAAATTGTTAAGTATGTTTGTGTAGCTCAAACTGATACTGTTCTTACAACTGAAACATTGGAAATTTAGGAGACTGTAGTTTGATAGTAGAGAGGACCGGGGCTTATTTCTTCCTTACTCCAACAACACCAGAGAGGCTGCATTTGTGATAACTGATGGCAAAAAAGCCACACTCGTTTAAAGAATTCTTATCCATTTTATGAAAGTATTTTATATGGCTAAAAAGAGTTGTGATTCTCTTCACTTGATAAGCTTTCCTTTTCCTTTGAAATGAGGGATTTCCTTTTAAAATAAAACAGTATTTTAATTAAAGTGGTGCTTTGTAAATATGGAGTCTGGAAATTAAAATATAGTTCTTGGAAATTGGGTCTGAAATCTATTTATGATTCACTATAATAACCTGCCTTAAACTGCATTTGGAATTTTCAGATATAAATCTTTTTTTTTAAAGTTCAAATATGTACCTCATTCATCTTTTTTAAGCTAAACTGAATCCCATCTGAAGTGTTTATTTAAAAAAATAGTATAAGTTCTATGGATACTTATGAAATGTTATTAAGATATGTATTAACATATCCTCTTATAAATTAACATTGTTTAGGAAACCACTTTAAAAAGTTTGATTACTAAATTCAGTGAGTTTTAATCTGTGCTATTTAGATGTTCCTTAAAATTGTAGATTTCAGAAGATGGAAAATGCATCTGCTATCTCTGCATAATCCTTAGCTTTAAATAGCCGCGCAGCCAGTGGAAGTTAGGACACCTGAGCTTACACTGCATGTCTGAGTTTACACAGCGTGTCTGATGATTGGTGCTTGTTATATTCTCCCAAACTGCTGCTTTGGCTCAAGGTTGAGATGTTGGTAGAGTTAAGAATTTGCTTTAGGAATATTGCCTTGAACAGCTGGTCTGCGCCATTTGAAAGATTTGCTGTCTCATTCTGAACACACTAAATATTTCCTCAGAGGAAGTAGCTGCCTTCCTTGTGCCCCCACACTGAATGTGAGCTGACAATGAGGCCTAGGACAGTGCTAAGAATAGAAAAGGAACACAGGGTGTGGAAAACACCAGGGTAAATGCAGACTGCTGACAATATCACTGTGCACCTTTGTGTTGCTTTATTTGTAGCTCAAGTTAAAACGTAAAGGACATAAAGCAATAGAAAAATAAATCAAACAGTTCTAAAAGTAATTTTGAAAACAAATACAATCTGAGAGGGATATTTGTTTACGATTAAATTGGGAAAGGATTTTGAAGTTATTTGCCTGTACGAGGTTAATGCCTATACACAGGTTTGTGCATCCAACTCTGGGATATGAAATTTTGTTTGACAAAGTGAATGTCACAGATCAACTTGGCTGTATAACAAAGTTAATAGTAATCAATAGGATTCCAAATCTACTAATAAAATTAGAACTGGGATACCATTTGTTCCACATTGGATTATTATTCTTTCCTATTGAGTGACAGAATAGTGTGAAAACTAGTGCTGTGAAAAACACACAAAAAAACCCTCATTTGGCATTGATCTTACTCTAGGTGAGATCTTGCTTCTGGGAAAATTCAGAAGGTGAAATTCCGACCACGAGGAGCCACTCATAGGAAATATTTCCCTTAAAAGTGAAAATTAAAATCAACACATCTCCAATTAGCTTTTATTTTTTCTAAGATAAATTTTAAAGCCATACATAGCAATTTTCTTGATTTGTAAAGTATACCAAACACTATAAAAATAAAAACCATTTATTATTCTTCTGCTACCTGAGGTAACTATCTAGTTCAGTCATCTCATATATAAATATATGTATTACTTTCCACAAAATTAGGATTATATCTGCATGGATTTTGATATCCTGACCATACTGGTTATTGTCTGTTGCCCTCCCCACTCCCACCAACTCAAACCCATTCTCTGCCCTTCTTGACCCCACTCTGACCCCAAGTGGGCTGACCCCATGGGCCACATCATTCTGGTTTCCAGGTGGGTTCAGCCAGGAGGAGGCACCAACTGGAGACCAGTGATTACAGAGATGAGGGGGCAGGAGGGGAGAAAGGTCAGAGCATTTCTTCCCTCACTCCCAACCTGCTGCAGACTGAGGCTCTGTTGGGGCCGGCATCCTTCCATGATGGGACCCGTCAGGGCTCCCAGTCTTAGTGGGCTCAAGTGTGCAACACTGTTCATTCCTTTTGTTGGTTGAGCAGCAGGGGTGGCTTTCTGGTCTTTCCTATACCTGCTACGTCACCATCCCTTATTGATTCCCTTTACTTTGTCCACTCTCTCCTAAATGGTCCCTACACTAAAGTCCCTTCAGGCAATGGAATTCTGTTTTCTGCCAGAACTCTGATTGTTTGACTGTTTAAGTGAGTTTTTAAAAATTAGTGCATCACTTTCTTTTGCTACCGAACGTGAAGTGATTTGTAATGGCTATTCACTATTCCAACACAGATAAATCATTTTATCATTTAGCCACTCCTTTTCACTCTTGGTCCCAACAGGAAACAGATGGCACTCTCAAATTAGAATAATTTGAGAATGGTTTATTTATAAAGAGACTCATTACAAAGGAGTGGGCAGGGTGTAGAGGCTCTGCAAAGGAAAGTGCAGTAATCTGAGGGTGGCAGTGTGGAGTTATGTCCCCTAGGTCCAAAGGGATGGCAGGAGGAAGCAGTTTTCAGAAATCAAAAAGAAAGTGGGGTAGAGGAGACTACCAGCTGCGACTTTCATCTGAGGGCTACAAGCAGCCCAAGGTGACCTCTCACAGGGAGGGAACCAGGAGAACAAATACTTTCTTCCTCCAATCTCCTACCAGGGTGCCCCATTGGCTGGATCTAGGTTGTGGCCAGAGGGTGTGAGAGCCCTGTTGATATAGTTCAGCAGCCTCCCAGGGCAGCGGGCAGGGTGGAGAAAAGTGGGGGGTGACCCCTGTGGTGGGGGGAAGGGGAAGTATCCAGCACGCCAATCAAATGAGTTCTGTTGTCAGAGTTCTCCATCCAAAAATCTTTTCTGCAAAGTGGAGCCTGAGACAAGGATTGAAGAGCTGACACTCATTTGGGAAGTGCAAGCCCAGGATGGTAACAGGGAGAAAATAGGGGAAAGGAGGCAACAAAAAGTGGGAAGCAGCATGGTGTGATGATGGGACATGTTACCATGTGGGCCGCCACAGCACCATGAGCTACGAAGAGGCTCGGCAGGTGTCTCGGCAGGGATGTTGGCTCAGCACATGGAACTGCTCCATGGAGAAGTTCTCTTTAGGGAGGAAACAAATCTTAAAGCAGTCCCCAGGGGAATGAAAGAGACAGAAGGTGCTCACCCTGTTCCCTACTATATCTCGTTTCCCGTTAGTCAAGGTTCAGCTCACAGAGAATAGACTCTCCTGCACTTGTGGGATGTACCATTCAACCCCTGGGTGGCTGCTCAGGAAACCAGACCTTCAGGGTGTGACATTTCATCCAAGCTGGGAGCAGAAGGATGACTCAGCATGGTTAGGACTCAGAGGGGGGAGTGCAGGCTTAGGGCTTCAACCTGGACTCCTGCCACCTTGGGAAGCTTGGCAAAGAGGCTGGCAAAGGTGGCAGCAACATGGTCTGGAAGGCAGGTGATACCTTCAGAAACAAGGTAGCCAGTGAGAACGTACACAGGGTTTGTATCCAGTCTAACCTCAAATTTAGAACTGCAGGAAAGGAATGCTAAGCAAATCAGGGAGTCTTATAGCATCTGTTGCCTCTGCACCCTACAGTGCTTTCAAATTGTATGGGCCTTAATGCCAGGTTATAATTTGATCTAATTTTTAATCTGCTTAGGTGCAAAGTCAGTCCTCTTAAACTTCTCCAGGATTTTTCTCTTCCTATACATTGTGGACTAAAGTTGTTTGTTTGTTTATTATTTAAAGCTGTTTTCCTAGAAGTCCAGAAGTCAATGAAGATTTTGAAGACCTTGGTTCCCATTGACCTCCCTGAATCCAAACTGCACTGAGGTCCCTGACCCGTTTTTTACCTATTTCTCACTTGCTTGCCCTCTAAGGTAGAGGCATAGCACTGGAAATTTTATTTGGAAATGAAAACAAATTAAAACAAAACAAAAACAAAAGAAAAGAAGCAACATGCTCCCCAGCTAGCTCTCCTGGTCACCCTTTCTACCATCACAGCATAGTGAGAAGTGCTTTGTTCCTACCTAAGATAATTCCTGAAAGATGTCCAGCTGGGCAAAGATCACTGTCAGCCATCAGTGCACTGGCTGTATTTGGCAATTACTTGCACTGACCAGGCACACAGGCCCTTCTCAAAGAGCTGCCTTGAAGGTTTTTCTTGCCTGTGTGTCCCCTGTTTACCCACAGTATGTAATTATATCTGGACTATGTTTTTCAGCATTTTCTGTCATTGGGAAGACAGTACAGTGTTTTGAAAGAGTAAGAACTTTAACTGGAGTTCTGCAGATATCAGAAACACTGCTTTAACACAATTCTATTCAATTTTATAATTGTCATACAACTAAAAACAACAAAAAATATATTAAGATCTTGTTTTACAATAGGGTGCTACTCAGCAAATAGTTACAAAACACACCTTAGCTGTGACCCTTTGTGAGGAGAGGATATGAGGAAGGGAAATGGCCAAGATCAGGGATTTGGGCAATGCTTTCTTTCTTAACTGCTAATTCTTCTAAGCTCTTGCTATAGGCAGAGCCTTTTGTCCCTGGAATGGATTATTGTAAGTGTACAGTTACCACTTTCTAAAATGCTCTATGGATGGGAGGTGGGGTCTGCAGCATCATATATTGAAGCCATATGTGTAAAAATATGTAATGGGATCACGTATGGTCAGTCTGTAACTGGCCCCCATTGAACAAATTTCAATGACCCCTATATAATCCTCTCCCTTAACTAACTGTTTGACCTTTTGAGTTGTTTCCCAGAAATGGTGGATTTTCTGCAAGACAAAGGAGCTGAGATTCTGAAGGTCCCTGGGCAGACTTTCTGACCCTGAGATTCACCATCCCCCACAACCTGCCCCCAAACGCACCTAGCCCCTTGTTAGTTATACCATGACCTACCTCAAGGCATGTGGCCCCTATTCTAAAAACCCATGATCCTCTCAGTCTGGGAGATGGATTTGAGACAGATTTGAGGCAGCTTCTCCTGTTCTCCAGACAAGATGTCTGTCCTATTAAAAAATTCCTTTCTTCCTTGGCAATCCTTGTTGTCTCAATAATTGGATCTTTGTGCATTGAGCAACTAGACCTAGACCAAAACCCCCTTGCGGTTTCAACAACAAGTCTATGAAGTAAGTAGTAATCTCTTAAACACCCCACCTCTTAGTATTATCAGATTGGCAACACCTGAATTTTGGAGAGGACACTTTCAAACCATAGTACCGTGTGGTATAAAGCACAGAGAGATACCAAGCCTCTCATTTATCTCATGTGTTGAGTGTGTTTTCCCAATGGCTATGATTTTAATTGAGTTATTTTCTCTATCAAACTATTCTTATTTCTGTTCTTTGTTCCATAACTTCTTATTCTTTTAAAATGGACATAATTCTTTGAGCATCTTAAACATAATTATTTCCAAAGTCTTTATCAAATTGTTCTATACATTAATTTTATCCAGAGAGAATTCACATTTTAAATATGGACTTTCTTGATTTTCTTAGCATTAAGTTTCTTCAAGTTCTTAGGAATTTTGGTTTTCAGGCTTGTGTTATGTGAACCTGGTTCCTGTCCCCTGAATTCCTTGGTCCCCATTCCTGTGCAAAACTTGAACTCTCCTCTCTCACTGGCTGTTTCTACCTGGAAGCCAGCAGGCACGTGGTGTCAACCCACTGCCTCCTGTTTCTCTTTTGTTTGGATCCACAGAGATGTTTGTCTTGTTTTTGGTACTGGCTATATCTTTTTGGTTTTCTCTGTTTTATTTATCATTGCCAAGTGTTAGAGTAGCATAGTGTCCTACTAGATTCTAAATTTTCTCATGAAATATATTATGCCAAATAATGGCATGGAAAGCAGAGATTAGAATTCCAGTAAAGAATACAGTAAGTTCAAGTTTTGGTGAGCCCCTCCCCCCTACTTGCAAATTGTCTCCCACCAACAGTAGCTGTGGCTAAAATTAGCTCTTTTTCCTTCCCCGCCCTCACTTCCCACCTCTTTTAAAATAGAGCAGTGCAGCTGCACTTAAGATGCTTAAGACTTAAATTATTTTTTCAGAAGTCATTTCAAACTTTTCTCATTCCTGGAGCAGATCATCTGGGCAAAATATCTCATGTTTTCATTCTTTTGCAATTACGCTCGAATTTGAACTAAGTTCACAACAAGTGATTCACAGTGCAAATGCAAACCACATTCAGAATCAAGAGGCAGAAGATAAAAGGTCTTTGGAAATGTTGATAGAACTCTTTTCCTTATTATTTCCAAATGAATATAGAGATGTGGTAGATTAAAGATGGCCAAGGTGTTTAGATTCCTCCTCTTGATGACAGGAGTGGCAATTTGCTCTCCCCTTGAGTGTGGACTGGCCTTATGTCCCTCTTTGACCAACAGAATAAGAAGGAAGTGGCACCATGTAACTTTTGAGGATGGGTCTGAAGAAATCTAAAGCTGCCATTTCACACTCTTCCAAACACTCCTTTTTAAAACCCCAGCCACGTGGAGAAGCCCCTTGGAGAACCAAAGCTCTCTGGTTAATAGCCCCAGCTAAGTTCCCAGCCAACAGCCCATACTGGCTGCACCTACATGAATGACCCCTCTTCAACATTCCAGCCCAGAAGAGCCTGCAGAGAACACGTGGAACAGAAGGACTGACTGGCTGAGCCCAGTCAACACGCAGAGTTGTAAGAAAATAAATGATTGTTGTTTTAAGCCACAGTTTTGGGTGGTTTGTTCCCAGCAAAAGATAATGAAAATAAGAGGAAAAATGAATTCCAGTTTGTTTTTTTTTTTGGTGTCTTATCAAAGCAAAAGTATGTGGCTAATTATCAGACATTCCTGTGTTTATCTTTCAAAAGAAAACTCCACCTCTCCCTGTATTATCTAGTAATACATATTGAGTTCCTGTATTAGGGAACTATTTAGAATTTGTACATCTCTTAATTGAATCCACTTCAAAATATATCTGAATAAGAAAGCTTTTTATATTTGACATTTCCCCCCCAATTTTCAAAGCTATTCATTCCCAATTATTTTTTTCATCAGAACTTTAGAATACTTGGGAGCTGCTTTACTAAACGTCAGAACATATTATAGTGCTACCATAATTAAAACAACGTTAGCATAAGAATAAATCAATAGAACAGAGCAGAAAACACTGAGCACTGATCAGAACCCCATTATAATCTAGAATTCAGTTTGAAAATGGTCGCATTTATAATGAAAGGGAAAATGATTCAATCAATATATGTACCTATGATTACTGTATAGCTATTCAGAAAAATAAAATTAAAAGCTCATCGCTATCATATACCACATACCAAAAAGAAAAATTACAAGTGGATTAAAAAAAATGTAAAAAACAATAAATGTCATACGTATGTACTGTGCTGGCTATTCTCCACTCTTCTCTCCCCCGCCACCCTGCCCTTCCCTGCACTGTTCTGTGGCCCTGGCTGGCCCTCTGGCGGGCTAGATTCACCCAAGGGAAGGCACCAGCAGGAGAGCTAAGGGCGGAAGGAGAGAGGGATTAGGGCATTTCTTCTCCCACTCTTATTGCTTCAGGTCCAGATTCGAGCAGGGGCCACCTTCCTCTGTGATGGCAGCTCTCCTTGCCTCCAGCCCATGTTGGCTGAGTAGTTCCATTCACTTTCCCTTGTTCCTTCAGGCTCTGGAGGGTAATGACTTCTCACTCTCCCGCTATTACCAGTCTCTGGGTGCTTCAACTTTTTTTTTTAGAGACAGGTTCTTACTCTGCCACCAAGGCCGGAGTACAGTGGCGTCATCACAGCTCACTGCAGCCTCCAACTCCTGGGCTCAAGCGATCCTCCTGCCTCAGCCTCCCAGAGCGTTGGGATTACAGGTGTGAGCCACTGCGCCTGGCCATTTTTGTTCATCCTTTAGTCCTGCCCGCATCTCTATAAACAATCACTTTATTATATCCTTTTTGAAATCCAAGACTTTTGTTTACCTCTGGAACTCAGAATGATGTATGTGCATATATATTCTTCTTTTGTCTTAGGGAAGGCCTTTCTAAACAAACAAACAAAAAGACAACCAAAAAATAGGAAAACATAAAATGAAACTTTTATGAATTAAGAAATAGTTGCAATTTTTTGTTTAGTCTATATTTAAGACTAAAATGTATGATATTCAGTGTTGAGTATGGTAAAATAATACCTATTTGTTGCTGGTTTGTGCCATAAATTAGCACCTTTCTGTCAGATAGTATGTTAAAGTTCTTGATAAAATTCTTAGAGTAAGAGAAGAACAAGAATCAAAGAATTTACTTTAATGATACAATAAAAATTGCACAAGATTTTGAGACATTCTTTAAAGTATTGAAAACGTAAAAAATATTACAAATTTGTTATACTGAAGCCTATCTATATTATAAAATCCTACACTGCCAATAAAAATCATCTTCTAGAAAAATATTGAATGGAGTGGGAAAATGCTCACTAAAATTAAGAACAGAAAGCAAGTCACAAAAGGTGTACAAAATTTCCACCCTTACCTTCACTGAACGTGTTTCCATGACAGTAAGTCTTTGTCTGGGACATGATATTAATGGTAGTGTAGTACTCCCTGATATGGAATGTTATAATTTATTGTATGCAGAGAAAAAATAAAGTATTTTTTAACATGTCAAAAGTAATTCTATGATTGGGATTTTAGGTTCTTTCACTTTGTATTTCATTATAGAAATAGAAAAAACAAATTATTTTATAATCAGGAAAGAAACTGTAAATAAATATATACTTAAAACATTTCATAAATGTAACATTTAATAAATGATCATCACAGTGCTTTGAAATAAAGTCCTGGTTGTATCTATACAGGATGTCACAATTTCCCTGGAAAGCAAATGGCTTCACTCTTGATGAACATGTCCCATGTCTATCAGGTTATTCCAAAGTAATCAAAACTTTTAGGACTAATGATCCCAAGAATCTATGATTCTATAAAATGGAATAAGCATAAATGACTTTTTTCTTAAAAGTCTGGCTTTCAGTGCATTGCAAATTATTTTCCAATTTGAACTGTAGATGCAGCCCAGGACTCAGCTTAAGCTCAGAGTTTATGTGTGGGGAAAATCACATGAGCTGTCATGGCTGAATGACAGGTAAGGAAAGCACATCTCCTTTCCTCCCCTCCCTGGTGGATTCGACTAGAAGGGACTGCCACTATCACTTCCTTCTATGAAATGCGGCACCGCATTGCTGTGCTCCTCAGAGAAGCTGCCATGCAAACACCAAACTCCAGAAACCCGGCTCTTGGAGGGGGCAGAATTTCCCTGTGCCCTTGTTTTCTCTCTCCAAGCCCATTTTAAAGTAACATTTCAAGTAATTCTCCAAGTAACATTTCAAAGCCTTGGAAAACTCAATGTGGCTTTAATTTTCTGCTGCTATTGAAAGAGGTACAATTAATTTCTTGTGGAAATGATTTTTTGATTTGCCAGCAAATTCTAAATAGGCTTTTCTGGTTCTAAGTCCATAAATCAACTTTATCCCTGGAACAAGGACAAAATAACTGAACCTCCGAGAACTGTAACTTCATGGCAGAGAACAGAGTAATTAGGAATGTAGACTTTGAAAGCAAACAATGTAGACACACAGGGGTTTGAGTCTCAACTTTGCCACTTTCTAGCCTGGTAATTTTGGTCAGTTTGCTTAACCCGTCTAGCCTTAGTTTCCTTGTCTGTAGAATGGGGATAATTATAGTACCTATCACATACAGTTTTTTGAAGATTAAATGAAATGAAGATGTAAAGTGAACAAGTCTGGTTTTTCCAGGCCTAAGCAGTTTCTCAGGACACAAGACTTTCAGTGCTAAAATTGGGACACCTCAGGCAAACTAGGATGGTTGGTCACCCCATAAGATGTCAAGTACTTAGCACAATGCCTGGCACATAGTATGAGTTCAATAAATATTGCCATTATTTTATGTATTTCAAATATCTTTGAGAATATTTCCACAGATATGTTTTCTACATAGATGAATTATAATAGATACATCCCTACTTTATTTAAAGACTAAAACATAATTTAAAAAATAAAATACTTCGTTAGTAGATCAATAACACTGCTCATTTTTAAGGTCTACTTGGTTATTTTTAAAATTCTATGATTCTATCTTTTTGTTTATTGTTCTGCCTCTGTCTTCACATGGCCATCTTCTCCCTGTGTGTTTTCCACTCTGTGTCTCTGTTTTCTCTTCCTATAAGGACCCCAGTCATATTGAATGAGGGCCCACCTTCATCAAGCATGACCTCAACTTCATTATATCTGCAAAGACCCTGTTTCCAAATAAGGTCACATGCACAGGCACTGGGGGTTAGGACTTCAAACATATCTTTTTGAGGGGACTCAATTCAACCCCTAACACACAGTGAAAGACCAGCTCAGTTTCTTAATAAAGTGATTGGGTTGGAATTCTTTACTTCTAAGGTCCCGCTCAAGTAGCCTGAACTCCTCCATCAGCCTGCTCTCTTGCTTAGCGTGTGTGCCCTTGCAGGTCACAGATCTCCACAGATTTCTTCCCAGCCAGTACTAACCTCATGAAGGACGGGGAGATAATGAGCCTCTAGGTTAAGTTAATCTTTTTTTTTTTAAATAATAGCTTTATTGAGATGTAATTCACATACCATAATCTACCCATTTAAAGCATGGTTTTAAATGGTTTTGATGGTTTTTAGTCTAGAGTTGTGCTATACCACTACAATAAATTTTAGAACATTTCCATCGCCTCAGAAAGAAACCCTGTCCCCATTTGCCACCACTCTCCATTTCTCTTCAACCTGTCCTCCCCCCAGCCCCAGGAACCCCCCAATCTACTTTCTGATTCTATGAACATTCCTATTCTGGTCATTTCATATAAATGGATTCATATAATATGTGGCCTTTTGTGTTTGACTTAGGTCAAGTTACTCTTAAATTTTGAATAAGTGAAAGTCTGACTTGCTGGTGAGATGAATGAGGAGAGTCTTAGCCCCGGAATTGTCTGCACCTCGTTATTATTCAACATAGCACCACAGAGAGTTACCATAAAGTTCCCCCATCACGTGGGCTTCAGTAAGTGATGACGAATGTGTTCCACATTTGTGGGTCAGCTGCAATAATTATACCCCACATCGTTGACCCTAAGAGCAGCTGGTCCATTCTGTGGAGGCTCCTCATGGGCCAGGACCCTGCCTGACTTCCACAGTCTTTAAGGGAGTCTGTGTTGCCTCCCTCAGCTCCCAGCCTAGCCAAGGGTGCTCTGTGGTGAATGTTCCCATCCTCATTTGATTTTTCTTCTTGTATGTTCTTATTCCATGACTGCCTACTTAGCCTAAAACTTAACTAACTGAAAAGTCCACTCAGGTGATCTTGTATAAAACAAAGAAGATCAGATTGTATCCCTCCTCGATGGTAGATAGAAAGACAAGAGGGAAACAAAACAAAACACTGGAAATAAGACAATTACTGAACAATAATTCAATGAAACTATGCAATTTAGACACTTCATTAACGTTTATTAACTATAGGACTTAAAATTAGATATCTCAAGGAGCTAGACTAAATATAGCCTGACCTGGTAATTTTCCAGCAGACGATAACATCACTCTCTTTGAGAGAGAAGGGAAAACTACTTTTGTACAAGTAATTATTTTTAACTGATTTATTCCTGCTCTTCTTTTCTTCAAACATTTTACAATGCTATGTTTTATATATAACACCAGGAAGGAGATTTACTGTTCCTTTCAGAAGGGACATTCTTAAAGAAAACAAATAATCACATGTAGAAGGATATGTTTTGACAGGTCTTTTTTATTCTCTTCCTACTCACTGCTCCTCAGCAGGGCATGCATAGTTCTTGTTCTTCCGTTTACATATTTATTCTCCCTAGGACTGTTCCCAGATATTTTAAACTAGTTCTCTATACCTGTAAGTTTTCATTTGCCCAGGGTTCTGTCTTCTATTTTGATTTTTCTTCTCGTATTTTCCTCTTCCACGAATACCTTCATTTCCCCCCTGTGCTTAACTTCCTGCCAATTGACTTCCCTTTCCTTCATGTTCTTTCTAGCATTTACTCCCTCCCAGCTTTCTGATCTAGAGTCCTTAGTCCCTGTATTACTTCTTGGCTGCATGGTGCAGGTACCTGGTATAGGGTGACCAACCATTCTGGGTAGCTCTATACTAGCATCCCTCAGTCCCAGGCCAGCTAGGATGGCTGATCACTCTACTTAGCAAGTAACCTGGGAAGTATTAATAATATAATGACACTCAGGTGGAGAGGAGAGGCAACTGGAATCAGTAGCATGCTGCTGTGTTGCTGTTGCTTTTTAATTACTATTGTTGGAAGCGAATGCAAACACAAATAAAACAAATAAGGGTCATAACAAATTATTAGCAAGCTTCTGACTACCTAAGGGACAAGAGAAACCAAGAATGTGAGTAAAATCGACTTTGAAGACCAGTGCAAGAGACTGAGTTGGTCATTAGAGCCATAGGCTGTAAAGCTTATGTGCAACATGAACTACTATATGCCCCATCCCAGGAGAAAACAGGATACCTTTTGCACCGAGGAGTTTGAGTTGAATAAAAACCATTGTACAGATAATGTAGTCTACTCCAGAGTAACTGACAAAAACAGGGGAGACACTGAGGAGAAGACAACATGGCTCTTTCTGCTCCTGGGAAGCACTGTTGGAGCTGAGTAGTCACACCAGGTTGAGTTACAGGATTGGGGAATTCCCACTGGGAGCTGAGTAGAAATTTCACCAGGGGCTCGCTTGAGCCCCACAGGTCTTTCTATGGCTGTCACTAGTGTTCTTGCCCAGAGCTGATTTGAGGAGTAAGGGGCTGTAACCCTTGACCAAAAACACAAGTTCCACTATCCCTTTTATTCTACCATTAGAAGGGCCATTCCTTTTTTATCTTCAGATTGTCGTTGAGTTTGCCGATAGCCTTGGTGAGAGGTGATGCTCTAATATAAGTAATCCCTGCTAAGGTGTTAACTGGTGAGAAGGTATTTTGAGGAGCCACACAAAGAATGGATTAGTTGTCCCTTCACTTTCCCCATGAGAAAGGATTTCTGCTTCCAGAGACACACAATAACCATTTGACAAATTAACTAAGACCACTCTAGACACATAACAAATTATTTCATAATTCATCCTTCCTAGTGGAAAGCATAAAACTGTGAGATCATTGACAGATGAAAGAAGTAGAATTCAAGAGTCTCAAGTAGTTATGGGGAAAGTCAGACTGAGCCATTCTTCCTTACCTTCTTCATTTGGGAAACTGCTTATTGAATGTTTACTATGTACTGGTCACTCTGCTTGGTGTTGCAGATAAAAGGATGAAAAAAATGCAGTTCTTGACTTCGAGGCACGTATGCTATGATTTTTAGGAAAGTACATACATATAAACTAGGAGTTGTACTGAGGGTTACAGATGCTATTGTATAATCATATTTAGGTCATAGTGTAGGTTCACAGAGAGATGTGGTCAATTCTACCTCGACTGGGGGAGGGTGGCTAGGACCTGGAGGGTAAGGCCTGTGACTATGATTGTTTTATTCATCATTGTATCCTCACTGCCTCACATGTAGTAGGTGCTCAGTGAGTAGTGCTTAAATGAACAAAAGCTGGTGTTGCTGTAGAGCATAGTGGATGTGAAGCAACACAAGCAATTTAGCCCGAGTCAGATTTCTGTGTGATGAGGTCTCAACTCCTTTGCCAGCCTTGTTTCCTGAGCACTGCACCCCTTCTGTCCTGATGAAGACTTTTGGGCTTTATCCTGAAGGTAATGGGGACACAGAGGAGAGTTTTAAGCAGGGCCGTGACATGATCAGCTTTGCGTTTTAGAAAGCAGCTCTGGCTGCAGTGTGAAGGACGGACGAGAGGAGGGTGACTCTGGAGCTGAGAAGACCACTCAGTTCTGTAGTAGTTCAGGCAGGAGAATGCACATAGGAATCCCCTGATAAGTGTCCAGGGCCCACCCTGGACCATTTAAATCAGAATCTCTTAGAAATGGAATCCAGGCATCAGTGGCGGCTAAATCTTCCCAGGTGAATCTAATGAGAATCACTAGCAGTGGGGCCACACCAACCTGAACGCACCTGATCTCATCTGATCTTGGAAGTTAAGCGGGATTGGGCTTGGTTAGTACTTGGATGGGAGAATCACTAGTATAAGTTAAGACAGTTGCAGAATGGAAAAGGGGGCATAGACACAAGGGCTGCTAGGGGTAGGGGAAAAACATGCCCAGCTAACAGAGCAGGAGTATAAAGACAGGGGAGGAACTGAATGACTCATGGGTTCCAGTTGCAGTCATTGAAACGAGGAAGCAGGATGACAAATCTTTCTGATTTGAGAGGGAATATCGTGGTTTTAGTACTGAAAGTCCCTCATCTCAGGGTAGTTGGTCACATTACAGGGAGAATGATGGTAGCCTTCGCCAAGATAGGCAATACAGGATCAGAGTATGGTTGGGGGAGAGGTAATTAATTTTAAACATGACAACAGCTGCTAAATATTGGTGACTAATGCCATTCTAATGTTCATAGCTGAGGATCAAATGAGTTAAACACCCCACATTCTAAATTCCTAGAACCACAGCTGTTGGGGCCAGCTATGCCCTGACAAGGCTTGCTGAGAGCAACCAGGAAGCAGAACCAGCACCACCACCTCACACCCTAATGTAAAATGAGGGTGAAAGGGAGAAGGCTGTTGCCTTTTCCAGAAGTATAATACTCACGTAGGACTATTCATTCCCCAGAACATTTTGGGTTGCCTCCCATCCTCAAAGCCAAGGAAAGGGAGCTGTCCAGAGAACTACTCACAGGTCTGTGGGTATCTGATGTGCCATTCTCTGTCTGGGGAGTTGTGGGGTACTAGGCTCACTGTCCAGTCCCTGTGCTGCCAGAGCAGAGGGAAAGTACATTGGGAAGAGAGGGCATAGTGGGGGACTGCCAGGCAGGGCAGGGGTCACAAGTGTCTCCACTTGAAGTGTGGCTGGAGGCTTGGAAGATGGATTCCACATAAGCCTGAAGACCTAGGAGTTGGCTGTGGAGAGCAGATCATATTTGGAGCTTTGGTCTTACCTGGGAATGCCATGACATTGGGCAAAGAGGAATGGACATGAGGCTGCCAGCTCAGGAGCCGGGCTTGGAGTTGAGAATGAGTCTCTTATAAAGAACCCCCAGCACCTCAAGTCGCGTTTGGGAGCAAATCTCTGGCCAGATGACTATGTCTGCCTTCATCTGTCCACACTGAGCATAAGGATGATGAGCTGGGTCTCACAGGGCACCTCTCTCTTCTGTTTCCCTCCACCCTGGCCATTACCAGCAGGGGACATGGTGGAAAGATAGGTGCATGTGAACCAGACCACACCCCTATTCTGTTGCAGAGGTTGGGGGTGGGGAGAGCCCTAACTGGATATAGAACTACAGATTTAAAATAAAATCACTGAAGCTTAAGGATAGGAAGTCGTTGTTTTAACAGTTAGCAATAACTATTCTAATAACTGAAAGTGACCGAAAATCATAGCATTAGGCTGAAATTATTAAGGAAGTCTGCTTTCCATGGAAAATAGGAGCAGTTATTACCACGTGGCCCAGGTAGTGAGAAACCGAAGCCTTCTGCCAACAGCAAGGTGGGCCCCAGGCCCTTCAGATGCTACAGCTTGACTGCAACGACACAGGAAACCCTGAGACAGAACCTGGGGCTAAGACACTCGGGGACTCCCGACCACCTCACGCTGTGAGATTAAAAAATGTTTTTTATTTTAAGCAGCTGGTTGGGGGGCTCATTTGTTATGTGACAATAGGTAGAGAGTAAGAGTGTCCCAAGTTGGGCCAAGGGGGCCAGACCTTATATCTGACTCCTTGGCTAGTCATGGGATGCAGACTGCCCTGGAAGGAAGTGTGACTTTAGGTGAGGCTGTTTTCATCAGCCAAGGCAGCCCCAAGAAGGCCATCAGCTGAAGGCTGTTTTCTGCCAACATCCTCAGCAGCTGGGTGACTAAGTCCTTGACTGCTGAAGGGGCCTCAGGGCAACTTGTTATAACATTCACCATCAGGTGCTCAGTTTGAGGCTCCTGTGGGCCTCCGGAAAGAAGATTCTAGGTGTGACAAGGTGGGAATCAGAGTTTGAGAGCCTCATTCTGTTTTCTATTCTCAGCTTTACCACTGCTCTCCTTTTAAATGTTGGTTTTCCTTGAATTCCTCCTACATCTGTGAGAACAAAGCCCAGGGAGAACGGTGTCCATGAAGTCAAGGGAGAAGAGGACATCAGGAAGACAGTAGAGGTCAGTTATGTTCACTGCACATATTGGTTGGTCTTGGGAGAAAACACAGCAATATGAGGGAAGTGACGGAAAAGAGCTTAAAGGGACACTTTACAGAATTGAGGAGGGGTGGGGGCACCAACAGGGACCCTACATTTCTTCCCACCCCTCGGCCAGAAGAGGGGAGGGCAGGGGGTGGGTGCCAGCACCCGGAGAGGGCAATCTTCATGGGGAAAGCTGACCATTAGGAGCCATGGCCGTCAGGGAGGGACTCAGCCAGCCCAAGGTTGGTGCAGCTGGCCGGGTGCGGTGGCTCATGCCTGTAATACCAGCACTTTGGGAGGCCAAGGTAGGAGGATCACTTGAAGCCAGGAGTTCAAGATCAGCCTGGGCAACATAGCAAGACCTTGTCTCTACAAAAAATAGAAAAATGAGCTGGGCGTGGTGGTGTGCACCTGCAGTCCCAGCTACTCGGGTGGCTGAGGCAGGAGGATCACTTGAGCCCGGGAGTTTGAGGCTGCAGTGGGCTATGATGATGCCACTGCACTCCAGCCTGGGCAACAGAGTGAGATCCTGCCTGAAAAAAAAAAAAAAGATTGGTACAGCTCATGAAATTCAGCCTCATGGGGCACCAGGCAGAGTGAAGGAGGGCAGAAAGTGGATCTGCAAGGGCAAAAATGAAAGGGGTTCAGCAGACAAGAATTAGATATGTGCATGATCGATCTCCCTCTTAGCAATTTAAAATAAATTGCAAACGTTTGGGTGTACTACTAAATTTGAAGGGTGAAATCAGAGAGAAACTATTACTTTCTTTTCTTTTGATTTTTTATTTTTTGTACAGACAGGGTCTTGCTATGCTGCCCAGGCTGTTCTTGAATTCCTGGACTCAAGCGATCCTCTGCCTTGGCCTCCTAAAGTGCTGGGATTACAGGCATTAGCCACCCGGCCCAGACTACTTTCTCTTTCTATAAGTGTTCCTGGTGCCCCTGACAGATCCTAGCTAAAAAGACGATTGGTCTGATTTAGGAGAGTATTACTTTCCCAGGAAATTATATTCAGTTTCCTAGGAAATTATCATTGGCTATATCAATGACAATATATATCAGTTTTTATATTGTGCTATAGTTTTGCAAGATGTCACCATTGGAGTAACTGGGTAAAGAGTACAGGATATCTCTATTATTTCTCACAACTGTGTGTGAATCTACAATCATCTCAAGATAAAAAATGTAATTAAAAATTATATTCACTTATATTTCACTTATTCTACTCAAAGGAGTTAAGAACATGCCACCCCAAAATATGGTGCTCTGGCATACTGGCTATTTTGAGTTAAAGGCTCTTGAAAAGCAGCAGGTACAAGAAGATCACTCTGACCTTCCTGTGTTTCTTGAAAGCAGGAGATGAAATTCCCAAGTGAAAGATGCCCTCCTTGTACCAGAGGGAAAATATTATTTTTATCGTCAAGGATGGGAAATCTGTACAAATAAAGTTGTTAAACTAACCCTTATTTTCCTACTCACTTCTCTACCCTAGCCCAAGCTCCTTTGCCTTGTCACACTTTTATAATTTATTACTCTTTGTCCAATTCAGTGTAAGTGTTCAACTCTAACTGCATCATTGGACTTTCATTTCCTTATGAAGGCTCCTGTGCCATGAAAAACTTGTATTAAATTTTTATGCTTTTTTCCTGTTCTCTTGTATGTCAATTTAATTCTCAGGCCCAGCTGAAAACCCTTAGAGGGTAGAGGTAAAGTTTTGCTTTCCCTACACACTTATGAAAATTAAATTTGAGGCTTTAAATGTTGATGGAGAGTTCCCCAGTAATGACTGAGTTAGTTTGTATTCTAATCTTATCAGAATGAAATCTTTGAGTGGCTTGATCTGCTATGACTTGAATTTTACTTCTGTCAAACATGTCTGTTGTTGCCTTGAATAGGGAGAATAAATCCAAGGCCCAGGGGAGAGACCTGAGACCTTGGAAAGCCAGCAAACAAAATAAACTGCAATTGGATCTGCCTCATGTGCAGGCAGGAGTTTACTTCTTGCATCAATGTTGTCATAGAACTCCTCTGCAGGATGGGCCATTCTCCTACAGACAGATTTTAAAATCCTTACATGCTGTTATTCTCTTACAGGCTTTTCAGTTACTGGAATTAACTGGCTTATTTATCATTAGAATAAAATAGTAATTTAAAAAATCCACATTAACAGGCTCCTTTGGGGGAAGAACAGCTGCTCCAGGATCCCAGAGCAGAAGGGGGCATTAAAATACCTGATCCCAAAGACATTTATAGATTGGAAGTGTTTGATGTCTAATTCAATGGAAATGAATGCATGGAATATATAAAGTTTCCACATACTTTTGTTCTCCCAGATTTTTTTTTAGATCTATGCCTTCACATTTCACAGACTTAATAAAGAAATGTCTTGGTTGGCCAAAGTTCCAGGACAAATATGATTCTTGGTCCTGTACATGAAATAACCCTCACTGATTAGTGTGCTCTTCATTCATATCCTTGAAGATTAAGGTTTAAGTAGTTTTATTTTGGAGAGGATGTGTGTCATGCAGGATGAATCTGGATGCCTTTTTCTACATGTAATTCTTATAGTCAGGACTGATATTTTATTCTCCATCTCCTCATATAAAAATAATATCAGCAGCTTATTAAACAGCACTAGACCAGGAAATACAAGGACATTATAATGAATAAATCTAAGCTCATTATGATCTTAGTGAGCAGGTTCAGATTCAGCATAATACTAGAACTGATGTTTATTAACATTGATGGCATAACGTGCATGCCTGATCCATTTCAATGGAGTTATTACTTAGTGTGTGGGATAAATTTAATGCACATCACGGACAAATGCAGCCAAGTTTGTGGAAAGATAGGATTACAGCGTTATTTCATACCAGAAATCATACTATCAAGACCTGTAGAAATTACATGTAAAAATGGCCCCTTTACCAGGCATATGCACTTATATCTTGATCACCCAAGACAGTGTGGTTGAAGGTCTAAGGCAGAAACATAGCTCCTTTATTAATTAAATAAACAGTCTTGTTACATCTGTTCCTTTGAATGATCTTATTAATTATACTTAAGTAAAAAGGCTGCAGACAAATTAGATTTAGTGGAAGTTATAACAAAGGTTCCAGTACATCTAGATAGCTGTTTTGCTAGAATCTGTTCAGCTGTAAATTCCATTTAGAGTTTTTTTTAATCCTGTATCATCAAAGTGAACGCCCAATGTCCTACAAAGTGGAATAAATTCCCTTGGGCCTCTTCTCGGGTCAGGCATCATTGGAAATTTCCCTTTTTTTATTCACCAGTTCTGAGCTGGGTTCACAGCCTGAATTAAGCCCTTGTTGTGCAATTGTGTGATGTTGAGGAAATCGTATGACTTTCCTGAGCTTCAGTTTCCTTATCTGTAAAATAAGGGGAACAATGTGGAATTCAGAGGTGATATATATAAAGCTCCTGGCACTGAACCTGCCCCACAGCAGGCCTGAATCAACAAGTAGATCAGTAGGCTTGATTTGAAACTTATTTCTGCTTTAGATGACTTCACAATGAAAAGCCTGAGACATAATGTAACAGCCTTTCATGCCTTTCTCCTTGATAAACATACACGAAACAAAACAGAGCGCTTAGGGCTTGGTTTTTACAGATGAAAGACTAGAGAGTGTCCTCTAGTGGTAAACAGACAAAATGCCTAAAGGCCATTGATTTTTTTACTTCCTACCTAGGGTTGAGACTGAAATTGATCACAGAAATGCAGTGTAAAGCTGTGGGATCAAATATAATTAATATTTGGATAGGATTTTAACCTTCATGCCATCCTGTAAAACAATGAGATAAAGGAAACTTCCTTATCCTTCTACCACACCAAAAATTGCAGTTTAATCACATAAGCAACAAAAGAATCCGAGCCAGAAGCTATTTTTTTGTCAATCAAAAAGGAGCCATTTTGATTCATTTTTGCACAAAGGACCAGGTATTACATAAATACATGATTTCAGTAGTACCTTAAGTTGAATTACAGACTTCTTTCCAAGTACATAGAATAGTATATAATTGATAATTTCACAGGATTTCTGATAGTTTAGCAAAAAGAAAAACATGCTGTAGGATCTTCTCTAATGACATTCTCTAAGCATCCCTCAACTGGACATTAGCAGGGCTGGTTTCCATCCAGTTTCTGAACTCACACAATCTCCATTCCTACCAGCACTACTGCCTTTGAAATTCAATCAGGGCAGTATGAAATGGTGGTTAAAAGCATGTGCTCTGAAGCCAGAGCTGGGTTTAAATCTCAGCTTTACCATTTATTGACTGTGTGCGCTCTTTGCCTGAGTTTCCTCACCTGTAAAACGTCAGTGTTAATACCAGCTACTCCATAGCATTGTTCTAAGGATGGATTAAGCTAATACATGGACAGTGATTAGAACAGAGCCTAGAATTATTATTATCAAGCAGCTGTTATGTGCCTATACCCTTCAAGGGATTATAAAGAATGCATCAGAAACTTAAAATCTACGCCCTGCCCTCAAAGAGTTTATAGTTTACATGGGAAAATCTTGCTAAAGGAATGGGCCTTTACCCCACTTGTTGGTTTTCATGGGGAATAATTTTCCTTAAACATACACCTGGCTTCTCATGTTCCTATTCTTGTTCTCCCAGGAGAAGAGGGGTGACTCTCTTGTAGTGGAGTGACTTTGGGTATGATCCTACAAAGAAAAGGTGATACATTTTTCAATGTAGGGAGGGGATACATTTGGCCCTCAATCTATAGTACATCCTACAGTTTAGCTCCATCAATAATAAAGGTGATAACTTGGGTTCTGCCTATTAACTATCTGTTATACTTCTTTGTTTTTCAGAACTCAGTCTGAGGAGTGGAGGAGACTCTTGGAGACCCCAACAGAACACACTGACCCACAAAAGCAATTCAATACTAACTTCTATGGTGTGGACCTACCACAAAAAGATGTCCAGAAATGAGAGTTTGGTGTAGGCTGAAGTGACAGGAAAGAGTTTCATGGAGGTGGGACTTGAGCTGGCTCTTGCAGAATGGGATAGAATTTGGATGGGAGGAGGAAAAAGACCCTTTCTGCAAACAGAGCATTTTTTTCCCCTAAGACTTACAGCAGTTTGTACTTCTATACAGAGTAAAATATAAAATATTGGTTAAAATTATTAATAGTAAGTCACATTCCTGTTTGATGACACGTGGTAACATAGCTAAACTATAGCAGAGACATAGGTCCTCGCTGCCTGGTTTTCTGATCATATGTGACCTAATTGCCAAGAATGTTCTTAGTACTTTGCACGTTAAGTCACTCCTTACAAGAACCCTATGATATAGATATCATTTCCCCCATTTTATAGGTGAGGATGCTGAAGCACAGAGAGTGGTAATTTTCCTAATGTTGCATAGCCAGTAAGAGATGGAACTGGGGTTTGAACCCAGGCAGTGTGGCTCCAGAGCCCATTCTCACATCACCTGCTTTGTGAGTTCTCAGTCCAAGGGGAGGGGTTGGGTGGTCCTCTCTTGTGAAGGGAACCAGTGACGAGACAAAAGCTGACCAGAGTGAAGGACTTCGAAGGCTGTCACACAAAGCTGGGACCCAGGTAGGGCTGGCAATGGAGGATTTGAAAAGCCAGGCACAAGAATTTGGATGTGCACAGAGAAAGAAAGGGAAGATGCATCCTATCATGCTCCTGCGTGAGAACAATTCTATATTTCTCATCGTATTAATTCCAAAGAAGGTTTCCAGGGTTTCAGTTTGGTAGACTGGACGTTATGTATATATGAGGAGATGGTAGAAAAAAAACAGAACTGGAGCTTCTACACATTGGCTGGGCCACCGCTAGGAAGGCGCAAGGCTGAAAGTGAAAACGTGTGCTCGCATCCTTTTTCCAAGTGCCTGCCTAGGAGACAAACAAGGCTGGAGATAAGAATTTGAGGTTTCATCTGAATTTGAGAGTTGAAACTACAAAATGTAAAACTCCCTGAAAAAAAGACCCTAAAGGAGGCAGAAGAGAAACACTGAGGGAGGAGGGAACAGGAACAGCCCAGTGCTGAGGAAGTTAGCAGGTCTGCACAGTTTAAGAAGTTCCCAGTCAGCTACTTCAAAGGGGTGGTAGAATATGAGAACTGGGATGAAGCCAGGAAATTTAACAATGAGCTTAAGATCATTGAAGGGAGGAAATGAAACCGGATTCTGCCCTTACAACACTGTTACAAAGGGTCAAAAAAGGAACGTCTGGCAATGCGTGGCTCCTCATTGTTTCCCACCCTCCCAGGGCATAGGGCCTCTTTTTAGTCGGCTAGGATGGTGGGGGGAGGAGGAAACTGAGTCCTCAAGTTACAAAACTGGAATACGTTTTTATGCATTCAGCTTGCCTCCTTAGGTATCACACCTTAGCTCTTTCTGATGGGCTCTTCCTACTTCTCCTACTCTCCTACTCCTTTGACATTCTCTCTGTTGTCAGCTGAGTTTGCCCATGTCATAGAAAGTACAGTTCCTGGCTCCAACCCCTGTCCAGCTGCTACCTTCAAGAGAGGCTCTGCCCCATGCCTGCCCCATGTCTCTCTCAGCCCCTGCCCTACCCCAGCCTGGATCTTTCAACTCCTTTTAGTAAGGATTAGCTAGCCTATCCTCTTTGCCCCTTCTGGCTCCCTCTCTGCAACCCCAAAATTACCTTGAAAAAAAATCAGCTGTGCCTGGAGACTTGTCACTTTGTGCATCTGCTGGCTATCTGTTCACCCAACAGGCAGTGTTGTGTACACACAGTAAGATGACCCCCAGTAAGTCATGCCTTTGTGTAATCCCCTCCCCTGAGTACTGGTAGAACCTGTGACTTCTAACCAAAAGAATTTTGGTCAGAATTTTGGAACAGGTGATGGGATGCCACTCCCTTGATCACGTTTTGTTATATAAGACTCTGTCTTAGCCGACTAGAGAGAGAGAGACTTCCTTTGCAGATGTGAGCTGCCCTGTTGTGAGAGGGCCATGTGGCAAGGAACTGCAGGTGTTTCTAGGAGCTGACAGTAGCCCCTGCCACCAACCAGCAAGAAAATGGGGATCCTGGTCCTACAACCTCAAGGAAGTGAATTCTGCCAACAACCTGAAAGAGTTTGGGAGCAGGAATGGGTTCCCCCCAATCAAACCTCTAGATGAGAACACAGCCCAGCTGACCCTTGGCTGCAGCTTTGTGAGACCCTGACCAAAGGATGCATCCAAGTTGTGCCTGGACTCCTGACCCACTGTGAGAAGCTGAGATAATAGAAGCGTGTATTTTAAGCTGCTAAGTTTGAAGTAAAATGTTGCACAGCAATAGATAACTGATGAAGGCAGGCAGAATAGATGCACTTTTGAGAGGCTTGGCAATAAAAAGAAATCAGGAAAGAGTAGCAGATTTTTCAAAGATCTTTTAAGATAGGAGAAATTCAGAGAATGCCCCAGACCATAATCCTTCCTATATAAATACCACAGTCATGTTTTTCAGAAGGTATTTATATCAGTCATGTTCCCAACAAGAAAGCAGAAACTGTTATGACTACTTGAAATAGAGGGATGTGATTTACATAATTTGTTATATAGTTGATGGAAATGTGTGAAAAGCCCAAACAGAGGACAGTGAGGCAACCCAGAGATTAGCAGTAGCAGGAAGCCACTGTACTCCAAGTGTAGAGAATCAGAGAGAAGAGGCAGTGTTAGTGGAACTCAGAGGGAGTTTCACCCAGCAGAAGCTGGCAATGGTACACCTGTCCAGGGAAAGGTGGGCAATGAAGAGGTGCAGCTGCTGCTGGAGCATTTCCTGAACAGGGGTGGGGAGACACTCTGGCTTTTCCTTTCTCCCAGCCAACAGTATTCCTTGAGAACTTCTCAGTAGCCAAGGCCAGCTGGACATTAGCTGACAGGAAAGCCTGGGAAATGCAGCCAACAGGGCTCAGACCCTGTTATGGGATGAATTGTGTCTCCCAAAATTCACATGTTAAAGCCCTAACCCCCAGTAGCTTGGAATATAAATGTATTTGGAGATAAGGTGCCAAGGTCTGAATTTTGGTGTTCCCTCAAAATTCATGTTGAAACCTAATCAATGTGATGGTATTGGGAGGTGGAGCCTTTGGGAGGTGCTTAGGTCATAAGGGCAGCATCCTCATAAATGGGATAGTGACGTTAAAAGTGGCCCCAGAGAGCTGCCTTGCCACTTCCACCATGTGAGGATACAGCAAGACGGGGCCATCCATGGACCAGAAAGTGAGCCCTCACCAGACACTGGATCCGCTGGTGACTTGGTCATGGACTTACCAGCCTCCAGAAATGTGAGAAATAAATTTTTATTGTTTATAGCTACCCAGTCTGTGGGTTTTTTTTTTTTAATAGCAGTTGGAATGGACTAAGACATAAGGTCTTTAAAGAGGAGATTAAGTTAAAACAAGGCTGTTAGTGTAGGCCCTAACACAATCTCAATGGTGTCCTTATAAGAAGAGGACATCTGGACACACAGAGAAACAACAGGGGCACACGCACGCAGAGGAACGATCACGTGAGGACACAGCAAAAAGGCTGCCATCTGCAAACCAAGGAGAGAGGCCTCAGAAGAAATCAACCCTGCCAGCACCTTGATCTTGGACTTCTAGCCTCCAGAACTGCAAGAAGATACATTTCTGTTGTTTAAGCCACCAGTCTGTGGTATTTTGCTATGGCAGCCCTAGCAAACTCTCACAGGCCACATGCACAACAGAGTATGGGACTGCCTGGGGGCACCTGAGGACAAGCACGCCCTGGACCTGCACAGCACTGTAATAGCATTGGCTTGTCATGTGGATGAGCTCTTCCTGGGACAGAGGAGCCAAGGCCCACCTGAAGAGTGAGGTGATTCCTCTGGACAGTCACCACAGTCCTGTCACTGATTTCTCCTACCCGAAACCAGTTATATTAATTGGAATTCTTCCTGAAGAATCAAGGTGTCTAATGGTGGCTCTCTCATGTAGTATGCCACCCAGTGTCCTCCATGTGGAGGGGGATGACTGACAGCTAGGGAGAGATGGGAGAGCAGAGGAGCCCATGAGTCCCAGCCCCAGCCTTTTGAAGCTGTGGGAGAGGCTCCCTGTCCTGAGATAGGGAGCAGAATGGGACATAGGCTGTGAGAGCAGGAGCCTAAGGAGTTGTGGTAGGAATAGAGACCTGTACCTTGTGAGCCAGAGGGTTTATGTTTCGTATATGCTATGGTTTGAATGTATCCCTCAAAAAATCATGTGTTGAAAACTAATCTCTCCGTCTTTATGAATGGATTAATGTCACTATCATGGGAGTGGGTTTGTTATCACGGGAGTGGCTTTGTTAGAGAAACGAGCTCTCTCTGGCCCTCTTGCACGTGCTCTGTCTCACCATGTGATGCTTCCCGCTATGTCGTTATGCAGTGGGAAGGCCCTCACCAGATGCCAGTGCCATGCTCTGGCACTTCCCAGCCTCTAGAACCATGAGCTAAATAAACCTCCATTCTTCATAAATTACCCAGTCTGTGGTATTCAGTTATAGCAACAGAAAACAGATGAAGACAGCACACTTTTTCTTTTATTTTCTCTTAGTATTTTGGTAAATTTAAAGAGACTTTTGAAAACACCTACACATTGCCCTGGTGTTAAGGAGATTGGTGGGGTGTGGTGAGTGGATTTTTGTCCCAGCTCATGCCATAGACTTAAAGGGACAGTGGATCCCTGGACAAGTGGTGGTGGGAGGGATTGACATGAGAGAAGCCCAGGAAGAAAATGAAACCAGAACAAAAGCTCTGGGTGCTGAGAAGCAGGTGGTTATGTGCCCTGATTATATAATCCTAAGACTAAAGCTTAGTGGCTTGTTTAATAGCCGATAGTTATTGAGCACTGTCTAATGCTTTCCACTGTTATAAGCACTTTGCCTGTCTTCATTAACTTAACTTTAATAATAACGCTAGGAAGTAGGTACACATTATAGATGTGGAAATCGAGGCTTAAGGGTTAAGTAACTCGTCCTGGGTAGGTTGTTGAGCTGAGATTCAAATCCAGGCAGGCTGTCTCCAGAGCTTGTGTGTTTAACCATTACAGGGAAGTCTGGGCACCTTGGAAAACAGAAGAGAAGATGTCTGTGGAAAAGGTAAAATGAGGGAGGGAGATCTCAGAAAAAGGTGGGAAGATCTGGAAAGGAGAAGACAGGTGGCTGGTTATGTAGGAGTTTATGCTGTATTCAAGACTACATCAATCAAGCTTAAATAGTTCTGCAACTAACAATTCCAAATTCTGGATTCCTTGTGGATCTGTTTCTGTCGTATGTTGTTTCTATTCTTATTCATGGTCTTATCACCTCATGGTTCTGGCTGTCATTGAATGCTGGTGTTATATTTGAAAAATAACTTATAGAAATATTTTGAAGCCTAGAATTCTTTGCCTACAGAGGACAGAAAAAAAGGGCAAAAAAAAAAAAAAAGGCCAAGAATTAGGTAACATTAAAAGAAAAACTTTAGACAAATTAAACTTGGAGTTTAATTGAGCAAAGAACGATTTGCAAATCAGGTAGTCCCCGAGCCAGAATAGATGCAGACAGACTCCAGTGCTGTCATGTGGCTGAAGAGGATTTATGAACAGAAAAAGGAAAGTGACATACAGAAAATGAAATTGAGGTACACAAACAGCCAGATTGGTTATAGTTCGGTATTTGCCTTATTTGAACACGGTTTGCAGTTGGCTGCTTTTGATTGGCCGAAACTTGGTGACTGGCACAACAGTAGGTTATAGCCTGTTTACACATCCAGTTAGGTTACAGTTCACTATATACAGAGAAACCTTTAAGACAAATTAAAAATATGTAAGGAAGCAACTTTAGGCTATACTTATTTTAACAGTAATCATCCTCTAAAAAAGACTTGTTTGCTTCTGGGGGTGCTGGCAATCTGGGATCAGCTTAATTCAAGGTCAAAGCTTGAGGTTTTCTGAACCACCAGATGATAGCAAACCAAGCCTGTATGAGTTGGTTTATTTCTGACTTATCATTTCTATTACGGTTGTGGGAGGCTTGTTGTGTCTCAGACCAAAATAAAAGATTATTTACCATGAGGAAAGTGTTATAAAAATGGTAAGAAAGCATTTTGCTATAGATTCTATACATTCTAAAAGAGTTGGTTCTGCACTTTCTTTCTCAGACCTATGCTTTCTCTGCCCCCATCAGTAATGGTGATTCTGGGCTATTGTTTGCTGCAGGAAGCATGGTGAAAGTTCAGGGTGGGGAGCACAATCAGTGACCTGGTATATAGAGCACTCTTGACATAAGTGACTCTATCTTAGAAAATGACTCCATTTTAAAAGGCATCATGCCAACAGGCACCAGATGTTCACAGACTACACCCAACCAGATAAGGGTACAATGCTTTACTATCAGTCCCCTCTAGAAGATTCAAGGGCCATGAAAGTAACAGGACTTTTCCAGCCAGGCACAATTGTTTTTCCATGGTGACTGCCTTGCTCTCCCTCATGATAAGCAATTAGGCATCTGCCAACAAAGGCTCTGCTAAAATCAAAGGCTTCCTTGCAAGATGCTGGCAGCTTCACTGATGACCAACCGGATCAGCCCAGGACGTTCTTCTTGTCTATATCACTTTCCTTGAACTGGTTCATTAACCCCCTTTTCCATCCCCTATCTGTCTTTTGATGTTAAATATTACCTTGTTTAATGTGGAAATTTTAATCTATAATATCTGTATATTGATTAAGTATACTACTATGTATGATTTGCAATATTGAGTGACTTATGGAGTGGCTTGAGCCTGTGTGTTAGTGGCTCTGACTACCGAGTGAACGAGCAGCACTAAGAAGAATTGCCTCCTTGGGAATTCCACATAGCTCATGGCTTTTATGATAGAAATAGCATCACTAAAAGTCTGACGTTGTGGAAAGACACAAACATGCATAGACCTGGTTATCTCTGACCTTGTACTGCTCAGGACACCTGGAGAGAGAGACGTACAGAAATGGTTGAGTCTAAGTTTGATGCTGAGCTTTAAGGAAGAACCTGAACAACCTAACCTCACTCACTCTGCTTAAGAGAGTCAAAATTAGTAATGAGACTGTTGCAAGCTGCTTTTTTGGGGAAATCTTCTCACATTATGAAGAAACAATGAGGATGGAGGTGTTAACTGAAGAAAATGATGAGGCTCATAAATTTGGAAAGGAGAACTTTATTTCTCATACAGGGTTGCAGTCTGGGGGTGGCCATTCTGACAGGCTGGGAAGCAGAGCCCTGGCCAGAAACCAGAAACATGTGCTTCAAGGGAGTGACAATGGGAACAGGAATTTATGCCAAGTGGGATGGCCAAATATACATATTTAGTAAGCTATAGGAGGAGTTATGGATATTTATGAAAAGAGAAACATGCACACGCACAACTGAGCTTTGTGCCCCTTTGTGGGGTCTGTGTGCTGAAAATGGCAGCCCTTTGATGTCAAAAGGTGAAGCAAGGATATGAAAATTCTCTCTGTGTATGCTCTGTAGACTGGTTAAAACTACTCCATGGTTGGTGGTCTCTTATCAAGAAGGAATGCTGCTTAGTTGTAGTGCTGAAACTACAAACAGGGAGGAGTAGATCATGAGATTCTGTTTAGCCCTTAAGGAAAAAAGCCTGATGGCCATTAGCAAGGGAGGGGGTATAATGAGGCATGTCTGACCTTCCATCCCATCATGACTGGGAACTCAGTTTTAAAGTTTCTTTGGGGTTCCCTTGGGGGTCTGTTCAGTCAGTGGGGGGGGGTTAGGATTTTATTTTAGTTCACAGAGGAATGAGGCCAAGAAGGGCCTGCACAAGCACAAAAGAGCTGGGGCCAGTGTGCTCCTTGAACTTGTTCTTCTGGCCCTACTTATCTCTTGGCTTCTAGGGGGGCTCCAAGGAGCTGCTAAGGGCAAACTGAGTACCATGACTCAAAATTGGCAGGGGCAGGGATGGTCAGGAGCTGGGGTTTGATTTTACCCTATTTTTAAGCTAATAAATCAGTCTGTTACTATCTTATGAATGCTGGCAGAAGATATCTGACTCATGGGTCAGACAGAAAGGGACTTTAGTATACTTGTAGCACAGTGTGAACTAAAATAAAATCCTAAGCCCCCTTGCCAACTGAACAGAACCCCTCTTGGCCAAGAGGACTCCAGAAAAACCTTAAAACTGAGTTCCTGACCATGAAGGGAAAGGAGGTCCGACACTTCCCCCTCACTTTTGGAGTTAGATACAACAATTGACTGGCATTAATGTTAAAACAGAGATCATAAGACTAACAAAAGAGACGCTTTGTGACAATAAGATACTAAGTTATTAACAGGATCTAACGCCATGCAGGAAAAAGGTTAAAGCACCTGCAGGTCATCAATTTGCTTAACAGATAGGTATATTGTGGCTTGTCTCTAACTAACACACTTCCTTATCTTAACTTAAAATATTCCAAGCATTTAGACAAAGATTTATTTCTTTAGCCAATTACAAATCAAAGAATCTTCAAACACCCCCTATAACCTGTGCCTCTACCACCATATCCCCACTTCTAGATGTCCTGCATTTCTGGGAGAACCAATGTATACCTTCAATGTATTTACTTATGACTTTACCTGTAATTCTTGTCTTCATGAATGTATAAAACCAAACTGTAACCCAGCTGCCTTGGGCACATTTTCTCAGGACATCTTGAGACTATGTTCTCTGGGGCATGGCTGCACATATTTGGCTCAGAATAAACCTCTTTAAATTGTCTTACAGGGTTTCAATTTTTTCGGTTAACAACAGAAGGCATGACCACCAGCATGTTTGCATTGTTCTTCTTCCCCCTCACCCCCAAGTCCCATGGGAGTAACACACACACACACACACACACACACACACACACACACACACAGGGGCTCAGATGGATGCCTGTACATGCAGTGAGTTGCATTACAGGAGAGGACATTGAGCTTGGGGAACCCACTGTTTTATAGCAAGCAGTAAACAGATTCTCCTTTGTCCCAGAAGAATAAATTGCCTCATTTCTCAAGGTTTCTCTTTGCAAACACAACCTTGAGAAATGGCTTAGGAAAAACGTGGCCAGGGCCTTGTTTTCTCAGTGTTGGGGCTCAGAACATGGTACCCCAAAATATGGCACCTTGGCAGTAGAGAAAACCACAGAAGGAAGAAGGTTACTCTGACCTTCCCCTACCTTTCTATATGTGAGAGCTTCCCAGAAAGGAATTATCTGACCTACTTCACCTGAAAGTATGTATTAAGACCCTCATTCCAGAGGGGCTTTCCCTATACCTGGAGGGAAGGAGGGCTACACAGAGAGGCCAAAAAGAATCTGAACAAACAGACCTTGTTGAGTTCCCCCTTGTTTGTTACCCTAAGGTCATTCCCCTTTTTGTCCAACCACATTTCTACACAACTGTCCCTTCTTCATTGAACCTAAGCATAAAAATACAGTTTTCCCTATGTCTTTGGGTGCTTATTTCTGAAGCATCTCAAGTTATGTAAAACCTCGTTAAATAAATTTGTTATGCTTTTCCCTTGTTAATCTGTCTTTTGTTGTAGGAGTGTCAGCCATGACCCTTTCAATAGGTGAAGAAAAGGTAATACTCTTTCTCCCCTACACCAGCATACCCAGCAAGAATGTGCAAGGGTGGTTAGGGATTATGGCAGATTACCTTTCCCTGCAGAGAGAAAGAGAGAGTAGGAGATGATTTAAAATGTGCATAATCTTAAAAATTCCATTTGTATTCTCTAAATTCGTATTAGCTGGGTCAAAGCCACAATGGTTAGGATTCTGCTACATACATGATCCTAGTTTGTCTATCTCCAGCATGCTTCCTCCACCGTTCTCTCCTTGATGTTTGGCACCTCATTTTTACCAGCCGCGCTTGTTTTCACTTATGTTCTTTTGCAAGCACTGCTTATTTTGAAAGCAGCACGCGAAGTGGAATGATGACTGATTTGGGCATTAAAAAAGCTAGGTTCAGGCGCAAGCTCTACCACTAGCCAAATAAGAGATCAGTACTCCCATCAGGCAACCCAGGTAGTAAAGTTGGGATAAAATAGTGCCTTTCTTTTCTCCCCCCATCACAGGAGTGTAGTAGTGAAAGTATGTACCTCAAGATTATTGTGTTGAAAGTCAAACTCCTCCTCCTTCCTCCCAGACCGGTTTCTCTACCTGCATTCTCTATGTCACTTAAGGACACCATCCATCTGTCCAGACCTCCTGCTCCTTCATGCCTTTGCATTATCAAGGTTTGTCAGTTTTGCCTTCTAAACATTGTTCTTACCACCCTTTTCTCACTCTCTAATGACATAGTTTATCCTTACCATACTTCAATTTTGCAGTTCCCTGAAGTGCTTCTTGCCTGCCACCTTTCTGTGGATCTGTCTTACTACTGCCTGAGCTTTTCACTTTCCTCATTTCAAACACCTCTCATCCTCATACAGCCCAATTTCCTTACATGTGTTTTTGCTTTCATTCCTCTTACATCTTACCTCGTATCATATATACTGTAATATTACTTATTTCTTGTAATTCCCAGCATCCACCATGGTGTTTTACATGTTTGTGCCTTTGATGCTTTTCCTACTTGGAACACCAATCCTCTCTTTGACTAAGTCCTGCTCCTTTGAAAACTCAGGTCAGGTAATGGCCAATGAAACGATACCAGAAAAAGAAATTAGAAATATAAAACTAGAAATGAGGGGGAAAAAATGGCGGTGTGATAGGGTCCTCCCACCATACCGCTCCCAGGAAAGGAGGTGAAGAACGCCAGCGGCTGCCGGCGAACACGGACCGCTCACTCCAAAAACAGCATTGCGAATGACAGAGAAACAACGCCGAACGCCCAGCCCAAGAAAACAGGTACAAAATTTTCACAAAGATCGGAGGGCGCACGGAGCACAATAGAGCCCAGAGCGCGGGAAGGACGCACTCGCCAGGTCGGCGCAGTGCGACCGGCCCCCCAAGCGGTTACGCGCCTCCCCATACACGCAGTCAGGGACAAGCCCAGAGTTGGGACAGAGCGGTTGCTCGGGCCGGCGAGCCCTGTGGAGAGGAGGAAGTAGCCGGAGCCAGACACAACCCGCAGCTACGATATACAGAGACTGCCAAGGGCTGGGGAGGAACTGGGCGGGGACCGAGATTCAGCTTCCTGGGACAGTGCGCGGGAACCCGCAGGCCGGCACTGCGCCACTAGAAGTCAGCGGGACTGGGCCCAGGAGTTTATCGGAGAGCAGGACGAGCCCTTAGAGGTTGCTTACAACTACCGGCGGAGAAAAACTGCGCTCCCGGCGCAATCGGAGCCCAGCTGTGCGCCAGGCTGGCGGCGGCCGCCATCTTTACAGCCGCCCGCGCGGAGCCGTGAGCCGCGTCTCTAGCTCCACCCCGCCCCGGCCCAGGGCTCATCCGCTGGGGCGAGACAGGCTTTGCCTGTGGTGGCCAGGGACAGCGGCATCCGTGGGTTCCAGGTGGGACGAGATCCCGGAACTGTAGAGGTGGGACCTTTGAGTATTGGAAACAGTTTGCAGCTCGTCCATCTGGTTCTGCTACCCCGGCTCTGGCCTCCGACAACTCCGCTCCGTGCCGGTCCTAGTGCCCGCCCCTCAGGTCCCAGCCCTCCTGTACCCCAGAGATCGCTCATTTTGAAGGTTGCTTGCCATAGTGACTCATTTGGTATAACTGCTGGTTCCCATGACAACCAAATACCTCAAGAGCCACAGGCTGAACCAGAGCAGCTCCCCATAATCCTGCCCACTTCAATAGGGAACTTCGCGCCACCCAAGAGTGCTTCCAGCTGCCACTACTCCCCCCTCCCCGTGGGAACATCCCCCCGGTGGAGATTGCTGGGGATAGAGACGGCCACCTGCCTCGCCTTGAGGTCTAGTGGTGGAAAAGGGGTACACAATTGGAGATCCCCCTATCAACCAGTTTCACGCGGAGACACACATCAGAAGGGCAGCCACACGTGGCTAGATGAGCAACCTCTGAGCTGTGTAAAATTTTCCCAACTCAGCTCTCACACTGCAGCCAAAGGAAATTGTGTTTCTACCAGAACCTCAGGAAGAGCAGGGTCAAAGTAACCCCTAGGAGCTACAAGACCCCTCCCAAAGCACAGGGCTTTTGCATACCCCAACTGGGGAATCAGAGTCTGCTACGGACATAACAGAATACCTAGCTAATAGGGAGCGGAGGACTCATATTCTCAAGTACAATCCATTAGCTCAGAGCCCAAGCTGGGAGGTCATTCTCACCACACTCCAATGGGAAGAGGAGAAGACCACAGGTCAGAGTTAACTCAAGATCCAACAAACTTGCTAAAATACACCTAAGTCAATACAGGCCACTACTTCTCTACCTGGCTTTGCCAAGGAAAAATAATTGTGGGCCTGGTGACAGGGCCATAAACTAGCTCTAACACCCCCAGCTCTCGACCAAGAGACCAGATGAGAAAAAACCAGCGAAAGAACTCAGGGAACATGAAAAATCAGAGTGAAAAGTCCCGCGCAAGAAATTATCAGTTCCTCAGCAATGGATACCAACCCAAATGAAATGGGTAGAATGACAGAAGAGGAATTTCGTTTATGGATTATAAGAAAGCTCAATGAAATTCAAGAGAAAATTGAATCCCAGCACAAAGAAACCACAAGAAAAATGCAAGAAATGAATGAAAAATTCTCCAAAGAAATAGAAATATTACGGAAAAATCAAATAGAAATCCTAGAAATGAAAGAAGCATTCAAGGATCTACAAAACACAGTGGAAAGCCTTAAGAATAGGCTGGACCATGCAGAGGAAAGAATTTCAGAGCTAGAAGACAGCTCCTATGCACTAAATAAATCAGCTGAAGAGAAAGAACACAAAAACAAGAGGCAGGAAAAAAGCATACAAGAAATGTGGGATTATGTAAAGAGGCCAAACATAAGGATAATAGGTATCCCTGAGGGAGAGGAAGAAAATTTGCATGGGCTGGAAAATTTATTTGAAGGAATAATAGAGGAAAATTTCCATGGCTTAGCCAGAAATCTCGACATCCAAGTACAAGAAGCACACAGGACTCCTGGGAGAGTCAACGTGAAAAGGCATTCACCACGCCACATAATTATTAGACTGACCAAAGTAAACACAAAAGAGGCACTCCTCAGAGCTGTAAGACAAAAAAAGGAGGTAACCTACAAAGGGAAACCCATCAGATTAACTGCAGATTTCTCAACTGAAACCTTACAAGCCAGAAGGGAATGGGGAGACATCATCAATCTCCTAAAACAAAACAAAGGTCAACCCAGAATTCTGTATCCTGCCAAACTAAGCTTCTTATATGAGGGAGAAATAAAGACCTTTCCAGATAAGCAATCACTGATAGAATTTGCGAAATCCAGACCGGCCTTGCAAGAAATGCTTAGACCTGCATTATACACTAACCAGCGCAACAGACACCCACCTATGTAAAATTATGCAAAGGCTAAAACCCCAGAAACCAGATTCCACAATGACGCAAGAGGTAAAACAAAAGATACCACCCAACAGAATAATCAGAAATTTACCCCAAATATCAATTCTCTCAATAAATGTAAATGGCTTGAACTGCCCATTGAAGAGACATAGGCTGGCTGAATGGATTAAAAAATACAAACCAAGTATCTGTTGTCTTCAGGAAACACTCCTCACACACAAAGACGCATTCAGACTCAAGGTGAAAGGATGGAATACAATTTTTCAGGCTAATGGAAACCAAAAGAAATCTGGAGTAGCCATCCTCATTTCAGATGACATCAACTTTAAAGCAATAAAAGTAAAGAAGGACAAAAATGGACACTATATAGTGGTGAAGGGAAAAATTTCACAAGAGGATTTAACAATCCTAAACATTTATGCACCCAACACAGGAGCACCCAGGTACATAAAGCAAATGCTGCTAGATCTAGACAACATAATAAGCAGGAATGCCATAATTGCAGGGGACTTCAACACCCCACTGACGGAACTGGACAGATCCTCCAAACAAAAAGTAAATAGAGAAATAAAAGACCTAAACAGGACTCTAGAACATTTGGGCCTAACAGATATCTACAGAACACTCCACCCAAATAACACTGAATATACATTCTTCTCATCAGCTCATGGAACTTTCTCTAAAATTGACCACATCCTAGGCCACAAAACAGATCTAAACAAATTCAAAAAATAGAAATCATACCATGTATCTTTTCAGACCACAGCGGAATAAAATTAGATATCAATTCCAACAGAAACTCACATCTTCCTCCAAAAACTTGGAAACTAAACAATCTATTGATGAATGAGTATTGGGTCAAAGAGGAGATTCAAAATGAAATCAAAAGATTCTTCGATCTAAACGATAATGGGGACACAAGTTATCAAAATCTGTGGGATACAGCAAAAGCAGCCCTGAGAGGAAAATTTATCGCCCTAAATTCCCACATCCAAAAGACAGAAAAGTCACAAATCAGTAAACTAATGAATCATCTTAAGGAAATGGAAAAGGAAGAGCAAAGCAATCCTAAAACCAGCAGAAGAAAAGAAATAACCAAAATTAGAGCAGAATTAAATGAAATCGAGAACAAAAGAACAATACAGAAGATCAATGAAATGAAAAGCTGGTTCTTTGAAAAGATAAACAAAATAGACAGGCCACTTGCCAGGTTGACCAGAAGCAGAAAGGAAAGGACTCTAATAAGCTCAATTAGAAGGTTGACCAAGCAGAAAGGAAAGGACTCTAATAATCTCAATTAGAAATGAAAAAGAGAAAGTCACAACTGATACCATGGAAATACAAAACATCATCTTTGAATACTACAAAAATCTCTATGCCCACAAACACGAAAACGTGGAGGAAATGGACAAATTCTTAGAAACACACTACCTCCCTAGGCTCAACCAGGAAGAAACTGAATTTCTAAACAGACCAATATCAAGCACCGAAATTGAAGCAGTAATTAAAAATCTACCCACAAAAAAAGTCCCGGACCAGATGGGTTCACACCTGAATTCTACCAAGCCTACAAAGAAGAACTGGTGCCTATACTGCAGAAATTATTTGAAAATATCCAGAAGGATGGAATCCTCCCAAACTCATTCTACGAAGCCAATATCACCTTGATACCAAAGCCAGGAAAGGACACAACAAAAAAAGAAAACTACAGACCAATATCCCTTATGAATATAGATGCAAAAATTCTCAATAAAATCCTTGCAAACCGAATTCAAATGTACATCAAAAAAATAATCCATCATGATCAGGTGGGCTTTATTCCCGAGATGCAGGGATGGTTCAACGTACGCAAATCTATAATGTAATTCACCATATAAATAAAAGCAAGAACAAAGATTATATGATCCTTTCAATAGATGCAGAAAAGGCTTTTGACAAAATCCAACACCCTTTTATGATAAGAACTCTTAACAATATAGGCATAGATGGCTCATTCCTAGAAACTATTAAAGCCATATACGATAAACCCACAGCCAATATCATACTGAATGGGGAAAAATTGAAGGCATTCCCCCTTAAAACTGGCACCAGACAAGGGTGTCCACTATCTCCACTTCTTTTCAACATAGTGCTGGAAGTCCTGGCCACAGCAATTAGACAAGACAGAGGAATCAGGGGCGTCCAGATAGGGGCAGAAGAGGTCAAACTTTCACTATTCGCAGACGATATGATATTATACATAGAAAACCCCAAAGATTCAACCAAGAGATTACTGGAATTGATAAATGAATTCAGCAAAGTCTCAGGATACAAAATTAATACACACAAATCCATAGCCTTCATATATGCTAATAACAATCAAGCGAGAAACAAATTAAAGATGCTATACCTTTTGCAATAGCAACAAAGAAAATTAAATATTTAGGAATATATCTAACTAAGGAGATCAAAGACCTATATAGAGAGAATTATGAAACACTGAGAAAGGAAATTGCAGAGGATGTAAATAGATGGAAAACCTTACCATGCTCTTGGATAGGCAGAGTCAACATAGTAAAAATGGCTTTGCTACCTAAATTAATTTACAGAATCAATGCAATCCCTATCAAAATACCAACATCATTTTTTGCCGATCTAGAAAAAATAATTCTACGCTTCGTGTGGAACCAGAGAAGACCCCGTCTAGCCAAAGCAATCTTAAGCAAAAAGAACAAATTGGGAGGCATCTGTCTACCAGACTTCAAACTATACTACAAGGCTATAGTAACCAAAACTGCATGGTATTGGCACAAGAACAGACATGTAGACCAATGGAACAGGACTGAGAACCCAAATATAAAACCAACCTCATACAGTCACCTGATCTTTGACAAATTCCAGAAAAACGTACACTGGGGAAAAGATTCCCTATTCAACAAATGGTGCTGGGAAAATTGGATGGCCATATGTAGAAGACTGAAAGTGGACCCACACCTCTCACCTCTCACAAAAATCAATTCACAATGGATAACAGATCTAAACCTAAGACATGAAACCATAAGAATTCTCGAAGAAAATGTTGGAAAAACTCTTATGGACATTGGCCTAGGCAAAGAATTTATGAAGAAGACCCCCAAAGCAATCACAGCAGCAACAAAAATAAATACATGGGACCTGACCAAATTGAAAAGCTTCTGCACAGCCAAGGAAACTATCACTAGAGTGAACAGACAACCTACAGAATGGGAGAAAATATTTGCATGCTACACCTCTGATAAAGGGCTTATAACCAGAATCTATACAGAACTTAGGAAAATCAAAAAGAAAAAATCAAACAACCCTATTAAAAAATGGGCAAAGGACATGAACAAAAACTTTTCCAAAGAAGACAGAATGATGGCCAGCAAACATATAAAAAAGTGCTCAACTTCTCTAATCATCAGGGAAATGCAAATCAAAACCACAATGAGATATCACTTAACTCCAGTGAGATTGGCTCATATCAAAAATCCCCAAATAACAAATGTTGGCGGGGATGTGGACAGGTAGGAACACTCATACACTGCTGGTGGGACTGCAAATTAGTACAACCTCTATGGAAAAGAATATGGAGATACCTCAAAGAATTAAAAGTAGAATTACCATTTGACCCAGCAATCCCACTACTGGGTATTTACCCAAAGGAAAAAAAACATTTTATAATAAAGACATCTGCTCTCGAATGTTCATAGCAGCACAATTCACAATTGCAAAGTTGTGGAAACAACCCAGGTGCCCATCAATACACGAGTGGATCAATAAAATGTGGTATATGTATACCATGGAGTATTACTCAGCAATAAGGAACAATAGTGAATTAACACATCTGGTATTATCCTGGTCGGAGCTAGAACCCATTCTTCGAAGCGAAGTGTCACAGGATTGGAAAAACAAGCATCACTGGTACTCACCATCAAACTGGTACTAACTGATGAACACTTACATCACACAGGGCAATAACATTCATCAGAGGGCGGGCGGGCGGGAGGGGGGTGGAAGGGATGGGAAAAACTCTCACTGAATGGATGTGGGGAGCACAGTTTGGGAGACGACCACGATTGTGGCTCTGACACGGGCAGAACAGGGGCAATGTGTATGGCCAAAATGTTGTACCCCCATGATATTCTGAAATTAAAAAAAAAAAAACAAAAACTAGAAATGATATTGTCATCCAGGAAAACTCAACAGAATCAACAGGAAAAAAATTACTACAAGCAATAAGAGAATTCAGTAAGGTAGCAGGGTCAAAATAGTACCTACAAATGTCCATTTAATGAGAATGGAATGTTGAAATAAATTATAGTACATCCACATGATGTGATAGCAAAGTCTTGGCATCAGGCAAACTTGAATTTAATCCCATGTCTTTACTTACAAGCTTTTTGACCTTAGGAAAGAGTTACATATTCTCTGAGTCTCAATTCCCCCTCTATAATTTGGGAATGACAATTCTCAAAACCCTTTTGGGTCAATATTAAGTGTCATAATGTTTGTAATGTGATAGACACAGTGTTTTATATACAATTAGCAGTTGGTATTTTATACATACATATGAGATATATATACACACACATATTCATCTATATTATTAACATTCACATATGCATAACTATATATATTTGCATATGATTAACACACTATATTGAAATGATCAAATGATCTGTTTGTGTTATTTCTGTCTGTCTCAACTCCTCCTACCTGCATTCCTAGGCAGTAGACTCCTATGATTTATTCATATTTTGTTCTTTTTTTGTTTGTTTTCAACCTTATTGACACCTTGATAGATTTATTCGTATTTTTATCTGTAGTATTGGCACATTATAGGTGCTCAAGAAATTTTTGTTAAATCATTGATAAACTAATCATGGCCAGTTCTTAAACACTCTGAACAGGGAAAGCAAAAACAGGAACATTCTGAAAACTCTGTCAAGTCATGCAAACTATTAAGCTTGGTATTATTGCAAGCTCCTTCTCCCCTCCTTCCTGCTCCCCATAGAGACCAGAAAAATATTTATGGATCAATCTGAGCCACAGATGGAGAGTCTTTTCCCTTCATGTACTAGACTCTCACTAGACACAGTTGAAGGTTGAATGAAGGACAAATTCTGTGCCTCAGTTGGACTTCTCAGAGCTCTCCCAGCAAGCAGTTCTTCCATATCTTTGCACTTAGGAAGCTTCAGATCCAAACTACAGAAAATTTGCTGCTCCCATTTGGCTTATATTTTGTGGGAGCCTAGATTTCAATAAACAGCACAAATAGACAATGCTGAGGTTTCTTAGGATTCACTTTAAAGGACGAATCCCACTTTAGCTAGGTGGGAATCTATTCCTCATCTCCTTCTAGTAGTAGTTTGGTTTAACATTAAAGCTGGGTTTACTGAGAGTCCTTTGGGGTACAGGCAAGCCTGATTATTTCAATAGCGCAACATCTCTTGCTCCTGAGAGCTCAACTTTGATATCCACTGCCAGGCTGTGCAAAAAACCCTTCCTTCTGGACATTGAAATGGTGTTGTCGTCTAGGTCCAGTTGCTCATTTATTGAGACAACAAGGATTGCCAAGGAAGAAAGGAATTTTTAATATGATAGACATCTTGTTGGGAGAATAAGAGATACTGTCTCAAATCTGTCTCTCCAACTAAGGGAGGTCACGGGCTTTTAAAGTGTAACGGAGGGAATGGCCTGAAAAAGGGTAAAATGTTTTACAAGCTATCTCTTTAAAACCTCCCCCACTTTTCTTGAGAATTAAAACCTACATTCCTGCCTGAAGACAGTGATCAGAGAGGCAGGGGAGTGTCCTTTGTTCTTTGTACCACAGGAGATGGCTCAATGGAATTGTCTGGGCGGAGGTCCTGAGATTGTCCTCGCTGGAGACGGGATTGATCAGAACCATCAACTGTAGTTAAACAACAATACCCTGAAACTGAAAACCCTCCCTTTAAGAGCTCTGTATTTCTGCTTATAGATAGGACATTGGCACATTAAGACAGGAGTCTGATAACCTCCTCATTTACCAGCAAATTAATAAACCTCCCTTTCCTTTTCCTCAAACCACTTGTCCTTGTTCTTCTGATGTGGCCTCAGAGACAAGTGCTGAACTTTTGGTGACAGAATTTGGCATCCTTGGGTGGGCCCTTTGGCGCCCAGTGGAATAGCACCCTGTGACTGCTGAAGAGGCAGGGAGCAACTCTGGGTCCAGCCACAGGTCTTCATCAGTAGGAGCAATGTCTTTTTGGAGTGAGAGAGTAAGGAACTGTCCCAGCAGCTGCTGCAGGCTATTTAGCTCCAGGGAACTCCCATCTCATTCCCCCAAACTAGATGAAGCTTCCCGCAACTTGAACTAAGTTGAGGAGAAGGAAACGAGTTTGAGAAGTGTCTGGACACCTCAGCCATTTGTTGGGTAAGTTCCCCAGCGAGCATGCTGAGACCCTTGATTCCACCCATTTGGGGGAGGTTTTCAGACTTTCCTGTTGCATTTGTTTGGAGGCACCATTTGGGGTGGAAGTCATGAGGTTGAGTGGAACAAGGGAACCTGGTTTGGATTTGGAACTCATTTATACAGTTCCCATTCATTTGGTAAGACCTTGGAATTAAGATGATTTGTATTGGGGATTCCCTGTATTGCCTGCTTGTCATGTGTTCATTGTTGATTGTCAACATGGGAGGATCCATTCTATTCCATCTGAAAGGCCCTTGGGGAGAATCTTGGTTGAATGGCCAACTTATAGCTGTAAGTCTGTCTACCAGAGAAGGGTATTATTGTAATCCAATGTACGTGCTGGAGTGTGAGGAGAAGTGGCTGTTGAATGAAACCTTAAATTATAACTGGAATTATTTTGTAAAAGGTTAGGTAAATAGGACGAGATCCCATTGTATAATATGGATGTATAATATGGAGATCCCATTATACGGGATCTTCCAGGTATAATCTTCCACGCGGTTGCATAAAGGCCTGGGATGAAGTTAATGGTACAAGAGAGACCTCTACTGGTGGTGGGTGGGATAGTCAGATACCATGTAATAGAATTGGAGAGGAATTAAGGGGGTTGGATCTCATAAGCCGGCTCCACCGCTGCCAGCTCCCCACCAACTGAGGAGGCACCACAGGCTTGGCTGTGCTCTAGCTCATGTGCTAGGTTCCCCACTGCCCCAACTGCCCTGGGCCTTTGTGATGCCTTGTTTTAGTACAGTCGGATTCCCCTGGTCCTCACCAGCTCTAGGTTGGCTGCTGGGCGCTGGCTAAAGCCAGGCACCATGCCCAGCCACAGCCCTGGGGCTGTCCCAGCAGGAGGGGGGACTGGTGAGTGTGGCCCACCGCAGTGCAGCAAGGGGGAAATGGTGGGCTGACCGCCCCCCTCTCCCCCACCACTCCAACCCCGGGTGCGTGCAGTGATGAGGTGGGGAGGAGCTAGCCCCGCCAGGCTCCCTGGGGTGGCTCCAATGCCTATCACAGGAAGGCACCCCAGGCTCGGCTGCACTAGAGCTTGTGCTGATCCGGCCCCTGCCAGAGGCCTGCGGCTGGCTTGGGAAACAGGCCCGAGAGGAGCTTGTCTGTTGGTTTCCCACTCTCTGGTTCGTTCATTCGAGGTCACATCTCTCTGAGAAGGAAATGAACTAGAGAGAGGGAAACATCAGACCTGCCCGCTGCCACCACCACCATACTGGCACCGTGAAAGAGGAAGGGGAGAGAGTCTTGACTGGTCCACACCCACTAGGTTGTGATTCAGGGGTGGAATGGTTCCTCCTTCTAAGACCCAGCAGGGAACTCAATTTGGCCAGAGGGTACCCATCACGAGCGCAGGGCAATTTCAATATCAGATAGGGGGCCTGAGTGCGCAAGAAAAGGGAGGAAAAAGCCACCCCAGATTGATGTACAATCAGTGAGCTTTTTGTAAAGAGGGAGGACATTGGAAAGAGCATTGTCCAAAATTACAAAGTGCTCCAGGTAGCAAGAAACCCCCAGGAGGGCAAATGGGTTTTTTTTCAAGTCCAAGACTCAGACTATGAAGGAGAGGGCCCAGAGCTCCCTGCCTTACTAGTAGCTCCAATCCAAATATTCCCCACAGGAGCCCCAGGTGAAATTGACAGTGGGGATTTGGTTGGTGCTCAGACGTGTGGGCAGAGTGGTCTAGGCCCCTGCCCCCCAGTTGCTGCCCCACTCCCAAGCACCAGCTACAAATGGCCTTCTCTGAGCCAGGCAGTGGTGAGTAAGCCATAGGCAAGCAGCAGCTGAGGAATTCCCTGACAGTTGACTATGAATGGTACTCAGTCGCATTTGAATGACAGGATCCTGGGACCAGTGCTGCTAGACTGTGTTGCCCCATGAGTTTAAAAGGGCTCTCCTGACCTGTTTGATGGGAGCTTAGCAGAGGACTTGTGGAACCTGAGAACCTGCAATTGGACAGATTTGCAAACAGCAGGTTACTTACTTGGGGTTCCTAGGAATTGTAGGGTTCTGTTGCATCTGGATCCCAAACTTTGGACTAACAGTGAAGCCCCTGTACAGGGCCCTTAAAGGGACAGATGTGGAGCCCCTGATCTGGACCACAGATTGTCAAAAATGCCTTTGAAAAACTAAAGCAGAGTCTTATGACTGTCCTGGCTTTGGGGTTGCCTGACTTGCAGAAAGAATTTAGAGTATATGTTCATGGAAAACAAGAAATGAGCCTTAGAGTCTTAGTACAGGTGCTGGGAGACATCCCATGGCCAGCGGCATACTTGTCAAAGCCACTGAACAATATTGTGAGAGCGTGGCCTCCTTGCCTCCTGGCAGTAGCAGCTATTTATGAGTTGTTATTAAAGACTGTGTCTGTTCTCAATCCTGCCACCCTGTTACCAGCCGAAGAGAATGAGCCTTTGCAGCATGACTCTTTAGAGGTTCTGGAGGCTGTCTATTCTAGCAGGATGGATCTGTCAGATTAGCTGATGCCAGAGCCAAATTGGAAACTTTTCACTGGAGGGAGCAGCATTATGGACAATGAAGGGCTGGATATGTGGTGATCATGGTAGTGGCACTGCCACCTTGGACTTCAGCCCAGAAAGCTGAGCTTATTGCTTTAAACAGAGCTCTTCAGTTATCCAGAGGGAAAAAGGTAAACATTTATACCAACTCTAAATATGTTTTTATGTCTGTGCATGCTTGTGGTGCCATTTGGAAGGAAAGGGGGCTCCTGACGGCAGGAAATAAGGATATTAAGTATGCCACTGAAATAGTGGCCCTGATATAGGCCATGGCTGAGCCCAAGTGGGTGACCACCATGCACTGTCCTGGTCACCAAAAAGGGGGACACTTATGTTTCAAAAAGAAATCAGACCACTGGCAGAGTTGCTGAGGAGGCCGCTAAAAGTTTCGCAGGTCCTTGATATCCCAGCTGGATTTAGATCCCCTTTAAAACCAAAGACTGGGGCTCTGACATTTGGGATGGCACAGCTAAACGGTGACAAAATTCTCATGGACTTGTTCTCCTACCCAAAGCTTTGGTTGGCCCTCTTATGAGGCACCTACGTGAAAGCACACATTAGGGGCAAGATACCTTAGTGGATTTGGTGGGACCTCATTTAAGAGGACCCCATTTACAACAAATTAATTATGTGCTCGAGACAATCAAAAGACAGAAAAGTGATCTGCTGCACAGAAAACCCAATATGTGCAGACCCACCCTTTCAATGATGGGCACTTTCTCTCAGATGCCTAAACTTGTATTAATATTAGTAGATACGTTTTCAGGCTGGGTAGAGGCTTATCCTACCCAAACAGAGAGAGCATCTGAAGTTACCAGAATCCTTCTGAAGGAGCTCACTCTGAGATGGGCACCTACCAGGAGCTGCTGGTCCAGGACAGGGCCTTCGCTGAGTTCCTGCAGGCATATGCCGGTGCAGAGCAGGAACAGACCTCAGAGGATGATGTGACGATGGGCATCAGCAGTCCAGGGAAAGAGGCCAAGCAGATGTGGAATGGCATGCTAGTGATGGATGCCACAGGCAGGCAGCTGCAGAGACAACTCAGTAGCTCCTCCTTCTACAGTAGCAATGTCAGCAGGCTCTGGACCAATAACCGCATTGTCAGCAGGACTCAGGAGCACACTCCATGGAGCCCTGGGCATTTCACAAGCTATCACCAGATTTGGCTACTCCATGGCAGTGTCCTTTGGGTGAGGTCTTTGCTTCCTGCTGCCTGCACCTGGATCCGCTGCACAATGTCCTACAGTTGCCCATGAGATTCTTCGAGTGGACCCCCAGTGGGAACCTGGTCAACTGTTTCTCCAAGGAGCTGGATACAGTGAACTTAAGATCCTGCAGTCATCAAGATGTTCATGGGCTCCTTTCCTCCATACAGAGTGATAATGGACCCTCCTTTGTAGTGCAGATAACCCAGCAAGTAAGCAAAGCCTGCATCTGGAATGGAAATTGCATGGAACCCATCTAAAGTGGGATAGGGTGTTGCCGCTTGCCCTCTACTGTATCTCACCAGTAGCTATATGCATTGGGGGCAGGTTGTGAGGGATGGTTAATTTTGGCATCAGGAAGTCTGCCCTGGGGTCTTCAGAATCTCAACTCCTTTGTCTTGTAGAAAATCCATTATTTCAGGCTGAGTGTGGTGGCTCATGCCTATTATTCCAGCACTTTGGGAAGCCAAGGCAGGAGGATCACTTGTGGCCAGGTGTTGGAGTCCATCATCTCTGGGAAAGAACTCAAAGGGTCAAGTAGTTAAGGAAGAGGATTATAAAAAACATATAGGGGTTCATGGAACTGATTACAATGGCAAAGTGTTAGGTGTTGCTACTGGTTTCTGACCCACCTTGCCTCTTTAGACGTAAAAAGGAACTTTCTTTCTACTCCCTGAAGGTTTGAGAATTTGAGTCTGTAAATAAACTGACAGATTAACAGGAGAAAAAGCATATAAATTTATTAAGGTGCAAATGCATGGAAGTCATACAAAGTATAAAACTCAAAGAAGGGCTAGATGGTTGAAGCTTAAATGCCCTTTTCATAGGGTAGAAGGAAGCGGAGGTACGTAGGAAATTTTAGAGAAGTAAATGACTTTTAGGGGAGATCAATGGGTTGGAAGCACAGAAAATAGCCTGGGACAAAATTACTCTAGGCCCTGGTGGAGCCGGCAACAAGTTATGGGAAGGTGAGGGGTGGAACTGTACTTTGAACAAAGATTGTCTTCTTATGCGGATAAAGTCTCTTAGGTAAAGCCCCTCAGAAGAATAGATGAAAAGTCTGTCCAGGCAAGTGTGATGGCCATCTTTAGTTTCTTCTTTGGTGATAAATCTTCCCTGGTTAATGAGATTTCAGACAGAGGATTGAAGGCAATTGTGTTTCTTTTGGAAGAACTTACCTCAGTCAGATAAGGGAACTTTAGGGAGAGTCCCTTCCTGTGTTGGAGGCAAGGAGCAGAAACAAGGAAAGATCAGACAGACCTTGATTCTGAGGTAGCTCCTAAGTCCTTCCAATTTCCTTTAATTCAAAGTGCTCAGCATGTCAAAACATCATAATCTGAGGTATCATTTTCTGAGCTCCAACACCTCTTTGATTCAAAGTATGATACTCAGACTTCTTATGTGCTACTTGAGATAAAGTTGCCTTCTAGAAAATATTTTAGACTAGGCACCGTGGCTCATGCCTGTAATCACAGCTACTCAGGAGGGTGAGGCAGGAGGGTCACTTGAACCCAGGAGTTTGAGGTTGCGTGAGCTGTGATGATGCCACTGCGCTCTAGCTGAGGCAACAGAGCAAGACCCAGTCTCAAAAAATTAAATTTAGGTTCATAATTTTTCTGGGTGCTTGATTTAGCCACCAGACTGTTCTCCAGATACTGAGGTATTATTTTACATAGATACATGAATTTACTTTATACAGATCTATGACTGTATTAAGACCCTTTACATAACTTTCATATGCTAAAAGAATCTGTACTAAAGAATATATTCACAATAAGATTTTCTATAAAAGGAAACTGTCCGTGTTCACTTAAAATGTTCTATTTACCTGAATTTTAATCTTTTTGATTCATCTGATATAAAGTCAGCATCTCTGGGGTATGTTTTTGAGTCAGTTTGGAAAGCTGACAATGACACTTAGTGGATATATAGATCTTTATGTGAAATTTGTTGACATCAGTGCTATCTGTGCCATTGAAAAGTCATCTGACCCATTCCTCCACTACTCCTCTAGTTTTTATAAGCATGTTCTCTTAGTTTGGCCAATATGCATAGAATGAGACGGGGAAAATGTTTACTCACAAGCAGATGGTCTTTTCCTGTTAGGAGAGGGGTCACCAGAGGGCAGGGGTTGAGTCCACGTTTCTCCTTTAGATGGGACAAGCCCTCCTCAGTGCACCCCTCCCACTTCCTACCCCTGCGCCAGGCCCACATGAGGGCATGTGAATCAATGGTTTCTTTAAAATGCTATTTATCTCTTCTATTTAAGCATCTATCTCTCATATTTAAATAATAGTTCTGCTGATACCCATCTCACGTAAGTTTGTTTACTGGATTCGTACATAGTTTTATCCTTACTGAATCTATTTTGTAACTGGCAATACTCTCCTAGAATGCTATGCTATGCTCTTAGAGTGATAAATATTCTGCCTATTATGTACATATTCATTTTTCTTCCAAGTCATTTCCTTGTCTTAGAGACATATTAGTTACTCACTACTTGATAGGCATCTTAGAAGAGGCGTTCATATTTTGTGAAAATCAATCCTTAGTAAATCTTCATTTAGGTTTTATTTGGTTGTTTATCTTTTAGGTTTGCTTGTTGATTTACTTCTCTGAATTTTAGATTCTCCTACAGTTTCTGACCTCCAGGCAAAGGTGGATGAATGGGGTTGTGATGTGCTGATGAGGTAAAGGTCTCATCAGAATTTATCCAAGACTACTGACAACAACTGCTCCAGGGAGAGCCACGTCATTAGCAATGAGGGAAAGTAAGAGTATTAGGTTCTTTTCCTGGAGCAACTGGGTGCTTATTTCATTTTTTTTTTTCCTCTTCTCTTCCTGACCTCCCATTTTCTAACTTTACAAATTACTTTACTTCTTTTCTGAACTAAAGGATGAGAACAGAAGATCCTACTTCCACAGCCAGAAACTGAAACTCATGGTATTTGTCCCCAAACATCTCCTTCCATTCTTCTCCCAAATTTGGCTAATATCCACATTTATATTAATAATATGCTATGTTTGATTATGGCTACTATAGATTTGATCACTTCCAACATGAAATACTGGAGTACCTCCTGTATTCCGGCCGTAAGGTTAGCCACAGAGATTATAGGTTATGAATCAAGGATCTTGCCAGTCTGTAAAAACCATCACTTCAACCTCTTGGAATTTTCACACCTGAAATTCATACGAATGAAGGCAGACCTAGAGAGTGGTGAGAACTAAAATAAAATCTTAAGCCCCCCCAGCTGACTGAATGGACTCCTCTTGGCCAAGGAGACCCAGAAATGCCCTAAAGCTGAGTTGCTGGCCATGAGAAGGGAGTTCAGATCTGCCTCTTCATGCCCCCTTCCCTTCTTGGAGATGTCCTTTATAACTCATTAACAGTCCCAAGGCTACGCAAGACAAAGCTTAAACCATACCTGTAGGTCATCAATTTCCTTAACGGATCATTTGAGTCCTTAACTTAAAACATTCCAAGCCTTTAGACAGAGCTTCATTTCTTTAACCAATTACAAATCAAAGAATCTTTAAACCCACCTATAACCTGTAATTCCCTGCTTGGAGATGTCCCACCTTTTCGGGCCAAACCAACATATACCTTCCATGTATTGATTTATGACTTTACATGTAATTTCTGTCTCCCTGAAATGTATAAAACCAAACTATAACCCAACCATGGTGAAACCACTTGCTCAAGGGTTCTTGGGCATGGCTCTCTGGGCCATGGTAACACATACTTGGCTCAGAATAAACCTCTTTAAATTATTTTACAAAGTTTGGGTTCTTTTCCATTGACACTGGTAACAAATCCTCACAACAGAGTGGGACAGACACCGCAAAACAGGTATGAACAAAATGCTGTGAGAATACAAGGGAAGGAATAAATTATTCCTCAGGGTTTCCAAGAGAACATTCTTAGGTGAAAAGGAACAGGGTCTTGAAGGATGACTAACAGTTTTGCCAAACAGAGGAAGAGGGAGAGGCAGGTACTACAGGTAGAGGAAGGAACATATGTCAAAGTCCCAAGTCTTGACAGGCATGCAACCTGTTGAGGAGATAGTGAGAAGGCTAGTAGAGCTAAACTGGAAAGTAAATAATAATGCCAGGGTATTTGCAATAATCCATTAGAGTAAGAAATGCAGCCTAGATCAGGTGTGGCAGAATGGATGGAGAAAGGAGCTAAATTCAGGATAAAGGTGGGAGATAAGGGTGGGCAGGAGTTAAGGGTGACTGGAGTTTCCACCTTGGGACAGCTGTTGTGTGCTGACACCACGAGTAGAGAAAGGCAACCCGGGAGGCAGCAGAGCTGGGGTCAGCCAGCAGGGTTTGGACACTGTAAGTCTGTTGAATGACTTCCCTGGCTAAATCTGAATGAATGCTCTTTGTCTTTTTCTGATGTGATCACCTTCTGCTCTTCCTGGAAATTCTTACTCTTAGTTTCCAAGACTAATTACTCTTCTAAATTTCCTCCCACCTCTCTGGTCCCTCCTTCTCGGGCGTGCAGACGAAGAGGGGCAACGAAAGGAGGCGAGGAGTCGTTGGCCCACTGTCCCCCTCTCTCACTCTCTGCTAATTCCCGCCTCACGGCCCCTCGGTTGCTAGCTATGGGCCGGTGACTTCGGACTCCAAGACACAACGTACATCTCTCTCGTGGGTTCCAGACCTTTTTGTGCAACTGCCTACTGAACATATCCCCCTGGGTGTCCTGCAGGCACCTCAAAATCAGTATCCAGAATTGGACTCACGTTCCCGAGCCAGCACCTGCTTCTCCCCATGTGTGCCTCATTTCAGCAAATGACCTCCTCATCCACGTGGTTACCCAGGCTCCGCTGGATCCCAAGCCCCATGTGTGCAGAGACCATTTCAGTCCTGATTGCCACTAGCTCAGTGAGTGGCCCACACATAGCAGACACTCAAATATTGGTATAATAAATGAAGGGGGCCAGGCACGGTGGCTCACGCCTGTAATCCTAGCACTCTGGGAGGCTGATGCGGGAGGATTGCTTGAGCTCAGGAGTTCAAAACTAGCCTAAGCGAGAACTAGACCCCATCTCTACTAAAAATAGAAAAATTAGCCAGGTGTCGTGGCACATGTCTGTAGTCCCAGCAACTCAGGAAGCTGAGGCAGGAGGACTGCTTGAACCCAGTAGTTGGAGGTTGCAGTGAGCTACAATGACACCACAGCACTCTACCTGGGGTGACAGAGCAATACTGTCTCAAAGTAAATATAAATGAATGAATGAATGAGTGAATGAGTGAATGAAGGAGGCAGAATGGGCTCTTAGGTTTCTGGCTTCTGTCAACTCTCAAGGAATACAAGTCATCTGTACCTTCTCCCATCTCATTGTAGCCTGAATTAATCAAATTAGGCACCGTTTGCTTCAGAAAGCCTTCCCCAATCACAATCCTACCTCCCACCCTGGTCTGCTAAGCCTCATAGTTTCCTGCATACGCCTTAACCACATCACATAGCATATGTTTCCACTGTAGTCTAACCCACCAGCTCCTTGAGGGACGAAGCAGGTGCCTACTTGTTTGGTGGAAGGAAGTAAGGAAGGAAGGACAGACTAATAGACGTTCTGAGGGAGGTGTCCAGATACTCCGAGGGCTGTGGCAGAGAGGAACATTAGTTACCCATGGTGATGTCCTGGAAGGGATTGCTCTTGCCCTAGAAGATGGGTATGGGGCAGACTCTTACGCCTACAGGGGCAGGGAAGGAGGGTAGTCATGGGTATAAGACACCAAAAAGTAGAGGGGACTGCAGTGAACTATAGGGGACAAGCTAATAATCACTATGCAGAAACAATGTGACTATTTTGAAAATGGGAAGAAAACATTTGCAATTACAGAGCAAATGGGGAAATGTATCTACAAGAATATACTCATCAGTCAATAGCTGGGTTAATTTAGTCAGACCCATGTTTGAGGAAAGAGGATAATTTATAAAGGGAGCTGTCAGGTAATGAATATTGAATCAAGTCCTAGATTTGATTTTGGAGCAGAAATGAACTGTTTATGAAAGAGGTCTGGTAATAAAAAATGAGGAATTTCTTCAATAGTGGTGGATAATTTTTTAGGTACTTTTACATTCCCAGCTGTAAATACCACTGCAGAAGGAGCTACTATCATAGAATCTAAACATGCAGATTTATCCAAGTCAACAGCTCAAGTATTCATCTCAAGACCGAATGACACAATTTGGGGAATTGATTTTAATTAATAATTGGACTGTTTTTAATTATATTAAAATTAATTTTTCACTTTGAGCTCTGTAAAACACCATGCAAACTTATTACCTCATTAAATCCTGCTATGACCCTATGAAGTGGATTACTTTTATTCCCATTTCTGCAGACTAAGAAACTAAAGTTTGGAAAATTTTGTTCATTCATTTGACAAATATTTATTCAATTTAGTATGCCAGGCATATATAGTGGTGAACAAAGCAGACAAAAATCCCTGCCCTCATGGAGGTCAAACTCCAGGTGAAACCAAGTTGACACAGACACAGTAAGTACCCTTCCTTTCAGATACAGCACTGTTTTTGAATCCAGGCCTTTTATTAAACCTTAGCTACATACCTTCTAGTAAGTGGCCAGTGCTCTTCGATAATAACAGTAGTTTTGAGGAGCGAGCAGAGTACAGACCTATGACCCTGTGGATGGAATTCTCAGGACAGCTGAGTAGCCTCTGGACCACTCCCCAGGCATGTGACCTCAGCAGACAACCCTTTCTGCAGTTGGCTGTCCTGATCTGTGACAGTGTAGATGACAATATCTGTACTGTGCATGGACAAGCTGCTGTGAAAATACAGCAGGAGATAACACAATAAAGGTGGAAATGCTTATAAAATCATATGCATACATTCCTGTAATACTTGACGCATTATGTGAATAGTTTTCAAGTAAAATATAAATAATAGTTATTTTAAAAAATAATGACCCACTCAGCAATAGTGAAATTTCCAGCAATCTCAGAAAATGTGGAGTGGTGTTCTGGGGGGTTAAGTTAGTTTCAAAGTTGTTGATTTCAAGAGAAGTGTTATTTAGCTGCCCTTAGAAGTATTTAGTTACAGCTGGAGGCAGAGGGGTCCGGGCAAGTAGGCCCAGACACAGGAAGAGCCACTGAGAAGGGCTGGCATCATCTGGGGGGATGAGTGGGCATTTGCTCACTCGTTCGCTGAAAGAATATTTACTGCCTGCCTCCCATGTCTGTTTTGTTCATCGCTGTATCCTCAGTGTTCAGAGCAAACTTGCTGCCCTGAAAAGGTGTATGTCCTAATGAGGGGAGATGTGTTTATCTTAGGTAGTAAGTGCTGCAAAGAGACGCGAGACCCGGTGGCGGATGGCGGGTGGGAGGGAGGCAGATTGTATTAGGATAATTAATGCCAGCTGCCTCAACAAACAAACCCTGCAATTTTAGTGGCTCAGCCCGACAAAGCATTTCTCTCTCACAAAGCGCGATTGGGGTCGGTGACTCAGGGACCCAGGCTCCCTCTTCTTACTTCCAGGTTCTCCAAGGCAGGAGAAGAACGGAGGGATGGAGAAGGCGCACCGCTTCTGAATGAATGAAGTGAAGACACGGCATGGTGGAGTCTGGGGGAGGAGGGCTCCAGGGAAAGAGAACAGCAATGGCAAAAACCTGAGGCAGAAATGTGCTTGGCTTGTTCCAGAAATAGCAAAGAAACCACTGTGGCTTTTCTCAGTGGAAGAGAGGGCTGGAAAGGCAGTCAAGGGCCAGGCCACCTAAGGCCTCTCAGGCCAAGGGAGGAAATGAGTAATACAGGTGTTTGGGGCCATTAAATGTCCCCTAAAGAGTTTTCTTTACAGAAAAGAAATTATGAAATAGAAATGGTTGATGGTTATAATGACTGTGTAAAGTAAATTATGAATACCATGCTCCATTTTCTAGGGAAATCTTTTAAAAATGTATTACTATATCTATTTCCCTGAGTAAACAGCTATAAGTTTCTAATACTTGAACATATTTTCTACGTATCTAAGACCCTTCAGTGGTAGCTTTTTTCCTGCCACTGGTGGCCAGAGAGCCAAGCACCATGATAGCCTGTCCCCATCCTTCTGGAAGCCCAGTGCCTGTCAAGCACAAAGGCACTGGACCCCTAGAAATTGAGCACCTACAGATGCCCATGCACCTGTGCTACAAACAACCTCAGACACACAATACCTTCTAGTAAGTGGCTAATAGTTCCTCAACCCCTGCTTCTACAGAGTGGCTCAACCAGTCTGTAAAAACCATCACCTTAAACTCCTGGAATTTTCATGCCTGAAATAAGCCTGAAGTTACTGTAATTAACTCTTCAATCTAAAAGTAACTACCAAATGGATAGAAGGGGTGAAACTAAATAATTTATCTTAAATATTTTAGGTTATCTTCTTATGAGTTAATAAGTAAAATAAATTGTATTCTAGATGTTTAGTTAATGTTTACTTCATGTTTCTGACCACATAAAATTTTGGCATTGAAATACAATGACCCCTACTTACTGTGAGAATAGTCATAACCCAGAATTTTTAGCTAAAAATGTTGTAATTTAGAATTTGCTTACTGAACTGAATTAAGGTTTTGTATTAGGATAAACACTGTGGGAGTAATTCTGGTATACTGGGTTGGTGGTTTTGTGCAGGATGCTTAGAAAACCACAGCCCTTACAATAATTGTATACTCTACTGGCCTGTTTCCCAGATTTGCTTGAAAAGGGTCAGAGGACAAGCCGAAATTAATGACATATGAATGCTGAACCCCAATTAGGAGTGTCTTCAAAGGAATAATTAAGCTAAACTTAATAAGAGGGGATTATGAAAAGAAGCAGCTTTGGGTAAATTATATACTGAAGGAAAAGAAGATACGAAACAGCAACTATAGGATATTGGAGTTGATTAATATTTCAGAAAGTGATTTTTTATCTACTTATTTTAAAAATAATATAAATACAGTGAAACATAGAGATAAGTGTAGGGCAATGGTCACTGACCCCAGACTAGCAGTAGGAATGGGAACATTGGGACCCTCTGTGGTGTATACACCCTGTAATTGTGATTTTAGAACCCTTATTCTCTTTATGAAAGAGGCCAGGGATTTTGCTTTCCCAAATAACAATAACAGCAGCAATAGTAGCAGCAAACACTTAAAATGTGCTCACCATGTACAGTGTCTGCCATATAGTAAGGTTTCATTTTCCTCATCTGTAAAATAGGGATTACATTATTATGGAATCCCCACAACCACCCCAGGAGATAGGTACCATGTAAGTGATTTGCTGCAGGTCAGAAAGCTAGTTAGTGTCAGAACAGATTGGAGCCCAGAAGCCTGGCTCCAAAGTCGGAGCTCTCATTCACTGCACTACGTACATCTTAGGGAGGAGAGGGGTCCCATGCCAAATGCTAGCTCTCTGTGCACGCTGATTTTATCGGAAATTCTCTAGCTCCTCTTTGCGAAAAAGCTCCAGCGAGTAGCAGAGGGCAAGGAGTTGCTCCATCAATGAACAGCCCCCTGGCACAGGCATCCTGTCCTCCTTAGTGCAATCGCTAATATGCATTGCAAAATCCTTTATTACATGCGTGGGTTAAGCCATTCTGGGAGCATTCACTGAGCGCTCAGAGTGGGAACGTTTATTAGGCATGAAAATACTAACTTGCTTTCTAGGAAACTTTTTAAACTTAAAAACCTAAAATATTCTCAGATAATTCACTTCCGAATAGAAACCTCCTCCTTTACTCGCCTCACTCTCACCCTGGCGTCCCACTTTGCAGCACCAGCCACGAGGGGGCAGTGGCGGCTGCGGAGCCGGGCCAGGCGGCAGGCTCGGCGGCTCGGCCATCGCTTGCTCTCGCCTGGCACGCGGCTCTCGGCCGTGGATTAGCGCAGCTGGGGACGTGGGAGGCCGCGGGCCCCGCCCCCGGCCGGCGGCGGCGGCGACCCAGCGCGGCAGACTGCGCGGCGAGCTGAGCGGCGCGGAGGGCGCGACCGGCGCGGGCGGCGGGGTCCGCGCTCCCTTCGGGGCTCCAGTCCGCGCGCCAGGGCGCGGGCAGCACCGCGGGCCCCTCGGGCGGGCCCCGGCTCTGGGCACCGGGAGTCGGGACCGCCCGCCGGCGCGCCGGGACCATGGCGCTGCGCGCCCGGGCGCTGTACGACTTCAGGTCAGAGAACCCAGGCGAGATCTCGCTGCGGGAGCATGAGGTGCTCAGCCTGTGCAGCGAGCAGGACATCGAGGGCTGGCTCGAGGGCGTCAACAGCCGCGGCGACCGCGGTCTGTTCCCGGCCTCGTACGTGCAGGTGATCCGCGCCCCCGAGCCCGGCCCGGCCGGCGACGGCGGCCCAGGCGCCCCGGCCCGCTACGCCAACGTGCCGCCCGGCGGCTTCGAGCCCCTGCCCGCCGCGCCGCCCGCCTCCTTCAAGCCGCCGCCCGACGCTTTCCAGCCGCTGCTGCAGCCGCAGCAGGCGCCGCCGCCGAGCACCTTCCAGCCGCCGGGCGCGGGCTTTGCGTACGGCGGGGGCGCCCTGCAGCCGTCGCCGCAGCAGCTGTACGGCGGCTACCAGGCCAGCCAGGGCAGCGACGATGACTGGGACGACGAGTGGGACGACAGCTCCACGGTGGCGGACGAGCCCGGCGCTCTGGGCAGCGGTGCGTACCCGGACCTCGACGGCTCTTCGTCGGCGGGTGGCGGCGCGGCCGGCCGCTACCGCCTGTCCACGCGCTCCGACCTGTCGCTGGGCTCCCGCGGCGGCTCGGCGCCCCCGCAGCACCACCCGTCGGGGGCCAAGAGCTCGGCCACCGTGAGCCGCAACCTCAACCGCTTCTCCACCTTCGTCAAGTCCGGCGGCGAGGCCTTCGTGCTAGGCGAGGCGTCGGGCTTCGTGAAGGATGGGGACAAGCTGTGCGTGGTGCTGGGGCCCTACGGCCCCGAGTGGCAGGAGAACCCCTACCCCTTCCAGTGCACCATCGACGACCCCACCAAGCAGACCAAGTTCAAGGGCATGAAGAGCTACATCTCCTACAAGCTGGTGCCCACGCACACGCAGGTGCCGGTGCACCGGCGCTATAAGCACTTCGACTGGCTGTACGCGCGCCTGGCCGAGAAGTTCCCGGTCATCTCGGTGCCCCACCTGCCCGAGAAGCAGGCCACGGGCCGCTTCGAGGAGGACTTCATATCCAAGCGCAGGAAGGGCTTGATCTGGTGGATGAACCACATGGCCAGCCACCCGGTGCTGGCGCAGTGCGATGTCTTCCAGCACTTCCTGACATGCCCCAGCAGCACCGACGAGAAGGCCTGGAAACAGGGCAAGAGGAAGGCGGAGAAGGACGAGATGGTGGGCGCCAACTTCTTCCTGACGCTGAGCACGCCCCCCGCCGCCGCCCTCGACCTGCAGGAGGTGGAGAGCAAGATCGACGGCTTTAAGTGCTTCACCAAGAAGATGGACGACAGCGCGCTGCAGCTCAACCACACGGCCAACGAGTTCGCGCGCAAGCAGGTGACGGGCTTCAAGAAGGAGTATCAGAAGGTGGGCCAGTCCTTCCGCGGCCTCAGCCAGGCCTTTGAGCTGGACCAGCAGGCCTTCTCTGTGGGCCTGAACCAGGCCATCGCCTTCACCGGAGATGCCTACGATGCCATCGGCGAGCTCTTCGCGGAGCAGCCCAGGCAGGACCTGGACCCCGTCATGGACCTGTTAGCGCTGTATCAGGGGCACCTGGCCAACTTCCCGGACATCATCCACGTTCAGAAAGGTAAAGCCTGGCCTTTAGAGCAGATGATACGGAATGTATTGTTCAGGCTGAAAGGGATGACTTTGACAAGAGTACCTCTGTCAGTTTCAGGCTCTTATTCTTCAAGTCGGGAAGCCAGCAGGGTAGGACAGCTAGGCTAGGCCGTTTCCCTAGTGTGTATGGTGGATTGTCAGACAGGTAGCTTCCTCCTTATCTTCCAGTCAGGGAGTGAGTACTCTTCAGAGAAGGTTCTGAGAGTACTTACTTTTTTTTTTTTTTTTTTGACAGTGTTATCATTTTAGAGTTTGAATAGTTGAGTAATGAGCTGCTCAGATCTGTAATCGTGTGATTAGGGTAGAATTAGAAGGTGGTGACCCAAACCATGTCAGGCATCCATTTGATGCTGCAGTGTCACTTAGCGATGGGTTTCAGAAAGTGAGGAAATTATGGGGAAGAACAGATGTCTTCAAATAAAGGTAAGTCCGCTTTCACCCTCCACACCTCAATTCCTGCTCTGGTAGAGGAATTAGGGTCTGTTCTCTGAATTGGGGCAGTTTAAGAACTTTCTGCATAGGTTTCCTGCTTGCAAGCTTTGTAAAATAAGGTAAAAGGCTCACAGTAATTTCAGCAAAAGCTTAGTTATTTTGAGTTTGGAATCTATTAGCCAACTGAAATTAAGAATATTAGGGAAATTATGTAGGGAAACTACATAGAATGCAGAGAGTATGAGTATTATATGAGAGCAGTGTTTCTGGCATAGCAGTGAGTTAGGTATCCAGTTGTCAGAGTTTTATTAGTTACTGTCTCCAGTTTTTGTTAAAGCATTGAAATTTGCAAATTATTATTTTGTTATAAAATAAATTATAGCAGTAATGCCTGTCACAACATTACTCATTAATGTGCATTCTCATGTCATGCCTTGATTGAGAGAATGGAGACGTGTTGGAGTTAGGGAGGCAGCCTCGCCTGGGAAAGTCCAGCGTGGGCAGAGGGGGAGTCATCTAATGTAACTTCCTGCCCAGTGGAAACCCACTTGGATCATCAAGTCTGGCCTTCAAATGATGAGGTGCTTACTGCCTTCCCAGGTGGGCCAAGCCATTTGTAAACAGCCCTGATCTTTGACGTTTCCTTTCTTGTATAGCACTTAAATTTGCCTCTTTTGATTGTGTTTCTGTTCCATGGAACTGCACAAAATCTATTCCTCATCAGTGTGTCAGGCCTTCAGACATTTGGCGACAGCAGTCTCCCTTCCTTCCTCTGTTTCTCTCCTTCCCCTTCCAAGGACTAATCTTCTAAATCTTACCATGAGTCAGGGAATGGGGGGTGTCAAATGTTTCCAGTATGTTGTTGCTGCTGCTAAAATGCAGTACCCTGGACGTCGGCACTAATTTTAATAGATAATAGTAACTTTCTTGGTAATTTACGATTTGTAAATGTAGTCTAAGATTGAATTAGCTTTTTGAGCATTCACATTGCTGTTGGGTTATATTGAACCCACATCTGCATTCCCTATGCCTTTTTTGCATAAATTATTATGAATCTTTATTTTTTTGGCTGGTATTGGTGGGACTGACTTTTTGAGCCTTTTAGCAGGACCTTAACATTTAAATTCCATTTTGTTACTTAATTCTGGACCCATGCTGGCTGCCTTTTTATAAATTTCTGTGAGCTTATGGTAAATAGTTGAAAGAGATCAAGTATAGACACCTGAACACCTGCACTGGGCTGCAGGTGTCTGTCTGTTCTAGATTGGTGTCAGTTCATTCACTGCTTTTACTGTCATTCAGGCCATGCGTTCAGCCTTTGTCAGGTGCCCTGCTGTTGAAATTATGTATTAGAAAAGCCGTGGTGTTTGTCCTAAGGTCTATTTTGAGTTTACCCCAGTAGTCTACTTAGTCTACTAAACCATCTAGTTTATTTTTTTTTTTTAAATCTTAGAACTGGGATTGTCTGCTGTTGCTTGGGATTTGAAAAACCTCCTTCACTAAAACCAGTATCATTTTATTGGCTTAAACAGATTGAAGGGAACTAAACGTAATCTCTAGGAACTTCGGAAAGAACACCAGTTGATACTCAGTATAGTTTGTTTCTATTGTAACCTTGGTGTGTAATGTACAGTGAGCCTGTGTCCCTAGATGACATGTCTTTAGAATGTACTGCCATTTAAAGAGACAGTACACAATACTTGAGGCTAAAAGCATTTGCTTACAACAGGTGTTTATCAAGGATGCTAGGTGTTGGTGATTTTTAGGAGGACAGATAGACAAATATCATGAGCTTTTTGAGCATATTCAGGACTTGTGATTGTAAAGAGCAGCTTAAGTCTCCTGCCCCCTACCTTAACTACGCAGTTGCTATTGGAATGAATGTTTTTCAGTCTGAGCACTTGGGGATTTTGTTTACTGGTTGGTTTTTTTTCTGTAAATTCTCAAAGCCATGACTTTTGAGAAGAGAACAACAACAGCAAAAGACAAATTAAAATCTTAAGCAATTTAACCAATCTTTTGTTAAGTATCTGGTCCAAAGTTTATATTTCAACTTTAGAGAGAAATGTGAGAATTCAACAAAAGTTCAAAGTGATTATTTCACTTCTTGAGTTCTCATTGTTAAGAGAAAAGCAGTTTTACTACTTCGTTTTACATGTTCTAATCATATATTAGGAGGTCCACACTGAGATGAGATAGACCATGATTAGAAAGTGTAATTTAAAGAAGTTAAGAAGGAGAGTTAGACTTTTTTTTTCTTAATTCTTGGGGGAAAGGAAAGCAACATTAATCTCCTCTGAGCTTTTTTCTTATCCAGAAAACTGCTGTGGCCAGTCAGCTTTTGAAGTATTCTAGACCTTTGCTATTCAATGCTGTATCCATGAGCCACAAGTGGCTATTTCATTTTGAAATAAAATAGAATTAAAGATTCATTTCCTCAGTCACACTAGCCGTATTTCAAGTGCTCAATAGCTAGTGGCTACCCTATTGGACAACAGGGGTGTGGAACTTTCCCGTCATTGCTGAAAGTTCTATTGTACAGAGCTATGTTAGACAGTTGGCTGTAGTTTATCAACCTTGTCATAAGTTTCTTCAGCAAATTAGTTATCTTTTAATGTACTTCCCTGATAGTTTTCTTTTTACTTAGTCATCTCATGGCATCTCCTCCTTCCCATGTTGGTTTAATAAAACCTGAAAAGGGAAGCAGGTCCTGCTAGATCCCTCTTTATAGAACTTCCCAGGCATTCAACCCATGAGTAACTTTTCGGTGGAGTGGGCATCTGCTTGCAGCCTGCCTTCTCCTCCCATTCAGAAAACACACTGGTCTCCGGATGGATGTCTTAGGCCACCGTGGTGAGGACCCAGCTACAGGATGAGGGTGGAAAACTCAAACATTCTTACATGTGGTGGGCTAGCATTTTTCTGACTGTACTTAATACTGAAACCATTGCTTAAACTAATAATGGCTTTAGTGTAAGTACTTCCTGCAAAAGTGAAGAAAGCCATATGCTTCCTTCAGCTAAAAAAGAATTCTAGAATTTTAATTTTTTCATCAACTAATGGAGTCTTAAATAAACAGACCTATTTAGGTTAATGGAGTTGAGTGAAGGGAGAAGGCAGTTTGCTGTAGTCTGAAGTACATTAGAGGGAATTCAGGATCTGTTTGAATTTGATTTGCATTTTGCTGTGACCTAACAGGAGTCCCTTCAATTTTTTGTTCGTAGGCATAGGCAGCGTGTGTTTATCACGGATGTGTAACGCTGTGGTCTTGATTTTTTCTTTCCTTGAAATGATAGCATTTTATCTTCTCTTTATCATCGCTGCCTTCAGTATGTCTTGATAATGCTGATATTGGTGCATTGGGAGTAGTTCGTAGAATATATTTTATCATCAGTTTCTTAGCTATTCAGTTTTGTTTCCAAAGATATGATTAATCTCTAATACTTAATAAAGCTAAATCTGGATGGCAGCAAGTTGTGGTTTAAAAGCTTTGGAATTATCTCTTGGGGGCTATTGTGAGAAGGAAAGACTGTGAAAGTTAGATTATGAGAAGTGGTGGTTTCATCTTTGTTCATGAATGTGGACTAGATAGCTGGAGGGAGTTACTTAAAGTGAAATTCCTTTATTCCATAAAATCATGTTAAATTGATCTGTTGGTAAAATCTGGTTTGAGCTGTGTGAAACAGGGAGGCAGAACTAGATAGACAGGCAGTCCTGTTTTCTGTACTCTCGAATATGCAGAATCTACTTCATTGCTCTCTGAGTGTTCCAGATAGAGGCTTCTTTTCAATAAAGAATAGCCCCAGGGCCGGTCCACCAGCTGTGGGCCAGTCAGCCTTGCTGGGTAGAATTTCACCACTGTGCTCCCTTTTACCACTGGTAGGGTTGGCCTGATGCCCCTCAGACCTTAATTAAAGATAGCTGGAGTCCCTACAGGGCACTCTAGGTGAGGCTGGGCTGCACCTGCACCTCACCTGTCTGCTCCTGTGGCTAAAAATAGCCCTGAGAGGGTGGTGCCAGGAAGACAGAAAAGCTCTAAGAAGCTGGGCCCTTTATAAATTCGTCCTTATTTTGGAGCCTCTGGCTAGAGATTGAGGCCGTTCATCCTCTTTTTCTTTTTTTCTCATGAGCCTTGGAGGCGAATTGGTTTTATTGCTTTAAAATGACATCATATACTCTTAGTTTCTTCTCCACTGAAATCAAATACTATCTGAATAATTTGGAAACATTCATTTGGGCTTTTTTTTAAAATTTCAGAATATCAAGGGGGTACAAATGTTTGAGGTTACATTTGTGGATGGTTTTTGTGATGCTGGAGTCGTTCATCCGTTTTGTTTTAGCCCTACTTTTGTTCAACCCACTTCTCCTCTCACCTACCTTCTACCCCAGCTATTTTCTGGAGACTTTACTTCCAGCCTTACCCTTTGCCCCAGTTTGTATTTTCTTAGTGAAAATAAGGTAACCTTTGGGGCTTTTGAAATAGATGACTCAGTTTCTTGGCTAAAATGTAAATGTAACTGGCCAAGGACAGTCTTGGCCATGAAGCTAGGTGGGATCGCTGCTTACATTACCCTGTCAGTGGTTCCCCAGACTTCTTTTTTGAGCCGTGAAGTCCTCCTCACAATCGCTCTAGGAAGCCCAAGCCCAGTTTGCACTGATGGCAGCAGAACTGAAAGGAGGCAGAGGCCCTACCCTCCCACCCACATTCTCCCAGTAACTCTTGGAGCCCGTGGGCTCAGTTGGGCTTTCCTCTGTATTCAGAAATGTCATCTGGTCTGGTCATCCTACGATGTCCAAGCATGATGGCAGAACCCAGACGGCTAAGAAGTTCTGTGATTCACTTACAAAGATGACGCTTCCATTAAACTGTGTCCCTTTTCTTCAGGCTGACTAAAAACCTATTATTGTATTGTCTCTAAGTATTTTTAAATCAGAGTTTAAATATCAAGTTTGGGCCGGGCACATTGGCTTGTGCCTATAATCTCAGCATTTTGGGAGGCTGAGGCAAGAGTATTGCTTGAGCCCAGGAGTTTGAGACCAGCCTGAGCAACATAGCGAGACCCTGTCTCTACAAAAAATTTTTTAAAAGAATTAGCCAGGCATGGTGGCATATGCCTGTAGTCCCAGCTACTCAGGAGGCTGAGGCAGGAGGATCTCTTGAGCCCAGGAGTCCGAGGCTGCAGTGAGCTATGATCATGCCACTGCACTCCAGCCTGGGCAACAGAGGGCGACTCAAAAAAAAAAAAAAATCAAGTTCGATTTATTTGCTATCTATTTTGAAGCTCCATGTCATTAACTAAATGATTATCACGAATAAAGTGGCACAGCAATGCTTAGCTCTGTTTGATGAGATATATCCAGAAGGCAGACCTGTACCATTTGTCATCCCACACAGACTAGAATCTGGCTACTCCACCGGTGTCTGCAGGAGGGGTGGATCGGATTCAGTTTGAGCCTCAGTGAGTTCTTTAACTAGTAATAGAGACAGGTCAACCAGCCATGGCAGTGCTGAGTGCCACATTGCTGAGAGCTGGGGGATGGGCCAGTCCACCTCTGCAGAGAGCTCCCCATGGCTGTGCCAAGGAGAGGGAGCTGAGTTGCCAGGCCAAGAAGGGGCTGCTTGCCAAGCCAAGAAGTCACACGTGCAGAGTCTCACTGCTGTGGGAGCAGCCTGTCTGTGGACCAGTGTGGGCTTTAGGCGGCCAGTGCATGGGTGTGAGGGAGCTTTGGACAAGTTATTTTAACCTCTATAACTCTCAGTTCTCTCTTTGGCCAAATGGGAACACTTCCTTACAGGGCCGACATAAGAATTAAATATTTTGGTTCATTGTAGCTACTCACTAAATGTTTAATTTTGAAAAGTAGAAAGGTGCTTTTATTTATTTTTTTGTAGAGATGGGGTCTTGCTATGTTGCCCAGGTAGTCTCAGACCCTGGCCTAAAGTGATCCTCCTGCCCCAGCCTCCCCAATTGCTGCGATTATGGGTGTGAGTCACTGTGCCTGGCTGAAAGGTGCTTTTAAAAGGGGAGGCACTCTCCTTTCACAGATAGTTCCAGTAATCTTATCCCTCCTGGCAGCCTATTACTACCCCAATTGCAGGCACAAGCACAAAAGCCCAAGGAGCCTTCAGTCTAGCAATTAAATATATAACTTAATCAGGTTGTCTTGTATTGCACACCAGAAGTAATGGTTAATAGAGGGAAAAATGTGGGCCTTCTTTGTAGTCAGTAGTTTGCTGTTCATGTAAAAGAGTGTATGTAAATTGTCTCCTGCCAGTCCCCCAACCCCCATTACTTGTGTTCTGGAGAAAATCACTTTAACATTTTTGAGCTTCAGTTCCCTCATCGGCAAATACGAGGTTCATGATTTCCTAAGTACCATTTTGTTGGTTGACTGTTTTTTTAATAACATCATTTCTATACTGAAAATAAAATACTCTTAAGTATGTGGTAAACATTTAGACATTGTTTCAGGCTGGTTTTAATAGTGTTTTATCTGCTTAATGTGATTTTGTAATCTGGGAGCATGAATATCCTTTATCAATTCATGTCAAAGAACATTTATGTGCATTTAGTTCATATCAGCAAACATGCATGGTGGGCTTACCCCACCAGGTGCTTCAAATGTGGAAGTGATTCATACCTGGCTTCCTGCCTGCTGGTGAGGGCTCCCTGGTGTTCTGAAGCTGTGGTGTCATGGACAGCCTAGCTTCTTTCTGACCTAATGAGGGATGTAATTAACAGGGCCACCAAAGAGATAAATTGTAATGGTTTTTCTCTCCTGCAAAACAGACTTCATTTTGAGTTTTTAAAACTGTCTTCTCTCCAGAAGTAAAAACAATCTGATTTTATATTTATAGCTTGATTAAACTTCAGTGTGAGTGAGTTTTAGTCCACATGTCATTTCTGTCCCTTTTCTTAGAACTTTTTATCTCTCACTGTGATTTGACTTTCCTCTTCTGCTAAAGAAATTATATGTATTATTTAGCAGGTAGGGAGACATTGATTAGGGAGGGGAGCCAAAATCATTTGATTTATTCATAGGACCTTCTAAAAGGTAAACCTGAACTTATTCAGCAAATATTTAAGTGCTCATCATCATCCAGGCACTATTAAAGATGCTAGGGGAAAAAAAAAAAGAAACGTGCTAGGGTTGCATCAGTGGCCAAAACAAAGATCACCACCCTTGTGGAGCTTCCATTCTAGCAGGGTGGAGATACACAATGAAAAACAAACACAGGAAGTAAATTATAACGTATGTTGGAGTGTGGTGTGCTCTAGGAGAAAAAAGTAGAGCAGGGAAAGAGAGCATGGGAGGCAGGATGAAGTATTAAAAAGGATGGGCAAGTAGGTCTCATTGAGAAGGTGAGATGTAAGCAGAGACCTGCAGGAGATGAGGGAGTTATCCAAGCAGGTATCTGGGGAGCAGCTAAAGCAAGGGCCCTGGGGTGGGCATGTGCCAGGCAGGTTGAGGAACTGCTAGGAGGCCAGGTGGTTGGAGCTAAGAGGATCCTAGTAGGAGGTGAGGTCACGGGAGGTCTGATTTGCAAGGCTTTGCAGGTCACTGTCAGGACTTGAAATAAAAGCTTAAGTCAGACGGAAGCAGTTTGCAGGGTTTTGAGCCAGGGGATGACATCCAACTGGACATTTTAACAAGACTTATTCCTGTTGTTGTGTTGAGGATAGAATGGGGGGTCAGTCAAATCCAGAAGGAGCAGGGAGCCAGCAGGAGACTTCTCCAGTAATCAAGGGACAGATGCTGGTGGCCTGGACCACCAGGGTGGAGACAACAGAGGTGAGAGAATGGGCAATCAGGACTTTAGTTTTATCCTTTTAGAAGGACTGGGCTCCTGTATGCCATTCCAAATCTTCCCCACCCCAACATAAGCACAGTCAGGCTTCAGCTCTAGTCCCCTTTCTTTGGAGTGTCCCATTTGGAGACTGGTCCTTTTGTGAGTAATCATCATATGCAATGCTTGGTCACTGGTTAGTGTGTGGGTCATGTTTTTATGTTCCTTTATTATATAGCTGCACTGTTTTACACATGCATAGTAAGTACTTAATGAATGCTTGTTGAATTAATGAAGTAGGCACTCAATAGCTATTTCTTGGTTGATTTTGAGATGTCTTCTGCGATTTATAGAATGTTTTTTTTTTTTCATTTATATGATGATTGATAACAGTTTAAAAGTGTACAGGAAATAAAGATAGGATCTGGATATGTTTTATGGATGTAGTCATTAATTAACATGTGAGTGACTTAAAAGCGTTAGTGTCTATGAGATGACTTTCCAAAATTCATTGCGGAGAGGGGGGGAGGTTTGAAAACTATCTTATGTGCCAGAGAATTAATATTACATTCCTCATGATTTCACTTTATATTGATTCTTGGTGTTTTAACTTACATGCACACACATACATACACACTTTCCTCTTTGGTAAGCTTTAATTATAATAGTTTTACAGGGTCCCTTTTGCTTAATTCAATGTACAAGATCCAGAGAGAGTGCATTCACCTTGCTGATTGACTTGGGTACGTGGAGCACTGAGCTCAGGTGTTGAGCAGTAGGTACTTGCCCTCACGGAAGGCTCAGTTCCATGAGGGAGGCAGGATGTGTGCACAGAGAACTGAAATAAAAGAAGTTTTAACTAAGTGCTTAGAGTAAGAGAGTGCATGGGAGTCCAGAGAATGGAGAGTAATTTTCCATTTATGTTGGCTTGGGTGGGTAGCATTTGGTTTTCCCCTTTGAAAGATGGTCACGGTTTGACTTTTGGAGAGTGGAGGTGGAAAGTGCACTCTTGGTCTTGAAAATGCTTTAGCATAGCTTTAATAAGCATGTAATAGTTGATAAGTCAGGCACCCAGTGCTCAGGTCAGTGAGGGAGACTGTCATCATATAGTATGACACACAGTTATGGACACGTGCCATGATGTGACATAGGACAGAGGAGGGAGTAATTACGGGGAGTGGATGGGAGGGTTCGGGGCAGTTTCTGCCAGTCTCAGTCTAAGAAGAGGTTTGAAAACAATTGGAAGTTTGCCAAGCAGGCAGAGTGGGGGAAGGGCACTCTGGGCTGAGGGAACCATATGGGGCTCAGCCGTGGCTGCCTCTCAGATCAGCTATGGAGTGGTTACAGCAGAAAATCGGGCCGTACCCTGGACCTGTTGAATCAGAATTTCTGTGCTGCCTAGACATTGGTGTTCTTCGGAAAGCTCCTCATGTGTTTTTGATGTGGTGCTGGGTTGACAACTGCCGTTGGAGGTTATGGAGGAAACATGAAGATCAAACAGGTAATTGATGAGGTCAGGCTCACACTGTAGATGGACAGGTCCTTATGGCAGGTGTAAAGCTAAATGGAGAGCTCTTGCAGTAATTCAGGCAAGACATGATAGAACCCTAAATAGGGACGGTGGGGGTGGGGAGGAGGAGACAGAAGGGGCTGCTTGCCTACAGGACTGGGGTAAGGGGCAGGGAGGAATATAAAATGACCTGCAGACTAGGGACTGGAGTCACCAACGGAGATGCTTGGGGAATGGCTGACAGCAGGGGTCTGCCACCTAAGCCCGGGGGGCCAGATTTGCCCAGGTGCCTGTTTACAGCACTTGAGCTAAGAATGGTTTTTATATTTTTAAATGATTCCATTTTTAATGGTTATGTAAGTACCTACACAACAGCCTCAATTTTGCCTCTCAACCTGTGAAGCCTAAAATGTTTGCTATCTGGCCCTTAAAAAAAATGTTTGCTGACCCTTGATTTGGAGAACAAGCAGGTTAAGGAAGTGGGAGTGGTAATGGTAGTTGCTGTTTCTTGAGTACTTGCTATGTGAATGGCAGTATTCCAGGCATAGTAATATACATTATGTCTTAATTCCATGCAGGAATGGGTATGACAGCACAGTGCTTGTGAGCATGGACTGGAACCACATGGGTTTGAGTTGCTGCCAGCTTCACTGTGTAACTTTGGGCCATGGACTTACCTTCTCTCAGCCTCAGTTTCCTGGTGTGTAACATGGAGTAACTGTGTTATGGTATTAGTACCTAATATTTTTAAGCATTAATTATTACTTATTGTGTTAGTTTCCTAGGGCTGCTGTAACAAATTACCATAAACTGGACAGCTTAAAACAACAAAAATTTATTCTTTTACAGTTCTAGAGACTAGAAGTCTGAAATGAAGGTGTCGGCAGGGTCATGCTCCCTTCAGAGGCTCTAGGGGAGCTGCCTTCCTTGACTCTTCCAGCTTCTGGTGGTTTCTAGCAATCCTTGGTGTTCCTTGGCCTGTAGACGCATCACTCCAATCTCTGCCTCCATCGTCACATGGCATTTTCCCTGTGTGTCTCTGTGTCTCCTCTTCTTTTAAGGACACTAGTCATACTGGATTTAGGGCCCACCCTAATCCAGAATGTCCTTACCTCAACTAATTACATATGCAGAGACCCTATTTCCAAATAAAGTCACAGTCATAAGTTCCTGGTGGATATGCAGGAGCGGGGGAGATACTATTAAATCCAGCACAGTTCTTAACTCCCCTAAAGGGGTGTTACCTGATTTTGGTGGCTGTGAAAACTGAGGCTCAGGGAAGTTAAGTGATTTCCAGAATTATCTACCTGATAAGGAGAGCCAGTATTTCAGTGCCTTTTTTTTTGCCTCGACTTGAGACTATTGCTCTTTATGCTACAATACCTGGTGTGCTTGTTAGATAATTGACTTTCATTCTACAGGCAGTCAGCAGACACTAAAGGTTTTAAACTAAAGAGTGGCATCTTAATCATAATCCAAATTGCTAACATATTTTGAGGACTTACTGGAATACCAGGCAGCTGGTACTTTGTGTTTTATATTCATTATGTCTATTTAAACCTCATAGGAGCTTTTGAGGTAAATACTCTTCGATCCCCATATTGCTAATAGGAGTTAAGCCACAGAAATTTCAACTGTGAGTTCTTGGAGGCATCCTTCCCTGGGGCAGCCTGGGTCCCTGGGGCAGGGCTTTAGGAAGGTCTTCCTGGTGGTTGTGCACAGAGAAGAGGAGGCCTTTAGAGTAGTCCAGGTGAGAGAGTGGCTTCAGAAAGGAGCAGGTGGACTGGAGACACCTGCTACGTTGAATGGCAGGACTTGGTGAGGGGCTGGCTCTTCTGAGGAGTCTAGTGTTACCTTTGAAGTTTTTAATTTGGGTGGTAGAAAGTGGGGAAGCCAGTGATAGAAATAGGCAGGCTAAGAGGAGGAGCGGGATTAGAAGGGAAGACAAGGACTGGTGCTGAAGGGAGTCTTCGAAAATCCTGTTTTCCAGGCCTTTTTCATATTTAGTTATGTTGACGTTTGTGATTTTCACAAAAGCCACCTATTGTCCACAGAAGACATCTTAAACTAAATACTCATAGATGGCAACATGGATAATCTGTAAGTTTTCATGTTTTATGACTCTGGTGTATATTTTAAAACTTGATACATTTTTAGGCACTTTGTTTTGTGCTTAGTTGGTTATTTATGATCTCATACAAGGAAGTGCAGTTGTGGCCAGAGTAAAGACTCATAGCCACTGGACACCTCATTTTATTAAGAGTCTATGGGTATCACATCTTTAAGAAGAAAAACAATATATACTTTTCTTGTCTTTCCTACTCCCAGATTTTAAAGTCTTCATGTGTACTTGCTTGACCATACACAAATCAGCATTTTCACCGTTGTATCCAAAGACTCTTCTGAAACAAAGACACACTGTGTTTACAGAACTCTAGAAACTATCACCCTAGTAATTTTATCACATATTTAATATTCTTTGTAAGCTAAAACACAAGAACCTTGATAAATATAAAATTGCTTAGCAGTGAACAGTTAATTTTGAGATACAATCTTGTGATTTCCTTCTCCATTTTTGGAACAAGGTGAACTATGTGAAAATGTATATATGCATGGTGAGTAAAAGCAATCCTGTTTTAAGGTGTTTACACTCAAGTGAATGTTTTTATTCATATTAAATGTCATCTTGCTCCAGGTGATTGCTGAACGAAGCTGTAAGAGCTACTTAATTAGGATATAACAAGGCTTTTACCTAGAACAAACTACTTACTGTATCTTCAGGACCAAACCAAGCTTAGAGGCCTGAATTCTTTAAATTACTGTTTTTTTAATCATCAAGCAACTGGTTTTTCCCCCCCTTTTTGCAAATTATTGTCCTGTCTTGACCTTCTTACCTCCTTTTTAAAATGGCTTAAAAGTTTTCTTTGTCATTTATTGTATTTATTCAAATATAATTGAAAGTGAATTTTAAATTAATTTATCTTTGAATGTTGATAGTTCTTGGCTTTAAGGACCATTAGTCCCTTCAGAAAGTTGCTTTCACTACTTGAGTTCAGTATTTGTACCCTCCAGAGTTTATCAGTGTGGTTCAGACCTGGAGCCCACTTCGTATGACTTGATGCAGGAATAGAATGTGCTTTGTGGGTCGCTCATCCCTGAGACAGTGTGGGCTCCCACAGGGGCTGGTGTGCGGGTGCTGTGCTCTGCGTGTTGAGGCTGACCTTTGGGGCTTTACAGTCCTGGTCAGGCCACCTGCAGGTGGGCCTTCCTGTGCTGGGCAGACCCACGTTCACGTGCAGCTGGACGCTGTTAGTAAAATTGTTTAGCTTCCCCTAAGCTTCACTTTCCACCTCTGAAAGTGGGGCGATAATTCCTTTTCTTTCAGGGTTAAAGAGAGGAAAATAAGACATGCAAAGTGCACAGCACAGGTTTGCACAGAGCAGGTGCTCCTGTGTGATTATTGCTTGTGTGGGTGGCCATCCTGCCTCTCTGTTAGGTGGGTGTTGGCCTTGGTTTTTTGAGGCATTTTACTCAAAAGAATATCAAAAAGTAAATGTTGGAACAGAGAGGGGAAAGGGTAATCAACAAGTGGGTGGAGACCAAAAGGGAGGAAGGAAAGGGGAGGGGAAGAAGTTATGGGGAGTGAGCAGGGAGCCAGGGAGCCAGGGAGCCAGGGAGCTGGGAAGGTGAGGGTGTGGACACCAGTGGGGAGAGGGTAAGAACCAAATGGGCCACTTTAACCAAATTAGCATTTTCTTTCAACATTTTACATGTACAAGGGAATGAAGCAAAACAGGCTGAGTTCAGTCTGGAGCAACTGCTGCTGGCTGTCCCTACTGCCCTTCAACCTGTCTCTTGCTTTGCCCCTTATAGACAGCTTCAGTTTTCTGGGGAAAGGCCCTGGGAAGACAGGAAATCTAGTTAATGTTTTTGACACACACACATTTATGATTTCAAAATTAAATAAGGTGCTTCCTTTTTTGTTTTTTAAAGGGAGAAAATGTAGCCTTTGGATTCCTGTTGCTTAGTGACTGGGCCTTTTGTATAATCGGTTTTAGGACTGACAAATCATACCACGAACAGAGAATAAGAGATTTGGTTGAGGAAAGGAAGGCAAAATTCAGGTGCAAGAACTGGACAGGGTTGGGTTGGAAGCCCTGCGGGGGCCTGAGGAGAGGGGAAGAGGGGAAGGAAGAGGGCAAACTGGAAGGAGGCCAGACAACTTCTTTAAAGGAGGGACGGGTAGGGCCTTGCCTGGCTAAAATGCTGTCCTGAGGCAGGACAGTGTATGAGGGGTTTTCATTCCTTGTCTCATTTTGCTGGGTGTGAAGTTGCTAGGAAAGTTGTTCCTCCCTGCAAATCAGAAGCAGAGGAACATGGGCAGTTCGGTTTAGTGTAGTGCAAATGCATTTGCTAGTGTGCTGATTTAGTTCTGCTTACAGTGGCTTCTTAGTACGTGCTGGTGGACTAGATGACACCAGAGCTTGACTACTGTCATTTTAGAAGAAAAACGGCATTGGAATGCTTCTTCAGCGTTAGTTTTTACTGATGGACATAGTTTAATGACATGCTGTGTAAAATAATGTGATGCTTTTGATAGTGGTGCTGACTTCCTGGATCATAATTAATTTATAATATGAGTTTTTAAAATTTGAGCCCTTTAAGGTAATAATATTAATGAAGCAAATTAATAATATTAATATTAATAAAAGGTAATATTAATGAATCAAATTAGTGAATTAATATGATTATTTCTTTTAATTGTTTTATATTCTTTGCAAACATGAGTAATATCCTTCAAAATCGAGTACATATGTATTATAAACAAGGGTGCAGTTCTTTCTTGCTTTGCTCTTTCCAGCCTGAGCATGTTTTAAAACATTGGTAAGATACAAAGAAAAAAGGTAGGAGGGAGTGGAAGTGAATTTAGGACATTACATTAGATTTCTGTGGAGCTGGGATGGGTGATGGAAAATGCCTTTCTCTGAGCCTTGGCAATTGCAATAAATAGGAAAATGAGCCCTGTTAGGAATTTTGCATGTGTAGAATCAGCGTGGGAGTCTAGGAGATTTTATTAATAACAGGTCCTAAAGCAAAGTAAAAATATTGGTTTAAATTTCCCTTTTAACTCTCAAAATGTGGAAAAGGAAGGACCCTTTTCAACAGAGTGTAGCAGGATTAAGTCCTGTGTCAGACATGACACTGATCCACTCAGTGTGTACCTACAAGAGGATGAATGGTCTCCTGATCGAGGACTCCCTGCTTGGAATGGTTGGCAGGCAGGTAGGAAGGGTGGGTTCTTTGCCATGAATTAGCTGTGGGACTTTGGACAAGTGACTCAGCCTCTGTAAGCTTGAGAGAATTGCATCAAAAACTCTTCTAAAGCCCTTTCAGCTTAAAAAAAAAAAAAAAAAAAAAATCTGGGAACCAAGTCTGTCATTCTCACCTGGGAATCAGCTCTAGCTCCACTTCCGCAGAGGGTGTCTTCTCACAGATGTCCACAATGACCTTGGGGCTCCTGCTCCTCCTTTAGGAAGGAGGTCATTAGTTCCTGAGTGACCTTTCTATCTTGGAAAGAAATTCTAATAATTTGCCAAACTAATTTAATAACTAGATTGAATGCTCAACTGAAACTTCATTCTCAGTTGGTAAACCTTTTTTAGGAGGGGCTTTCTCTCTGTTCCTTTTTGCCTCCTTCACAGAGATCCCCTGAAGAAGAGACAATTGAAACGTGCTGGAGGCTCAGCCTGGCACCCTGGAGGGCAGCCTGGCGTCCTTTGGCTTGTTTGGGATCACAGTCAAGGGATGTGGTTGAAATATATTGCCTTACTTTCAATAATACTTTTTCCTGTGCTTCAAATTCATTTTAAGAATTTATTTTCAGTTGTGTAATTGGGGGAGGCTGCACTACTTCACGTGTTACCTTCTTGGAAGTAGTATTTTTCTCCTAGTTTCTAGTTCCTACTAGTTTCTGGTAACTAGAAGCGTTACTACTTCTTTGTTGTTTTTAAGAATACATCCACACTGCTCTGTATTGTTAGCCTCTTCTTATTTAATCTCAGAACTTAATACTTGCCCACATTTTCTTTTCATAATAAAATCTTAATATGCCCATGTTATTCCAGATCCAAGTAACTAATGTCTGTTAGCCCAAGAAGCAGTTTTGTAGCTATATACTGGCATCATCATTCTAAAATGTTTTTCTCTCTGATCGCTCCTGTTTATTAGTTTCTTTTTTAAAACTGTTGCCCTAACCATGAGTATCATGGGACCTTTTATTTGTTCTAACAGTGACGCCTTTGACCGTAGACTTCACTGTATAATTTCTCCCCCTGCTCTTTCATTTCCCTCTCTTGTTTTGGAAGCAGTGTGGCAACATGATGTTTGTGAGTGGAGGGGGCTGGCTAGGGGGCAGGTTCCTGCTAAATGAGCCACTGAAAAATTAGAGCTTTTGAAACCTTTGCCTGTTTTTGTATTGATTCTATGATAAAAATGTGTGGTCCTTTTGTTTAGATTCTGGGCAACGTTTTTAGCTTTTATTTACACTCCTCTTGGGTTTGGTAAAAATTTGGTACAGCTGAGAGAAAGCTTAAAAGATGCTGTAATGCTTTGTTACAGCTCTGCAGCTGGTTGTATTGTACCTCTGCAGTTTCTTAAGCAGCTACGAATTACTTTAATTTTTAAAGCTACCCTAGAAGTAGCAAGTCTGTAATGCTCTTAACTCTGCCCCAATGGCTTTCTTCTCCAACATGCTAGACTTGACTGAAAATTTTGCTGTTTCTGCCTTTCTTGTAATATTTTAAATTTTGAATATGAAAATACGTGAAGCCTAGAAATATGTACAGATAATTCCCAGTTTGAGAATTGTCAGACCAACTGTGCGAACCTAGCCATTTGTAACAAAACCCACATTCTAGTTCTAATAATAATGCTATTTCACTTAACATCTAACCAATGCTTGTAATGTCGTTTCTGTTGGAAAAATATGTTTCCACTTTCCTCTTGAGTGAACTTAGAGCTTAGGAGCTCAGTGGGGAGCTTCTTGGGAACCCTAGAAAGTAGTTTTGTGTGTCAGCCCCCAAGTGTTAAAACACCTTGCTGTTTGTTTGTATGGATAGCTTGAGCTGTTTAAAATATGTCACATTTTGTTTTCTGTTTACTCCTAGTCAGTAAACTAGTAAATTAACTTCCATAATTAGTTTACCTTTTTCATAGGAAAACACGTTAATACCCTATTTGTTAAAATGTATATAGGAAAAACTAATGGGAGGGTTGTGAAATGAATTTTTTAAAAACATAAGTCTTAAATTCTCCTTGGCTCTGTTAGTATGTACACTTAGCAGTCTTAAAAGTATTAAATGCCAGAAGGTCCTTAGGCCTCAGAGAGATTTAAATACTCATTGCTGTATCCAAGAGTTTTGAGAATGTATGCCAATGTGGTAAGTTGTGAAAACTTAATACTTGTGCATTTTTAAATTGGTTTTTATAGATGCACATCTGCAACTCTATATGATAGGATGTAGTTTTTTAAAATATGGTGAGCTAATTAGGAGTTTGGCAAGCTGCACCTTAGTTGACATTCACGCAACTCTGGGCCAGGTTTCAGAGCTTCTCTGTGCTGGACTCTGGATGTTCTCTGGTGAAAAGCAAGACTCTAATGACTAGAGCAAGTAGTATTTGGAGAATATCACCAATGCAGGCAACAACCATTACGCAGAGAGATCAGAATGTGAGCAGGATAGGACCCTGTGTGCTTGTCCTCTGTGTTTGGACATTGGACTGTGGCTTCCTTGGGTACCCTAGACTGAAATCAGATGAAAAAATAGTCAAATCACATGAGATTTTTGTCTTTTAATTTCCTGTTCTCTTTCTACCATTTTTAAACATGTATTTCATCATTTCAGTTGTCTTTTTGAATTTTTTTTTTTCCTTTGGTTCTACCTCCTATACTGTCCTGGTATTTTCAACTTCAACTTCTGTATATAAAATGTAAAACTGGTACAAATATAACAAAAGATAAATGTTTTACAAGAAATTACTATTTTTTTCCTTTTTGAGGCAGTGTCTTGCTCTGTTGCCCAGGCTGCTTTCTCTCTTTTTAATATAAACAGCGAATGAACAAATTTTAGTACTTCATTGGTCCCGTCAGCCGTGGTAAAGATTTTAAAAGTGCCATACTTTCCACGTGATGGCTTCTTAGTAGAACTGGGGTAGGGGCCTTTCTGTGTGTAGCAGAGCACACTTCTCTGCCATGGGTGGAGTGGAGCTGGTATGCTGCATGGGCATTCAGTGCACTTGCTGTACCCGTGTGTTCCTTCTGTTCTGGGGCTGTGCTGCTTTTCACTTAAAGATCTCATTTAGAATAAATGAACAAAAATAAATGTGTGGTATGTATATACCTACACATACATACATATATACGTATGAAATTTATTGTCAGTGGTTTTTCATTTCCCAGGTCTTTGAACTGTGCGAAAAACAGTTTTATCTTTAAGAGTTTTATTTTTTTATTCTTATTCATTTATTTTTTATCGAGATAGGGTCTTGCCCTGTCACCCAGGCTGGAGTGCAGTGGCGTGATCATAACTCACTGCAGCCTTGAACTCCTGGGCTCAAGTGATCCTCCCACCTCAGCTCCTGAGTAGCTGGAACTATAGGCACGTGCCACCACTCCCAGCTAATTTTTAAAAATTTTTTGTAGAGATGGGAGTCTCACTATATTGCCCAGACTGGTCTTGAACTTCTGACCTCAAGCAATCCTCCTGCCTTGACCTCCCAAAGTGCTAGGATTAGGCATGTGCCACTATGCCCAGCCCTTTAAGGGTTTTATTTAATACTAGGTTTATACTGTATTATTTTGCAAGAGATTTGAAGAAATTTAGAAATAGGACATCTTCCCTTGTATATTTCACTGTTAGGGTAAAACAGGACATTTCTGAAGCAGAGTCTCTCAGCTTCCTGACTTCCTCCTCCCTAGGCTACCTGTTTTCCCCTCAGTAGTGCCGTGTTCTCAGACTGCCAGACCAGGTGCCCTTGCTGTTTCTCTCTCTATTCTGGCTGGTCTTTCAGCATGATTTAGTGGAATAAGTGCTAGGTGGAGTTGGGAAGTCTGAATTCTTAAGCTGGCTTCATTCAAGTGATTTGAGCTTTATCATTATTCGTTCCCGGGAACCTGGGAAGAGCCTGTATTTCCTACTCCTGAACATCCTTAGTCTTTTGTGTGTCTTTATATGATCTTGCTTCTGGGGGAGGATCTGCCCTCATGTGGCACCTGCCAGAGTGGCTGATCCTCAACCCCGACCCCTGCAACACTCTGTGGTGATATTTCTTGCAAGAGGTTGTGGCACCTCTGGCGTCATTCCCAGGTCATCATTTGGGCTGACTTAATACTCACTGATCCTTACAGTCCCTAAAGAAAAAGTGGTAAATTGTTATTGCTCAGGGAACTTGTACTCCAGGTGTGGGTCTCCTGGAAGAATGTGGAGTCAGAACCAGACATGCATGCGTAATTCACCCCTTTATCAGACACTCTCTGTGTGCCAAGCACTAGAGCTGGGCATTGACTCTAGCTGACAAGACCTGGGCTTGGCCAGCCCTGATGAGGGCTCGAATTGTAGACCAGCAACATTGCCAAACACCCTGCACGACCATGGCATGATTCCAAAACACAACCTGAGTCGGTACTAACTTGTTTCAGAGACTGGTTCTGGAGTCTTACACAATAATTCCTTAGCGAGACTTTCTGAAGAATTGGGTTTGCGTCCTTTATGGGGTGTTTTATATACAGTATAATTCTTTTAATATATGTGGATATAATGGTGTCACCTTTTAAACATGTGATAACTGTAGTTTCTTGTTTTGTCTTTTTAAGGACAGTTCCTTGAAGTTTATTTTCTGTTATGTATGGCATCTTTACTTGGAAGAGATGAAAAATACTGCAGATACTTTGTCAATATGCAAATGCTAATTTTTTGAAGAGAAGTTTTAACAATGAGGGTGTTTTCAGAAACTTTACCAGATTCCTTCTTTGTTTAATGAGTAATTATCACTTTAAATTCTAGAGGAATTTATAACTTTATAATGCCCAAGATTCTGTTTAATATGTAGTTATGTCATTGGGATATGTGGCATATATTTGCAATTAGTTAATTAATTATTATTATTTTAACTATAGGAGCTCTTACCAAAGTCAAGGAGAGCAGGCGACATGTGGAAGAAGGGAAGATGGAGGTCCAGAAGGCTGATGGCATTCAGGATCGCTGTAACACTATTTCTTTTGCCACTTTGGCTGAAATTCACCACTTCCATCAAATTCGAGTAAGAGACTTTAAATCACAGATGCAGCATTTCTTACAACAACAAATAATATTTTTCCAAAAAGTGACCCAGAAGTTGGAAGAAGCTCTTCACAAATATGATAGTGTTTAATGACTGGACATTGGATTGTGGACTTTTTTCAAGTTCAAGGATAATTTCTACAGCGGAATAAGAACTGCTGTCAAAGAGCTATTGCCAGCTATCAGTGGTGGTACAAGGATGGTTTTGTGTTCAACTGAAACGCAGCTGAATATATAATTATGTAGGAAATAAACAGTTAATATGGTTATATAATAGAAACAGTACCACACATTGTAACTAAATTATACTATGTATGCCTACACTACCATTGTAACTTTTGGAATAATGATTATACTATTTGCCTTATTGCTTTTTGAAGTATGGGTATTTTAGTGCATACTTTGTAGACCTCAAAACCCATGAAGGGTCTCAAAGAAGCTGGCTGGATAAAAGCCTGCTACGGATGCCTTTTTACTCTCACAGATTGGGGTTACCTAAATTCAACCTGTTCTCTGTTTACAACTCCAACTAGAGCAGCTATGCGACTTTGTGCCTTTAGACTCTTGGTTTTTCATTTCTCCCCGCCCCCCCCTTTTTTTTAAGTAAGACACAACTTTTCTGACTGAAAGAGTGAAAGGCCAGTGCATATAATGACAAACTGATGATAACCTCATATTGGCAGTGAGGCCGGGGTGGGAGGATCAGCTGTCATTGATTTGCACAGCAAGTATCATCTCCTGATAAGATGCTGGTGAACGCAGAAGAGTGAGACTCAGTGCTCCTCTTGGATGTGAAGTCTTTTGGGGAAGAAATGGTGCCACTATATTCCCTTAGATGCTTCAACAGCATAGCCTCTTCACACAAGTGTCCCGAAAACTGGGTGTGAAGATTTCAGCAAACCTGTCTTACAACATGGAGAAAGAGGAGTCTCTCAATCAGGGGATGAAAGTATAGAATCAGTGACGACACACACTTGGTTTTAGTTGTTAGGAGGGTTTTATTTTTGTTTTGGTTTTTTTTTAGCTTGAAGATTTTCTTTTAATATTCAGTTGTTTTTTTTTTTAAATGGATCTACACTGTTAACTGATTGAGACTCCACTGTGATTCACTCGTTTACTTAAAAACTTTTCAGGGATGTCTGTAAATTTCAGTGTTTTACGTGACGAAAAGTGGTGTTGGTTGATCTAAGGAGGGACCAGAAATAATTTCTAGTATTCCAAATAGTGAAGGAAAAGAATAATTGATTTATACTGTGTTTTTAAGAGAAAAAGTATTGATAAGCCCCCAGAACATTTAACATTAAAAATTATTTTAAATATATTCTTTTATTATTATGAGGGAAATACAAATGGCTGATAAATACCAAAAAGATTCAAAAGCAGCTTAATTTAAAAAGCACAAAAAGATTCTGGCTTCAAATGCCAAAATCTCAATGTTTTTATAGTTGCTGAGCTAAATAATGTGATTATTGAGTTTACAGATTTAAAAACTGTCACTGAAAGGTTAAAGTATCTACTGTTTTTGTGAAGTCAGACTTATGCTGCCTCAGAAATCCCTGGGTACTGAAGTGGTAACACAGAAGTAAAGAGGTCAGTTTGAAATATTGGTGAGTCACAATGATTAAAAAAAGGATCAGTTTGCAGATAGTCATAAAAAGAAAAGGTTATTGAAATAAATACTCAACAGCACATTTACTCTCTAAAAAGTAATCTCATGGGTTGAAATTTTAAGATCAGATTATCATAATTTTGATATTTGTCAAAATTTTGTACTTTAGGTTACTTAGAGCCAGATTTAACATCATGTGGCTTTGTCTTTACTACAGATATGTGGAACTGTAACCAAATATATTGCTCTTTAAAATGTAACTTTCTCTTGTTGATTGCAAAATACAATTCTATAAACAAAACCCATATATAAAAATGTTAATTTTATTGCAGAAGTTTGGAAATTATAAATACAGCAGTTAAGTTTGAGTCTGTATTGGACAAATAAGCACTATGCTTTTCAAATTTGAAATTCACTTTTTTTTGCCTCTTTCTTTTGATGGTGGTTTGATTTTTTTTTTTTTTTAAGTAAAATCACTAAACTTGTGCAATGGTAGCATGGAAATTATCTGAGGTGTCTTGTATGATTGTACTTTAGCCAGGATGGACATAACTTAAAGTATAAAAACTAAAGATGAAAGTGCAAGGAAGTATATGCTGCCTACTTCTAAGAGAGCTTTCATTCTTCATAACTACATAACGTTACATGCCACTGCTTCATAAGGGGTTTGAATTCTATGGGGGAGGATACCAGAATTATTAGTGTTCATTTTCATCTAAGATCTTTATTCTCTAACGTTCTTGGTCCTATTGAAACATTTCAGTATACAAAAATACTGCAATGTTAATACCCAAGAGAAAAGCCATTATCACGTGTATGCTGGTCATCGTGATCAGTGTGGTACAATTTTTAAAAATAAACTATCATGCCCTTGATTCCATTATTTGTCTTTATTTCTGTAATTTGTAATTCTGATATATGATATGTTTATAACATGAGGGTGTGCACTTGAGCCTGGTTTTACTGTTGTAATTACAGACAGAGTTGCTTATGTGCCGTAACTACAACGCGGTGAGACTGGTTCTACAGCCATGCGTTGTAACCCCATTCCCCTTCCAGGCTGTTGTATCTGATGTACACAGTTCACACCCAGAATGAGGGAACACATTTGAAAGTGAAACATAAAGCCAGCACACATTGGCTGGAATAGTGTAATAATTGAGTTTTTTGGGGGTTTCTTTTGCTTCACTGATACAGTTGTCTTGTGTTTATTCATAACAATACAGCAGATTCTTAAATACCGATTTTTAATTGTCTTAAATTTTGCTGCTGTTCTTATAGTTAAGGACTTGAAAAATGTTTTAGTCTGTCCAGTCAAGCATGTAAAGTTTATGTATACGCCTTTAAATGTCATTCTTTACTAAGTTCATTGCTAGAGCCATTTTTCCCATTTATGTCTTCATTTTCTCAGAATCAAACACCATGTCTGGTACCTTTACATCCATGAGCATTATTCAATTTCCTCATTTCCAACTTTATCTTTGGTGAACAGAGTAAGTAAAACAGGGTGTTATTTATTTATAGACTAGAAATGTTGAATATTGTTTTATTTCCTTCAAGATGTTATGATCAGTACAAATCAGCCATGTTTATTTCTTTTAAACAATAAACAAAGGTTGCTTTATTTCTCAGCTTCAGTGGAATATTACAATTATTTTTTCTCCATTCGTCAAGGAGGCATTTATTTAATGTGAAGACTTACACAGAAAAATAGGAGAGCATGTTCTCTGTCTTAAGCTTCCATCTGTAGTTGCCATGTAAATTGTTCATGAAACTTTATAGCTCATTTGATTAATTTAAAACTGTAAGTCATTGAAGTAGTCCCATGAAGTATCTGCTTATGTTAGTGACATCAGGAATTAAGCATATAGCAGTAAATTGTGAGTGAGATGTTTTGAAATAATAGCTACCATGAGTCCAACACCGGACACAAAGTAGGTGCTTAAGTAAAGTCGTTACCTGCTGTCTCTGTTGGTTGCCAGAAACAGACCAACTCAAACCCACTTAAGCCAAAATAGAATGGATATAAGGATGTGGTGCATCCCACAAGGGACCAAAGTCCCATCTGGAATTAAGCTTGCCTCCTTTGTGGGGCTTTGTACTCTGGCACCTGCTTATCTTTACAGGTCTGTTGTATTCTTTTTTTCTCTAGCCTGGCTATCTTAGCATCTCCCAATATGTCCAAAGTGGCCGAGCCATCTTCTAGTTTGCAGATCTGCTAGGACCAGTGGTGGACACCTGGACAAATCACCCGTGGCTTGGGGAGACTCTGAGAAGAAGAGGTTCTCTTAAAGGGTATGTGAGGGAAGAAAGGAAATGGTTGGTACCTCTTAATATGACTTTTATCTGAATCCTCACAACAAACCTGTGAGGATGAATCTATCTCTGGTTTATAGATGAGTTAAAAAGATCAGAGGGGTCTAGTATCTTTTGCCTAAGATAACACAAACTAAATGATGGAGCTGAGATTCAAATTGGGATTACTTTGGATGCCATTTCCCTGCTTTTCAGGAATCCCTAACATGTTCCAGGTCCCCACTACTGGATTGACAGGGAGTCTGTCATTCTTTGGACACTGGGCACAGCAGGAAGGTGCAAAGAGAACCTTTGCTTTGTCTTGACGGGACAGGCTGACTATAGTCCAATGTAGGCTGGGAAGCCTGCTGGGTGTGACTTTCCCATATTGTTATGAAGGGAGAGGGAAAAGGTCCAAAACCTGACTGTTTCCCCTTCTCCCCAATTCTCACGTCCACGCAAGTATAAATACATTTCAATGGCCATAAGAATGGGCTTGGCAGAACTACAGGTCAAGTGTTTCATTCCAGTTGGTCAGAGTCTGGGTTAGCCATAAGTACCACTTGGTCATAGGTGGGAGCAACAGAGACTTCTCCCGAGTAGTAAGCCCTGGGGACTCTGAGAAGTGGTGGTGTAGACTTCTAGGCAAAGTATAGAGGGGTGCTGCTGTGCTGGGGTTCCAGGGACAAGAACCCAGAAAAACCCAGCGGTGGAGGCCAGGCCGATCTGCCCCTACCCCAGGCCTCCGGGTAGGGGGTACTTAATCTGGGATTGAGCCATGGCCACAGCCTTTCCAGGGATCACGAGTTCTCCCCACTTGGCTTTGATTCCTAGGATGTCCCAGTCCCATTTTTCCTGTGGCAGAGATGGAGCTTCCCAAACTGCTGCATTGGCCTGCCTGTCTTAAAGGACAGTTCAGCTTCATGGGTGACTTGTGCCAGAAATGTGCCAAAAGCAAGGCCAAGTTGCCCCCTTCAAGTGGGCTCAAAAAAACTCAAGATGTGTGGTATTTCATTGCTGTGTGTCCCACTAGTATATCTGGAAATGATCTTTAAGTTTGAAGTGGCCAGATGCATCAGACCTTATTTTTCCAGTGGTTTAAATTTTCAGTCACTCCAGGAAATGGTTCTCAGGACTTAGTAATTGCTAAGTTGTTGCGCTTCTCTGCAAGCTGACCCAGCATATCAGTGAGAAAGGGAAACTTTTGGAGGCAGAGACCTGGGTCAGATCCTAGTTGTTCCACTCTCTATGACCTCGGGCAACTCACTAACCGGTCTCTGAGCCTCAATTTCCTCAGTCGTATGGTAGGCCTACTTAGGTTTTACTGAATTATTGAGGGTATTAGATTAACCACCATGTAAAGTCCTTAACCATTTTGCAATACTCCGTCTCTAAATAATAAACATGGGAAGCAGCTGGGTGCGGTGGCTCATGCTGGTAGTCCCAGCTACCTGGGAGGCTGAGACAGGAGGATTGCTTGAGCCCAGGAGTTTGAGGCTGCAGTGAGCTATGACCACACCTCTGCACTTCAGCCTGGGTGACAGTGAAACCCTATGTCTGAACAAAGAAAAGAAAACATGGGAAGTAATAAATTCCAGAAGTAGGTACTTAATAAATCATAGCTATATTCCTGAACATTGTGTGACCTTGGGCTAGTCACTTAACCTCTCTCAGCCAGTTTTTCTCATCTGTGATGGAATACATAGTCATCCCTCAGTATCTTCAGGGGATTGGTTCCAGGACGCTCCCCACCCCACCCCCTTTGGATACCAAATCCATGGATGCTCAAGTCATATAAAATGGCATATTATTTGCATATAACCTATGTACATCCTCCTATATACTTTAAATGATCTTTAGATTATGTATAATACCTGTTACAATGTAAAGGCTATATAAATAGTTGTTATACTGTATTTTAAAATTTGGGTTTTTTTTATTGTACTATTATTTCTTACTGGTTTTTTTTTTTTAAGAATATTTTTAATCCTCTGTTGGTTCAATCTGAGGAATCCACACTTGGATCCCAGGCAGGCAGAGGTCTGCTTCAGCCCTGACTCTTTCACCAGCCACCTCCCTTGCCCAGCCGGGTCACAGGACCACACCCCATTCCGGCCTCCTGCCTCCCAGAACCCTAGCACCGCACCCTTCCACGTCCTGCCTCGCAGCCTAATTCCCCCCACTTCTCAGACTCCCCCGACCCCTCCTGTGAGGCTCTCCAGAGATAACCCCCTTTTCAGTAAGGCTCTCCCTTGGTCTCCGAGAGCTAAGTAATAATACATTTAGGACATTGTCCTGTAGCTCTAACCAGGAATATCTGAAGAAGACAATTCAGAATTCGTTTTGTTTGTTTTGTTTTTGACAAAGAGTCTCACTCTGTTGCCCTGGCTAGAGTGCAGTGGCATGATCATAGCTCACTGCAATCTTGAACTCCTGGGCTCAAACGATCCTCCTGTCTCAGCCTCCCAAGTAGCTGGGACTACAGGCGCGTGCCACCTCACCTGGCCCAGAATTTGTTTTTATTCACCAAATTAATAGTGATTTTAGTGAATTCTTTCACACCTTAAAAATACATACTTTGAGATCTAGGACAAAGAGGGGCAAACCTACTCTGTGCTTAGTATCTCAGCCCCGACCCCATGTTGCATGTAGACGTTCTAGAATGATGGCTAATGCAGTCACTCTGGAAAGTTGAATTTAGTGCCTCTGAGTGGCTTTTGGAGCAACCATGCCTTGACTCAAATACATTAGTGTAGACCGAATTTGATTAGACACCTTGTTCCACTTTTGTTCAACCCAGCAGTTTTAGAAAATGCAAAGTTTTAAAATAGTTCCCTTGGGAACCATTACCCTTAGCAACTAATTACCTATAGATCCTGGGCTAACCTCCATTTCTTTTCCTACCACTTATATATTGAATGTTTATTTTGCTCTGGGAATGGCAGGTACTGTTACCTGCCATTACAACCATTACTTCACCTATAGAACTCTCCTACAAATCCACTTTACAGACATGAAAACTGAGGCTAACAGACATTCCGTAATGGTCACATCGCCAGAAAGTGGCAGAGCTGGGATTTGGATGCAGTCACCTGACTCCACAGCTTGTGTTCTTGATCACTTTCCAATTTACTTGAGCATAGCAGGCGAACGCGTGCACTGGCTAAGAGGTGATGGGGTGGTCTACTGGAGGACAAGGCCTGTCCCTGTCTTATGCTTTCCCTGGGATCCCTGCAGCATACTAGGCATGAGCAGTAAACACAGCAGAATTGTGGTTGTAAGGATAGAAGACCTTTGTGACACACCAGATATGCGAAAAATACTAAATTGCACCTCGTGAAAGAAAGAAACTGGTGGTATGCGAGTCCTCAGCGTTGGCACCACCAGCACAGGCAGTCGGCCTTCTTACGAGGGCAGCTTTTCACAGACAGACCTCTGTTCTAGCTCCAGGAGAACGGAGGCGAGAACAGCCACAGTGCCGGCTTTGTTCGCCTGTGCATGCTGCATCTGTGCACCAGCCTGCGGGATTCAGATTTGTGCCTCCACGTCGTGACATATTACCGCACATCACACCCTTCTGAGGCATTTGTGAACAGCTGTCGTTTTGACTGTCAAATCCATGTATGCCATGTTGCTGCTGTTCATTCTCCCTAAACGCAACTAGCAGAGTTTAAAAGAAAGGTGCAGGCTGAGCTCCAGCACCCATGAGGAAGGCTGGCCTCTGAGTGGGTGGCCCCGGGGTCTCACGAGAGGTCCAGACCAAGGAACTCACCACCCCCAGAGCTTCTGGAGTCTGAATTCCTAAATAAGATGAAAAAGTAATAAGCTGCCGTGCTGGTTCTTTTATTCCTTCAATACAAAAACTTCAATGAGACCAGACTTCTGACCAACATGTTCTGTCCTGTGGGTAAACCCTGTAGGAAACCAAATCCTCATCATCAAAAGGTTGCTGTGAGAAAGGTAGTTACCCCAGTGCCAACACACACTGGAGTCATTTAGCTTCAAAAGCTTGATGATGCCATTGGCACAGTGGAGACAGCTTGGACGCTGGGATCGATGGATTCCTTCATTCCTTCAACAAATATTTATTGATGCCTATCATGTTCCAGGAACTGTTCTAGGCATTGGGAATACAGCAGTGAACAAAGCCAGTAAGAATTTACATTCCAGTTGGGGGGAGAAGCATAATAATCACGTATATTAGTGAAATAGAGGATAGTTAGAAGGTGATAAATGCTATGGGGAAAAATTAAACGGGGAAGAGGGTAGGGAGCATGAGCAGAGAGGAGTGGGGGAATTTGCTCTTCCAAATGAGGCAGTCAGGACAGCCCTCCCAAGCTGACGTAAAGACCTGAGGACTTGAGAGTGAGCCATACGGACAGTGAGGGGAAGAACATTCAAGAGCATCAATAGCAGGTGCAAAGGCCCCGAGGCAGGAGCACACCTGGCGTGTTTGAAGCACAGCAGGGGGCAGTGTGGCTGGAGTGAGAGAGGGTGGATGGGGTGGAGGTGGCCAGTGGAGGTACAGGGCTCAGTAGGAGGAGATGCACCCAGAGGTCAGTGGGGGAGGGTCCAGATTGCAGAGGGCCATATACAGGCTTTTGTGAGGACTTTGGCCTTTTGTCTGAGTGAGATGCAGGGTCCCTGGAGGGTTTGAGCAGTAAGAGCACGATCTGCCTCATATTGTGGCAGGGCCACTTTGGCTGCTCTGTGGGGGTAGGCAAAGGCAGAAGCAGAGAGACCAGATAGGAGGCTTTGTGATAATCCAGACATGATGGTGGCCCACACCAAGACGGGTGGCTGTGGAGGCTGAGGACAGTCCGGTTGAGTTCCTTGACCCAGGGCACCAGGTCCCCAGTACAGAGCTTGGCAAGCACAGGAACGGTTCCCTCCTTTATATTCTATGCTTCCATCTCTGACAGCCACCCCTTGCTTTTTTTTTAGCCACCCCCTTTTGATTGATAACTTCTTACTTTATAGTTTAACAATCATATTGCCATGATTCAAGAGTCGTTTATCTCCTTAGAGTGACTCTCATGATCTATTAAGTACTGATTTTATGAGTTAGCTCTCAGAGAATAATCTTATTTTATTTATAAGTTCTTGGGGCTGCTGTCCCCAGATATAAAAGTCCAACGAAAGGTCGGACACAGAAAACCGCCTTCAAGTTTCTGGGTGCACACATCTGTATTTCAGCAGTAGATTGGCCATGCTGGCTGTGACTTGAGAATTCTGTCCCTCTCAGTGCGGTTATGTCTGCCTGGTTGCCACAGGACCTCCCTCTGATCAGCTCTGGTATCTCCAACATCGGGGGTGAGGCCCAGGGGTTGCCTCTCCATCTACTCTGGGGACCTCATAACTGCCTGGCCAGGGTGCTGCCACATGACATTTGCAAACTGAATCAGCAAACTTTAACAGGCTGTTCACAACTCCTTTGGATTCCTTCCCACTCCCTGATGTGCACACATTTGACTCACGTCTTTGTGGCTGGCCTCCCTGGGTTCCCAGGCCTGCCTGCTCACCAGGGCTCCTCTGCCTTTTACTGCCAGGTGGTCCCTGGCGAGGCTTGTGCTGCACCTTCCTTTTGTTCCCATTTGCTCATCTCCTTTTACCGTTGTCTGTCTTCTAACAAATATCTGCCGACGAGCTGATAAAACTTTAAGGATTCTTTTCTCAGTCTCTCCTACTTTTGGTTATGGTATTTTTGGACCCTGGCTTTACATTAGCATCATCTGGGGACATTGTAAAAATATTATGATGCCTGGACTCTGCTTTCAACCAACGGAATCAGAATCTAGAGGGGGGCCCAGGCTGCAGTGTGTTTTAAAAGCTCCCCAGATGATTCTGATGTACAATTTTGCTTTCTTTCTAAAGTAGACATAAACAGGGCCAAGCACCACAGGCTGTGTAGGCTTCTCATTCACCAAAGTGCTCTAAGGTTCTCTCTAAATGAGGCCTTAGAGAGTCACAGAGATTCAGTGAAGGGGTGGAAACAAACAAAAAAAAAGTTTGTTATATAAATTTAATTCTCTGTTGCATTACCAGAATGCATGGCCTATAATGAACTATGAATTAATAAAGCTTTAGTTTGTAATCCATTTTGAATAGCACAATTATATTTCATTGTATTTTGTATGTGTTAAAAGCAATGACTTGTTAAATATAAATGATTAAAATATAACACAAAATGTTTTTTATTTTTTCATGCATCATGGCTTAAAAAAACCAGAAGCAGCCCCAGCCTGCCTGGGGCAGAGGGGACTTTCTGGAGAATAGCCATGGCCCGGAGGGGAAAGTATAGGGCAGGAATTTCTAGAAGCTGAGTTTTCCTTTTTCTGGCCCTAAGACTCTAGGCAGATTCCTTAATCCGCCCCTGAAAAGATTTTATGATTCTCCTATTACAAAGATAGGGAGACTGAGGTTCAGGGAACTTTAAAAAGATACTTATGTAAAAGTCCTTTGTGTAGTGTTTTAGAGTTTGCTGGCTTTCTCATATGCCACCCCACCCATACACCCATACCCATGTTGGACATAGTGCCAACTAGCCCTTTGTAAACTGTTTCCTCCACTAGTTTGGCCTTCCAAGGCTGCTTTGTCTGGCTGAATCCTGCTCCTCCTTTGGGACTGAGCTCTGGCATCACCTTCTACTGGCAGCTGTCCCTGTCCCATCTTCCCACCCTGTCTTAGTGAGTCCCTCCCTATGTTCCCGAGGTACCTGATGCTTTCCTCTGCCTTGACATTTGTTGCACTTGGAGTAATTCTCTCGCTTGTTTCTCTTCTCCCTTCTCTAGTCAGTTGGCTTCTTTTCTCTTTATTTTCCAATGTTTAGCACAGTGCCTGGCGTATCTATAGATTTAATGTAAGAATTAGATTAAGATTGGGTGACTCAAAAGTACTGCGGTCTCGGTCTCAGTGTTGTGTTATACTGCTATGCGTGTACACACAGGACAATTTATTAACTGGAGTTTCTTTGCTATAGTTTCTCTCCTTTCTATTTTAAACTGGTTGGCAAGCTCTAGCCAAAAGCAGAAAGAGAGGTCAGTAGCGCTTTCTTTGGTGAAAACCTAAAATCTTCAACATCCATAATAATGACACAACATTTTATCAGGCTCTTATTAGTGGGCATTTAGGTTGCTTATAATTTTTCTTAGAAATGATCTTGCAATGAACATCCTTAGTCATTGTGTTAGTTCCCTATTTTTTTCTGTAACAAATTACCACAAACCCAGTGGCTTAAAACAACACAAATTTATTACCAGATAGTTCTGAAGGTCAGAAATCCAAAGTAGATTTCATTAAGCTAAAAATCATGGTGTTGCAGGGCTGCATTCCTCTCTGGAGACTGTAGGGGAGAATCCATTTCCCGGCCTTTTCCAGCTTATAGAGGGAGCTTTCATTCCTTGGCTCATGGCTTCCTTCCACCCTTAAAGCCAGCAAAGTCTGGTTGAATCTTTCCTACGTGAATCACTCTGACACGGACTCTTCTGCCTTCCTCATCCACATTTAAAGGACCCTTGGGATTACACTGGGCCCATCTGGTATAATCTAGGAGCCGCTTACGTTAAGGTCAGCTGATTAGCAACCTTAATTCCATCTTTATTCTCCTTTGCTGTGAACATAGCACATTCACAAGTTCTCAGGTGCTGGGGATTAGAATGTGGACATCTTTTGGGAGCCATTATTCAGCTTACCACAGTCATATCTTTGAACACTTGTATGATTATCCTTGTAGAATAAATTAACTAGAAATGAACTTGCAGGATTTGGGGGGGTATGCACAAAAAAATTTCAGTTGCCCTCATAAAGGTTTGGATTTCCACCAGCACTGTATGTGAGCCCCTATTTCCCTTACCCTGACTGGCCCTGAATATTTTAGTGTTTTAAATCTTTGCCAATCCTACTGTTAAAAATAAGTAAGTACTCCAGAATTTGAAACCTAAACAAATGTCACACGTCCATTTACATTAATAAGTTGATGGAACACAGAAGTGTCCATGATCCAAAAGTCAATTATGTTTGCCTTTCAAAGGACTCATGCAGTACTTTTCATCTGCTTTATCTTTCAAACTGTGTTTTGCTTAGTCTAATACTTAAATAATTTTGCATTTTCTGAGAACCATCAGTTGATGAGTAAAGATGTAGCACAGAATCAATGTAAGGAAAATACCTTATGGTGAACATTTTCTTCAGCAATTCACAAAGTAAGATCTAAATCCATTGATTTATTAATTTACTAATTAGTCCATTAGTATTTGTCATATACCTAATGCATGCCAGGTAGCACCTGACCTCTAGGGATTTACAAAGCAGTAAAAGGGATAAGACACACAGCGGGGGACTTGAGAATTGACTGTACTTGTGTAAAGTCCATCCACTCCAGTTTATGTGACCTAACTTGCTACGATGGATCACCTTTATTTTGGAAAACCTCATGGTTTTAGCTAAATAGTTGGATAATTGATCTTAAGTGAAAAAAGCCAAGCACAGAAAGATAAATATCGAATGTTCTTACTCATAAGTGGGTGCTGAAAAATGTGTTCACGTGGACATAGAAAGTAGAATGATATTTAATGGAGACTTGGAAGGGTGAGGGGGTGGGAGGGGGAAGATGAGAAATTGACTGACGGGTACAATGCACGTTATCTGGTGATAGATATCCTAAAAGACCTGGTTTGACCACTACAGAATCTTTGCATGTAACAAAACTGCACATGTACCCGTAATCATATAATATAGCAATATAACATGGCAGTGGCCAAAACTTTTGTCTGAGTGCAGCAATTTGTCAAGCCTCAAAGAGTAATCTAAAAAACTATCTAAAAAGACAAAAAGACAAATATTGTATGATTCCATTTATATGAGGTACCTAGAGTAGTCAATTCATAGAGATGGAAAGTAGACTGGCGGTTGCCAGGGGCTGGAGGGGAGGGGAGAATGGGGGTTGTTTAATGGGTGTAGATTTTCAGAGTTGGAAAGAATTCAATTGCACAACACTGTGAATGTACTTGATATCACTGAACTGTACACTTAAAATTGGTTGAGGTGATAAATTTTATGTTATGTATATTTTACCACAATTTAAAAAAAAATCTTAAAACAATGGTTATTTTCTAAGCAGTCATGGGAGAAAGTTACTGCAAACACTCTCTGAGTGCCAGCTGTGTTGGACGTTTCCATGCATCATCCTGTTTAATCCCCCCAACAGCCCTCTTAGGTGGGTATTAATTGACCTAGTTTGCAGGTGAAAAAGACTCTGTAACTTGCCCAGAGTCACACAAACTGGGATTTGAGCCCAATTTATCTTTCTCCTGTGTCCTCATGCCTGATAATTAAAGGTGCAGAATTGAGATCAAGTGATTTACACTGTGAACATCACCCAAATATTTTCTAAAGTGGAAATGCCCATATTAAAAATGGCACAGGACACAATTACTTAACTAGAATATGAAAATCCTGGCAACCTTTACTGGCTTCTCTAGATAAAGTTTATTTCACTGAATAATTGGGATTTTCATTTCTTTCTCTCTTTCTCCTTTTCTTCATCCTGTCATTCCTTTCTCATTTTTCCTTTCTTTCAGTGTTAGAAACTGATATCTCAATCATAGTACAACCCATGTTGAGGTAACATAATTAAGTTAGCCCCCGGCCACACCATTCTTTCACGCACAGGACTGGGAAAGATCAGTAAGGGATCCGACAAAGGACAGGCCTCCCTGTTCCTGCCCTGACGTGGGCCCTGCTGATATCATATAAAAAGTCATTTCCTGCTTGGTCCTTATCTCTAAGGCGACTAAATTAATAGCCTTACTTCCTTTACTCATGTGAATGGAATCTGGGAATAAAAGTAAAATCACTTCCTATTGGAGTTTATACTTATGTTCCCTAAAGTTCATGTACTTGGGTGATTTTTCCTTCTCTGGGGACTGCAGATTGTTTGATGAAGAAAAAGAATCCATTGTAAAATATGCCATGCTGAAATTTAGTGCGAATCATGGTTTACCTACTACCCACCTTCCAGTGAATGTATTTCCAACCCATAAACTTACTGAAAATTTGGAATAAGTAAAATCTTACTCATACTAGTATGGAGAGTTTGAAACTAAGGGTGGGCTGTCCTTATAAAATAAATCACTTTGTGTGGCACTTTGAAGATGTCCTATGCAGTGTGGGACAGTGAAAAGAGCACTGGATTTATACCCCCATTTTGGCAACAGAATCCAAGCCTGCCTATCCCAAAGGGAGGCTGTGGCACCAAGTGACAATCATGTATGTGAAAGTGCTCCAAACCATTAAGCAGGTTCCTTCAGGATCCCAGCCTTACAAGCAGAGATAGTGGCACCCAAATCTATGCTCCTCATGAGAGAACCAGGCTGGAAATTGAGTAGCTAACACCAAAGGGGTGACCTCTGAGACGTAACATTTGATCAGTTATAAATGTCCATGTTTAGATGGTCAAATCACTAGTAAACCAAAATTCACTGAAAACTGATTGTTTCCTGTACCCCTTTTTATCATAAATGTTCCCTTTTGTCCCCCAAATCTTTTGGGGTGCCATCTTATTCTTTCATTGCCAAATGCTGAAATATGCAACAGATTGAGCGTGATGCTCGTTGTATAGAATTCAGCGCCTTTTGACTCTCAACTTTTAAATAGAACTGGTAGCTCTTTATTATTCTTCTTATCAACAGGAAGCAGATATGCAATGGACAGAACCTGATGCAAGGCAGCAAGTTTTAAAATTTGATATTTTTTCATCAGACTGTAATTCTTTTATTTTTTGAGTAAGGTTAACATCCAGCTTGGATTTTTCTAAAATGAGGTCTTTGTTTTGCTAATGATAAAATCAATCTATGAAAAGTAAAACTTGATAAGTATAGAAAAGTATTAAGAGAACAATCGCTACCAGTTATTCAGCCATTTTACTTTATGGGAATCCCTGTGAAGTGCTTGGCCTCAGTTCTCTCGCTCAATCCTCAGACAGCCCTTAGGGTAGGCACGAACGTTACTACTCCCTGGTACTGCTGACCGTGTTCAGCACCAAGAGCGAGGTGGCTTGCCAGAGGGCCATGGTAGATTTAAATCAGGGTTATCTAACTCCAGAGCCTTTGTTCTTAATGATGATGGATTTGTTGGTGTTTGTTTCTGGGCTTTTTTCTAAAAATATTACAAATATGAAGGCAGAAAAATGTAGTGGTTAGATTTAAATATTCTCTATACCATGTGAATAGAGTATAGGGGTTATGAGAAAGGGAGGGGTAAGAAAAGGGACCATCTCTTCTCCACTACCTTTTTAATGTACCATCATGTGTCGCTCAATGACATTTTGGTCAACAACAGACTGTATATGTGACAGTGGTCCCATAAAATCATAACGGAGCTGAAAAATATCTGTCGTTTAGCGGTGTTGTAGCAGTCATAATGTCATAGCACAGCACGTTACTCACATGTTTGTGGGGGTGCTGGTGTAAACAAACCTGCTGTGCTGCCAGTTGTATAAAAGTATAGCACGTACAATTAGGTACAGTACATAATACTTGAAAATGATAATAAACAACTATGTTACTGGTTTATGTATTTACTACACTTTTTTGTCATTATTTTAGAGTGTATTCCTTCTACTTATTAAAAAAAAATGTTAACTCTAAAACAGCCTCAGGCAGGTCCTTCAGGAGGTATTCCAGAGGGTGGCTTTGTTATTGTTGATGACAGCTCCATGCCTGTTATTGCCCCAGAAGACCTTCCAGTAGAGCAAGATGTGGAGGTAGAAGGCAGTGATTTTGACCATCCTGACCTTGTATACACCCAAGCTAATGTGTGTGTTTGTGTCTTAGCTTTTAAAAAAAAAGTTTAAAAAGTAAAAAAAAAATTTTTTTAATAGAAAAAAGCATAAAGAATAAGGATATAAAGAAAGAAGAGTCTGGATGCGGTGGTGTGTGCCTGTAGCCCCAGCTACTTGGGAGGCTGAGGTGGGAGGATCGCTTGAGCCCAGGAATTTGAGGCTACAGTGAGCTATGATAGTGCCACTACACTCCAATCTGGGTGACAGAATGAGACCCTCTCTCTACAAAAAAAAAAAATTGGGGGGACAGCTGTACAATGTGTTTGTGTTTTAAGCTAAGTGTTATTACAGAAGAGTCAAAAAGTTAAAAAATTGAAAAAAATATTTTTTCATAAGTTTGGTGTAGCTTAAGTGTACAGTGTTTATGAAGTCTACAGTAGTGCACAGTAATGCCCTAGGCCTTCATGTTCACTAGGCCATCACCACTCACTCACTGAATCACCCAGAGCAACTTCCAGTCCTGCAAGCTCCATTCACGGTAAGTGCCCTATACAGGTGCACCATTTTTTATCTTTTATATAATATTTTTACTGTACCTTTTCTATATTTTGATATGTTTAGATACATATCGAAACGCAATACTTTCCATTGTGTTACAATTGCCTACGGCAGTGGTCCCCAATCTTTTTGGCACCAGGGACCTGTTTCATGGAAGACAATTTTTCCACAAATGGGGGTGGGGGTGGGGTGGGGAGGATGGGTTCGGGATGATTCAAGCGCATTACATTTTTGTGCGGTCAAACCTCTCTGATAATGATAATCTGTATTTGCAGCCACTCCCCAGTGCCTCAGCTCCACCTCAGATCATCAGGCATTAGATTCTCATAAGGAGCGCGCAACCTAGATCCCTCGCACGTGCAATTTACAGTAGGGTTCGTGCTCCTGTGAGAATCTAATGCTGCCACTGATCTGACAGGAGGCGGAGCGTATGTGGTGATGTGAGCCATGCAAGCAATGCGGAGTGGCTGTAAATACAGATGAAGCTTTGGTTGCTTGCCTGCCACTCACCTCCTGCTGTGCCGCCAATTCCTAACAGGCCACAGACTGGTATCAGCCTGCAGCCTGGGGTTTGGGGACTGCAGGCCTACAGTATTCAGTACAGTCACATGTTGCCCAGATGTATAGCCTAGGAGCAATAAGCCATACTATACAGCCTAGGTATGTAGTAGAATATACCATGTAGGTTTGTGTAAGTATGCTCTTTGATGTTTGCACAAAGATGAAATCACCTAATGATGCATTTCTTAGAATGTGTCTCTGTCATTAAGCGACTCATGACTGTATGTCCTCAGGCTAGTGACTCCACCTGATACTCTACTTTTTTGATGTAGGTAAAGGTAACTATAACCCTAGCAGTCTAGTTTGACCTCCCAAGAGGCCCTTGAGAACCTACTCCTACAGTTTTCCCTATGATTTTTGTATGGATCTGATTCTTTATACTTCTCTTTCTGTTTGAAATAGCTTGAGTGGTTCCTCTTTTTGGTAAACCTGTGATCCAGTATCTATTGCCACACAAAACCAATCTAAAACTCAGAGGTATAAAATAGCAACCACTGTGTTTTGCAGCTGAGCCCTAACTGATATAACATATATATTTTATATATATATAAAAAATTGGAATCAGGTACAGGCTTATAAACTTCTTTTTTCAACCTAATATTTCTTATAAACATTTCACAAATTTTAAAATCAAGTGATTACTGATTGCATAATATTTCTTCATATAAATGCAGCAGCATTTATTTTATGTTCCCTTATTATTGAATGTTTAGATTCTTTCCATATTTTTACTTGCATAAATGACTACTTTTTTGATACAGTATATTAGTTTTCAATTGCTACTGTAACAGATTACTGCCAAATTTTGCTTCTCTAATTCTCTTCTTTTCTAGGATTTGAGATTGCACTCTGCCCCACATTCCTTCTTTAGATTTGTTAAATTTGTGCTAAGACAATCAAATTTTGCAAGCTTGGGAGCAAAGGTGACTTTGCCCTTAGGTTAAATATAGTCACCTGAAGCAGAGGCATGGATTTCATTCTGTGTGTGTGTGTGTGTGGTGTGTGTATGTAGGGGAGAGAGGGGCAGTGGAGGGGTGATGTGCCGTGGTCCTCAGGAATCGTGTGTGAGCACAGAGGTCATGGGCAGATAAGTTACAGTGAGATTTTTCTGGCCCAGGAAAGGGTAACGGGGGGCGGAATGTGAGTGTCCTGTCGGACACATTGATCTTCAGGTCAATCAGAAGGGGGCCGGGAACAGGTAGAGGATAGCATATACATTTTAAAGTTGGAGGTTTGGGGCCTCAGAATTGAAGATGTTTCATTTTGTTCTTATAAAAACATCAGGGTGGTGGAGCGAGAAGAAAAAAGAAGGAAGCTGGAGGGAACTGCTGTGATTTCCACTGCGTGTCTTACTCTCTCTGTGGCATCCAGAACCACGCAAGTATTAACCGCTAAGCAACCAGAGTATCTGCTGATGGGCAGGTGGGTACAGACAAGATGACAAGTTTGGCAGAAGTGGCCATGGGACATAAAGAGAGTGATGGCGCCCTGGAGGAGACTCAGAAAGTGTCTCACATTGGCCCAGCGCTGCTCAGAGCACCATGGCGCCCACTTCTTGCTTGGTCTCTGGGGACTCCCTCCACCTCTCTGGAGGCCACCAGGGGCCAATGATGCGTGGGTTCCCTGGTTTGGAATGTTCTGAAGCAGTGGGAAGTAGCTGCTGGAAGGGAGAGTGTTGGTCCCTGGGTTTGGGAACTTCTACTCTGTTCAACGACTGCCTTCCTCCCTGATGCACACTATTTGCTTTTAAAGTTTCCTTAGAAACCACACAGATCATGGTTAACTCACTCTTGGCTCCATTCAAACACATTTTTTTTTGTGGAAGTCACAAGGTCTGTTCCTTTCAGTTGTGGCCTTTTGCTTCTCCCTGCTTTCCCTGGGTTTCTAAAGTGTGATCATTCAAGAGGGCCAAGGCCTCATGTGTCATGCCAAGATTGTGTCTGTGCTCTTGGCAGGATGTGTTGCTAACCTTTGAATACTATGTCTCTGAAAGAGAAGGATGTGCTCCAGTGACACACTTTGGTTAGGAACTTTGTTAGCAGTAATGGGAATAACATCAGCAATACACAGGCCCAATTGTGTGGTGTGAGCAAGCGCCCCTGGCCAAGCTGCGGGGATGCGTGGACGTCCCACTCCTTGGCAGGGAGGGTGCCACAGCACCCCGACCCCATCTTGCAGGCCTTCAGGGGACACTGTCATCTCTCTCACTGCCCTTTCCACCTGCTCCTTTCCTCAGGCTGCTGCGCAACCACTGCTCTCTCCATTTCCAAAGGAAGGGTGGTTGCCTGAGCTCTGGGCCGGGCCACCTGAAGGAGCACAGTGCCCAGGAAAGTGCCTGAACCTCCCTTTGAGTGACTGGTGCTTCCATATGACCCAGCTCTAAAGAGACTGGACTCAGCCCTATGAGCCCAGGGAACTTGTTTAGCTAAAATGGGCTTTGGGCGCAGAATTGTCTGTGTGTTGATTATAGTTACAGGACAGAGAGGTCCCAACCATCATTAGGAGTTCTTCATTACTTGCACAGCTATCATGTTTCAGGCGTACCTTTTTTTCCGAATGAAAATTACTTTCTTTTTTTCTTGGTTACTTAAGTAATATGAGCTTATTGTAAAGAATTCAGAAAAAACAAAAAGGCATAAAGAAGAGGGTGAACTCTCCCTGCCCCCAAATAATCACTGTTAATAGTTTGGAGTCAAACTTTCTAGCCTTTTCCTGTGCATGCACATACATTCATCCTTTTTTTCAAAAAAAAATGTGATTGTACCATTCATGATGTTTGGTAAACCTGCGATCCAATATCGATTGCCACACAAAACCAATCTGAACCTTAGAGGTATAAAATAGCAACTATTTTGTTACATCACATGAATTCTGTGGGTGAGAAGTGTAGACAGTGGGCATGGCTTGCTTTTCTGCTTCATGAAGTCTGGGACCTCTTCTGGGAAAACTCAAATGGCTGGGGATGGCTAGAACATCTGGGGTCTGGAAACATCTGGAGGCTGCTTTCTTCATTCTCATAGCTGGCACCTGGGTTGAGTTAATTGGAATTCTGAGTTTGGTTGGGATTGTTGGCTGGAGTGCTTGCCTGTAGCGTCTCCATGTGGCTTGGACTTCCTCACAATATGCTGGCCTTGGGGTAGTTGGACTTCTTATATGGTGGCTCAAGGCTCTAAGAGTGAATGTTCCAGTGAACAAAGTAAAAGTTGTGTGGTCTTTTATGACCTAGCCTTGGAAGACATATAATGTCACTTCTGCCATTCTATATTAGTCAAAGCAATAGCAAGCCATCTGGATTCAAGGGGAGGGGAAAAGACCCCACTGTCTATGGAAGGAGTGCCAAAGAAGTTGCTGGTGTTTTAAAACTCTGACAACCTTTTATTGTTTTTTTATATAACATGGACTGTATCCTGGGTTGAATTGTGTCCCCCAAAAAGATATGTTCAAGTCCTCACCCTCAGTCCCTGTAAATGTGATCTTATTTGGAAATAGCATCTTTGCAGATATAATTAAGTTAAGACAAGGTTGTACTGGATTAGTGTGGGCTCTAATCTAATGACTGGTGTCCTTGTAAGAAGAGGGAAATTTGGACACAGACACATAGGGAGAACACCATGTGATAATGAAGGTGAACACTGGAGTGATAAATCTACAAACCAAGGGACACTAAGGACTGCTGGCAACATCAGGAGGTAGGAAGAGCCAATGACCCTCCCCGAGAGCCTTCTGAGAAAGCATGGCCCTGCTGACACCTTAATTTTGGACTTCTAGCCTCCAGAACTATAAGAAACTAAATATCTGTTGTTTTACACTGCTATGGTTTGTGGCAAGTACTTTGTTATAGCAGCCCTAGGAAACAAACGCTGTTATCCGTATCTATATAGAGCTGCATTATCATTTCACAGGTGCACAGTATCTACTGATTGCTTAACATCATGTATTTAATCAATCTGAAAATAGGTCTAAGAAACGTAGCCCAATACTTAGCATGAAATTATATTCTGTGCAATTAAGTGAATGGCTCATGATCTCTCATGACTTCGTTTCCTCCACAGAGCCTAGCACAGTTATCATGGCGTCAGTATTCAGTACAGATCAATTAACTAGTCACCACCAACAAAAGAGTATGAGAAAATAAAAAGACTGATCACCTATAAGAATTATATTAAAGGATTCCAAATGTTAAGAATATTAAGGATTTAAAGAAAGTCTTGTCCCTGCTGGAAACCTGCTTGATTAGGTGACTTAAGGAACAGCTAAAAACTTTAGCCTAAAAGCACATTCCGGTAAAACTTCAAATATTTTTAAGTGAAAGTGATTACAGTACAAAAAAGTTAAAATCCATTGTTCTTTACAGATGTAAGACTTCCAGGTCCCCAGCCACAGAAGGAGCTTGAAGCATCCAGGCCTCTTTGCCAAGTGTTAACAAATGATTCAGAAATGTAACCCTGGCAGGCGACTATGGAAACACCCTGTGCATCACAGGCCTCGCGCCTCTTGGTCCTTCCTGCTGTTCCTTTATGATTTCTGGGTTGGATGAGGCCTCCTGTGTTTTCCTTCTTAAGTTCAATTCTTTCTTCTCTTTTCTCGGCCCCATTTGTGACTTCCTCCTCACAGAAGGGCAGACATAGGGCAAACCTGGAAAGGCGCCATGGTGGCCTCCCTGTCTCTTGGGGCTGGAGAGGCAGAGCAGCAGGCAAAGCTGCTACTTCTCTAAGTGATGAGGCTGCAAGCCCTTCTAGGCTTGTCGTTTCTTTTCTTCTATAGACTGAGTCTTCTAATAAAGTGCCTGAAGGAAAAATAAAGCCTGTTTTAATTCTAAGGTGCCTGGCAGTGCTTTTGCCATTTTCAGGAGATCTTTAGGTGCTCTAGACACAACTGTCAAGGCAACTGTTTGGAGTGTGATAAAAACTACTCTCTGAAGTTTTAGTTCTGTTTTCAATACAGAAATCCCAAGTGCTCCACTAGTAGGGACTCATTGAGGACTAACTGATTGGATTGGGTTGAGATCTCCACGTTTTCAGAAGACTTGGGAGCTGGTGTCCTTGGGAAATGCCCTCACAGAGACTTCTCCCTCTCTCTCAGGTGAATGGAAAAGTATTTCCTACCTGGATGGAGAGTTCTTTCTGCAACCCCCTGAGCCTGGATGGTTCTGTGCCTGGATGGGCTCAGGACTGTGCAGGTCTCAGCAGGCTGGAGGTCCTGCCATGGAGACTGTGTGTGTGTTTGGGTAGCTGGGGGGAGACTGTGTGTTCTGCACGTTTGTGCTGCATGTTTCTGCTCCCCTACAAACTATGATGGGTTGCTTGTTTTGCTGCTACGATGTGCCAGCTCTACAATCAATCAGAAAACCAACCTGGCTGAAGGGAAAGATGTTGTTACAGTCACTGTTACTGCCTCCCCCAGAACTAGCCCCTTTGTCTTGCTAACAGAACCTTGATTTTTTTTTTTTTAGAGATGGGGTCTCACCATGCTGCCCAGGTTGGTCTCAAACTCTTGGCCTTCAAGAGATCCTCCCCCCTCAGCCTCCCAAAGTGCTGGGATAATAGGCATGAGCCACTATGCCCAGGCTGAATTTTTTTTTTTTTCATCAGGGAGGACAAACAGATTGATTTTCATCAATCTAGGTGATTGATTTATTCATGGTGTGAGCCTCCTTTTCACCTAGGGCTGACCATATGACTGCTCTGGCAGGTGAGAATTAAGTAGAGGTCTCCTGGGGGCTTGGAGGAGGTTTATACTTTGCCCAATAAAAATGGAATGTGAGACTAGCAACACTCTTGTTTTCTTTTAACTACTTTGAACACAGACTGATGTCTGGAGCTGTAATAGCCATTTTGTGACAGCAGGAAGAAAAGACCAAGGAAGTGACCTGTGAATAAACATGAAGGAAGGGCTGCAGGAGTCTCACAATCACTGGCTCTGATGTCATGGAGCCCCTGGATCACTGGCAGTTCACTGCCTAACTCCTCACTTCTTGCTGTTTAAGTTACTCTTGACTCTGTTAATCATCACTCAGCTGAATGCATTTCTAAGCAATAAATGCATGCTTCTTAAATTTTATACCAAAGTATCCCTATTGCTAGAGGTGTAGTGACCTGCAGCCTGGGGTACAGCTCAAATTTGTCTTCTACCAACCAGAAATGATCTCATATTTTACCTGAAACACATATATATGTTGCATTCTATTATATAATATATTGATGCTTATATTACTTTATAAAATATTTAAATTGCTATCAAGAAAAAAAGTTTAAAACCCTTTCTCCTCCAAATTATAAAATTGCTGCTCTGGGAAGAGGCAGTTTGTTTTTCTGGGCTTTGAGTATAACCTGACACACTGCCCACACCCCCAGGGGTACACATACCATGATTAAAAGAAATAGCAGAGATGAAGATAAAGTGGTAGGTAGAGCGGGGATAATGATGGCCTTGGGGTGTCAGGCTCAGGAATTTGGACTAAATTCTTTTAGCAATGGGACATACCACAGAAGACAGAGTATCAGTGAGATTACGCAAAGCCAAATTTTAGGAAGATTAGTGTAGTGATAGTATTGGAACTGACTGAGACTGGACACGGGAACAGCACGTAAGAGCCTGTCGTCATTTGTCAGGTAGACTAAATTCAGCTTTGAGAGACAGGCACCATAGCACCTGAAACAAAATCGATTTTTATTTTTTACTCAAGAGATAGGAAGTAGCTTGGAAGTCAGCATCCAGTGCAGGAAAAGTGGCACATATCCACTCAGAGTCACTCCTATTAACAATGGCTACATAAGAGACCTCTCAAATTTGGAGGCTTAAAGCAATAGTGATCATTGATTTCCCTCATGAGTCTGCAACGTAGGCAGGGCACAGTGGGAACAACTTATCTCTGCTCCCTACAGCATCAGCTTGGGTGGCCCAAAGGCCATGGGGGATACGACAGCTGGGGTCTGGAATCACCTGCAGGCTTCGCCACTCACACACCTGTTGGCGAATGCTGGCTGTCAGCTGGGACTTTCCGAGGCTGTGGCTGGAAATATGTACACGTGGCCACTCCACGAGGCTCCTGGGCTTCCTCACAGTATGGTGGCTGGTGCTCAGAGGAGTTATCTCAAGTGGTAGGAGGCAGAAGGTGCCTGTTTTTAAGACACAGATCCAGAAATGGGCACAGCATCACTTTTGGCCAGGTAATCACAGAGCCTGTATAAAGGGGGTGGGGACATAGACACCACCTCTCAATGGAGGACCATCGATGGATTCTGGGGTCATAATTTAAAACCGCCATGCATGTCACTGGTCAGAATCGAGTGTCAGAATCACCCCTACTGACAAGGCAAGGGAGGCTGGAAAACGTAACCTTTATTCTTGGTGGGGGGGTGTTCTATGCCCAGCTAAAAATTAGAGATTTATTACCATGGAAGAAGGAGAAAATGGATATTAGCAACAGTTAGCAATATTTGCCACTGGCAGCAAACCACAATTAGGGTGGCAGATATGTTAGCAGAAAGGAAGGAGGTATGAAGAGATGTTGGGGAACAAGAATCAGTAGGATTTGAGATGACTTGGGCTGTGTGTGTGTGTGTTGGTGGATATGGGTATGCACGCATGTGTGCAGGTAGGAAGGGCTAGGATCACTGAGGCTGTCTGGAAACATCTAGCCAGATGCAGAGTCAAACACTGTTGCATTCACTCCATTTCCAAGGCCAATCTGGTACCAGCTGACATTTTTAGACATTAGTCAAGACCAATATGACCCAGGATTATCCTTCCAGAGCTCCGGGCCAGACTCAGAAGAACCTTGATCTTAAGTAAAGCAGACTATAGTTTTCAAAAACGGCCACAGCGGTATTTGTAGTCCTATTTGCTCCTGCAGCACCTTGCCACTTTCCCTTCAGCTTTGTGACTCCTTGATGTGAACGTGGTGGAAGTGGTGGCGTGTGACTTCTGAGGCTGGGCCAGAAAGGTGTTCTAGCTTCCACGTGGCTCTGGCTCTACTGGGACACATACCTTGGGAGTCCAGAGGTATCATGTGATGAGTCCAGCTACCCTGAAGCCACCATGCTGGGAAGGAAGAGAGAGAAGCCCAAGGAGCCCCAGCATTTGAATCTTCCTAGTGAAGGAGTTGAGAACATGCCATCCCCAAATATGCCAATTTGGCACATTGATTATTTTGAGCTGAAGACACTTGAGAAACAACAGATGCAGAAAGGGCTATCTGACATGCCCTTTGTTAACCTAAAGCAGGCTATGAATTGTACCATGAGAAAGATGCCCTCCCTGTACCAGGACAAGAAGAACAGGCTCGGGAAGTCAAACTGTTCTTTAAGTTCCTTGGAGGCTTTTTGGTTCCAGTTCATGTAGACTTCTAGTTTGGAAGTTCAAAGCAGGATGATGCTGACCAGGGTGAGGCCTGGGGCCCGGTCAGGCGCCTCTGACTGAACCAGATGCTTTTCTATGCGGCCGAGGGGATGAAGGAGGGGGCTGGGATGGGGGAACTTCACTTTTGGCCGCCCTTTCGCAATATCTGGATTTCCTTGGCTTCACTGTCGAGCCCTGTAATAATGCTCAGTGCACTGACGCTTGCTCTTGAGCGTTCTCTCGTTTTCTCCCGAGGACTCTCCTCCATCCCTGGGTAACTGATCCCCTCAGTCCAGCCTGCAGACTTCTAATACTCCCCCCAGTTCCTCGAGGGCTGAAATTTGTCTTGTGTGTCATTGCTGTGTCCTGGGAGCTTACAATATTGTCTTACATAGTAGGCCCTCGATACGCTTTTCTTGGATGAATAAATGAAACAACTGCAAGGAAATTTCAAGAGTAAACTAGAGTGACTTTTTTCTTCAGTTTTATGTGGAATAATTTTAGGTTTACAGAAGAGTTGGGAAGATAGTAGAGTTCCTATATAGCTTTCACTAAGTTCCCCCTGATGTTAACGTCTACAGTGACTTTTAAAAAGTAATTTTGTTCCTTTTGGCACAGTTTCCTTAGCGCCACTAGATTCTGCCTTAACCTTTGCTTCACGGTGGACAGTACTCATTTGGAGAAACCATCCTTTTTCATAAGTATGTACCGTGTTTTAATACACTTTTGTTACACGTAAGACATTGCTCCCATTTCAAGAACTAGTAATTATCCAAAAAAGTGTTCTTATAGTAAAAAAAAAAAGACTGTGCTAATTTTGAAGTTCAATAAATTTGTAACAATTAAAAAAAAAAAAGAAAAAAGAAGAACAGGCTCATCACCAGAGACTGGAAGTTGATGCTGCAAAGGAGCCATACAGACAAACTTACCAAACTAACCCTTATCTTCCACTGGCTTTATACCTCCCATCCCTGCACATCTCCTAGTGACATCCCCACAATTTACTGCCCCTAGCCCAAACCCTTTGTCTTGTCATTTCTTCACAAATTTATTATTTCTTCATTTAAAGGTGTAAAAGCTTTCAGCTTTGGCCATTTCTTTGGGTCTTTACTCTCTTGTGAAGTACTCATGTACATATAAAAATTAATAAAATGTGTATGCTTTTCTCCTGTTAACCTGTCTTATGTCAGTTTAGTTCTTAGACCCAGCCGAAGATCTCAAGGGGGTAGAGGAGAACTTATTCTCTCCCAACACCAGCCATGGCACCGGGGAGTGAGTGGGCCTTCACGTGATTCAGCTCCCTGCCTTTAAGCCTTCCAGCTGAGGCCCCAGACCAAGCCACCCCTCTGTGCCCTGTGAATAATTCCTGAACCCATGGAATCCACGAGCATTGTATATGTTTGTTTTATGCCACTAAGTTTGGGGGTGATATGTTATGAAACCATAGTAACTGGAGTACCAAGGAACACGAGGCCATTGTGGGTGACAGGTCTCCCCAAGTCTTGGAGTCCTTCAGACGCAGTGGTTTAGATTCCTTTCAGCAGAGAGGCCAGTGGGAATGAGGCTCTTGGGGAGTTTTATCTCTCTGAATCCCAATCTGAACTAAATGGCTGGGTGCAATCACGGCACCTCAGCCCCCTGCCATCTTCAGCCTTTGCCCTAATTGTACTAGTGGGGACCAAGCACTGAATGTCTGGCTCTGAATCTTCACGGTGACAGCGTTTGGTTAGCATAGCAGTGCGAACTTCAAGCCATGGCTGGGTGTTGAAGCATCATTCCCCTCCTTCCTAAAGAGGCTACGGCAGCCTTGAAAACCTGATGTTTATTTGGAATGGAGCAAGTAGCTGTGTTGTTCTAAATAAAGATTGGATTTTGAGCTCAAGTTCAAACCTCTAACTCTATCAATTCCTGACCATGGCACCCTTGGCAAGTCGTTCATCCTCTCAGAAAGTATTTCTCATCTTTGAAATGAGAAAAGTTCTGTGACTGGAATATGTCATAGGAGTATGAGGAGGAGCAACACAGGGATGTTTAATGAATGCACATCAAAATATCAGCTCCTTCCCCCTCCACTCCTCCTACCTCAGCTGCTCCAGGAGCTGTTAGGAGAAAACATCAGAAAGGATAAATTCTGGAAAGCACAAATTGAAGCCAGCTCAAGGGAGACTGAGCAGAATCCCAGGTCTAGGGCTTTTGCTTTTGGTAGGGCCTCATTTTTATTGAGGAGAAAATTGAAGCCCAGAGAGGTTAAGCAACTCCCCAATCACACAGCTAGTTTAAGGCAGAGCTAGCATTAGTATGTAAGTCTCTGTCACTCTGTCACCTACATCAAGCTGAACAAAGTAGCTCAGGGTAAGGGACTCGAGAGGCTAAAGCAGATGCAGGGAGGGGTGGGATCCGAAGGCTGGTGGAAACCGAGAGGGGGTGGCAGGAGCTCTGGACAGGCCAGGAGGGAGGGGCCAGCATTACACACAGCCATTTCCTTCCATCCAGTTCTGGGTTGTGTGTGCAGGAGCTGAGGAAGGGGCTTCAGCACCACACAGTGGTTGTGGGAAGGCCTAAGAATTGTGAGTCCACAGTGTGAAGAAGTAATCTCAGTCAGATCCGAGTCTGACACAAAGCAAGAAGAATGCCACAGATTTTAAAGTTAGGTTGCTCATTATTACACAAAAATGCCCAGTTTGCTCCCAGACTGGCTGGGCCCCACCTCTTTCCCATCTGCAATTATGGCTCTTTCAGGAGGGCCTTGTTCTGTAGCTGTAGAACATTCCAGGCAAATCAATGCACTATTTCTGGATGTCAGATGAGCTCCACAGCTCACAACTCCTCAACCTTGGCCCATTAATCAAGTCTGATGACTTAATTTATTGTTGAAACGAACATGCCACTTGCAATGTGATCCATCGCAAACATTTCTACTTCCCGAATGCCAGGGGAGTTACCTCTGGAGAAGAGAGAATTAGACCTTTCTCTAAACAAAGGCGTTCTCCCCTTGTGTAACCAGAGACAGGAGGCAGGATCTGAGTGTGTGCTCATTGTCTTCTGTGCTGGGGATGGCAATCATTTCCTCTCTGCCCCCAGACCCTGCTTGGAGAACCCACCCACTCATAGCCCTGCAACACAGGCCTCTCAGTCCCAGCAGCCCTGCCTCCAGGGGAGCAGCGGGTCAGCCCATGCTGAGTGCAGCTGTATGCTTGGGAACAGGCAGCCACAGTCGGTTAGCTGAGGTCACAAAGACGGAGGGGCAGAAGCTGCTGTCACGGGAAGTCATTCTTGATCTGCTCTCCTGAAAGCCCAGAATGAATCAGTCGCACAGCAGCAGTGAGAGGTCCCACTGACCCAGGGAGAAACGATGACAGAGACGATAGCTGAGCTGGCTCCAGATGCTTTCCTGTTGTCTGCATGAGGCTAACTGAACTTCCTGCTCTGGTCCTATAAGATGTCCCTGGACCCTCAGAATAAATTCCTCTTCACTTCTGTGAGCTTGAGGGGTTTCTATCTTTTGCAACCAAACATTTTTCTTGATTAAAATACCGACTCTGGGCAATGCGAGGTAGTGTGGAGACAGGCAGGAATGATTAATATCAGGTAGCTACTTTATCCTTTTGAAGTATCCTCCTGTGTCTTTTATTCCCTCCTACTTATATCTGCATTTATCTAATATTCTATTTCACTTATCAGATAGTTTAAGCACTTAATTATTGGCTCATTATTTAAAACTTGTTCATCTTTCCTTTCCAACTAGGCCAAAAAAACACTGATGTCAAGAACCATGTCATATATATTTTCTGCAACCCCTAACAGTGCCTGAGACAGTACCAGACTTATTTTAGCCAATAAGTATATTAAACATTTTTTGGTTAAATCAGCAAAGAAAGTGAATATGAATCAGGAGCCAGTCTAGTTGTTTACTTTAATAAATGCAGATTTCATTTACTCCCTGCTTCATTCGTCCATTTATCCAGGTGCTGGTTCACTTGGAGAGAAGCTTCTTGTACTCACCCAGGTGTAGGGTGATATGAGAGTCTGGTAAGTAGGAGTACAAAGGAAAGTACACATGTGAGGCTTTGAGGCGTAAACTCAACAGCATTCAGCGACTAGAAGTATTATCGATTGGAAAGGGAAGTTAATCAAAGATGGGAGCGAATCTTAGTATGTTCCCAAGAGGACTCACGTGGTAAGGTTCTGGGGAGGGTGTGGCTGGCCTTAGGAATATTGTAAAGTGCATTTTCCTTCCTTTCAAGGAACATTTTTCTTGAAACAAAACAGTAGTTTCTAAATGTGGGAGTTGAACAAAAGAAATATATTTTCCTTAGGAACAAGATATGTTTTTGTATTTATCAATTGTAACTGACAGTTGCCTGCCAGTAATATATTTTTTTTGGTCTGGTCCACATACAGACACATTTAATGAATCCATGGATCCATGCAGTCTGGCTCAGGTTACACCGGCTGAAACACATTAGGATGTGTGTGTGTGTGTGTGTGCATGTGTGTGTGTGACAGAGAGAGAGAGAGAGAGAGTTAGTTCTGAGTTAGGTATTTGCCTGATAGGGATTATCAACTGGTCAATAAAATAAAAACCATTTACAACAGCCAGCCTTCACAAACGCTAGGTCATTTCCCCTCATTAAGCTTGGGTTTACATTTGTATTTTATTTATGCTGTTGTAGGATTGCCACATTTAGCAGAATGTCTTAAAAGGTATGTTCTGATGGTACTTAAAAAAAGTATGGAATTTATAAACTAAGAAAGAGATTGATTATTAGCTTTTCTCTCTCTTGCTCCCTCATTTTCGGTGCTTTCTTTTACAATTTTATGGTTCACTTTTATTATTTTAAGGCTCCTAAGAGCCAACCAGTTCTAGCTCTAAATTATTTTATTCACTCAATAGCTGGGTAAAACACATGCCTTCTCTTTAGCTAAAGACTGGGAATGTATTTTTTAAGGTATGCTAAGATTTCAAGCCAATTTATGTACAATCTCCAGGGCTCCTTGTAATCGTGTTTAACTAGATTTGTCTACACATTACAAGTGCAGTAAGAGAACAAATGGTCACTTATTTCATTCTTTTCTGAAAATATCGATCAAGAACAGCCTAAGTACCCTTCTGTCCAAGACAATGTCTGAGAAGAATGAGGCACAATCTCTGACCGGGAACTCACAAGCAGAGGCATTCCTGCTTGGATGGAAACATGGTATGTTTTCTTGGGTAAATTCAAAAAACCAATTTTGTTTATCACAGTAGGAGACAGCTTAGGAATTTTGACCTTTGCTTTGGGGAAACTTGCTCAAAAGTGAGCACTGACTGTTGTAAGGGGCACAAAGCTGGGAACAGACATTCCCCAGGAGAGGGTAATACAGAAGTGCACAATGGGTGGAGCCCAAAAGGATGCTGAGGAAGCACTGGAGTTAGAAGAGCAGAGAGCGGGCGCAAGCCTGACCCCTAGTCCCAGGGCAGTGGGGGGTCAAAGAGTGCTGTGGGAGCCGAGGGTGGAGGGGTGTGTTTGGCCAGGTTGTAGGGCACCTGTGAATTCCGTGAACGGAGTCTACCTCGGTCCTCTTCTATGTCCTGTCTGTGTCAAGGGGTAACATGAACCAATCCTGGATAAATATAGTTGCATGCCAACTTATATTTGGGAAGATTAATCTGGCTCCACTGTGTGGGAAAGATTAGAAAGAGAAAGTAGAGGTGGGGGTGGGCCAAGTTAGGAAGCAATTGTCTAGGAAAGGAATGAGTATTTTAGGAACTGAGCGGAGATTGCTGTTGCTCTGGGGTTATAGATTCCAGAATAACACAAGGCTGAAAGGGAGATTTTAAAAATATGGTAAAAAAAAAAAAAAAAAATAGGACCACACCCAGATTTCACTTGGGAGTGAACAAGGATAAATATCTGCAGCGCTAATCCAACTTCCCCCTGGACTCAGCTCTGCCCCCATGCCCCAGCTCCTACTATTCCCTTCTCCTTCCTTTGTTCCAGCTCTGGAGCTTCTCATTTACCATCAATTAACAATCAACAGAGGAAGATCTTCCTTTAGCGAGTGTAGCAAAGGCTGCAAGGCCTGTTGGCAGCTGTTCATTTCTGGGATCTCCTGTCCAGATGGTGCCTCCCTCAAACCATCCTCCTTATCAAAGGCCTCCACGTGGGTGGTGGTTGTTTTATTGAACCTAATCTCTGTTCAGTTAATTGTTGCAATGTAGCAAAACATGTGATTGTCAATGCCAGTTCGTATGTGAAGTTGCTAAGTCTGCTGTGTTAGGAGACAAACTGGGAGACAGCTGCACCCTCACCAGCTGGGACTCACTCATCAGGCCGAGCTCAGGGCGCTCACTTCAGCCCTTTGCAGAGCTTTGTTTGGAGATTTGAGCGCCAAGAAAGCCAACATGTTTAGGTTGTCTATGAGAATTTGTTTTACACCCTGGCTCGGTCCTGGGAACACAGCCTCCCTAGAAACAGAAAGTGGAGAACTTTGGAGAAAAACTCACTTCATGGGTAAAACTGTTTTTCTTTAAAAGCTTCTGGTCATCTTGTTCAAAATTAGGAGAGAAAAACAGATTATGGTTTGCTAGCGTAGGCTCCTGGAACCAGGCATCTTGATTCTTTTTCCTTTATTATAACTCTAAAAATCTTTCAGATGGTGGCAGATGCCTGCATCCTCAACTGAAGTTATTTATGACTGGGCCAGAACACTCTTAGGAAATCGTAAGACATCCCATGAGCATTGACTAAAAAAGCTCATGATGCAACGTTACTTTCGGTTGTAACATGTTTTTTAAATTTTGTGTTTATATCATTTTTTTCCTAAATGTAGAATCTGTTTGGAAATTGAAAAAAAGGCAAGCTAAATACATAACTTACTATCACTGGCTTTAAAAGAAATAAATCAACCAAGGTAATTGGTTTTGAGGGAGAAAGTTAGTAAGTGTGATTAAGTCTCTTCCCTTATCCAAATCCTACCCATCCTTGAGTGTCTGGTTCAAGTGGCTTCTTCTCTGTGACGTCGTCCCTGCGTTAGCACAGCCACATTCACCTCTTCTCTGAGCTGCTATAGAAGTTGTAGTCAGTACCGTACAACTTAGTCCTTCATGGTAAACTGCCTTGTATTATTCACCATGTACACTATATTCACCTGTGCTGTTCCTGTTTCTTACCAGATAGTAAGATATCTTAGAAAGGATCCTGCTAGACTTCTTTTCTCCTAAAAGCCAAGCATACTCCTACAAACACAGGTATTTGATAGACACATTGCATAAAAATAAGCTTCCAAGTGGGGCTTGTTTCAGGAGCCAGATCTAGCTCTGGGTCTTTCCTTTACTATAGGGGGATCTCAGGCTCTGTGTGACCCAGGGCTTGCCACATGGAGAAGGTGTGTCACTATGAAGTCAATAACTTGTCGTTAACAGCCATGGAGTGGCAGTGGACATACTGGTTAAGAACAAGGGCCTTGGGGTCAGCAAACCTGGGCTCAGATCTTGGTTTTCCCACTTATTAGCTATATGGCATTGGACTAGTAATTTTATCAATGTTTAGTGTCCTCATATATAGAATGGGAATCAAAATGGCACCTATTGCTTAGCACTTTTTGAGAAATAAACTAAATTATGTAGAACCACATGTCCCACTTTCCCAGCTGGGTGTGTAAGTAATATAATTCCGTTGGCTATCTCAGTATATGCCCCTTGAGTGCTTATATACCCAGATTAGGAAAGTTTGTAATCCTGGTCCTTCCTTGTCGATCTCCTTCCAGTGTTCAGAAGTGCTTACTTGGTCTCAAGGATCGGTCCTGGATCTTCTCACCTTACTGGGTGTTCCAGGCTCCCCACATGACTTCCATTGTAATCATGTTGCTACCCAAGCCTGATGTTACTACTAAATCCACTGCAGCTTGGGCCATCTAAAGCAGAGCCCCTTCACAGCCATTGTCAAACCTGCAGCCGTTCCTCAGGCCAGGAGGGAGGCTGTTTCTGGGTTGCCAGTGTTGTAACTTCTTAATAGAACTTCCCCTGACTACTTGGGTTTACTTTGGGTCAAGAGGAATAATAAATTCATATATTACTCCCCATGTGCTTATGGAGTCTAATAGGGGAGAATACTTCAGCTGAAAACGTGATCCGGCCCAAGGTAAAAAAGTTTCAATCAGGTCTTTGTGTAGCTGGAGTGCGGTCATTGGGGTTCATGGTCTTATTGTTTGAAAAAGTTAATAACAGGCCAGCTTTCTATATGTTGAAGGCCTATAGGGAGTGGTTCTAAACCCAGAAATATGAACAACAACAACAACAACAAAAATATGCCACTAACTTGCTTAACTACTGGTAGGGGAATCATTATAGATTATATGGCATTTAGGAAAAATATTTCTTTTCTTTAAAATTGGGCGGTTTGTGTGTGTGTTCCAATAGTTAGCCACTGGAAGAATAAGGAGGCATAGCTTTTCCTCACACAGATGGGTGGTCTTGGAAGAAGACCAAACCTGGAATAGTAAGACCTATCCCGGGCCATCCTGTGGAAATACCTTAGTGTTATTCTAGACTGAATTTCTTGGATGGGCAGGCCACGCTGGTGAACTGGAACATATATTTGACTATGTGCCTGAAGCCTTTGCCATTTGCTCTGTGGATAGAATGTAAAAAGAAAATCAGAAGGTAATATCACAATTTGCATGTCCTGACAAACTCCCTGCCTTCTGCTTGGGAGGACAAAGTAGGGAATTGGCAAAAGAATCGTGCAGTAGGAGGACTCAAAGGTTGTGCCTATAAAGCAGCTTTTTGAATCGGGTGGGTGGGGTGAGTTGAAAGCCCCAGAGGCCTGGTCCCAGCCTGTTGGTCTTTGTCACACTGACCTCTGTGATCTTGAATAAAAGGACATGGGACTTAGCCTGAGTTAGGTGACCACTGTGACTGATTTTCTGGGCCTGGCTTGTGTGGATTTGTAGGAGGGTCAAAGTAAGTGCAAATTGTGCATTAAGGTGGTGACTGTGGCAGGAGCATAAACAAAGACCCCACGATGAGGCTTCCAACAGAGAAACTGGCAAGTGGATGCTTCTTTCCCAGTAGCACAATCCACAGGATGCAGCACACACAGCAGTATGTTCCCAAAGTCTAAGAGAAGCCTAACCCCTGTGGGTAGAGGATGGGTTTTTCCTACAGGGAAAGGGTCCCCCTCTAAGAGAAAAATGGAGGAAAATGGCCCTCAAGACAGGAAGCGGAATTAGGAATTGGGTTGTGAATTATATACATTTTGTTTTCCCTTCCCTTGGACTCTGTAAATGGCCAAATTTAGTGCCAAGTTTTAAGTTTTTCTCCCATGTTGTCATGTCCTTTAGCCACCCCCAAATCCTTCACTAGCAGCTATTTATATCTGCAGCCTGTGGGATGATGCTGTGGGGAAATAAGGGACAGAGCTGGTCATGGGGGATGTATTGTCCCATTTTCTGCAGCTGTAACAGAATATCATAGACTGGGTAATTTTTAAGGAAATAAAGTTTATTTGGCTCACAGTTCTGGAGGCTGAGAAGTCCAAGAGCATGGCACTGGCATCTGGTAAGGGTCATCCCATGGTGGAAGGGCAGAAGGAAAATAAGCTTTGGAGACAGAGGAAATCAGGTGAAAGTCATCCTTTTATCAGGGTGCCACTTCCACACTAACTGGCCCACTCCTCTGATAATAGCATTAATCCATTCATGAGAACAGAGCCCTCATGATCTAATCACCTCTTAAAAGTCCCACCTTTTAATACCGTCATAATGGCAGTTAAATTTCAACATGAGTTTTGGAGGGGATTTAAACCATACCAGGGGCATAGCTTGCCCCATATCACCCCTCTGTGAAGCCAGCAGAAAAGCCAGGGCAAGCCAGACAGGAAGGAGCACATGATATAGAGGAAAATGGCCTGCTCATGAACAGGCATATTTATATGTCACACATACAGCAGAGGAAGGGACCCTTGCCAGGGAAGGAGGTGGGCACTCTGTAAGCATTCTCTCCCATGCAGCCCCTCTTCTAGGGAGGAAGTCCAGTACTCCCAGCGCCGGATGACAGAGTTGAAGTCTCACAGCTCTAGATAAACGTTCCCTTTGGATACCCAATTTTTGTTGGAATAGTGAGCCCACTGATCCAGTCAACCCTAATTTCATAGGAATTATTTAAATCTGAGAATCCATTACCTTACCCTATCGTCAAGTCTTGGTCTGGGTACCCTAGTAGATCCAATATCTTTTACTAATTTGAATCTCAAAAAAAGAAGGGAATTGTTGATCTTATGTGAAAATTGGCATGTAAACAAGTGGTTAGGGAAGCATGTTAATGGTATACAAATAATAGGCCCTGGCCAAGCCAAACACATAATTTATTACTGTCTTCCATTGGAACAGGGAATAGCTCTTAACAGCACAAAAAACTGTGCTTCAAAAGTGAACCAATATTTTTACATGTATAGACTGAAAACTGCCAATAACTTCCAAAAGGCAAAAAATGAAACAAAAACAAAACCAAAAAATCCCTTAATTTTCCATGGCTATGTGGTGCCTTACATGCTCCTGCACACCACATGCACGCATTGTTGGCATTGCCAGTGTTCCAGCCCCTTCTGTTGTACCCTCAATGCTCTCAGAGCCTGCTGCTCTCCTTTAGTTCACTTAGCAGTTAATATTATTGCTGTTGAGAACACCACCATTTATCAAGAGTGGACAAACACAGCACCATTGCTTTCTATTCATGTGGTCTGTGGTAGAGGCTGCAAGTTGTTCCCTATATCTATACTTCCATTTTTGTGCGCACTAATAAAATCCCCAATATTTTTCTGGGCACGTGACCATCTAGGGTACAGTTTGAATTTTCGTGCCTCCCTTGCAGTTAGGTGTGGCCATATGGCCACATTCTGGCCAGTGGATTGTGAAGAGATGTGATGAGTCCATCAGCCAGGTTGTGTCTGTAAAAGGAAAAAGTATACCCTCTTTGCCCCTTCTCCTTTTATGGAAGAAGTTGTGGAAGAAGGCAATCCCCTAGGGAAGCCAAGTGGCAAAATGAAGGGAACCTGAGTTTCTGACACCGGTACCCAGTGTCGGAAGCTCCCAAACAGTCTTGTTTCACAGCACAGTGTCTCTGTAATTTTTTCATGTTGACCTTAGGCCAAAGAAATGCCTAACAATTTGATTTTTAAGTAGTTGTATCCAAACAATTTGCTATATTTTTATGTGCTAATGACTTAGAAGTCATTTGAAAATCTAGTACAAATAAATCGAAAGAAAAAAGTACCCTTTTTCCATTCTTAAATAACCACAATCACTTACTAGTGGGATGTGTGCTCCTGTTGGGCACTGCACAACTTCTCAAACCTTGGGATCACATTGGGCAACAGTACTATCATTTATACTTGCATTTCATCAGAGCAACCATCAAAACCCCCACTTTGCAAAGGTGTGATATCATTAAAGAGAATGTGACAAGATCTAAAGTTTAAACTATGAACTACCTCAAGCTAGTAGTTCCCTCAGTGTCTGATGAATGTCAAGTATCACAGTGTTTTCTTCATGTAAAATTTACTGTGGTACCCTGCTGTGCCTCAGTGCATAGTTTGGGAACCACCTTTGTGGGGCAACTACAAGAGCCCTGGACTACTTATACCTCTTATGTAAGAGAAAAATAAACTCCTATTGTCTTTAAACCACTGCAATTTCAAACCTGTAAGAGTAGACAAACACCAATCCTATCTAATAGATGGTTTAAACCATTAAAACAAAAAGTAAAGACGTGACTAGGCACTTTTACTTGAAAGTTACACACACACACACCCCCGGCCCCCTGCCCTGCAGTTGCCTGCTGACCCCCAGGCCACCCTCTAGGTTGTTTTCCTTTCCTTCCCGTTTCTGTCCTTCTGCCTGGTCGTTTGTTCCATTTCACTAGCTGCTGGCTCTCAGGCAACTGTCCTGCCAGACCATGTTGCCTTTCCCTTCTGGAGACTGCCTGTGCCTTGGCCCTAGTGGTACATTGTGGAAAGGGCTGCAGTTGCTGGTGTGGGAAATGCGATGGATTGTGTGGAATACCCTGAGGCATGGGGACTCACACCAGCATGCCTTCCTCACTTAAGAAAAAAAATTCCACTCCCCTTCAGGGAGCAATTAAAGAAATGTTTAAACTATGGTTACAAAGCAAAACTTTTGGTTCCACAATAGGCTGCATCCTCTAAGCCTGAGTTCCCCAACCCCTGGGCTGTGGACCGGTACCAGTCCGTGGCCTGTTAGGAACCAGGCTGGAGAGCAGGAGGTGAGCAGTGGGAGAGCAAGCAAAGCTTCATCTGTATTTACAGCCGCTCCCCATCGCTCGCATCACCGCCTGAGCTCTGCCTCTTATCAGATCAGTGGCCGCATTAGATTCTCATAGGAGCACGAGCCCTACTGTCAACCGCGCATGCGAGGGATCTAGGTTGCGCACTACTTATGAGAATCTAATGCCTGATGATCTGAGGTGGAGCTGAGGCAGTGATGCTAGAGCACTGGGCAGCGGCTGCAAAAACAGATTATCATTAGTGGAGAGGTCTGACTATACAATAAATGCCCTTGAATCATCCCAAAACGATCCTCCTCCACCCCTGGTCCGTGGAAAAATTGTCTTCCATGAAACTGGTCCCTGGTACCAAAAAGGTTGGGGACGGCTGCTCTAAGCCACTTTAAGAGATACATTTCAAAATAAAGAATTTGAAGTACAGAGAATTAGTCAGGCATGAGAATTGCTGGACCTTCAGATAAAGCAAGCACCTAAAGCCAAGCTCCTGGGGAGTGCCCAGCAGCTCATGAGCGTGGAAAAGAAGCCTTTTCCTTCCCAGTGTGGACCTTCCAAAGTGAAGATGCTGCTCTAACATGACTTCTACTGGCCCAGGGGGAAGATATGCCCAGTTATTGGAGTCTGCAAAACTAGAGTCAACCAGAGCCCTTCTGACTCCCACAGAGAAGTTTCCTCTCCAGTTCTTAAGGCAAATTGTAATGATCACCACTTTCCTTTTGAGGTAAAGTAGACCTGCTCTTTTCTAGTTGATTTCTCCCAATGTCTTTGAATAGTTAGAAATTCAAATGAGATAGTAATCCGTTCCCCCGATGCTGGCCATTAAGGCCAAATGGGGTATTTCAAATAGATGTGTCAGTGTCTGTGCAGAAGTTGAGTCCAGCAGAAGGCGTTTCATTTATGCCGTTCTAGAGGGACAGCCTTTCTAGTAACTGAAATATTATAGTTGAGAGCCCCACTCTGGATCACTTCCCCAGACCCCTTTCGTTCCAGTGCCACTATTCACCAGAGCGTAAGTCAGGTCACTGGTTTCTTTTGAAGAGAGACTTGGCAGCAGATCAGGCCTGTCTTTCTAGGCTGGATACATGTGATCATTGTCTTTGATCACAACTCCCAGCAGGACTGCGGGTAATGCAGGTGACATGGCTTTCACCCTGTTCAGTAATCCCCTGCTTCTACCTGGCGAGCTCTCTTCCAACCATACCCCCGATCTCTGGTCTTTATTCCAAAAATGCAAACTTACTTAAATATCAAACTAAACAACAGCAAATGGGAAGAAAAATATACTTTTTAAAAAGTTACAGCTGGGCACAGTGGCTCACATCTGTAGTCCCAGTACTTTGGGAGGCTGAAGCAGGAGGATGGCTTGAGCCCAGGATTTCAAGGTTACCAGGAGCTACTATCAAGCCAGTGCACTCCAGCCTGGGTGACAGAACAAGACCTCACATCCAAAAAAAAAAAAAGTTATGGTACGTTTCCAGTCGAAGCACTTTTTTCTCAGACATTCCCCTGCTTTGGCATCCTGTCCACGCAGATGGCACTTAATCCACTGTTTGTTTACTCGTCTGTCTTCCTCACCGGATCCTGAGCTCCATAAGGGCAGGAAGCACGTCCCGGTTCCCTCTTGCCCAATGCCTGGCACTTGGTGAGCGATCAGCAAGTGTTCATTTGATGTGAATTCTCCCCCCACTGGCGCGAGTCAGTGAAAGCTACAGAAACGGGGACGTAAGTGACGTGAAGTTCAGCCTCTCCGGTCCTTCTCACTTCTTTTCTCTCCCTTCCCCAGATGTGCTCATCTCTCTCCCTGTCCCAGACGCACAGCCAGCTTTTATAAATTAGGGGAATAAACACCTAAACGTTCCACGCTCGGCCACACTCTGAGCTAGATTCGACCTCGACCTTTGGCTACCAAGTGCTGGGCACGGGCCCGCGATTGGGGGGTAGGCAGGAGAGCTGTGCCGTTTGTTAATGGGCTTGTGGGCACTCAAACAATGTCTCCTTTCGGCTACTGTGGTCGATGTCACTAATGTTCTCCTTTACCTTCTGGTACACAGAGAGTTATCCTTCTCTGCCCTTTTGAAGTTAGATGCAGCCATGTGGCTTGCATTGGCCAATGAAATGTGAGCACAAGAATTAAAAGCTGGTGTGCCATGTTCCATACAGTTCCCCCCCAATCACGGTCACCGGGGCAGCGCATCAAAGTGTGGTTTAGATAGAGGTGCTACAAGATTGAAGAATCCTGGATTATTGAGCTGTCACATGAGGAGAGTCACCCAGATCCACAGTGGGCTTTGCATGTGCAAGAAATATGAATAAGTATTTGTTGTTTTCAGCCACTAGGAGTTTTGGGGATTGTTGCTAATGAATATCTTGGCCTATCCTGATTGATAGAACTACCTTCTATACTTTTCTCAGTCTGTTCATGATATTTCAATTGTTTATTAATCATAAGATGCCCTGTGAAAGCAAATGTCAGGCTAGTGCCTTTTTTATTATGGTCTTTAATAAATGTGATGGCAACATATTACTTTCAAAATTGTTCAAAAGGCTTCACTTGTGAAATGTGCCAGAGGGGATTGATCTGCCCCCTAACTATACCCATGCCTCCCACATCCCTTCCTCAGATGTCTGGGCCCTGCACACATGGTGGCCTGGAGCTGCCAATGTCAGCCTCCACAACTCCAGAATCAGCCTTCCTTCTGGTCCTCCTCCCATCTGAGCTGCCTCCACCTCAGCATACTCTTCTCAGCTGGGTGTCTACAGAGGTGCTGGGAATTCATCTGGATGTGAATAAGTTAATTTCTAGCACTTGTGAAATCAAAGCCCACAGATAACAAACTGCTCTCCCTTCCTGGACAGCTGGCTTCCCTGAATATGCAGAAGAGATCTAATCCTCAGTGGCCGCTTGGCATTGGCTAAGTCTGGACCCACAGACATTTTCACTGTGAAAATTACCGGATGATGATCATGAGGCTTAATGAATAAAGCATGACAAAGCTAACAATTTTAACAACAAAGTCAACAGTTTAACCCAAGGACACTGACACTATCTCTTATAATTGGTTTGATTCTAACAAGAAATGCATGGATAACATAGGGAGACTGGGCTGTGCCTTTGAATGGATGCTCTACATTTGCTGATATAGGAGAGCAGTGGGTTTGCAATAAATGATGATAATGATGTGAGTCTGTTTCCATTTCTGCCCCAGGCTGAGTTCTCACTCTGGAAAATTACAAATATATTCTTGATAGTCAGATGTTCTATGTTAAAATTCAAAGGGATTTACCTTCAGGAATGTAGATGATGGGGTGAAAGTTGCAATCTACTATGGAAGGAATTTTAATCACTGACATTTTTGTTTACGTTAAGTCATCAATATAATTTTCTGTTATCCACTGTATAAGAAGTCTTCCTTAACTGATCCTGGGGATTGGGGTGGGAAAAATTACAGTAAGTTAAGAATAGAGTCTGGGCCTTAATAAATGGAGACACATACCATGTTCATAGATTGGAAGATTTAATATTGCTAAGATGTCAATTCTCCACAAAATGATCTATAGGTTTAACTCATTGCCAATCAAAATCTCAGCAGGCTGTTTTGTAGAAATTGACAATCATGCTCTCAAATGTATATGAAAATGCAAAGAAACTAGAAGAGCCAAAACAAATTTGAGAAAGATGAACTAAGTTGGGATACTTATACTCCCTGATTTCATGATTTACAATAAAGCTCCAGTAATCAAGAGAGGTTGGTATTAGTGAAAGGATAGACATATAGACCATTGGAAAGACTCTATTCTTAACTTGGGTCCATATATTGTTAATTGTTTTGACAAAGGTGCCAAGATAATTCCAGAGGGAAGGTATAGTCTTCTCAACAAATGGTGTAGAAACAATTGGATATTAATATGGGGGAAAATAAATCTTGATCCTCATCTATTACACAAAACTCAACTTGAAATGGATTATAAGCCTAATCATAAGAGTTAAAACTACAAAACTTCTAGAAGAAAAGATGGAAAATCTTTGTGATCTTTGGTTAGGCAAAGATTTCTTAGATAGGCAACAGAGGCGTGAGCCATAAAAAAAAAAAGATACATTTTCTAAGCAAATTGTTGCATGTTCATAGAAAGGAGTACTACTCAGCATTACCAGGAAACAAACTACTGATACATGCAACAGTATGATGAATCTCAAAAGCATGATACTAAGTGAAAGACGCCAAATGCAAAAGATTGCATGCTATGTTATTCCATTTATAAATGAAATTTTAGAAAAGGCAAAACTATAGTGATAGAAGGCAGATCAGTGTTTGCCTGGGGCCAGGCGCAGGGCCTCACTGCAAAGGGACACAAGGAAACTTTTTGAAAATATGCCTTCATTGTGGTGGTGATTACATGACCATATGCACTTGTCAAAATCCATCAGACTGTGCCCTAATGTGCAGAAAAGAGTTAATATAGAAGGCCTGAGAATGCTACTCTTAGAAAGGCCTGGTTGCAAGATTGGCCCTTGGCTGATACCTGAGAACTTGGATTTCTGGAGTCTTCTCACTATTCCCTAATTGATGAGGGTGGTTTGCTGTGCCTACCTGTGTAAGCAATGTGCTTTCCTTCTGCGAGTCTGGAATTTTGGTGCATGTTAGGCAAGGGTGCCTAGGTGACCAGCCCCCAGTTAAAACCTTGGGTGCTGAGTCTTTAATGGGCTATCTGGGCAGAAACATCACACACATTGTATTAGTATCCTATGGCTGCTGTGACAAATTACCCCAAACTAGGTGGCTTAAAACAACAGAGATTTATTTTCTTATATTCTAGAGGCCAAAAATCCAAAATAAAAGTATTGGTAGGGCTGAGCTCCCTCCAGAGGCTCTAGGAGAGATTCCACTCCTTGCCTCTTCCACCTTCTGGTGGTTTCCTGGGCATGTGGCTGCATCATTCCAATCTCTGTCTCTGTGGTCACATTTCCTCCTCCTTTTCTCTGTGCCTGTGTGTCTTTTATAAGGACATTTGTCAATCCAGGATGATCTCTTCATTTTGAGATACCTAATTACATCTGCAAAGATTCTTTTCCCAAATCTGGTTACATTCACAGGTTCTGGAGACTAGGACATGGATATATCTTTTGAGGGCTACATACACTACACATCACACACATATTGCTGCATTTTTGTTGCAGGGGAAACAGTGAGCTCTGCACGACTCCTGATGGGAAGGAGAGAGCATAAGAAAGCCTGCACAAAAGAAAAGAAAAGGAAGGAAAGAAAAGAAAGGCTGCAGATGGATTCCTCTAGACTCCACCTGTTTATTTCCCTCTCATGATCTGGCTGTGTCTCCTTACTACGTCCCTGTACTAAGTTTTAACCTAAAGTACTTAGCTTAGGATAGAACCATATGCTGAGTTCTGTGAGTCCTTCTAGCTAATTTCTGAATGTGAGGGTGGTCTTGTCTCCCCCCAACATGACACATCTTAAAATGGGGAATTTTGTTTGTTGCATATAAATTATACCTTGATAATGGCAATTAAAAAAATCGTGAGTGGGGTGAAGAGACCATGTGCTGGCCCTTCACAGTAATTCCATTTAGTATAATTGTGACTAAACCCTCAACACCTTGGCTCTTTGTTCTGAACTATAAAATTCCTAAACCCCTGCCCCTGAATCCTGCCCAACCACCCTATAAACCACATTTGAATATTGTATTTATTGCTTTGAATTATATACGTTTAGGCATTACTATTTTAGGATATATTTGCCAAGGACTTAAAATAAAAGAAATGAACCCATGCTCCACCTTGCCATTTTGGATACTAGGCTATTGGGAGAGAAAACCCAAAAGTGGCCTGCAGTGGAAGCCAAGGTTACTTCTTGGGATATGGCCCAGTTGGTTCCTCAAGGGTGTCTCCGAGAATTTCAGCTTCTTAACTCCTGAACATAGGTGGGTCCGTTCTTCAGCTTGGCAAATTGTCTGGCTTTGAGGCCTGAACAATGCCTAATAAAACTCCTTTACATCCAAGAGTCAGATAGTAATTCCTAAGCGAGGAAAGCCCCTCCAATAACTATGGCTCTACTAGAAAAATGACCATCACCTGAGGCAGAGCCCTAGCATTGACAGTCTTAGGAGATTTTTAAATGCAAGGAGATGCAGAATTGGAGGGGTGATGAAGGCTCAATAATCAAAGGCTGAAGACCTGAGGCGCCTGTCTGGGCATCATACAGGCAGGGGAATATGGAGGCACGAGCTGGGTGGAGGCCAGCGGCTCCAACACAGAGGGCAGGCAATGGCTGGGGGGACTGGTAGGGGTCGCTGGGAAAACGGCCATGGTCTAGCAGGCTTTCAGAGGCTGCTAATGCTGGGATTCTAGGAGGCTCTTCTCACTGTCCTTTACCTCAAACACTGCTGGCTGAAATGAAGAATTTTCCTAAATAGTAAAGGGGACTGGCAGGATTGGGGGGGAAACCTCATAGAAATGGTTCCAGGTGCCATTTGGGCATTTTTTGCTTGGGCTTTGCAATCTCTATTTGGCAACCAATTATTTTACATAAAATGTAATATGTGTGTGTATATAATTTATTACATATAATATAGGGGATGAATATATTATTTACCTGTATATGGCATGTATAATCAGAATTATGAGGCTCAAAGTTGTTTGAAAATCATTTAAAAATAAATGTTTAATCCAAGGACTATCTGAAATTTTAAGAAAGCTTAAGATATTAGAACTTGTGTTTTATTTGAACCCAAGACTCAAATCCTTGTTGCTTTTTAGTCAAATCCAGCCAACATGTCTCAATTCCCAGAGGCAGATGATGTCATTTAACAGATTTTTCAGCTGTTTGTGCTTCTTTCAGACACGGTTCTGGCAAATGCTAGAGTCCAGAAACCAAAGGGAAAAGGGGAAGAGAAAAAGAGAGGCAGAGATGCCTCAGAGGCAAACTGTTCTGTGGGCCTCATTGGGCATTTTTCTTTGCTTACTGAAAAACCAGTCCTCAATTCTTACTAAAAAAGCCCTCCATTCTTACTAGTACATAATCGTCAGGTCGACCCTACTGAGCTCAGCTGAGACGACCAAACTACAAGCAAAGACTGGGGATTGACTTCAACTCAGCAAGGATTTATTGAGTTCCCTCAGTGTGCTAAGTGCTGGGGTTACACAGGTGAATGAGCTATCCTTGCTCTCAAGGGACGTGTGATCTATTTAAGGAGAACAAAGTGTAAAGGAGAAAGAATACTAACAATTACTGAGGACCTACTTCATTCGTTCATCTAACTAAAACTTTTGAGTGTCTGTTATGTGTCAAATATTGTTCTAGGTGCTGGGGATTCTGGGATGAAAAAGACAGACGTGGTCCCTGCTCTCATGAACATTTCATTCTAGTGAAGCAGACAAACACGTTATAAAAATGCTGGGCTGACTTGTGCCTTCCCAAAAAGTTAAATATAGAATTACCATGTGGTCCAGCAATTCCACTTCTAGAATTGAAAGCAGGGATTCAAACAGATATTTGTGCCCTGATGTTCACAGCAGCATTATTCAGTATAGCCAAAATGGGGGAACAGCCCAAATGTCTATTGACACGTGGATGGATAAACAAAATGTGGTCTGTATATACAATGGAATATTATTCAGTCTTAAAAAGGAATGAAGTTTTGATACACGCTACAACACAGATGAACCTTGATAACACTATTCTAAGTGAAATAAGCCAGACACAAAAGGACAAATATTGTATGATTCCACTTATATGAAGTACCTTAAGTAGGCAAATTCAAGGAGAGAATATATAATAGAGGTTACCAGGGGCTGGGGAAAGGGGTAAATATGGTATTACTATTCAATGGGTACAGAATTTTAGTTTGGGAAGATGAAAAGCCCTGGAAAAGCATAGTGCTGATGGTTATGCCACATTGTAAATGTGCTTAATGTCACTGAATGGTATACTTAAAAATGGTTAAAATAGTAAATTTTATTAATATGTTATGTATATTTTGCCACAATAAATAAACAAAAAATGCCATGCTCATAACTTAAGGAGGGCAAGAGGATGGCTGGGTACTGATCTTAGATTTGGTGGCCAGGGACGGCCTTTCTGAGGAGGTTTCATCTAAGCTGAGATCTGAATGTCAAGAATGAGAAGCAAGCAGCAGAAAATCAGAAGGAAAAGTGTTCCTGGTCTATGGAACTGTTAGAGCAAAGACCACAAGGTGGGAACAGGCTTGGACCACTTGAGACACAGAAAGGAGACTGGAGGGTGGAGGGAACTGAGGGATGAATGGTCAAGACAGAAGATTTGAGATGTAAGCAGGGGACTTTTTGAAGTCAGGGTGAGGGTTTGGGCTTTATTCTACTGTGATAGGAATTCATTGGCAGGTTTTAAGCAGGCAAGTGACATGATTTGATTCACAAGATCCCCGGGGACTATGTGGATGACATTGATAAGAGGAGACGTGAAAACCAGACACGTGTTTAGAAGCTATGAGCATGGTGTGGGTGTGCAAAGATGCTGGCTGGGCCCAGAGAACTTGGGGTGGGTTAGGAGGAAGAATCAACAAGACTTGCTGATGAGCTGAACACGGGGACAGTGTGAGCGAAAACAAGAATCTAGGGTGGCTCCTAGATGTTTCCGACTGAAGCGGCTGAGTGGATCGTGGCACCAGTGAGTGAGGCGGGAAGTTGAGGGGAGGGGCAGGTTGGAGGCAGGGCGAGGAGTCGAGAGTTCTGTTTAGGCCAGGTTAAGGTTGGATTGTCTATTAGGCGAGAAAGTGGACGTGTTGAGTAAGCAGTTGGATATGCAAGTTGAGTTCAAGGAGAGGACAGGGATAGGATACAACTTGGAAGTCCACAGCATTTGGATGATATTTACTTAAAATGATGGGAGTGGATGTGATCACAATGGGGAGAAGTATAGATGGACCGAGCCTGGGCCCCTCCCGCCATGTTTCTTTCTAAGTCGTTAGGCACCTACACACGTTCCATCTTAGACTTACACGAAGTGGGAGGACAGCAACTAAAATAGAGGTAGGATTAGGAGACAGAAAAGGAGGAAATACATTCTGATTGGGGAATTTTAGAGGGATTCATGGAGGTAGAATTTTACCCGGGACTTAAGTCATAGATAGAGGGACATTCATGAGGAAGAAGGCTAGCAAAATTGTTCCACATGGAAGGAGTAATATGAGCAAAGACCCAGAGTTACGAGTTTAGACGTTTAAAAAAAATTTTTAAGTTAAAGAAAGATTTAACTTGAAGGTCTTAGAAAATGTAAAGCTATGCTTCTCACAGTAGTGTGCTATGTACCAAAAACACATGGGCCATACAGTAATTGTCTTCCTGGAGGTCAGTTTTGCTCAAATTACTTAGCTTTTTGACATAATTTTAACTCAAATTGAAAACAATATTTTTAAAAAATTTATTATAAATATAATTATATATTATATGATATATAATCATATAATATATAATATTATAAATATTAATTATATATTTTCTTTAACCCAAGATATCCAGAATATTAGCATTTTAACATGTAATCAGTATAAAAGTTATTGAGATTTTTATCAATTTTGACCCTTTTTAAAAATTTTATCATTTTTTAAGTTTCTTCTTCTTTGAATTGTGGTAAAATACACATAACTTAATATTTAACCATTGAAAACAATACTTTTATACTGCAATAAATATAGATGTATTATGGAGTATAATGCAACATTTGTATAGATTTTACAGGTGTTTCAGGTTTTGAATGGCTTCTTCTGGCTGTACACCAGATTTCCATCCATATATACATCTACTTTCTTCTATTGTTAGGGAACATTTCATTGAAAAAGTTTGAGAATGACTAAATTGTAGATGACAGATGACATCCCTACATAGATGGTTATCTCATAATTCCTATATGAGCGTTCTTTTCCATTTGATCCATATATCATAAACATGATCAGTTTTCAAATTATTAGAGGCCTCCTCTGAATTTTACCTTGCCTTTCTCTGTATTTCCAAGTTAGTACCTCTAAGTGTTCACCCAGCTTTTTGGTCCTAATGATAATTATAAGGTCTTCATGAGACCTGGTAGTGGCAATGGGTCAGTTGGCTCAATTCAGAGGCAGAGGCTTCGCTCAGTCTTGCTCCTTCTCCCACCTCAGAGTATCCTGTGGTCCCAATTGACAACCCTTCCCTGATCTAAGCATTTTTTTAATTTGAAATTTTAATGGAGATAATTGTAGATTCATATACAATTTTAAGAAATAATACAGAGAGATCCTGCATATTCTTTGCCCAGTTTCTCCCAATGTAACATTTTGCAAAACTTAGTATAATGTCACAACCAGGATATTGACATTAATACAATCCATCTATTTTGTCCGGGTTTCCCCAGCTTTATTGGTACTCACGTGTATGGGTGTGTGTGTATGTTCTGTGCAGTTTTATCACCTGTACAGTTTTGTGTATCCACCACCATGGTCAAGATACTGACAGTTCCAACACCACAAGGACCTCTCATGTTGCCCATTTATAACCACCCCCACCTCCTTCATCCCATATCTATACCCTGGCAACCACTAACAAATATGTCCTCCATTTTTTGAAATTTTGTCATTTCAAAAATGTTATATAAAGGGATGTATCCAGTATGCATCCTTTTGAGATAGGCCTTTTTTGTTCATAATATATAATAGTATGATTCCATTTTTTGATATTTGCTAATAACTTTTAAGCCTCACTTTTCTCTCTTCCCCTTCTGCCCCACACCTGCACAAGCTGATAAGAAGGCCTGGGTTCTCCTTCTCTTGGCACTGGCAGAAGATTCAGACCATGTGAGCCCTAGCCTGCCCATGTGCAGGAACCCTCACTCTATCCCATACCCTAATCACAATAAAAACCCCAAGCAAGTTTTCTTTCCCTGCTCTCTCAGGCTATTTTGCACCTGTTTGAGAAGACTGCCCAGCTGTCCCCAGAAAACCTCATTATGTGAATAGTAAACCTCTTCCTAGCCTCTCTATGTACATGTAGTGTCATCAGTACTGATATTCGAACCAAATTTTGGGTGGGAGTCCATCCTATTTCTACAAGAAGGCTACTACAGCGTAATTGCCTAGATAATCATCAAAGTTGTTGCATGCATCAATAATTTGTTCCTTTTAATTGCTGAGTAGTATTTCATGGTAGGTATGTGCCACAATTTGATTACCATTCACCTTTTGAAGGACATTTTTGGCTTTTACAATTTTTCACTATTACAAATAAAGCTGCTGTGAACTTTATGTGCAGGTTTTTGTGTGAACATCAGTTTCATTTCTCTGGGATAAATGCCCAGGAATACAATTACTGGGTCATATGGTATTTACATTTTTTTTTAAGAAACTATCAAACTCTTTTCCAGAGTAGTTGTACCATTTTATATTCCTATCAGCAGTGTATGAATGATCCAGTTTCTCTGCATCCTCACCAGCATTTGGTGTTGTTACTAATTTTTATATTAGCTTTTCTGATAAGTGTATGGTGATATTTTGGTTTTAATTTGTCTTTCTCTAATGGCTAATAGTATTGAACATCTTTTCATGTGCTTATCTGGCATCTGTATATTCTCTTTGGTGAAATGTCTCTTCATGCCTTTTGCCCATTTTCTAATTGGAGCCATGCTTTTTAAATAATGGGTTGTGACCTGTTGTGTACTGATAAGTACTTATTGGGATATGGACATAGCCTGAGCTGTTTAAATTACCCTTGCCTGTTGTGAAATCAGTCTTGAAACAAACTCAGTTGAAGAAGGAGGAATAGCTGGGGTGGGTGTGTATGTATGCACATGTGTATATGTGCTTGTATGGGAATGCAGCAGATATTAATCTTAGTTCCCTATATTCAAGTGTACAAAGATCATTGCATTTCTTTATTTTCTTTAAATCACCTGAGTGCCCTTCCTCCTAGGCTGGTGGGAATTTCAAATTCAGCCATTGGTGTCTGCTCCTTGCCCTCCAAGTTGTGTGAAGGTCCTCTGGTTTTATTAACCCTCTGGCACAGGGGAGGTCCCTTTAGTTTACAGTTGTGGGTCCATACTATTTTCCACTGAAGCACTGGCCCATTATCCCAACACGTATATCTCATGCTGGGCAGCTCAGCTGCTAATTCCCCGTTCTCGGAGCATGGGACTCTTGTGAAGTTGGGAGGATACAATTACCTTCATGGTCACACAGCCTCCTCTGAGTCTTGACACATTCTCACAGTCTAATAGAAATTTCTGCAATGATGGCAGTGTTCTATAACTGCCCTGTCCAGTATGGTAGCCACTCACAATATGTGGCTATTGAGCACTTGAAATGTGATTAGTGCCACTGAGAAACTGATTTTTAATTATATTTAATTTTAATTAATTTAAACTTAAAAACCACACATGGACAGTAACTACTGTGGTGGACAGTGCAGCCTAAGGGGTACTGCCACGCTTGTTTATGGTTTCCCCTTCTCTTTTGGACTTCTGACATCTGGAGAAAATCTCTCTTCCCTTCTTGTTGTCCCCAAAACACATCTTATCTCGCCTTGGAGACACTGTCCCCAATATCTATGATGGTATTAATTTTCATAAAAGACTGAAAAGCCTCAAATCTGTTCTGTTTGCCCCACCCAGCAAAAGTGCTGAAATCAATGAAGTACAAGGGTTTGGCTACCTCCTTGAAATTGAGAAGAAAAAAGTATAGGGAAAACAAGCACAAGTTAATATTTCAGTAAATTGCCATGCCACAGCAATACAGTATGGCGTAGGGTAGGAGCCTCCATGATGTTGGGTCACCCTTGTGTCACATCTGTCAAGAGCTTTGCTCTAAGGTGTGTAGAGTGCTCTCTGGTTTACCAAACCTCACGACTGCGGAACATGTTGGGACGTTGCTCTGACTTTACAAATGAAGAAATAGAGACGGGGAGCTTTTAGCAAAAGCTTGAGGAGCAAGTGATTTACGAGACTACAGTGAGACTCGAATCCACCTCACACACAGCCTGCTGGGCTGGGCACCGCGGGGTCAATGGAGTGCGGTTTACAAGCCAACCTTACCTCTCAGCCCAGATTGGAGATTCAGAGGCTGACCGTGTTGTTTGGCCATGATTAGGCAAATAATCAAAGGAGTTATTTGTATAATGTTATTGTTTCAGTGTGTAATTTGTTGGAATATCTTAAATAATTAGAAATGTTTTAGTTAGTCACCTCTTCTTCTACCAGCAGAAGAACGTGACCCATGAGATATTTCATTAATAGTATTACCGGTCATGGTCTTCAAGTAGTTAGGAGTGTGTAATGGGGAGGGGGTTAACAACCCTCGCTCAGCCCTGGCAGGAGGGAATATATAAATGCAAGCTAGTTAGGAACATAGTCAGTTAGTAGTCTGATTTTAGTACTTGAAAAATTACCCTAATCAGATGTCCAAGTTTCCCTAACATTCTCTGATTCTTTCTTTAGGCAACTACAGAATCATTTTTTCACTGAATTTACAACTGTTTGGTTGATTTCTATGGCTCTACCCTAATCCAGAACTAAACAGATTGTGTGGCTAAGGGTCATCCCCTATAAATTCAGTTCATCCAACTACTACTGCCTTTCTTGTCTCTCCTCCTCCCGGGCGATTGCCCCGTGATCTTTTCTTCCTTTCCAGGTGTTGAACTGGACCTGGTGAGAAGTCTCACAGTCTCAGGCTGCTACTATTCCCTTGGTAAGACACATTTCCCCAGGAGAGATGCATTTTAAACATATCAGTTCCTCCTCTTTTTTAAGATCATTCTGCTGCCCTTTCTACATCCTCCAGGTAGCCCTACGCCTACTGTCCCCACCTACACCCAGTAGAAAGCACTCCTATGGTGGTCCTTTTCAGACGCAGAGAGACAACTTACCACTTCCAGCTCCTGAACATGACTTTGAATTTATAGTCAACACCCTCTGGACCTTAGCTCCCACCTTACCCTGAAGTCCCCGTGTAGCCTGCTTTCTGATACCCTCCAGGTCCCCTTTGCTAATACACTTTCTATGTTCCATTCTCCTACTGTCTATTGGGGTCTGGAATGACTTTCTAGAATTTTTTTTTCCTCCAGGAACAACTCAAGGGGGAGGAAGAAGATTGTGCAAGCTAGGAAATTGTGCCTACCAATTCCTAATTTTCCTTTCACTTGCTTGGAATGGTAACCCCAGATATCTCCAAGAGGTTTCAGTCTCTATCCCCTTTGGCACATTTCTGAAGGCATAAACTCCACTTTCATAGGCCCTTACCTGGTACAGAAAGGAGAAGGGCCAGGTGGGGGCAGTAGGACGGGGGTGGGGCTGGGGCTGGTGGGGAAGTAGCCTGACTGTGGAGCGTTACAGGGCTGGGGGTGAAACAGGTGCCAGGAGCAACACATCTTGAAACTTTGATTAGAGATATTTATCACCAACAGCCACTATAAACAAGAAGCCTGCTTCAGTTATTCTGTTAATCATTACTTGTTATTATAATTATTATTGTTCTCATCACCAGGAAATGGAGACAAAAAATATAATTATTATTGTCAGTAATGAGCTACTCCTAATAAAGACCATTCAAGTTATGGCCTTGGCAGAGGAGCAATTGAAGAACAGATTCTTTCCCAATTTTCCTCTTGGGAGCTGGAAGTTTTAAAGCTGGACCTTACTGGCATATGCACTGGTGTTTACATTTGCCATAAACGCTAGAAAAATAAAACAATGTCCATTTAATTTCAAGGCTGCCCGAAATGGTGCAGCTGATCTCTGTTCCCCAGAGCTGGAGCCATATGTCTTTTCCTTCTCCAGTGTCACCCAATCCATGCTCGAAGGTGGTCTCTGTTACAGTCTTCACCAGGGGCAAATACTGACTCTGGGGACAGTGATAGGGAGTGATCTGTACAGTGTTTCCAGTCAGTGACACTGCCTCCACCAGCAGCCCTCAGGCCCCCAGGTGCTAGATCCCTGACCCTAGGGCATCTACTCCAGACCTATGAGTAGAGACCTTTACTCTTCCCCCCTCTTATCCCACCCCCACAACAAAACTTCCATCTTGTGTCAAACATTCCTGGCCTTGCCAAGTACCTGGCTAATAGGATAAGCTGCCTGTAATGTGCCAGAGGGTTCACCTGAGATGAGGGTTACTCATATGTCTTCAAGGGCAGATGGACAACAGGGTGTGAAGCAGGGGATGCCATAATTGGGAGATCTTGGACTAATGGCATCTTGGGGAGCAGCTAAAGCTCCACCTATAGGCATGGTCCTAGTCCATTTTATGTTTCTATAACAGAATACCTAAGACTGGGTACTTTATAAAGAACAGAGGCTTATTTCTTACAGTTCTAAAGACTGGGAAGTTCAAGGTTGAGGGGCCTGCATCTGGTGAAGGTCTTCTTGATATATCATCTCATGGCAGAAGGCAGAAAGGGCAAGAGATCACACATATGAGAGAGAAAGGAAGGGGACTTAACTCATCCTTTAATCAGGAACGCACTTCTACAGAGCCCTCATGACCTAATCACCTCTTAAAGTTCCCACCTCTGAACACTGTCCCATTGGGGATTAAGTTTCCAACATATGTGTATTATTACAAATGCACATTCCTCATCACATTCCTGACCTCCTGAACTGGCACCTGTTTGGGGGACACACTGAAACCAAAGCAGGAATTTAAATTTCATTCAAAATGCAGGTGGCTGTAGCTTGCTGCCCCATATTAAACTGTTAACTTTTTGTTTTAGTCAATCAGTAAAAGAAAAGGGCAAGGCCCTCTTTTAAGAACCCAAATTTGGTGTTTTGAGGGGAGGGGCTGTATGACATAAAAATATGGTGGGCGAAATTTTTAGGAGTGGTCTTCATTGAAAACTCTGTTAGAACTAATGAAGTTTCATTAAGCTCTGTTTTGGCTCAGATAGTGGAGGACAGCCCTAGCAGCCATTGGCCATCATGGTTCTCAAAGGCTTAGGGCTGTTACATATATGGATAGAACTTTAGAGCTGGAATCTGTAATTCTGTTGTTGGTTCCGGGACTAGAAATAGAAAACTATGCCCTGCTGGGGGAAAAAAAAAGAGCATTGCCCTGATAAGACCAGCAGGCAGTTAAGAGCGGCTTGTGGAGTTTCATTAGGATCAGAAGCCTCAGAGCTAAACTCTAGATTGTGAAAGGTTCAGGGTAAGATTTATAGGACAATGTCAGTGATCGGTAATCTCTAGTTATAGTGAGATAAAGTACTACTTGTATAACATAGACCTTATAAAGTACTACTTGCATAATATAGATCTTATTTTTTCCTATGATTTAATAAACAAGGAAAATAATGATAAAAATATAAAATACGTAGGCATTAAAAATAAAATTAGTTGAGTATCTACTCTGTACCAGGCACTGTTTCACACACTTACTTAATCTTTATAACAACACTTTAAGAAGGGAGTATAATTATTCCCATTTGATAGATGAGGACACTGAGGATCAGAGAGATTAAGAAACTTGTTCAAGTCACCCAGCCAGTACATGACTCTAGGGACCATAGTCTTTCTGCTTTGGTTTTTATGGAAATAACAGTATGCATGGAGTGATGTTCAGGGCTCTGGAACTTCAGTTAGAAAGGTTTGGGAAGAAGCCTGACCCTTGTTGGGTCTATGTTGGTCTAACAATATGATCATTCACGTTCTGAACCAAAATTGGAGTAGGTAAAAGATTTTTTATGTCACTTCTGGATGGCTACCAGGTAAAGAGCAAATTCTTGAGTAGGATCTAGAAGGTTCTTTGTATCTAGTTCCCAGCTACAATTCTAGCCCATCTCTTCCCTCACACACCTGCAGTCTACCCACCCCTAACTAGATGCTCAGACTTTTGGGCTTGTGTCCATTTCCCTTTGCTGGGTGTACCTCAAGTGTGCCTAATGCATTCCTACCCATGCTTTAAAACTCAGCTTGGGTCATTTCCTCTGTGAGGATATTCTAGTCCTTGTACCCCTCACTTCCCAGTCTGACAGATAGAATTAATCACTCCCTTTGTGCTTTCATAACCCTGTTGCATACTTCTCTTAGAGGCATTATTATATCGTATCACAATGTGTGTTTGAGTCTGATGTAGTCTTCTGAGATCTGTTATATATTTTTAAAAAACACTTATGACTATACAGTGCCATATTGTGTGAGCTACCACCTAGTTTAGGCTCTAACCAAATGTTTCTAGACTCTAATCAAGAATGCACAATCCAGAGGCAAAGAACTTATTATTCATATCCTCATCAATAACAGGTGCTTTGCCAATTAACATAGTTAATGTCAGTATTGGTTTTCTACTGGTGAAATTAGTGGCATGTTGATTAACATGGTGCAAGTTAGAAATGGGATCTCTGATGAACATAAAGATATCCAGGATAAATGGATTAGTTAAAATACTTTGGAGACTCTCCACTCTTATATGAATAGAGTATCCATCTAGAATTATAACCTGCATCCTTAGAATGGTGCCTTTACCTGGTCTTGGGTCCAGCCATGAAGTCTGGAAGATTCTGGTTGTCTGATGCTGGCTATACTGGCAACAGAATCCTGCCTCTGGAGTCCTAAAAATTGTCTTGAGTAAACTTTGCATGCAAGATTGTACGAACTGCTTTTTTGCTGGCTCACTAATAAATATTTAGTTAATAAGTGTCCGTATGTGCAGCAGAATTTGGCTGGTGACTTGCTTTGGTCATAATCAGGTAACACGTGTGTGGAGAAGAGTAGCTAAAAGTCCTGACTTAACAATTCCTTGGTAGCTACCATTTGCCCATGAACTATCTGGCTCAGGTCAATTTTCCGGACCCACTTACTAGAGTGTGAGTTCCTGGAGGGCAGAAACTTACTGAATTTACATAAGTATTTGTGAAATGGTTGAAAGTAGGTCATCTGGGAGACAAATGTAGATGTCAAAACACCAGCATTTCAGGGAATAAGGACGCAGCATAACTGAATTCAGAACACCAATGATTGCCATGCTTAAAGGAGTGCCACTCCCTCCCCGGTGTCTGGCTCTGAAGGGCAGACAGTGACCATGAGGATCTGACAGCCTCCACAGCACACACCTTACAAACTCACACTACACAGCCCTGAGATGGGAGTCTTAAAGCAGGGCCACCTGCTCAGAATCACCTGGGGGGCTTGTTACAAATGCAAATTCCTCATGGCATTCCTGAGCTCCTAAACTGGCACCTGTTCTTATGGGGCTCAGGTGTCCAGATGTTGAACTAGTTTTCCAGGTGGTTCTTATCTATTTAATAACAACTAAATTCTTCAGGGGAAATAAACTATTGCATTATTACATTAACTGTCACACTGATTGTAAAAACACATCCCAATTTCAGAAACATTAAAATGTAGGGGAAATGTACATCTTAGAATAAAGGCAAACACAGTGTCACATCTTCCTAGATAATATACCTGTATTTTAACTAGGCCCTCATTACCTAAACTCAGATGCAAGGTAACCATGGGGTTTCTTTTCCTGTTCTGGGACAAGCCAATGGGAGATATTTGGGGGCAGGCAAATCTCTGCAGGGACCCTCCAATCACATCAAGCTGGTTTGATCTCTGAGTCACAGACTTAAATTCTTTCCCCTAGTTCCTAAGACATGAAGGAGGTCTCTTCATTTTGAGATATAAATACTGAAGCAATGAATGAAAGTAAACAACCTTGCCAAAGCCTCTTTCTACAAAATTCAGTGGTGAGGCAAAACACACCAGCAGTGTTCCAACTCAATTAATTCACCAGTGAAGGCGCAAGACCTTCCATGGGCTCCAGCATGGGGCATTTTGACAGATAAATTCCTGACCTAAACCATTCCTTTCCTTTAAAACCCATAAAGGCGTGGCAGGACAGAACAGAACCCTGAGTGCATATAAATCTATCCACTAGTAGTTCTTCCATCTCCTGTTTGGTTCCTCAGGGAATTAACAAGGGAAAATATGCTTTTATTATACTTTAGCAAATAATTTCTTTGAAAAGCAAGGTAGTAATGGTATACTTCCCATTCACAAGCAAAACTTTTCAAAATTTGCAGTTTTCTTGTCCTCCCGGTCAGTCGGTGCATTCTTGGGGATGTCTGGTGTGCAGCAGAGAACTGAGGCAGGCTGTGGGGAGGGCTGGGAGCGGAGGACTAAGGAAACAGAAAATATGGTTTCAACCCTCAAGATACAGAAGTTCTAGTTTGGGAGACAAAAGCACCCCACGAACGAGAGGATGATAGCACCAAGTGAAATTCCAGAAAGCGTTTGTTCATCTCTCCAGTGATCAATCTGTCGATGGCCATGTCCCGCAGGTGGGTAAAGTCAGCCGCAGAGGAAATGCTGGAGGACATGAGGTCCAAGTCAGGGGCAGTGGAGGATCAAGGGGGGCAGCATTCCAGGGTTAGTATCCAGAGTAAGGCAAAGATGTGGTAGAAAAAGCTCCAGGTCAAGCCCTAGCAGGCAGCAGCAGAGGCCCGGGTAGCATGGGCCACAGTCTTTGGGATCACTAAGACCTTCCTATTTTTTGCCACTTCTGATTGTATCGTGCTAGATCACCTCCCTGAGCCTGTCTCCTTGGTTATAAAAATGGGATCATTATTAGATCTACCTCATAGCATTGCTTTGAGAATAAAATAAAATAATGTGCAATGCCTGGTAAAGAGTAGACATCTAATTCATGTGCAGTTTTCCTTTGGAGTGGAGAGTGACTGAGTGAAACCGATGAGAGAAGGGGTTGAGGTCCCTGGAAAAAGGAAAGGGAACCCCCAATGTTGAAACTTCACATTGCTTCCCAGGAGATCCAATTCACATCGTTATACAGAAGCTTTTAGGACTAGACTATGTCGGACCTGGATAATTCCTCAGTTATAATTTAAAGTGTGTGCTAAAAATAATCAATAAGTAGAAAGCTATATATCTCAGTGGTTAATAAAGGGAGCAAAGTTTTCAGGCCCTCTTCTATAAGCAAAGCGTAAGCATAATGAATTCAGATTCAATATCTGAAATGTAAATAATTTCTTAATTGAAAACACATTAACTCTGAAAAAACAAAACAAAAACCACGAGATATTGCTGACTGTGGTGCTAGTGGTAACCTTGAGCAGTCAAAATTATTAGACACAGACAGGTTTCAATTAACAAGCCATCACTGGCACTATGGCCTCAAAGATTCCAAGATACAAATATAATTAGAAAGCAAAGATGAAAGAATACCCCTCAAAGGAAATAAAAATGACTATGTTATTGTTTAAGTTAGTGATTTCTGATGACAGATGGCACATTTAAAATAAACACACAGCTCTCATTTGACATGTGCTTTATGTGTAAAGGCACAAAATACCTTGGACACTGTCTGGGATTCCTTTTCCAGGTGGAGGGGAGAAGAAAGTTATGTCCTTCAGTTTTTCACCTCTGTTTTATAGAGAGCTCTGTCAGCTGGGGAAGCAGAGTCACAAGCAAATTGAGGTGATTTGGCAGGGGTTTACAGAGTGACTATTTGGGGACGTTGTTGGCCTAAAGGAAGCACAAGAGATAGTGCAGTAGCCCAGGGCTGGTGTCAGCAGAGCTGCTACCGTCCCTAGGCCTGCAGCTTTGAGGAGAGGAGCAGCTGCCCAAATCTGGAAGGAGAGTCACATAGAGCAAGCTGCCTTGAGGGAAGATGTCATCTTCACGGGGAGTGGGGAGGAACTGTCAGCCAGAGGTGGCCTTGCAGAGGAAGAGTGAGGGGAATAAGTACACTGATGTCTACTCTCTCCTTCCCTCTGTTTTCCTGGGGGGTCTCCCATTGGCCAAACTCAACCAGAAGGCAGAGCGTCAGGGAGCCCACTGAGGCAGCCCATCCAGCCTTCCAGGCAGAGAGCAAAGCAGAGAGCGATCTGTAAGGGCAAACAGAAGGTATCTGACACAAAAACAGAGGCGTTGGGGTGGAGGAGGAGGCAAATAGGAAAAGAAGAGATAGAATTTGGTTGGCACATTAGTTGCCATAAAAAAATACCACAGGCTGGGCAGCTTAACAGAAATTTGTTTCTCAAAGTTCTGGAAGCTGGAAGTCCGAGAGCAAGGTGTCGGCAGGTTTGGTTTCTTCTGAGTCTTCTCTCCTTGGCTGGCAGATGGCCGCCTTCTCACCATGTCTTTGCGTGGTTTTTTCTGTGTGTGTGTGTCCCGGGTGTCTCCACTTCTTATAAGGACACCTGTCATATTGCATCAGGACCTGTCCTTTTTGTTACCTCGTTTAACCTTAATTACCTCTTTAAAGATTCTCTCTCCAAATACAATCATATTGGGGGTCAGGGATTTAACATATGAATTGGGGGGGCACAACTCAGTTTCTAAGAGTCGGCTATAGGGTTTACACCACCAATAAGCCCTTTCAATGGTTGCTATGAGTATATAGGAAACGGGAGTAGCCGGCGGAACTTCTAAAACCTCTCATTTTGATTTGATTGCCCATCACATTATTTCTCTCAACCTCCTTTTGCTGGTGTGGAATGTTTACTTCTACCTTTCTGACCACAGAGATTCTGACCTGGGTCATTGATTTCCAGGTGCCACATCCAGAGAACTTCATTCTATTCTAGCGCTTCATTCAATCCCGTGCATAAGTTTGCATTCTTACCAGCCTCATGAATCATCAGACTCACTTTTTACTAAATCTAATTACTAAAATTTGAGTTAGGTTTCTTCCACTTGTGTCCCCAAGTCCTGAGGAGTCCTGACTAGGGATAGAGGGCATTTATTTTTGAGAATTTTGTTCTAGTAACATAGTAGTGGGATAAAATTAGAAATGTCACTCAATCGAGACTTGAGGCCAGTTTTCTAAAATAGCAACAGCCCATCCCCATCCCTACCAGATGGGTCTGCCCCTTGAAGGGATCTACAGAGCCAGGGAGGGTCACAGCACCCTTATCTAGCGACCAGCCAGTCATGATGTTTCTCAGCAGCGACATTTAGAAAGATCTCAAGTACAAAAACATCACTGTTCGCGTTCAGAAAAAAGAAAAAGCGCAGTGAAAGGGCATTCACGGGATCCTCAGGTATCCGAGAAGGGTTAATGATAAATCCCTCTGGCTGTTCATTTAGCTGCACTCCCTGTTCTTGGTGAGATGGGTGGGTTGAAGCCAGGATGCTCTGGAGACAAGAGCGGCGTAGTCAACTCTCCTATAAAACGCCTTGAATACGTTGCCTCAGAAGCTGTAGACAGCTACTGTGCTAAATTATTCACCCTGACTTTTACTGGGTACCTTCCTCCCATTTCAATTACTTGGTATTTTTATAGAAAATTGGCTGTGGGAATTTGACTGCTCCAACTGCCTGGTAATAATCTGGTCTGAATAGTAAACTCAGCGTGGGTTGATTCTGGGACGAGCCAAAGCATTCTCAAAAGAATTCAAGAGGAGCTGTCCTCAGCTGCGGAGAAAGCTAGCAATCTATTTATACAAACTGATGCTATTTATTTGTGAGAATTGTGTGCTATTTACATAGTAGGAGGAAATAATTAGAAATGTCACTTTTAATCAAGATTTGAGGCCAGTTTTTAAAAATAGCAACCGACCTTTCCACAAACTCTTTGACCACTCTCTAGAGGGGCTATGAAAATGCTTTTGAACATCTGTATTATAAAGAAATCTTGAGGCGCAGACACACAGTCACGCACACAATAACTGAAAGCTTGGCCAGGTGCTTACTCTGTGCCCGGTACTGTGCTCTGTTTATGTTCATTCATTTATCTAATGCTAACAACAGTCTAGTCAGGTAATGACTGTGTTATCGCCATTTTGCAAATGAGGAAACTGAGGCTCTGAGAGGTTAAGTTACATGGTGAATTTAACACAACTTGTAAGTGGTAGTTTGATTTCAGAGTCTGGTTTTTCATTGCAAGCTAAAATACTTCAAAGTTAGACTATGTTTGAAGCAGAGAAGAATAAATATCATATTCTTTGATTAGTTTTCTTACACTCCATAGTCAATGTTAATCACTCTGTGAGTTTTCTTTCATTAATATAATATCAATAATGCCAATAAATATAAGAAAATTGTTTTGGATCCTCCCAAACTCATGACCTTGTATTTCACATTGTGGGCTCAGTCTCACTTGATTCATATCCATAGTGATTAGGCCCAGATAGGAGAACTGGAGAGTGTGTAAGCTTGAGGGCAGAAACTATGCATCCTAAGTTTTCAGATGTGTCTGCTGGCCAGTGGGGTGGCATGGCTCACCCTTAGGGCAGAGAGAGTCCTTTGCAGAAACTTGGTTTGAGAATGCGAGGCCAGTGACAAGAGAGAGCTAAATTAAAGTTTTTGAAGTTTGCTCTTTTTCTGAATCCCCCCAGAACATGTGCTAAAGCCCTGGGGAGATGAAGTAGTAAAACTACAAGAGCCAGGAGCCTTTTCATTAGTCTCCATAGGAGAGTGCCAGCAGCAGGGAGTATAGCCCAGTGTTGCTGCACTTCAGTGAGGGGACTAACAGAGCACAGGCCACAGAGGCCACTGTGGCTCTGAAACAGGCCTGGGCAAAGTCAGCCAGGCTGGCCTAGACCTGGCACTGAGAGGCAGCAGTCTCCAAGCAGGACAGAAGGAACTAGCAGGGCCCACATTGCAGCTACAAGAACTTATGGAGGAATGGTGTTCTCTATCCACAGCCAAGTCATCTCTGTTCCTCCACTCAGCTAATACACCCAGGAGCTTCCACAACTACTTGGGAGAATTTTGATGGAGTCTGACTTCCCCAAAATGCATGGAGTGTGTGGATTGGAGCTAGATAAATATTGCCCTATTGCCATTAGAGAGATTCTGATGGTCTAGGCTTTGCTTTTTTTTTTTTTTTCAAAATATGCAAAGAAAGACAAATAAGCCTCTCATCAACCTGGACCTCATTGTCTTGGTTCTTCAGCAATCTCATGAGGTACAACATTCTCCTTCTCCATGCTTTCAGCATTTGGAACTTTCACTAACATAGGGGTATAGAAACAAAATAGAAACTTTTTTTTTACCTTAGTTATGAGTAAGCAGATCTTTCAAAGTGTGCTCAGTTCATTACAAAGAAATGTGGTTCAATGTTTATGGGAGCATCACAAGTATCCAATAGCCCATTGAGCAGCTGTTAGTCTGAAAGCACACGTTAATTGAATTCATCAATGTCCCATTCAGTTTGATCTCTACCCTGAAAGTAAATTAATGAATCACTTGCATGCTATATGGTATCAATCAAATATCCCACTATGTAGTAGCTGCATAAAATAATATAGGAGGGCTGTCCAGGAAAATATCCAGCCATTGTGTCCATGTATCCATTGTATCCATGGCTGGATACTTTCTGGGCAGCCCTCATATTCTCAATGGGCCTAAGTAATAGTACTCAGGCCGTTCTCCTGGCATTCAAGTTGCTTTTGAAGCTCTCTTTACTTTATGACTTTTCATCATAGGCAATTAGGCAAGATGTGGGCCCCAGTGAGTTATCATTAGCAAGCCATAGTCTCCTTAGTACTTAACGTTCACTCTTTCTGGTGATTGAATACTTTACAGGGCTTTTATTTTTCCTAATGTATTTACCATGAGCCAAGTATAGTAAGTGGAGATACAGAAGTGAGCAAAACAAGGAGAATTCAGTCCTCCACATAGCATATCTTGGAGCAGCCGAAGCAATTAAGAGCCTACAAGTACCTTATTTTAGTGCTTCAGGGACATTTTGGAAGAAAAATTTTAATCAAGACCTCAATGCCAACATTTCAAAATTGAACTGCACATTCATGATATTGTGGCAAAAGATTCATGGAAATATTTCAGCTTCTTCTTAGGCTGCTCAATTTCCTGTTTAAAGGGGAAAGAAAAGAAACCATCCCTTTTAATAGAGGGAATACATCAGGGCTTATATAATAATGGAAGCTAAAAGTCCAGAGCAGACAGTTCTAAAGCAATAGAAAAGTTCCACTCAAACTTGATCTTCAATGGTGTTCATCTCAGGGGGTGAACAGAGGATAAAACAGCTGTCAACACTGTGTTCCCATCCCTCATGCCCCATAATATGTGGCTTTGCAAAGTTTCTTGTAAGCCAGATCAGTACAGATCTATTCTTGATGCAGTCATATGAAAGTTTACATTTTTACCCCTATGGCTACGATGTCAGAAGAGTAGAGTGCTTCTCTTTTATATTTTGAAATTTATATATCTAGTCAAAAGAGCCTAAATTGGATGATATAATAAATATGTGTTTTCAAATGCCAGAATTCCTTTGGGCCCATGATTCCCCCATTCTCAGGCCATAATGTTTGGTGAAGCAATCCCCATCCTGTATCTCTGTGTGTATGGGGGGGTTGTATTTGTTTTCTATTGTGTATAACAAATTACCTGAAAACTTACTGGCTTAAAACAACAAACACTATCTCACAACTTCTGTGGGTCAGAATTATGTGGGCCAAGCTTTGCTGTATGCCTTTGCTTCAAGATGTCTCACAAGACTGCAATCGAGGTGTCAGTCAGGGCTGTAATCATCTCCAGACTCAAGTAGGGGCAGATCTGCTTCTAAGCTCACTCACATGGCTGACGGCAGGCCTTGGGTCCTTGCTGGATCTTGGACAGAGCTATCCGTTTCTTGCCACGTGAACCTCTCCATCGGGTAGCTCACAACATGGCAACTGGCTTCCCTCAGAGTAAGGGCTCTTAGAGAAAGAGAGATGGGTGAGCAAGGCAGAAGTCACAGTCTTTTGTAACCTAATCTCAGAGATGGCTTCCTATCACCTTTGCTGTATTCTATTCATTGGAAGTGAGTACAGCCCACACTGAAGAAAAGGAGAATGCACAAGTGCGTGACGACCAGGAGACAGGAACCCATGGAGGCCATCTTGGTGGCAATCTACCACAGGGCGTGCTGACAAGCCTGGGAAATCATCCGGAGTATTCCATTTCTCTGACTACAGTCCCTGGCTGATGGATGAACACATGCTGTGTGTTCAGGCCAATGAGACTGAACCCTGGAACTGGGGCTAAGACTCTGGGAAAAAGATCTTCTCTTACTGGAGTTTGTAGGATGTAAGCCTGGAGCCTCAGTGGCCATCTCTGTCACCATCTTGGGGGAAAGCACCTTGAAAATAAGGCCAACATAGAGGAACACAGACCAAAAGATGAAAGTGAAATATTGCTGGTACTATTATTTGAACACCTTGATCTAGGTATATCTTGAGCCAACCCTATCCCTAGACTTTTCAGTTCCATGGCCCAATAAAAAACTTCTGTTTTTTTCTTAAACTACCTTGAGATAGGTTTCTGTCACTTGCTACTGCAAGATGACTGATATATACATACAGTATTATAAAGATACTGTAATTTTAAAAAATTTTCTGTCTAGTAAAGAAGAATCAGCAAGAGCTTTGGAGTGATGATGGACAAATCACTTCTTATGTTTGTAGTAAACTATTTGCTCAGTATCCCAAATGTATTGGGCCTGGACTGATGACAGAATTCCAACTCACTTGTCTCATTACAACTGTAAGTAGAGTAGTTCTGTGTCACCCTTCAGATGCTCAGCTGGCTCCTTGTGTCTGGTTGAACTTGAGTTTGAAAAGTAATGTTAGTACAGATCAATGTTTCTCAAACAGGGGCAATTTGACAATGTCTGGAGACAATTTTGGTTGTCACAACCAAGGGAGGAGGTGTGTTACTGTCATCTAATGGGTAGAGGCTGCTAAACATCCTACAATGTACAGGAAAGCCCCAAGAACAGAGAATTATCCAGTCCAAAATGTCAATAACGCTACGGTTGAGAACTAACTGCTCTAAACCATCTGAGGGTAACTTAGCAAATTACGGTGGGAGGTTGTGTTCACTTGTTTGTGGTTAAATAGTAATATAAGGAGGTTCAAGCTTGCACATGTTAGAACATGTTGTTTAGGAGAGAATCTGTCTTTATTCTGCTTCACATGGTGGTTCCTAAGGCTTGGAAGATGGCACAACAGAGGATAGGTTCTTAATGTTTTTCAATAGCTATTCAAAAATGGATTTCTCTAACATATATTCATTCATACTCTCTGTTCTATTCTCAGAGAACTATTTCCATTTCAGAATGATCTGGGGTTCTGAATAAGGAAAGAAAATGATTTAGAATCCCCTTGATGGGTTCTGGCTCTATACCATGCCCATAAATACAAATTTACATCTACATCCTGATTTTAAAGATTAAGGGCTTCTTCTTGTAGCTAAAAAGTGGGCTAATGTCTGGGTTCATGGGCAGTGTAATCATCACTGCAGCAAGGCCTTATTGAGTCCTGCTACCCAGCCAGAAAAACGTGGCAGGTGCTTATTAGGCCCTGACACACACCCAAAGACAAATTATATGGGCTCTGCCCTGAGAGCAGGCACCTGTGTCTTCCACTTGAAGTCCACGTTTCCTGTATGTTTTGCTGCAGGGTAATCCCTTGGAAAGCAGAGCTGGGATGTTGTGTTTCCCCTCTCGCAGTTAATTATTAGCTAAGCCACTTACCAAGAAAGCGAGTGAAAAGAAACCACGCTGAATCAAAAGGTAAGGTCTGAGTCATCCGCAATGGCCCAGATCCAAGAACGGAAGCAGAGAGGCTGTCATCGAGCCCATCACATTGTCATCTCCCCTCTGGGTTTCCCTTCTCAGTGAATGACACCCCCATCCTCTCCAATGTTCAAGTTGGAAACCTGGATGGCTCTCCGGACCTCCACCTTTCCCTCCCTCCAAGTTTGAAGGGTGACTGAATTCTGTCAACTCTGCCTCTTTAATGTCTCTGTCATCACTGCCACCTTGTCAGCCTCAAGACCTCACTGCGTAGTCCAGCAGTGGCCGTCTGTGGCCTGGCCTATGACTGTGGGGTGTGTCCCTGCCTCCGGCCCCTTCTCCAGGCATCTGCCCCCAAGAAGCTGAAAACATAAGTCTGATCATCCATTTCCAGGCAGGGCCAGTGCCCATGATTTGGCCTCTGCACAGTCTCTCTATCTCATCTCTCATGAGCCCCCCGACCCCCACCCCTAGAGTCTGGCCACAGGAAACACCCTGCGGTTTTCTGGATCAGCCAGACCGTCTCATGGCTATGCTTTAACCCACACTGCTCCTTGGGCCTGACCTTCCTTTCTCGCCCGTCCTTCTGATGAACATCTAGCTCCTCAGAGGTACAAGTCTGCTCATGTGTCTCCTCCTTGAGAAAATCCTTTGCTTTCACCTTTCCAGAATTGGCGGTTCCCTGCTGGTTCCTGAAGAGACTTCTTCAGGACATCTGTGTCCCCACATTGGAAACTGCTTCAAGGTTGGGACGTCTTCAACCTGTAGTGTCCAACACGGCCTCTGGGGCTGAGTAGCTGCTTATTAAATGCCTGTAGTTTGCCAGAATCCCGTTTCATACTTTACTGCTCACAAAGTATTTTTGAAGACACTGTCTTGAGTGAAAGGTTTTTTCAGAGACTTGCATCCTGGCTCTTGGGAAAGTCCCTTGGTACTTTGCATTGCGATGTCCCTATTGATCAGGGTATGATCATACCTATTTGGGGATTGAGGTCCTCATTCTTCTCGCTGTCCTGCAGCTGCTTCTCTAACTCAAAGAGAAGCAACTCTTTACATGTGTAGTGAGTTCAAGCACTTTCTGGCAAAACAGAAAACTTTACCTCTTCATTAGCCATAACTCTGAAAGACAAATTTACATTTCAGTTTTCCCTTTTTGTGCCCTTAGATGCTGGTGTTGTCTGTGTAGAGTATACATCACTTATACATCACTGTAGAAGTGTTTAAAATGAATGTGAATAGATAGCACATACACAATTTAATAAATCTGAAGGACAACAATTTCCGTCACCTGTTCAAAGCTTTCATGCAGGTCAAGCCAACTATGGCATGATTATTATAACCATTGTGCCCGGGGTGTTGCATTTACCTTGGTGCATCTCCTTGCTGAAGCCAGGGAAGAATTCAATTAAAACATCGACTAAGTACTTATTGTATATTTTCTACAGCAACTAACACAGTGCTTTGTACAAAGTTGCTATCAGAGTTATGGAAGCCTTGGCTTTTTCTGGAAGAGTTGGTGAACATCTCATCCCCCTTATAGATTAGAATGAAAATAGTAGTCCAGACATGACCGTTACTGAAAGAAGGGACTAGAAACTAAGAACATAGAAAAACAAGATCACTCCCAGCTGAGAGATCAATCTATCCTTGCATTATGGGAGGAAAGCCAGACTTTCCTTTTAGATCAAGTAGGCCTATTTAGCTGACATTTATTAAGCTCTTATTATGTTAAACACTTGACAAGGATTATTTCATTTAATCCTTAAGAGAGTCCCATGAGGTTGATATTTATATTCACATTTTATAGAGGAAGAAACAAGCACAAGGAAGCAGAGTCAGAGGATTGGCAGCAGGCAGGTTTGGACTCAGAGTTTGGTTTCAGATTCCAGTTGATTTACCCATTGACTGTGTGACATCAGGCAGTTTCTGATGACTGCATCAGGTCCCACTCCACAGTTGAACAATTTGATGAATGTGCCCTTCCTCTGTTGTGCTCAGTGACCCCTGGTCTCTGTTCTGTGAACATGGGTGGGAGCATTGATGGAAGAGTCTGGATCAGCTGTCACCCCAAAGTTTTAAGTCCCCAGACTGCTTATACAGGATGGCTTTGGGTTGAGGAGAGAAATGGAAGAGACCTGTATACCTGTATGTGTGCATTGTGAAGCGGCAGATGGGCAGGGAGACCCCTTGGAGGATGTGTACCCTCACTGCTCTTGGAGCTTCTGCTCAATTTGAGAGCTAACCCACCATCTTGTCAGTCAGTGGAAGTACTCTTCCTGGTCTGGATCCATTCACTCTGCTGAGAGCAAAGTACAACCTCTAACTCATTGCCCTTGAACTCAGGACCTTCTGGCCTTTGGAAAGACATGGCAGCCCACATCTGGTACAGGAAGCAGGGCTTAGACTGCAGAGCTGCTGCTGCATAGTCACTGCTGATCACTCTTTCCAGGCACCCAGAGGAGCCCAGGTTTCCAAGCCTCTCTCCACCGAACTTGTGTCACCTACAGAGGCAAAAATAAATTTTAGAAAGCTGTAGTAATTCAAGGCCAACCAAAACAACCCATCTCCCTGAGGGGATTTGAATTTAGTTTCTGATGAAAATAAGGCGATTTCAGTGACATCATACAGCCATGTTTATCTCATCCTGCCATCTCCATCTGGAGACAGCCCAGTGCTAGTCCCCAGCCAACACTCACAGCCGGACCTCTTTTGCAATGTTAAGAAGCCACTCTTTTATTTAGTGCTGTGAACTCTTCTCTGAAGGAATGTTTCACAGAACTATGCTTAGCGTCCTGTCCTTTCATAGGGAAACAAATCCAGGATGGTTTTAAGGATGATCAGCTATCGCAGAGTCAAAGTTCATACTACTAAACCAGCCCATTGTTTCAGCCCAGATGTTTCATTTAGTAGGTGTTATAAGGGCTCCAAATAAAACAATTTGGTAATTCTCCTTTCACTTCTCTTTCTGCCAGTAACTAAATGCTGGGTATTACAGTCCACATGACTGAGTTTATTCTCCTTTACACAAAACTGTTAGTCATGTAACTTCTATTGAGCACCTACTGTATGTAAGCCTCTATTCTGGGTGCCATGTTAAATGTAAAGCTGAAAAAGACACTCTTTTGCCTCTCTAGAAGAGACTGGGACGATGTCACCACATATAAAACACCTGAGTGAACCATGTGACAATCACCATTCACTAAAGGATCCTCTAGAAGTCAAGAGGAGGAATCTTAGAGGAGAGGAATTTGAATTGTATCTAAAATATTTGAAGGACTTTCCTAAGTAGATGTGAGATCAGAAGAGTCACACGTAATTAATTATGTTGTGCAAGCAAGTGATTGGGGAATAGCCACATTTACTGTGGCCATTCATTGTCAATGAATGCTGTGGTCTGCGAGTTTCAGCCACACTGCAAAACCCAAAGAGGGCCAGAGCAGATTTCACTGTACCTTGACCTTTAACAGAGAACACTCCCTGCATCCCCTGCACCTCCTCTTCTGCTATCCAGACAGGAGTTGATCAGGAACCCCAAGAAAAGAAGCCTGGCATGCCCTACCTTCTGCTAGCAGTCTGATCTCTGAAAAGGTTGAGGGGTTCATGGCAGTCTTGGGACGATGCTGGTCACTGGTCCAAGCAGCACCTGTTCTTTGGAGCCCATTCCCCTTGTGGGGTCCTGTGCTCTACCGGACAAGAACCCTGGCTGCCCTTCTACCTCCTGGGCCATGTTTTTCTTAGCACAGCTTCCCACAGATAGGCAGAGGCCAAGGCAGTGGATCCAGCCAAAACATGTCATTGGCAGATATGCCAAGACAGAGCTTTGGAAAGCAAAGGAAGTCTAGCAGATAACTGGCTTCCTCTGAAGGAAACTGAAGAGTTTTGGCTGCCTGCTGTGAGCTGTTGGCACCAGCGGGGGATGGAAACCCAGGTTTGGAAACTGAGTCCCAACTTGTCTGTGCATCTTGGTGGCCTGGATGTAGTCAAATTGCACACACAAACACACACACCCCCGGCCCCAGCCCCAAGCCCAGCACACGTGCAGATTAAGTGAAGGCTGGGTACAGGATGCTGCAGGGCTTCCTCTCTATGGTGTGGCATTTTCTAGAAACCTAGCCAAACCATCAAAAAGGGATCTAAGTATGTTTTGGGAAGTGAATGAATGTCTTAAATTCCAGTTAAGTCTTCTATAAAGCCACCACCCCTGCTTGAGATACAAAACACAAGCTTCTCAGTCCTTCACCCTTTCAATTTGCAACTTGAGGCAGAATTTCACTGATTCAGGGCAAAAGACTCACTTGGGGCATTTGTTAAATCATGCAAACACCAAGGCTCCACCCTTAGATTCAGTTTCACCAGGTCTGGAATGGAAACTAGGAATCTGCCTTTTTCACTGAGGCACACATGGGGCACTGTGGGCTCTGACCACCAGAGAGGCCTGCTCCAGGCCAGGGAGGATGAAGGGATTTGCTGTGATTTCTTTAAAAAGTAAACATACATTAATTCTATTCAGCCAAGCCTCAGGCAGATAAGAAATATTCCTTCCAAACACAGGGCAGTGTCTTCCTGATATCAGAATCACTTGGTTTGCTGCTACTCAGGAAGCTGAGGTGGGAGGATCACTTGAGCCCAGGAGTTTAAGGCTGCAGGGAGCTATAATGGTGTCACTGCACTCTAGCCTGGGTGACAGAGTGAGATCCTGTTTCTTAAAAACCAACAACAAAAAAATGAGTATAATAATACTACTTACCTCCTAGGGACTATAAGCTTGTAAAGCACTTAGAACCATGCCTGCCTGGTAGAAGAAACACTCAACAGATGTTGCCTGTTGTTATGCATTTTTCATTTTTTTGATGATCTTTTGGAAGACCTTCCAGCTTACATGCGGAGAGCTCCCCTGGGGCTTAAGCATACATTTAACTACATGTGCCAGGATAGTAAGCCATGTCCTTTTAGTCAACAAATGTTTACGGAGGCCCTACCTTGTGCAAAGGCAGAAAGAAAAGGCACACACCTTGCCTTCGTGGAGCTATTTATCCCGTTGGGAGATACTCATTTTATTGTTGGTTTACTAGTCCAGAAAAATACAATGTATTATGAACAAGAGAAGCATCTGTTAGCACTTCAAAACTTTTCTGCTTTGCTTTCATGTCTATAATCTCATTTCGACTCCAACAACAGCCCTGTGCAAAGCAGGCAGTCTATAGGAGAATGGTCTTCAATACTCAAAGGCTTTAGGGGCTCTTTGGAGGCCCTTAGAAGTCAATAGGAGAGGGAGATGAAAGGGATTTAAGGGTCTTTAAATCCTTTAAGGGTCTTCTTCGCTCGCCCCCCCCACCCCCCACCACACCAACTTCCTCTAGTCAGAATATTTCTCTTCTGATCTATTTGAACTTCCTCATTCAGCTGTAGTTGAATCCAGGTTCTACTGGGTATAGAGGGTGGTGTGGAAGAAGAAATCTAGGGTCTGGCTTTGTCCTGGACAAGCTAGGACTTCTAAGTGGCCTTGCCACAGAACTGATAGGGTTCAGAAGGGAGGCAGAGCATAAGGTCTTCTTTCTCAGGTCAGTATTTGCTTCCCTTTTGTTTTTTCTCAGTAGATAGGAGCTGTAAACAATTGAGACCCTGGTACCCAGAGGGTAAAACCATTTGTGAGCACCTGCTTCTTCACTCAGAGTCACATACATAAAACCTGCAAGCACTGTGATGAAATGAGGGAATAAGACCCCAGATTGAAATAAAATACACTACAAATCTAAAAGATATACATTTATAAATAGCCAAACTATTTAGGAATATTAAAAATAATTGAGCCTCTTATTTATAAAATAAGCATTTTTAGAATAATTAATGCTTATCAGTATACTTGTTTCAGTGCACTAGAAATTTACTAATTGAATTTACTTTAAAAAACTAAATTTTTGTTACAAATAGGACCATAAACTATTAATCTTTAAATTTTGCAATTTTAAAGCAACCAGAAAATAATTTTATAGTGATTAATTTCTGAAATTTGTGTCGAGAACATCTTTTTCTTCCTTATTGGTTGACGTAAACACATTTTGTGTTTTCTAGAGTCTCACAAAATACTCGTGTTGATCTGGGCCATTTGGATGACAGTATTCCCAAAGATGTGCTTACCACAATCATAAGCTTTGATTATTATTATTATTATTATAATATAATATCACCTCCATTATGAATAAGACTTTTACATCTAATATCTCAGAAATCTTGGCACTAGAATCTCAAATGGACTCTTTAGGCCTCTGTGTCGGCCAGGAAGAGGTTGCTTAACTTAGAGAAGACTGGACGCCTCCGAGGTGTGAGCGGCTGACAGCCCTAGGGCCGAGCACCAAGGGTCCCTGCTCCTTGCCGGCTGTTCCCTTGGCTCTGGGGCTTCTCCCATTTGCAGTCTAGGTGCCACTTCCCTGCCTCGCCTGGAGGACATGCTGTTCCCGCATCTCTCAAGCCCAAGAAGGACAAAAAGTTGGCCCCTTGTTTTCCCTTCTTACTCTTTAGTAGAGTTCATTTTGAAAATGCCAGCTTCTCTTTGCTGTGAAAAGGGAAAATATAAGAAAATAAGTACAGACAATCAGAACAACAGAAAAGGGCTGGCGCGGTGGCTCACGCCTGTAATTCCTAGCACTTTGGGAGGCTGAGGTGGAAGGATGTCTTGAGGCCAGGAGTTCGAGACCAGCCTCAGCAAGAGGGAGACCCCCGTCTCTATAAAAAATAGGGGAAAGAAAAAACAGAAAAGTCACCAATTTCGTGAAGCACCTGCTTGGATCCCAGGCCCCCCTATTAAACCAGTGGCTCAGGTCTTCTTCTGCTCCAGGCTTCAAAGAATGGCACTACATTCCCAGCATGTTTCCTGGTATTCTCTTTTCTTCCTGTTGGCCGTGTTTTATGTTATCGAAGTGATTGTCTCATGCTGGTCCCAGGAGGTCACTCAACTGCCGCATGGATTTCAGGAATGGAAAATACCCACCGTCAATGGTTCGGGGATGGCATATGTAGTGGATGCTGCAGTGCTGGTTCAGATCTCCCTTCAGGACTTATGTCATGTCCCCAGCTGTAGGGAGTATTGGCAGCTGGTCTGGGTACCCCTGGGAATAGCCCTTAGCCAAAGAGATCCACCTCACCCAAGGTCATGCCCCCTCCCTGGGGCACCCTGCATCCAATGACTGTTAGGTGTGCAACACGGTCATGGGATAAATAATAATATAACATCACCTCCATTATGTATAAGACTTTTACTCTACACTTCCACTCTTTAATGATTCTACAGAGGTCACTTGCCTCTGTGAAGGCAACCACAGCTCCAGGGCTCAGGGCTGCTCGTGGGGTCACTGAGGCCTCTGTTGCAACCGAATTGCAGTTCTGCTTCTCACCTTGCCCAGCCTGTTTCCCGCACCTCCTTACAGATAGGTCTCCAAGAGCACGCCCCAGTGAGCCTCCTGCATGCAGACCTCAGGCGTCCAGTGTCTGTTTCCAGGGAACCAATCTAGGACAGGAAGGGCTGACTTCATGGGCTTATGACCTGTGCACAGGCCCTGTGTTTGGAGGACCTCGCAGTTGATTTAATGCTCTGCTGTTGCCATCTTGAAATTTTTAATAGGTTTTGAACATCGGCTCAAAGATTTTCATTTTGCACTGGGCCCTACAAATTATGTATTCAGTCCCAATGACAGTGCTCAAGGCAAAACCTACCTAGAGCATCATGTGCAGAGGGAACCTGAGATGTCCCCTGGGCCCAGCAGGAGTGGCTGCTCTGATGAGGTGGCTCTGCCTACCAGAGATGGAGGAGGAGGAGAAGAGGGCAGGGGGCATTGCAAGCTTCCCCTCCCTGCCCGACAGAGGCAAATGCCAGCTTGGGAGAGAGGCTTGGCTCCCATCCTCTTGGCTCTCTCGCTTCTCTTGTCTGGTGGAAGAGATGCCTGGCCCCAGCCCTTCTGAGCCCCCAGGCTCAGGCAGGGGCGTGCTCTCCTCCTGCTCCCTTGGCACCAGCAGGCACGCTGAACTGGGCTGAGGGCTTTTAAGTCTACTCATTTCACTTTTTTGCTTTCACAATATAACAATACTTTACCTGCTAAATAACTAAGCACATAACATTTTGATGAGGTCTTCCTGGTACAGCTTTTTTGACACTGGAGCATTTTGTCGTGGGAAGAAAAATCAAGCAACAAAACCTTCAGTGAAAAAAAATTCTGAGTCACATGCATAACAGAAACATCAACTCATTTCTTCTTTTCTCTCTCTCTCTTTTTTTTTTTTTAAGAGACAGGGTCTCTCTCTGTCGCCCAGGCTAGAGTACAGCGGCAATATCATAGCTCACTTCAACCTGGAACTCCTGGGCTCAAGGGATCCTCCCACCTGGGCCTCCCAAAGTGCTGGGATTACAGGCGTGAGCCACTGTGCCCGACTCCAATTTTAAATAGGTAAAAATTATTACTAACATGTATATAACACTTAAGAGAATACCTGACACGGATAATAAGCACTTTACCTACTTAAATTCACTTAATCCTTACAACATATTGTGGCATAAAGAGGTTAAATGAATTGCCTAATATTACGTTACAATGTGAGTGGATGGGACCAGGATTCAAAACCAGGTGGCCTGTGTTCTTCCTATGCAATCTGCACATGCATTCTCAAATCAAATGGTTAGGACTTCATTGAATACATTATTTTTTATCTTAAATATAAAATTTAAGATAGGTTAATGAAAGGTAATGGCCAAATACACAAGTTGGTCCAAAGCTACTTATTGACAAATGCAAATAGAATTCAGGGTGGAGCAGTGAACATGTGACAGTTGATAAATGAACTTTATTTGTCCAATCTGGAAAAGACCAGGAATATGAGCAGAACATATAAAGGAAAGAACCATCATAGGAGTGCTTAAATGTATGAGAATGGAGAGAAAAATTGAGACTTTTGAGCCTAAAAAGGGAATACAAAGGTAGAACTACTTTCAAATATCTGGGAGCAATCCCTCATAATTTTCTTATAAATTAGTCGTGAATAAAATATTATCTTTCAATCTTTTGCCCACTTAGAATGTGTTGATATCAAAATTCATTTTAATCAAATGTCCCCTGGGGTCAGAAGAGTGGATTTTTAGATATTTTATTACAGTCAATTTTATTAAAAGAAGTTTTTTAATATAGATTTTGCTGGTTGGTACCAACAACGAGGAATGAAGTGGTGGGCGGTGAGCTAGGTTCAGGGACAGGTAGTAGAAAAAGGGGCCATGGAAAACACACTAAAAATAGTACATACTAGGCAATTGGTTTCAACAAAATGCTAATTGAGGAGACAGACCACAGTGCAGCGAGGGTATTGAGATAAAGACCGTCTATAGTGAGTCCTATAGAATAAATAAAAGATAAATGATATTTAAAAACAGACCTTACGTCTGAGCAGAATTACTGCTCTGGTAGCTGGTTCGGGGAAGTCTAACCTCAGGCCTTTCAAGAATGGACTATCTCAGTTAGAAGGTCAGGCCCTGAAGGAACGTCACCCGGGTTCAGATCCCAGCTTCCACCCTTCCCTCCCGGGTGACCTTAGATAAGCTGCTGACTTGACTCTCCCTATGTTTCTGTTTTCTTTATCTATAAAGGTGGAAAATAAAAATACCTACCTTGTAAGATTGTTATGAGGCCAAAATGAAATGAAACATGTGAAATAAAGGGGAGCTCTTCTGGTTGAAGTGGGGGTGAAGTGGGGTTGGAGCCACCGTGCAAGGAGCAGTGAAAGAAAGGTCAGGGGTCTTGCTACAAACCTAGGCACCCGCAGAGCAGAGCACCTTTAAGGCACTGCACTCGGGTTTTAAGGATGCACTGCAGAGGGTGCACTACAGAGGTTTTCAAAGAGCTTTGCATGTCTTCCATGTCCCATAGTGCAACAAACATTTCAATCCTTTGAGAAGATGATCTGTAGGCGACAACAGAGAAACTACAGAGTCACCTTGAGGAGGATGCTTTGCTACACCTCCTTTCCCTGCAGGCTCCTTGGCCCCTTTGCCCTTTGTAAATTCACAGATGCTGAATGTATGTTTGTATGTATGTGTGTGGGGGGGGAAGGGTGCAGGGCAGGGGACATTGCGTAACATCTCCTACCAACAGCAGCCATGCCCCAATTCCTTCCTGAGTCAAAAATATTCTCTTACATGCTGGCTACCAGAATGATTGGTGGCTATTTACCTTATATTTACTTAACCAAAGAGGCCACCAAAAGACCTCTTGTAAAGTCAAAGAAAGCGACTTTATGATGAAAGGTTGGCAATGTCTCTGTTATGGACCTGAGTGAGCACTAGGATTAGAAATGGAGGGTGTTGATGAGGCACGTGCTTCTCCTGATGCTACAATAGCAGAAGCACAGCTGCTATTTGACCAAGTATCAAGAACCATGAAAGGTCTAACAGATTTTACCCTTCTGGCAAACTGACAAGTTAGCCTGCCACAGCTTCATGGATGCTGGCAAAAGACATGAGATTCCTGGGTCAGAGATAGTGACTTTATTCATCTCAGTACAGCAAGCAAATGAGCTTCCTATTCCCATTGGTTCCTCTTGCCTCCCAAGTCCCATGGGGGTGATGTGAAGGCCCAAGTGGATTCCATGCATGCAGTGGGTTTGCAACACAGCTGGGGGATGCCAAGGTTAGGGAATCTGAATGTTTTATAATGGGCTTCAAGCAAACCTGCCAATCACTAGAGGGAGATATTATCTTTATTATACTGGCTAGTTAACATATTTGCCCTTTGATCTGGAAGGAGACACTTTCTCTGTCTTCCAAGGCCATTTGCTATACAAACATCTTTGAAAAGATAGGCCAGAACAAAGTCAGACAGTGCCTCTGCTTACAAAATGTGCAGACGAACCTCAGGGTTTTCACCAGGTTGGGGCTAGACACAGAGACCCCTAAACAGCATGGGCCTGCGCTAAATCTTGCAGAGTGCCTGTCCAGTGAGGGCCACCATATAGAGTTGTACATGTTTGTCTTGCACAAAGTCTTCCAGCTGAATTCCATCCAGTTGCAAGTCTGTTAAAATATCCAGTAAGGGCAACCCTGAAGCAAGAACTGGGTACATACTGGAAGAGTCAGTGGGATAAAAGAGAAAGTAGAGGGTGTAAGTTCTCTGGGGAAGGGGCCCCATCCTTTGCCCTTAGGCACCTACTCTGTATCTCCAAGGCATAGCCCAGGGCCTGGCCCAATCAGTATTTGTTGAATGACATGGGGAAGAAGGAAAGAAGCAGAGGCAGCCACAGCTGCATTATTTGGTGATAGGGCAGGGGTTTCAGAATGGGGACCAAGAATGGCTTCAAGTATGGAAGAAGCCAGTGGACAGTCAAAGAAACCTATTTTCAATAAACTTATTATTTTTCCCTCTGTTGCAGCTGACTGATGATGCTGATGTCCGTTTATCAGGCTGATCATGTATGCATCATGTATGTATTTGTAGTTGAGCCTCAAGTCTTTTCCTCCCCCAGAACCAGCTATCTGTATCATCCATCTTCCTCTGGGAGCCCTGGCAGGGGTCTCCATGGAACAGAATACAGACAGAGTAGTTGCCCCTATTCACTGCACCCTCCGAATGGCTCCAATGAACCTCCTCATAAGACCCTATGAGACACTTAAAGAATATTAATAAAATATATATTTAAAAATAAAATGTCTGCATGATGTTTCTGAGAAATAGAGGTGAACTCTTTTTCCTTTTTAAAAGAAAATCATTATTGTCTTTGGAAATGAATAGTTTGTTTGATGGCGTCTAAAGTCATTCTGAGGGGAGAATGAGATTTGCAGTGATTCTAGGTATTCAAAGTTAGATTTACTGTTTGCTGAAAGAGAAACAAAAAAGTCAACAGCAAACTCCAGCATGCTAAGATTTAGCAATGGGTTTGCAGAATTTCTCAGTTATCTGTAAACACTTTCTGGTCCTAGAATCTTTGTTGGTGATTTAGGTGATTTAGCTGGGGAACATCATATGGGGAAAGTTTGGCTAACAATTTTTTCTCATCTACTGAGTCATAACGAAGATTGTAAGCTTCAGAAGTGTATGCTTTTTTGTCCCTTATTCACTGTTTATTCCAGGCATCTAGAACAGTGCCTTGGCAAATGGTACACTCTTAATAACTAGTTTATGAACATATAAAGCAAGCTTCTCTGCCACTCCTTTGTGAAACTCAAGCCCATGGGGCCAAAGGGAACCAGGTATCAAATTCCTTTGAATTTCCAATCTCTAAGACTTTCGTTTCTCATTTATGGATACCGTTGCCAGGGTTCACCCATCTCCTCCACATTCTTTGAGATGAATCAGACAGAAGGGCCAACTTCTAGATCCAACTCAATAGACAAAGCCCAATTTAAATTAGTAGAAATGTTAATGCCCTGATACTACAGAACAGAGGGTCCCAACATGTTCAGGTATAAGGACCTCTTTTTAATGGTCAAATTCTACATACTTTCACATCATGGGGATTGTATTTTTAGTATCCAGTGATTGCTTTTTGCCATAATATTATTCTCTATTAAAAATTCAGTTGCATTTTAAAATAAATTTGCATTTCACTATTCAAAACTGTATCTATAGGACTTGAAAAATAGTAATAAATATATGTGAAAAACACATTCAATTTATAGCAATGCTTGGCACACATATGGATTCATGGATTACCCTCACCCCCCACTAGAAGTCTTATGGTTGAACTCATATCAGTAGATCATGTTATGTTTCTCTTAAATGATACTTTGGGTTAATTTATATAAATTATTTTTAAGGAATGAAGTCTTAGTAGTAATAGATGAACGTACTATGTTTACTGATCATCTGCAAATTGTTTTTGTTATTTCGGATTGAAACTTTGGAGGGATAAATTCCTTGGAGGAGAAAGGGAGGAAAAAAATGACTGCCTTTGTCTTGCTTGTTGTTTTAGATTTGCACCTTCTGCATCTTCCATGTCATGACTCAGGGCACAGGGAGAGCGTCTCGGAGAACACCCTGCCTGTGTTCTCTCTTATTGCCTGTGAGCCATAGACAGCCACCATCCTTTTAATTACTCAAGAATCCTCCCTTTCAGGAATGTATATTGCTTCTTGGCCCCTGCCTGCTCCCTGGAAGTCCTGGGCAAAGGGCCAGGAAAAGAATGTGATTATTCAGGCTGAAACCAATGCACTGGGATTGTCTCTTCACCTTGGGTGACTCCACTGCTACTCAAGGAATGAACTAATTGGCACCAAGCAGGAAAAACAACACATCTCCCTCAGACTCGCTCCATTGTTTATAAGCCATAACCTCGGGGACAATAAACTGGAGGCCCTGTCAGCATCCTTGAGCCAGGATCTCAGCTGATGTCACAGTAACAGTGTTTCCCTGGCACCTGAGAACCCAAGGACACAAATAAAGCCTGAACCAAACTAAACATTAAAAATTAATGTTATTCCAAAGAGGAAGCGACAAGGATATGACGAGCTGGTCCCACCCCACCCCCATCTTCCTTCATGTTTCAGAGCCAAGAGGGATAATGGTTTCAGTCAAGAAGGGAAGTCAGGGAGCCTCTGAGACAGAATGTGCCACAAGGATGGCTGGCTTTTCACAGGCGCCTTAACAGGTAACTGTTTTCTCTTCAGGAATGGGGCACAGTCCAGAGGTTAAGGCCGTGGGTGACTAAGGGGATCCAGGATAACCTCATTTGACTCATAGCAGAGATTGCTTGCGTCTACCCGAGATCTATTTTCCCGTTCTTCCTTACTAAGAGAAAGTCAATTCAGTGTAGTCAGCAAGTACTCCCAACTGGAAAACCACATTTTCAAGCTTTCCTTTAGATAGGTGATTAAATTTTGGTCAATAAGATATGAGTGAAAGTTATTGGGTGAGCTCTTCATGAAAGGTCCTTTAGGGGCTGACACAGCAGGGCACCTGTTTGTCCTGGTACTTCCTCCTCGTTGCTGACTACAATATAGAAATGATGTCTAGAGAGGGCAGCTGCCATCTTAGGACAAGAGGAGACCTTGAGCTAAACCATACCTAGGTTAGTAAAGCAGAAAGACAGAAGAGCCTGGGTCCCTGGTGATGTGGCAGAACCCCCATATCAGCCCTAGACTGCTAATCAGTAGACTTAATTTTCAGGAGACAAAATTAAATTCTACCTGGTTTAATCCACTGTTACTTTGTGGACCAAGAGCATTGGCATCACCTGGGAGCTTGTTAGAAAGGTAGACTCGGCTGGGCATGGTGGCTCAAGCCTATAATACCAGCACTTTGGGAGGCCAAGGCAGGAGGATTACTTAAGTGCCCAGGAGGTCAAGACCAGCCTGGGCAACATAGTGAGACCCTACCTCCTTTTAAACAAAAGTTTAAAAATTAGCCGAGCAGGGTGGTTCAGTTACTTGGGAGGCTGAGGCAGGAGATCACTTGAGCCCAGGTATTCAAGGTTGCAGTGAGCTATGATCATGCCACTGCACTCCAGCCTGGGTGACAGAGGGAGACCCTGTCTCTAAGAAAAAAATAAATAAATAAAATAAATTGTTAAAAGGCAGACTTTCAGGCCCCTCCCAGACCAATTGAATGAGGATCTGCATTTTAACAAGATCCCCATGTGATTTGCATGCACACAAAACTTTGGGAAGCACTGGTCTAGATGTAGTTAGTTTCTGTTTACAAAATTGTTAACTGATACATCCTGGGGAATAATGCATTCTATTTGCTGGTACTAAAGCATGATAAAAATGATATAACCACAGGGTAGAACAACTAAAGTGACCTGAGTTCTTCAGATACAAAGAAAGCAAGCATTCTTGTCAACTAGTTAATTCACATTCCAGCCACTATATTTGGTACCAGGGAAGTAAAGATATCCCTGCTCTAAAGTCCATAGAGTCTAATGAGAGAGACATATAGATACTGTGTATTGTGTTGCATTGCATTGCAATAACCTGTTTAAATGCAATAAGAGAGATATGCCCAGGAAAACAAATGAGGGGTCTAAGCCTTCGCTCCTGGACTGAGGGGCAGGATAGAGAAAACTTTTTGGAAGAGATGTCACCTGAGTAGTTATGGGTTCTCTTGCTTCTTGCCCCAGCTTCAGGGATCAGAGACCATCATTTGTCATAAGTCAGACTACTGGCCTCCCTAGTTGATGCTTAAACTTTGAGCTGGCACATAGGAAACACAGGTTATAGCAGTAATGTCTTTGCCCTATGCAATCTTTAGTTTCTTAGTTCATGGTATAGGCTTCTTGGCTCCATTTCACAGATAAGGAAAATGCAGAAACTGAAAGGTGAGTGAATTTCAAAGGGCTCAGGGTAGACGAACCCACATGAGGGTTGATCTCTAACATCTTCTCCTTAATTTTGTCAACACTGGGTTCTGGATTCCATCATTGAATTCATCTGTCTTTTCCAAACAATATGAAGTTGGAAATCCTTTTAATTGATGTTTAGAATAAGTCAAATTTTCTTCTTCTCTTGTATTTCTTTTCTCTTGATATTCTTTAGCTCATTATATTATTACAAATGAAATCATATTTTTGGATGCTCGTGGTTTGGCTGGCTGGTTGGGAAACTGTTTTCTGGCACCCATTAATGCTTTTTTCTTTTCACTTAAAGAACATTTACTGGACTTAGTACTTGAAGAAAGAGACAAATTAAGAAATGAGAGAGAGAATGAATGTACTGTACATGCTGAAACCCCAAGATTTTTTCCTTCTAATTTTTATTGATCTGACAGTGTTGGGAATGGAAACATTGTTTCAAACAAAATCCAAATTTTTATTTCTCTCTCCGAGAGATATGGTTTAATCTTTTTTTTTTTTTTTTCTTTTCCCCTTCTGCTTTTCTGAAACAGTCTTCTAGGGTCTGATTTCCTCTTCTGTGAAATAGACCAAAATAGCCCTGTTCACTGGTGAAGTGAACCAACAGGCTGGAAGTGAAACCGACCAGGACTCAGCTTGCCTCATGCTCGTGGTCTGTCAAGTTCTCCAGCCAGTGCCTGGTCTGCAGCTTACTGCTTCCCACTGCCCTGAGTTAACTTCAGTGAAGGGGAGGAAGGGGAGGCAGGAGAGGCTTGAAGGGTTTTTATATTCTACTCTCTTCTGAAGAATTCACAAGCTAGCAAGCATGCAACCAGTACTAACTAGAGGGTATTGCCAAGCATAACAGAGTATAGGCAGATCACCAAGGCCTCTCTCATATTGCAATCCCAGCAGAAAATGATGCAGCAAAAGCAATCCCCAGATCTTGGTTGCCTGCCACCCAAGTTCTTGTGCTTTATATGTGTTTAGCCAGTTCTAGGATGCTGCCTGCTTTTTGTGTGTCCAATGCTACGCTTTCTACCACAATCCTCTCCACCCAGAATGTGTTATTTGGCTCTCACAAATGCAAGAGGAATTGGCCTTCCCTGAACAGAAATCCAAACACAGGGGGAAACCACAACTTGTTTTCAACAGGCATCCTGTTGTGAGCCCTCCCAACTCTGCTGCCTTTCTGCAAGTGAACAGGGACTGGTGGTTTGAAGCAGTGTAAATGATCTGTGCCTCTTCCTGAGGCTGCCTCTAATGAGGGTCTCAAGAGCAATTAGTCGTCAGCTGGAGATTTACCAGTGTGGCTCACTGAGCCAGATCATGCTTTGTCAGATGTGAAATTCTGATGTTCTACACATGGCGTGTTTGCAAACTATGCCTTAAATAAATGTATTCATAATATTTAGCAATATAATACTCTGAACCAGAGCATCATTATGCCTTTGTTTATTCAATAATCATTTATTAAGTGCCAAATATGTGCCAGGTGCTATGCTGGATGCAACAGTTACAAGGCAGGAAGGAAATGGTATTGCCCTTAATGGGCAATGAATTCAAATCTCTGTCCCTTCACTAAACTACAAGTTCAATCAGTGGCTGCTGGTACGTGCGGGTATAGTTGGGATGCAGAAAGGGAAGTGGTAGATCTCGTTTGGGCAGGGGGTTTGCAACTAGCACATATAATGCCTTTTTGTAAATTTGAGAGGGGACCTTCACTCTCTGGGGATATGCAGCCCCTACTCCAGAACACAGAATTCTATGAGTGGAGAGTGGGCTGCAAGACCCCCACACTCACCTCCTGGCCAGGACAGTTTTCTTTAAGGGTGATGCTTGGACTCAGTCTTGAAAGATATGGAGGTGTTCATCTAAAGGACAGGGAAGAATAGAGCACTCTAGAAGGAGGGTACTGAGGAGCAAAGGCAAAGAGATATGACGCATTCTGGGAACTACAAGCAGTTGAACTCGGTGGTGAATGGGACATGAAAGGAAGGAGGGGTATGCACAGGCCTGGTTGTAGATGACCCTGTATTCCAAACTAAGAAGCAAAGTCTTTATCCTAAAGGCCGTGGGACGATATTGAGGAGGTTTCCAGAAAATGAGCGAGATGGTCATATTACCCATCTTTGTGACAGTGTTGAAGTGCACTAAAGGGGTTGAAGACAGGGTTAGGCTAAGTAGGAGACCATTGAAATCAATAGTCCAGGTGCTGGAGAATGAAGGTTTGGACCTTCAATGGGCAGCAGGGATGGAGAGGTGAGGACAGATGTGAGAGAAGTGAAGAGGGCAGAATCTGCAGAGCTTGGAGACTGATTGGATTCTGGAAGATTAAGGAGATGGAGGTGTCAAGGATGAATGGCTTTCAGGTTTCTTGTTTGGAAACCTGAATGGATGCTGGTGCCTCTCACTTTAGAGGGATGCAGGAAGAAGAGAAGCTTAATGCTAGGCAGTCTCTTTCTAATGGCTTCCATCTGTTTCCGGCACTGTTCTATCTGCTGTGAGGGGTGTGGCAGGCAAAGTGCAGAGGAGCTTGTCAGTCCCAGCTTCATGTCACTGAGCTTTCACCCAGATCAAGCCCAGAACTTGAGCTGCCTGCTTTAACACCACACAGAGAAAAATGTTCTTCCAAAGCTATGGTTCCAGTGGCTCTGACCCCACTTGAAGAAGCCAGTGTCTGCCATGGATCATAGAAGGAAGGGAGTGATGGGCCTTGGCCTAACATAATGCATCCCACTGAAAGGAAAGCCACTGAAGCACATGCTTTGACATATGCTAACACCATATGCTCATCCTATGAAACGGGAGGTCTACAGTCTTCAGCACCAATAAAATATGCTACTCTTCAGCTGCAAAGAATGCATACTCTCACATAGTGAAAAATGGCCTGGTTGCTAAGTCTCTTGCAAAAACTATTTTATATATGTACATAAAATGGTTTATAAGTGTGTATATATGTATATTTAAATTGGTTTATACATTTATATGTATATACAAAATGCTATCCAGTCATCCCTCAGTATCTGTGAGGGACTGGTGTCAGAACTTCTGTGGATACCAAACTACGAAGATGCTCAAGTCCCTTATATAAAAAGGTGTAATATTTGCATATAACCTATGCACATCCTCCTGTATACTTTTATCGTCTCTAGATTTCCTATAATATGTAATAAAATGTAAATGCTACCTAAATGATTGTTATACTGTATTTTTAAATTTGTATCATTATTTTTTATTGTTTTTTATTTTTTCTGAAGATTTTTGATCCACAGTTGGTTGAATCTACAGATGCAAAACTTGCAGATACGGAGGACTAATTGTTTATGTATACTTATGAGTATATATCAAATGGTTTTTGCAAGAGATGTGTATATATCTTAAACATATTTTATGTATATATCTTCTTAGTTCTCAATTTAATGGAGTTATATATTTTTGAATTTTTTATTATGGAGGATTTCAAACATGCATGAAAGTAAAAGGGATAGTATAACATATCCATCCATGTATTCATCACCCAGTTCCAACAATTATTAAGTCATGGCCAATCTCGTTTCCTCTATCAATACCCCCACCAATATCTCCCCTTACCTCCCAGATTATTTTAAAGCAAATCTATTGGAAGTATATATATTTTTTAAATAAACTTTTTATATTGAAAAAGTTTTGGATTTAAAGGATTATTGGAAAAATAGTAGAGTTTCTCTCTACTTCACACAATTTCCCCTATTATTAACATTTTTCACTAGTATGTTATATTTGTAACAATTAGCAAACCCATATATTTTTTAAAATTTTTTTATTTTTAATTATTATGGGTGCCTAATAATTGTATATCTTTATAGGGTACATGTGATGTTTTGATACAGGCACACAATGTGAATTAATCAAATCAGGGTAACTGGGGTGTCCATCACCTCAGGCATTTATCCTTTCTTTGTGTTAGGAACATTCCAATTCCACTCTTTTAGTTATTTTAAAGTATACCTAACTTATTGTTGATTATACTCATCTTGTTGTGCTGCCAAATGTTGTTCATCCTATCTAACTATCTAACTATATTTTTGCACCCATAAACCATCCCCACTTTATCCCCTCCTCCCTGCTGCCCTTCCCAGCCTCTGGTAACCATCATTCTACTCTCTGTCTCCATGAGTTCAATTGTGTTTAACATTTAGCTCCCATGTATAAGTGAGAACATGCAAGATTTGTCTTTCCATGCTTGGTTTATTTTAGTGAACCAATATTGATACATTATTAACAAAAGTCCATGCTTTAGTCAGATTTCCTCAGTTTTTCCCTAAGGTCTTTTTTCTGTTCCATGAGCCTGTTGGAGGTATATTTTATTCTGCCTTTACAAGTCCTTGTGGATTTAAGGGTACAATGCTCCATTTCATCCATTACCCGTAGGTTTTTCAGGTCTGAGAAGCCTGCATCAGATTAAGTGTTTATTTTGTGCCCTTTTCCCCCTCTTCCTTCCCCTCTTCCTTTCTCATGCTCTAACTTGGGAAAAGGATGTCAGATCACGTATGCCCACAGCGGCTTAGGAGCATTCATACCTTTGCTACCTTTAAGAGTACTTTGGGCAATTGCTGGACTCCCTTTAAACTGCCACTTTGGAATTCATGCCAGGACAAACTACCGAATATAATTTGAGACAACCCGTGAAGCAGAGAATTCAGAAAAAGCCAATACATCTTTAAAAATACATTTGTGAGTGCACTATATTAACTAAATGAAATAGAACTAATAGCTCCCAGACTGTTTGGGTTAATTTCCGTTCTAGCTGTTCACAGCGTTGGGGGGTTCTGTGACTTGGAGGGTTAGCTGAGGCCCAGGGAGGTGCTGCCCATCAGTGTCTGGTCAGTTTGCCTCTGCACAAAGAGGCCCCCCAGGCAGAGGGCACGTGCTCTCTGCTGGTGTCACAGGAAGTCAGTTCTCTTTGGAGGTGCTTTGCTTAAATCAGTGCTATCTGTGGTGCCAGGTTTCTGATGCAATGCCTGCCTCCAGCCAGCCTGTCGAACAAATCAAAGCGCACTGGGCGGCTGGCTTGGGGCCAGAATGGCGTCACTGCCCATTAATAGAAGTTGATGGAGCTCAGAAAAATGCCTTAGGTCTGGCAACAATCCAACTCCTCCTACACTTTGTCTGCCTCCAGACAAATATATAGAAAAATCAATTTAGGGATGCTTATTTTTTACCAGTTTATGCTAATTTAAGCATTGATTTGCCTAGTTACTGTTAGATTTTTTAAAAATGTTTTGTGACATAGCTTGTTTTTTCCTGATTTATATAGTCTTTTACAGGTTCTGCTGCTTCTTTCCAAAAAAGGATTTGAGGTGACTTATTACAAAGGACATTTATTATTAACATACAAGTTTCCTCTGCTTTTCCTTGATGTTCTACTTACATAACTATAGTTGATGAATTAGAGTTTATCTATCAAACCATCAATACTCCACTTTATTTCATAAAGGATGCATATAGATACTCACACCAGCCAAGATAACACGAATTACAAATAGGTAAGAAAGAAAAAAGGAAATGCAAGTTAGTAACATAAAATATAGCTATAAAATAGGACTTCACAGAAATTCATACTATGAAGTCCTATGCACTTGCTCCAAATGGGTCTCACATCAACAAAAAGCCTCAGAAAAGGCAGGAAAAAATGAAAAATATGGCCATTTGGGCAAGCCATAGTGGCAACAATCTAAAAAGAAGCCTCACAACACTTTCTGACACTCAGATCAGAAAGACTTTAAAGAAGACAGTAAGGAACATCTTCAATAATATTCTTATTGGAGACTGTTGTGGGCTAGCTGCAAAATTGTGTCTCCCCCACCCCCACACCAAATTTATATGTTGAAGTCCTAACCCCAGTGCCTCAAAATGTAATTATATTTGGAGATAGGGTCTTTGAAGAGGTAACTGAGTTAAAATGATATCATCAGGGTAGACCCTAATTCAATATGACTGTTGTCCTTTTAAGAAGCAGAGATTAGGACATAGGCACAGAGACCATGAAGCAGCCAAGGAGAGAGGACTGCTGACACCTTGATCTTGGACTTCTAACCTTCAGAACTGTGAGGAAATAAATTTCTGTTGTTTAAGCCACCCAGTCTGTTATGCCAGCCCGAGAAAACTAATACAGAGATATAGTAATATGTTTCCTAAGGGCTGTTTCTAATGGCATCCTTCGTTGCAGGCTGGTGACATCACCCCAAGGTACTCAGATTCCTCCTTTCCCACCTCCCACACCTACCCCCACATCACACCCAAATTCACATGGCTATTGTGAAAACTTTGATGTTCTTACATGACTTTGCCATGCTGGTCCACAGCTAATTTGTCTGGACGCACAGTACCTGACCCCAGCTGACCCAGTCAGTCTTTTCCTGGGATTTTCCACCTGGAACTGAGAGAGCTTGACATCCGTCCTCTCTAGCGGCAAACACAATAAGATGTGAGCCATTAGCAGTCAACGGCCGCAGTGTCTCCCAGGTAGAGAAGATTAATCTGTGAGAAGGAAAAAGCCAGACAGAAAGAGTCTCAGCATCATTCCAGTTTCTAATTCATTCTTTTATTCAACAAATGTTTCTTGAACATTTACTATGTTCCACACATTGGTTCAGTAACTCCCGAAGTCCATTTGCATCCCTGCTTTCCTGGCAACTTAGTTGTTCCTACCCTTGTATTGATTCCCCCGATAAAACCCCCTTTTGCCTGAGCCAGAGCAGGTTGGACTTCTGTCACTTACAACCAAAGTAATACACTGCAATTCCCTACATTCTTCTTTCCTCTGTAGTCACACTGAATCGCTGGCAGCTTCTTGAACATGTCCTGTTGTTTCAGGGTAACAAAAGTCAGGTCAAGGGATAATTGTGTTTCCATTTTTAGTTTTCTTCATATAAAAATAAGCAATGCTCAAATATTAACCATGCTTGTTTCCTTGTTCTACTTGTAAAATTCCATCTTTTCCCCCCAAATATCTGAGCTGATCCAGACATTCTTCTCTGCCCCCAGATTTGAGGGGCTGGTCACAAAGGCTTTTACTTATAACCTGGTGACTGTTTCAAAGAGTAAGATGTACCTAACCTCTTTTATAACCTCCCTTATTGCAGAAATGATTGTCAGTAATGACATTCAATCATAAACTCACTTTGTGTGTATTAATGGAATTTCTTCCATATAGTAAAGCACAACAATCATATGCATCAAATGATAAAAAGAAAATCATAAAAGAAAGGATAGACAGGAAGTATACAAGGCAATTGAAAACTAGAGATAAGCAATTATATAGTGAATTGGTTAAGAATACAGTTTCTTGAATAATCACTATATTATTCAGGGCTCTCCAGCGAGACAGAAACAATAGTATATACGTGTGTGTATGTATATACACCTCCTCTAATTTCTTTAATTTTACCATTAAATAGCAAGCTGGTACATTATCTGTCCATTTCATATGGAATTTGTCTTTTAGGAAAGATGCATACAAACTTTTGTGTAGCTTGCTTATATTCTCATTTTGTTATTCTCATATTTTTCCCAGGACAGAGGTAAAAAAAAAAAAAAGCCCATTAACTATATGATGAGGCCTTCAGCCTTAACCAGGAAATGGGCACTCAATCAAGGATTTCTTAAAACATTTCCTCAGAGTACCCATCAAATATTGTTGAATAGTGTGTCCCTCTTCTGAAAAATAACACAAAAGTGAGGGACCTAGTACTTAGGAAAAAATGGTGCTTTGTTGTAATTCAGAAATATCTATATTATTTCTATTTCTGTTGCAGAAACACATGGTCTATAGCAACTTGAGTTTGGATAACACCACTGCCATTGGGTAGGTGGGAGGCCTCTGTAAAATAGGTCATCAGACTCTAGAGCCTCAGTTTTTCTCATCCATAAAATGGGAATTAAAATAACTACTTTGTAGTATAATTAGATGATTAAGTCAATGATGTTGTAAGTGAGCATCATGAGTGCCTGGCATATTGTGGGTATGATGGTTAATTTTAGGTGCCAACTTGATTGGATTAAGGAATACCTAGAAAACTGGCAAAGCACTACTTCTGGGTATGTCCATGAGGGTGTCTTCAGAGGAGATTGGAGTGCCAGTGGGTGGATTGTGTAGGACAGATCTGCCCTCAATGTGCGTGGACACCATCCAGTTGGCTGGGGGCCTGGATAGATTTTTAAAGATAAGGAAAAAGTGATTTTCTCTCTCTCTCTTTCCTGAAGCTGGGACACTCTTTTCTCTTGTTCTTGGACATGAGAACTCCAGGCTTTCTGGCCTTTGGACTCCCGGACTTACACCAGAGGCCCCCCTCACCCGCCCCCGCCCAGTTCTCAGGCCTTTGGCCTCAGACTGAGAATTACATTATCAGCTTCCTTTGTTCTGAGGCTTTCAGACCTGGACTGAGCTATGCTACCAGCATCCCAGGGTCCAGCTGCAGACCCCCTGTCATGGGACTTGTCAGCCTCCATAATCACATAAGCCAATTCCTCTAATAAATCCTCTCCCACATATCTATACAGCCATGTGTGCATATGTGCACACACACACACATACACACACGTATATCCTATTGTTTCTGTCTCGCTGGAGAGCCCTGAATAATACAGTGATTATTCAAGAAACTGTATTCTCATCCAATTCACTATATAATTGCTTATCTCTAGTTTTCAATTGCCTTGTATACTTCCTGTCTATCCTTTCTTTTATGATTTTCTTTTTATCATTCGATGCATATGATAGTTGTGCTTTTGGTGACACAAGGCAGCTACCCTGGCATTTTTTGAATTTTATAAAGAAGCACAAGTGAGAAAAAGGCAGAAAAAGAATAATAGTCCTACACTGAATTATTCATTTATTCATAGAAAGTAACCAGTATAAATAGCACATAACCCTAGAAAAGCATGAGGTTTTCAAACTGAATTATGTATGTCAATGCCTTTCAGCCAAAGATTAGCAGGACCACATCTGTTGGGTTTGTTACTTGTCTTGGGGAAGGAAACTGTACACCATGGGGGAACTACAGGGAACCCTCTCAGGGAGAGGGTGCTAGAAAGGACTTACTGGGCTTGCATTAGGTGATTTGGGGAGGGGTAAAGGAAAGAGTGCTTTTGTCTGGATTGGATGCTTTCAGGAAAAAGGAGTAGTTCTATGATTGGGTATCTTAATAAATCTTATCTAGAAAGAGAGGAGGCTAAGGTTATAATTGGTAAAGAGGTGGCAGTCACTCTGATTAGCAAGAAAAGGGGGATGTTTGGTTATTTTCCTGGTTTGAACAATGTTCATATTTTTGTCTGTGTTCAAACATGATACAAAACGGTCTTGTTTATGTCTTGATCCATTGTGCTCAGTAGAGTGACCTTGGCTTATGCTGACATTCTGAGAAGGTGTTTTCGTTCAACAGAACACCATGACCTATCTCTAAGTGCCACGCTAGTTCCTAACAACAGTAAGACCTAACTATGGGTGTCAGGCCAATTTCCAGATGCCAGGTTGCTTTTCTCATTCTTATGTATTAGCATGCTCTGTCATAGAATTTAGGTGAAGATAACAGGTACCACTCTATTTAGTGAGAACATGATTTAACACAGAGAATTAGGTGCTTATAAAATTGTTGGAAGGACTGAAATAATGGCTCTGGGCTTGGAATCCAGGAAAAATTCCAAGAACTACCCCATAGAGCTAGTCCTCCAGGGTGGCTGCTAACTGTTCATTCCCCACCTTCCTAATTGTGGCAATCACCACTGAAATTGTTGGCTCCAGGAACACATTAGCTAATTTGCTTTCCAGAGATCAGGAGACCACTGCTGCAACTGTTACCCTTGAAGCTGTGTGACACCTGCCAGGTCCATACTAACTCCTCTGAGTCCTGCCTCTTGCCTCTTACCACACTATTGACCAGAGCACAAGGACCTCTGCTACCTCTGTCACAGAATAATCCAATGCTGCTGTGGCCACCTTTGCCAATAGCAGCAGCACAAATTGCAGCTGCCCATTTTCTATATCATTTCCAATTTCCAGATCCCACATCAGCAGTCTGATTGCATGAACCTAAATCATATCCAAAACACTGGCTGCAAGGGAGTTTGGGCATCACACTGTTTAGGTTCTCCAGCCTCTGCAGTAGGAAGGCGTACTATAAGGAGATTGGAATGGATGTTAATTTCCAGGCCAGTTTATTCACCATAAGCCCTAACCAGGAATAAAGAGGCCTGGATCTAAGCCTGATTCAGTCACTAATTTGCTATTTACTAAGTTTCTTTCTGATTCTAGAGTTCTATGACTCTGTTCTAAATTTTGTTCATATTTTCTTAATATGTTCATTTTGAAAAGCATTTCTATACTTTTTTACATAAGAATTGTATTCTCATTAATACTCAGAATAAGAATAGAAAGGCTCCAAGATACCCTTCACTGATTTTTACCTCGCAGTATTGTCTCTCTCCCACATTGAATAGGGCTGACCTGTGAAACCAATAGGATATTGTGCATATGACAGAGTGTGGCACCCAAGGCTAGGTCATTAAAAAATATTGCAGCCTCTATCTTTGCACTCTCTTGGATCACTTACTCTGGGTGAAGCCAGCTGTCATGTCATGAGGACACTCAAGCAGCACAATGAGGTCCACGTGGTGAGAACTGAGGCCTCCTGTCAACAGCCACCATCCGCTTGCCAGCCATATGAGCAAGCCACCTCGGAAGTGCGTGCTGGAGCCCCAGTCAAGCCTTCAGATGACTAAACCCCTGGCTGACATCTTGTCTGCAACCTCATGTGAAACTTTGAGCCAGAACTACCCATCTAAGCCACTCTCGAATTCCTCACCCACAGAAACTATGTAAGATTATAAATACTTAATGCTGTTTTAAGCCACTAAGTTCTGGGGCAAATTATTATGCAGCAACAGAAAACTAATACAATCCTGATTAGCATGTAAAATAGCATGAAAATTGCTGAATTTTATTTCCTAAGCTCTAGCATCAAATATCATTTGTTTATCCTTTTCTGACATAAAGCTGGTAGCCTTTGAGATTGTATCTCTGGACATATCAGAAGCTATTAAGAAGTGTGTAAATCAGAATTAAAACTAAGTAATTATTTTCTGAGATTAAAAAAATGTGGTAATGGGCAGACAGGAAACATCCTTATTGTTAATATTGCAAATAGCAACTATTTTCATAGGTAAAATGCCAGGCATTTGAAACTTATCATAGGGCTACTATATCCTTTGAACATAAAGCTAACAAAAACATAATAAATAGTCAAAATGACTCTTTCACTGACATCCCAATCAACTCTGTAAAATGACTTTTATTTTAATGCAAGAACTATGCTATGTTTATAGGTTAACAAACATTCCCATATGTTAATGAAAGATAAAAGTTGTCTACTAATGAATTAATTGTGGTTTTAATCTAAAAGATAAAGAAATTAATTTCTTTCATTTTATGATGGCTTAAAGTTTGATCTAAAGAAGAATGTTCCAACAAAACTTACTACATATTTTTTGACTAAGATTAATTTTTATTAAGGCTCTTTTCTGGATCTTGTGCCCATGTCTGGTAAGAACATAGTTGCTTACCTAGAGTAGCAATCTTTCCCTTACTATGAAAAATAAGAGTGCATGAGTTTTAGAGAATATATTAAGTAGAAGTATGAGTTGCAAGTGCCACAAACTTTATATGAATCAAATTGAGCAAAAAAAAAAATTTACCAGATGGTCACTGCAGTGTCCTGGAATTCAAGTCACAACCAAGTTCAGATGGAGCTGAGGCCTCAGGCACCAACAGAGCCAGGGCTGGAAAGCCCCCAGCTCTCTCCCCCAGCCTCACCTCTGCCTCTCTGGGTGCCAGCTTTGTCTTGTGGCAGATTGGATTCCTTTCTGTTGTAGAAAACACGGCTGTTGGCAGTCCTGAGTTTTACATTTTTCAGCTTTAGTCTCTGGAGACTTGTTCGCTGCTCTTAAATGCCAATTTCCAATGAACTCCAGCCAGGGGCCAGGGCCATGTTGTTCAACACGGCTGCTCCTGTGGTAGCTAAAGAGGGAGGGAGATTTCCCAAAAAAACAGTGGGCTGGGAAGACAAAACAGTATGTACCATATATTAGGTTTCTAGGGCTGCTGTAACGAAGTACCACAAACTGGGTGGCTTAAACATCAGAAATTTATTATCCTACAGTTCTAGAGGCTAGAAGTCCAAGGTCAAGGTGTTGCCAGGGTTGGTTCCTTCTGGGGGCTCTGAGAGAGAATCTGTTCCAGGCCTTTCTCCCAACTTCTGGTGGTTTGTTAGCAATCTCTGGCTTTCCTTTGCTTGTAGAAGCATCACGCCCATGTCTGCTTTCATCTTCACATAGTGTTTTCCGGTGTGTATGTCTGTGTCCAAATTTCCCTTTTTTACAAAGACACCAGTCATATTGCATTAGGGCCCACCATACTCCAGTATGACCTCATCTTAACTGAACTAATTATATCTTCGGAAACATTATTCCCAAGAAGGTCACATTCTGAGGTACTGGGGGCTAGGATTTCAACACATAAATGGGGGGGGGTGTCCATTCAACCCAGAAGGTCTGGTTCAGGGCCGCACTTCACACACAGGGTGTCAGAGACCAAAGAATGGAGGCGAGAGGCAAGGGCACAGAGTCATGAACTTGGAATTTTGAATCCCTTCAGATCTCATCTTCCAAGAGAGAAAAATAAGTGGCAAACCTGCATCCAGAGAAAGAAATGGGGAATTTTTTGTGGTGGTAGAGGTAAGATAACCATCAGACACGCAGGGATACAGACTAACACGGAATACCGCAGTGGCTATGGTGGCTGATTAGACACATCACCCTGCGTGGACTGTTCTGTGTTTCTTCCTCACGCTCACCTTCCATGCAGAATTCTACTTGGTGGACTCTTTGCCTGGGGTGGAAGGTGTTCATGGAAACCAGCAGAACAAAGAGCCTAGCTTCTTGTGCCTTCCAGAGAACCTGAACGAGAGAGGGAGTAGAGAGAGTTTGGAGCGAGGAAGAAGCCAGGTGCAGCACCAGGGGGCTTGCAGTTTGGTGTTTGAGAGTGACAGTGAACTGCCTCATTTCCTGTCTGGGCCCCTTAAGAGATGAAGCCCTGCAGATGCCCCTGACTCACTCTACATTTGGAGGGCAGCCGAGACAGCAGCAAGCGCTTGTGGGGCCCAAGGTGGCAGAGGAGACCGTAGGGATCCCCTGAGCCTCCCTTCTCATCGCTCTGCCCATCCCAAGGGAACAGGGGGCATTTCTGCTGCGGCAGTGCCAGCCACCGTGTCATAGGGGCCTCCTGGGAACCCAGGGCTATCCCAAGGCAGGGGAGGGGCAGATCTTTCATTGATCAAGTTTTTTTTTTTTTGTTTTTAGTTTCATTTTGTTGTTGTTGTTGTTTTTGAGACAGGGTCTCTCTCTGTTGCTCATGCTAGAGTGCAGTGGTATCATCCTAGCTCATAGCAACCTCTAACTCCTGGGCTTAAGCAAATCTCCTGTCTCAGCCTCCCCAGTAGCTGGGACTACAGGCACAGGCCACCACATGTGGCTAATTTTTCTATTTTTTGTAGAGACAGAGTCTTCTATTGCTCAGGCTGGTCTCAAACTCCTGACCTCAAGCGATCCTCCTGATTCCGCCTCCCAAATTGCTAGGATGACAGGTGTGAGCTGCTGTGCCCAGCCTCATTGGTCAAGCTTTTAATTAGAAGAGACTGATAATGTACATAATTAAGCTAACTTTGGTACCTGAAATTACCATAAATTGGCAGGATTAAGATTTCCACTGTTAAAGTGAGAAATCAGAATCAGAGATCTGATTGATTATAAAATTCAATGTCAAAACTGGGTGTGTAAAAAATCAAATCTTATTCTGTCTGTTATGATTTCATTTATTTAGCCATGGAATAGGCTGCACATATACATTTAATTTGCACAACAAATCAGAGGATTGTACTATTATTATTTGCATTTTATAGATAAGAAGACTAATACCTATTGAAGTTGAATAACTTGGACTCAAAACCAAGCCTTGAGTGAAGTGTATGGTATATGAATTATAACTCAATAAAACTGTTATAAAACAAAAAAATAAAGAAACAAGTCTGCTTGATTGTAAAGTCAATATACCATATACCATATAAAATATCTTGCTTAGGTGGGGCTGATGCTGGTAGAGAGAAATGGGTTATTTCAGGTTGCATTTTTTCTTTTTAAGAGTGTGTGATATATCCCAAGGCAGAGATTCATTAATTTTGTTTAAAAAAAAAAAGTTCTAAGGCCAGGGCCTGACAAAACAAACTGATAAAAGTTCCATCTTTGTGTGTTAATGGGCCAAATCAGTCTTCCATGGAGAGTTAATATTGTCTCCTCAAAGCACAAAGGCCAGACAGAAGTCTGCTTTGCTTAAGAAGGAAAGGGGAAAATTCACTGTCTTTTTGGACATTAACTTAGTCCATCACTTTTCAAAACTATGTTTTGTGTGATTTAGAAAAAATCTTAATTTAATCCCTTATTTGAAGGCACTGATACCTCTTTGATGAGGGAATCACCAAATACACTAGAAGAATTCATACTGTTTTTATGTAACCCTAAAAGCAAAGTGAATTGTCAAATTATAAGATTTATGAAAAAATATTCATACTGCTTTTTGAAAGTCTATTCTAAATTCACAAGCATGATGACCCCTTTGTTTCATAATTTATGGTAATGGATTCAAGTTGTACCTCATTTTATAACATATTCTCTTAGAAAAATTACTTGAGCTGGGGTGTTAGAATGGATATGTACTGGGATGACAAGCCTGAAAGCCTTTCCAGAGTTCAGTTCACGAGCCACAAGAGGAATGAAGGCGACATTTCAAAGTCCTTTAATTATCTCAGATGATGTGATAAGGAAAATAATATACTAACTGCCAAATCAAAACCATACATTGGGATGAAGTCAGTTACATATACAATAGATTCCTTTCTCTTGAAAGCCTTGGTCTGGACACATTTCAGTAACTTTTTTCTTTAGGCCCAAGCAGTGAACCCCAGAGAAACCATGAGGTCTGCAATTCTGCATGGGGCACTTTCAAAATGCTGACTTGCTGCCACAGAAGGTCGCCCAGCATACTGAGCAAAGTGAAAAACACAAGTTGCACAACAATGTGTGCAGTGTGAAACCATTCACAAGGGGAAAACAGCTATGATAAGATGTGTTATGACTTGGTATAATACTATACTATATGATGTTACGTAGAAAGACAATTCTGAAAAGACCCAAAAGAAGCAGTGGATAGTTGTTTCTTTTGGGAAGAATAAATTGGGGATGATGGTGTCTTTTCCATATTATGTTTAAAAAGATTTTATGTCAGAGCAATTAGGAATACTAAAATGAACAAATAAAGAAAATAAAAAGAAAACAAAAATATTAAGTTGCCACATTGTAAAGAACAGCAGGCCAGGCGTGCTGGGCTTGTCCAGTGGGAGTGAACCCCTGCACCCCTCTCTAGCCCACCCACCAGCAGTTAGCTGACCGCTCTGTATCTGCACACCCTCCTGTGCTGGCTGGTCTCTAGTGATCATTTGTACCACACTGAGCTGCCAGGAGCTCAGAGCATGTTTCAGGGGTACAGCTGAGACTTCTGGGGGTCCCCACAACATCCCTTCTACTTTTCTGACCTCATAATGACAGCACATATGAAACACTACTATGAAGAGGACCACAAGTTCAGGAATGCAGGCAGCCTCTAAAAGTAGCAAAAGGCAAGGAAATGGGTTCTCCCTGGAGCCTTCAGAAAGAATGCAGCCCTGGTGACTTGATTTTAGCCCAGCAAGACCCATGTTGGACTTCTGACCTCCGGAACTATGAGATAATCAACCTGTGGTGTTGTTTTAAGTCATCAAGTTTCTGGCAATCTGTCATAGGAGAAATAGGAAACTAATACAAGGTCTTAACTCAATTGTAATCTCTTACAGAGAGAGAACTTCTTCATATCCTAAGTAAACAGTCTTCAATCACTCTTTATCATATTATCTTATTTTATCCTCTTCATAGTATTTATCAGTACCTGAAAAAATTTTAGATAGTAAGCACTTTTTTTTAAAAGCTTCCTTCCATTAAAATATGAACTCCTTAGAGACAGCAGGAACTGTCTTGCTCACCACTGCAGCCCCAACACCTGGAGTAATGTCTGTCACACAGTAGGTCCTCATGAAAACAGTAGTGCTCCTCCATTTACAGTTCTTCTTCCTCCTCCTCTTCTTTTCCAGAATATATCTGTGGGGAGAAAAAAATTATTTTCATTTAAAATGTTTGTTTTTATTGCAAAAAAGCCTATTTGGAGCCATTTCTAGAGGCTGGGTGGGGTAAGAATCCTCTTGATCTTCTTTCCTCCCCTGCTTGCTTTCCTCCCCAAAGCTGGGAATGAGTCAGGCCAAGCAAGTTATTCCAGAATTCCATCAGACTGTTCAAGCCAAGAAGGAGGCTGAAATTCCAAGATTTGGATCTCTGGTAAATTTCTTCAGAGGTACAACTTGGGCCTGAGCTTGATGCATTTCCTGATATGATATCATCGTTCATTTGTGACTTACTGAAACCCTCCATGGACACGTATTGCAGAAGAGATTGGGGGTGTGGGGATGGAGGCATTTATCAGATGTCTGTGCTTGGTACACAGAGTCCTACTCTCCTTGGCCACTGTGGACTTTGGCCTCATGTCTACCCACTCTCCTCCATGCGGGTTATGTTCCAGGCTCCCTGCAATCCTTGCTGCTTCCCTGAAACACTGTGCTTTCGTGTCTTGTGTCTTCCTCAGGCTGCTTCTGAGCCTGAAGGGCTGTATCCTCCCTGCCCCCATGGTAAACTTGTCATCTTCCTTCAGAGAACAGGTCTCCTCTTTTTTTCCCCTCTGTGTCTCCCTGGGTGACCTGCATTTGCTAAGAGCTGTAACAGATCTTCATGGTCATCTGTCTAAAGGCAGGAACACTCTCTTGTGCACTCTTGAAACCCTAAAGCCTAGCACAGGAATGGCATGGTCTTTTGCTGCAGGAAGGAATCTCTGTCTTGCATTAGACTCAACCAAGACTGTCCGTTACTCACTTCTGAGTCTCAGAATAGTGAGTGGCCTGGAGTGGCACTGAATATGTGTTCAATGACTAGACTCGAACTAAATGGCATGGGTGATAGACACTGCTTGCTATCCCTTAGTGATATTTTTATCTTACAAGATTTTTAGCTTAGCACTTAGCTTTCTGGAACATTTCTCAGCTTTATAGCTAGGTGTGGCCAAATGACAAGGTTGTGGTCAATAAAAATGTAAGCAGAAGTATCATGTGGCAGCTTCTAGAAACCTTTGGTATGAGATGGATGGAATGTGGGCTAGCAACAGTGAGATTCTGTTATCACTCCAGGCCTGGGGCAAAAGAAAGGAGGTGGTTATTGTTAGCTAGAAGAAGAGTGTTATGTGGGAAGACCCTCCCTGAGGAGCCATAACTTTCCATGGAAAGAATTAGCAGCCTCCAGGGAGATAGCTAAGAAAACAATTATCTGACCTCACTCTCCCTTATCTTCAAATCAATGCTCCCCGTAAGCTGAACCAACCAAAAATTAGAAGGTAAGGGAACCCATTGATGTCAACCTTGGAGGCCCACTTCTGGGGGAATACAGGTGGAGAAGGGTGGAGTTTGGACTTGGCTGGGTAAACAGAAGATATCTAGCACACCTGGGTAGGTGTGTTTTCTCATTTTAAAAATAAGGGAATTGCATGGAATCTCTACTGCTCTTTCTGGTTGTAATATTCGGAATGGATTTTCTGCATTAATTGATTTTACTTTCTCAAGCTTTTTACAAACTTTCATGTTACCTACAGTCAGGCATTCCAGAGCATCAGGTATTACAGACCAATGTTCCTATCTCAAAATTATATTAGTTGGTGAAAGGAAGACAAATATAAAAATGGGTCATATTAAAGAGTCCAGAAACATACCCACAAATATATGAACAATTGATTTTATGACAAAAGTAACACAGCAGAGCAGCAGCAAAAGGATGGTCTTCATAATAAGTCATGCTAGATCAATTGTATACTTATGTGGAAAAAACAAATCTTAACCAGTACATCATACACAGTTCCGTAGGGACTGTTGACCCAAATGTAAAAAAAACAAACAATAAAGCTTCTAAAGAGAACATGGGAGAATATCTTCATGATATTGCTATAGGGCAGAAGAATGAACAAAAGACTTGAACAAGCACTTCATAAAAGAAGCATATCCAAATGGCCAATAAACACAGGTGTCCAACTTCACTGCTTATCACCAGCATGACTAACATTACAAAGACTAACAATAATAAGTGTTGACAAAGATGTGGAGTAACTGGAACTCTCATATACAGCTAGTGAGTGTGAAAATTGGTATAGCCACTTTGGAAAACTGTTTTCCGTTATCTTCCAAAGCTGATCAAATACAAAACCTATGACCCAGAACAAATAGGTATATCCACAAAAGATATCCATGTGTTTGTTCACTAAAAGACGTATACAAGAATATTCATCGCAGCATTATTTATGAGTAAAAAACTGGAAATAACTGAAGTGGAAATCAACAGGAGAATGGATACAAGACTTGAGGTATATTCATATAATAAAATACTAATATAGAGCAGTAGAAATGAATGAATAATTGCTGTATACAGCAGTGAGGCTGAATTTCATAAAAAAGTACACAAAAAAGTAAATACTGAATGATTACTTTTACAAAGATTAAAAACAGGCAAAGCAATAATCAGTGATGTCAGAAAGCAGGATTATGCATACCTTCTGGGGGGATGAAGGGATTGGGGTGGGGGCAAGAGAGCAGCTACTGGGGAGCTGGTAACTTTGTATCTTGATCTTGGTTGTGGTCTGTGGGTGTGTACACTTGGTATTAAATAAAAGCTCTTTGAGCCGTACACTGATTTGTATCTGTTCCTACAAATAGAGGCTTAGAAATATATTGACTCCAATAAGTAAAATGTTGTCATTTAATATAGCTTTTTATTTTCTTTTCTTTTAAATAAAAGCAGGGGCAAGAACCTGAACAGTAGCTCTTTCCTGTTCAATACTAACGTAAAAAGATAGGAGAAGAACATGTCTGTATTGCCACTGAGGAATTAACAAGAGTGGACTCTTTCAAACAGGCTTTCTTTGAACAGGTGTTCAAAAGCAAAAAGGTTTCCTAAGGCATTTGTAAAGCTACATTTTACTGCAGTCTGGAGCCCTGGGTATTGTGTCAGGAATCATATGCAATGAGATCATTTTCTTTTGCCAACATTTCTGTCTGATAAAGAAAATAAATCTATTTGACAGAACAAAGAATTGCCTCATATGAAAATATGTTAGGAAAAAGGCAGCATTATTCTCAACTCCAAGTGCCTAGGAGCAAAATGATATGAGTTTTAAAAGAAAGAGTTCTCTGTCCTGAGAAAGATTAAATTTTTACATGTTCTCTCAGGAATCGGTGCACTTGCTAAGTAAATTTCAACCACTTCCAACAAGTGTTTTAGATGGCTTCCCAGAAAGATGCATCCAAACAGAGTAAAGATAAAAACAACAATGAAAACCGAAACTCCCCAAACAAGAGCTGTGTTGAAGACAGAAGGGGTGGGAGGTAGTTTTACCATAAAATCTATATATGCTGAAGAGTTACTCCAGCTGAGCACCACACTTAGCTAGTCCTGTCCTGGTGTCCAAGGCAGAAGAGAAATTAAATAAATTGTTTAGCTTTCATTTAAAAAAAAGAAAAAGAAGAAGAAGAAAGAAAAGGCAGGAAGGAAGCACGCTGGTGTAACGAGAGACGCACATTCCTAGCGTATTAAGAGAAAGGGATCAGGAAGATCTTTTTTACGGAAGGTTTAAACATTATAATAAAAATTGTCATTATAGTATGTTTTATAGTATATATAAAAACATTCTCAGTTATCTCTAGCAAAAGGCAAAGGCATAAGAACATGAAGTCATGATTTCTTGAAGGCACAAGGTAATGTATGAGGTCATGGCGACTCAACCTGGCTTTTTTCTCTTCCTTCCTCCCTTCTTTCCTTCCTTCCTTCCTTCCTTCCTTCCTTCCTTCCTTCCCTCCTTCCCTCCCTCCCTACCTCCCTCTCTCTCTTTCTTTCTTTCTTTCTGAGATAAAGTCTCGCTGTGTCTCCTAGGCTGGAGTGCAGTGGTGCAATCATTGTAACATTGAACTCCTCAGTTCAAGTGATTCTCCTGCCTCAGCCTCCCCAGTAGCTGGGACTACAGGCATGAGACACTGCGCCCCACTATTCAACCTGGCTTTGAAGTTATTGTGTAGTGTCCGGGGGAAGTGCTGGGTTTGTGTAACCTGGGTGTCCTTGACCACACCACCCTGGGGCAAAGTTGTAGTAACCAGCCGGGTTTGTCTGGCTCTACCCATGGTCAACACTGCAGAATCCCCTAGCTGTTCCTGCGGATCCCCAGGGGATGACACACATGTGCTCACCTGTATGGACCTTTCAGCTACCCTGTGGCCCCTGCACTTAGCTTCCCTCCTGCTCTGGCTCTACTGAAGACACTGATACCTCCAAGCTGGGCTATGCTTCAAAGCCATGAAACGTGTCCTCTGCTGCTGCAGCTGTCAGCACTGACACCTCTTTCTCTCTCTCTCTCTCTCTCTCTTTCTCTCATGCCCACCAAATGTGATGCCTCCCTCCTGTCTTTTGTTCTTCTTCTACCCAGATTGGGCTGAGGTGGCTCCAGTGCAAACTTTGTCCCTGCTGAGCTCCACACAATTCTAATCCCAACCCCAACCAGAAGCACCATAACGCCTGCTTGTGCTCTCCTCTGGGCCATCCGAAAGATGCTGGGTCAAACAACCCCATTAAAAAGTGGGCAAAGGACATGAACAGAAACTTTTCAAAAGAAGACAGAATAATGGCAAGAAACATACAAATTGCTCAATGTCTCTAATCATCAGGGAAGTGCAAATCAAAACCACAATGAGATATCACTTAACTCCAGTGAGAATGGCTTCTATCAGAAAGTCCCAAGACAACAAATGTTGGTGGGGATGTGGAGAGATAGGAACACTCATACACTGCTGGTGGGACTGCAAACTAGTACAACCTCTATGGAAAGTAGTATGGAGATATCTCAAAGAACTAAAAGTAGAACTACCATTTCATCCTGCAATCCCACCACTGGGGATCTATCCAAAAGAAAAAAGACGTTCTATAAAAAAGACATCTGCACTTGAATGTTTATAGCAGCACAATTCACAATTGCAAAGATGTGAAAACAACACAAGTGCCCATCAATACCCGAGTGGATTAATAAAGTGTGGTATATGTATACCATGGAGTACTACTCAGCCATAAAAAACAACGGTGAATTAACACATCTGGTATTATCCTGGATGGAGCTAGAGCCCATTCTTTGAAGCAAAGTGTCACAAGAATGGAAAAACAAGCACCACTGGTACTCACCATCAAATTGGTACTAATTGATCAACACTTATGTCACACACGGAAGTAATATTGAGCGGGTGTCGGGCAGGTGGGGGGGGCAGAGGGGATGGGTAAATTCACACCTAATGGGTGTGGGGCACACTGGGGGATGGGCACGCTCATAGCTCTGACTTCGGCGGTGCAAAGGCAATTTATGTAACCAAAGTGTTTGTACCCCCATAATATTCTGAAATTTAAAAATAAGAAAAAGAAAAGAAACTGAAACAAACAAACCTAACAATATCAGATTGGCAACATAACCACAAATAAAAAGAATTCCTTCACAAGGAATTCTGAACAAAGTACTTTGTACCCCCTTCGTGAGATATAGTCTAATAATAAAAAGAATTGCAAAGAAAAAACAAAAGATGCTGGGGCTCCCAACAGTCTCGTTCTTACTTTCCTACAGTTTTCCTCCTGTAGGATGCAGCCGCTGGGGGCGAAAGCAAAAACATTCTGATTCTGAGAGAAGTATTGAATTTATCAGTTTTCCTCTGTGACATGGGTCTGTTATCTTGAACCAAGCTTGTATGCCAGGCTTTATTTCCCTAGAATAAAGCCTTTCCCAGGAGGGAGGACCATCCCCATCTCTCAGGAATGCCCAGGCATATGTGAATCCAGAGAGAACCTGAGCAGAGACTCCAGCCACGTCAGCATATCCTTAATAACATTCCTGCCAAATGTTTATGCCTGCTGCCTAGATCTTGTCTAAAGCCAGGCTGTTCCAGCAAGTGCACATTCCTCTTCTGACCTTGCGTCATCCCAGACTGGCAGCACCATTTAAATAACAATAGTCACAGTTGCTTAATGCTTATTTCACACTGACATTTTAAGGCATTATTTCTGCTTTGCACAATCACCCTGCAAGGGAAGTGCTATTATCCAAATTTTAAATATGAAGAGGCCAAATAGTGGGGTTAAGTGACTTGCCCAAGGCCACAGTGAGTGAGTGGTCCAACTAAGAAGCAAACCCAGATTGGCTAGAATCAAGCCTAGACTTGTCTGGAGGAAACAGTTCAGTATTTGCAGGCCTTGGAACCAGAACCTTCCTATAAACAGCTCTCTTAAGACACATTCAAATATTTTTATCTTTTTCTCCAAAAATTTAAGAGATAAACATGGACTCCCAAACACACAGCCTCTTGAGTCCCTCCTTAAAATCAGTTCCCAGCCTTCTTGCCTTTGGACACTAATTTCATGCCCTCATCATTTGCTAACCTAGGACAGCTTCTAGTTCTAGTACACTAGGAGTGTATTCCAATGGTTGATCCATTCAAATTTCTTCCATTTTCATGGTTCATTCTTACAGAAAACCCTGAGCCTGCTCGGGCTGAGGGGGACACCTCTGCTGTGCTTCCACATGTCATGTTAACACCTCTGGCAAAGCCCTTTCCCTGAAGTCAACATTTTTTCGGTATTTCTCTCTTCCCTTCCCCATGGCTCCTGTTTCCATTTAGGGATTCCTGTGCAGCTGACTCTCACACCTGCCTCCAGGGTGGAGCACACGACCATCTTCCGGTCACATGATTGATTAGCTCAGCTTAGTCACTAGCACCACCCCTGAACCAGACTAAGTCCCAGGCCATATTTCAGGAGTGCTAGGGCAAAGACACTCTCTTTTTTGTGAGATCTGAGCAAGGGCACGTGTAGCTTTGAGAGTTGCTTATGGCCATTTTGGGACTACGAGGGGAGCCAGCCTTAGAACACAGCTAATACCCAAGAAGGCAGGTGAAGAAATAGGAAAAAACAAAACAGAACAAAATAAAACCTAATGGCTGAGCTGCTGGGAATAAGCTTGCTTGAGGCAAACTCTCCTGGAGAGTTTTCAGTCATGTGAGCCAATATATTTCCTTCCTTGTTTGAGCCTGATTGAGCCAGATTTTCTGTTGCTTGCAATACAAGCTTCTTAAATGTACATTTTGCAATGATGGTCAAGTTTTTAATTGTCTCTCCCCCTAGATTGTGAGCTTCTTGATCACTGAGAGAAAACTGGTTGAGTGAACAAATGAATGAATGAATGGACAAAAGAAATGAGGGCTGCCCGTGTGTGTTGAGGGCTGTTGTAAGGCTATTGCCATTTAACTAATTATTCATTGCTTTTTCTGATTCATGGACGTTCCTATTAAAGAGCTCTGGTCACTTGAGAAATCTTCAATACCAATATCCGTGGCCAGGAATGGTGCTTGGTGTTGAGGAGCCCAGCTCCACCAGAACTCACTAAATCTGCAAAGCAAGGAATAACTCAAAGAGAATCCTACAGATCAACCTGCATTTCTTATTTTGCAATAAGCAAAAGAGAGTTTGACTCATTCATCTGCAAATCAGGGTGTCGGCAAGAAAGCACTTGGGAAATGGATGCCTGCAGAAGCCCTCTGCAGGAATGTTGCCCCTTGGCTCCAAGCTCAGAGGGGCTGATATTTGGAGGCCTTAACAACCTCCCAACCCACAAATAAAATCACAGGGAGGAGGTGGTGAAGGCAGTTTAAGTAGGTGTGGACATTTCATTCTTTGTAGTATGGCCATCATGAATCTCTGATGTTTCTATGTGCATTTATGTGTACTTGCACACATGCACCCATGCAAGGCAACATTTGCTAGTGGGAGTCTGAGAAGAAAAACGTAGAGCTGTCACTGAAGCCCCAGGAGAAAAGAACATGAGTGGGGATAGATTTCTTGCCATTTCCCCTGGTACTGTTTGTCCCCGCCTTTGCAGAAGGCCCACGCCACCCCCCACCACACACAGAGCTCTACTTGGCAGGAAATGTTAGGCAGGAGGAAATGCCCTGGCCTTGGCCTCTTGCTTTCACAGCATGAAAGGTCAGGGGTGGTGAGCGCTGTGGTGGAAGCATTGCATGCACAACTTTGAGTTAGCAAATAGGAAGGAGGGCTTTCAGAGAGCAGTGGGGAGGAAAGAACAGGTGGCAGAAAGTGTTGCTGCAAGAACCAGGCTCTAGGCCTGGCTCTGCCACCATTTTTGAGACTTTTGGCAAGTCCTCATGCTTTTCCAGACCTCATTTTCTTCAATGGCAAAACAGGGAGGTTCCAGGTAACAAGATAAAGCACAATGGCTGCTGCTACCTGGATACATCCCTTCGGCAACAAGGAGGACAAAAGCCATTTTTCCAGCTCCTCCAGGGTTTGTCCCACTAAGGCCAATAGCTGCCAGGGAGACTGTCTTGGATCCCTTCTTTCTTTCCCACAGACATTCAACAGCCTCCCACTTCATGCTTAGATGTCTCATTTCCAGAAGTCCCGTGGCTTCTGTCATGCCGTCCTATCTAGGAATAGAGAAAAGGAACATTCACCTGGTATCCGAAAACCTTGGGGATCACAACTAAAAGACCACCTGAAGGAGTGCCACAAAGGACCATACACCCAAAAAAGGGTATTATCCATCAATCATTCTATCAATGGATAAATCCATTTATTCACTCATTCATTTACTTGTTCAGCAAATATTTATGCTGAATTCATTCACTTATTTAACAACCATTACAATGCCAGGATTTGGGGGTACAAAAGTAAATGAGGTATGGACATTCCTTCCTTGTTGTTTAGTTGAGTGGGAGATACAGGAAATAAAGCAGCCCTAAAAACACTGTAATTAAATTGCCTTAGGTAGAGAAGTCACGGAGTGCTGTGGGAGTGCACAGGAGGGGCGCCTACGTTCCTAGACTTCCCAAAGGGAGTGATCTGTAAGAATGAGCAGCAGGAGTCAACAGGGGAAGAAGCAATGGGTGTGTGTCTACAGAGAGTGTTCAGGCAGGGAAGATCCTGGGTGAGGCCTGAAGGTGACAGTGAGAATGAACAGAGTGGGTTGCAACAGAGATTGCATGAGGACAAGGGTGTCAGTGGGGGAAGTGTGAATAAAATGGTGGTAATAGGGTACCTCTGTAGATTCTTGAGCAAAAGAATGACATTATAAAAATGCTTGAGGAAAAAGAATTAGTCTATTTTCTGTATTCAGCATGCACTGGACGTGACGGAGACCAGAGCTAGGGAGAGGAGCAAGGGGGTGTTGGCAAAAATGAAGACAAGGACCAGAGTGCTGTCCATGAGAACAGAGAATAAAGAACAGGTGTCCACGGTCTATCATTCATGTTAGCCTATGCTGTACTAGGAGAGTCTGGAAGAGAACTCTGCTTGGTAATAAACTATCCTGGGAATTGTCACCTATTGGGTAGAGTTTGCCCTATATTCACTAGGACTTATTTATCATAGTGATTTTCAAACTGTCCAAAGATCCCTAGGGTTTCCAGAGGTGCTTTAGAGACCCCATTCAACCAGAATGATTCAACATTGATCTGTTTGGGACAAACAAAGGCTTGAAAACTACTAGTCTACTTTTTCACCATGTACATGTTCTGTCTGAAGCTGAGTGTTCTTGGCAATTATTAAATTTGGATTTGTTTGTGTGTGTGTGTGTGTGTGTCCAGATCACCTCTCTTTCTCAAGAAGTTCACTAGCAGCACCTCCTATCCAAGCCCCTCCTAAAGACAGGAATCTCTCTTTTTCTGGTTGTTCTGCCCCTGCCCTCCCTACCTGATTCCATCTCCCACTCAACAAAGACAAAGCTTCCTCAGCATCCCTCCCCATTTTAATTCTCTTGCAGCTTGTCTCTGGAGGGTGGAAAGAATTAATCTGTTATTGTTATCAACAGCAATAATAATAAGGCATGAGATTTTTGTTCAGTCAAACCTCTTGAAGAGAAATAGAAAACAAAATAGCATTTTCTCCTTGACTAGAATGATTATTTCTCAAAGGAATTAACTTAAATCTACACTTTGTGGGAGGACGTAGACAGGAGGTAGAGGACGTCAGGCACAATTCCTGGCTCATAGATTGTTCCATTCATTCTACAAACACAAACTCTGATCTTTAGGAGGAGGATTTTATTTGCCTCCTGAGCTATCTCTTAGCAATGCTAACAAAGTCACTACACAAATGATGTGTGTGTCTGTCAGCTGGTTTGTTTATTTCCTGAGTTACCCAAGCACAGCACAGTGAGCATGAGAATTGAAGACTCTCAGACCCAGAAGGAGCCTTTAAAAATGACCTGAGGGCAATTGTCCAGGAAAATCCCTGCCCAATGCTGCAAGTTGGGGTTGGAAGTGTCCTGTCTCTCTGAGGCAGCTGAGTCTGTCTTTGGACGACTCTGTTAGAAAGCTCTTCCTGATATTGAGCTGAAATCAATCACTTCATAGCTTCTCTCCATTGCTCTAAAAATCCTGTATGGGGGACTGACAGTTCAGCACAGAGTTATTCTAATCCTCCTCCTTGGTAGTCCTTTGAATATTGGAAGACAGTGGCCACATTCTCTGAGTCTTCTCCACGATCCCTGTCTCCTAGTCTTTCAAACCTTTCCATGGGGTAAGGTTTTCAGATCCAAAATTATCCTGGTCCTTTTCCCATTAAGAAACTTTACTTTCCTGCTCTTAAAATAGGCTGCCTAGAACAGAATTACTTTCATGTAGCTTAACCAATGCAGAAGGGTAGGGACTCTGCTAAATCTGATTTCAGAGCCTACACTTACTAGAACTGTGGCTTTGGCAAGTTCCTAAGCCTCTAGGAAATATGGTTTAATATGTAGCCTCATGTAAAGTACCTGGCATAAAGGGAGTGTTTAATACCTGATATCCACCTATCCACTATTATTCTTCTATTAATGCAGCTTCAGGTGGCACCAGACTTTTAGGTGATAACACCATCTTGTTGACTCAGAGGTTTTATCCACAAGTAAATTCAGAATAATAAGGGGTTCTAATCTATGGCTGTCCTGTCCTTTAATCACATATTGTGTGTGTGTTTGCCCAAGCATCAGAATTTCCATTTATCTTATAAAATTGTATCTGTTAGAGTCCAGGCATGGTGGCTCATGCCTATAATCCTAGCACTTTGGGAGGCTGAGGCGGATCACTTGAGGCCAGAAGTTCAAGACCAGCCTGGGCAACATAGCAACACCCCGATCTAAAAAAAAAAAAAAACTGGTCAGGCGTGGTGGCACGTGCCTATAGTCCCAGCTACTTGGGAGGCTAAGGCAGGAGGATCACTTGAGCCCAGGAGTTTAAGGTTGCAGTGAGCTATGATGATGCCACTGCACTCTAACCTGGGCAACAGAGCAAGACCTTGTCTCAAAAAAAAAAAAGAAAAAGTTTAAAATATTGTATCTGTTAGATTCAGGCCATTGTTTAATGTGAGAAAATTTAATAACATGCCCTCTATATATTTATCTAAATAACTAACAAAAATGTTTGCAAGGTCATGGTGAAGAACCAAGCCCTGCTAGCACTAGAAAACTTTCTTTAGGCTGATCCCAATCAATTCTTAAACAACACCTTTGAATGAGTTCATCCAACCTGTAAATAATTCACTTAATTTCATTTTTATCTTGTGAATAATTTTTCCTCTTAAAAGAAAGAATATCATAAAAATTTCTTCAAATGATTTGGGACGAGTCTGGAAACACCACAACGGCTGGGTTTTCTTTCTCTACCAATCTAGCAAGCTATCACGTAGAAAACATGTTCTTTGTGAACTCCTACAGGTTCCTGGTGAGCACAGTTTTCCTGCCTGGTGTTTATAACTTACCTCAATGACCCACTTGGGAACCTCAGCAAGAAATAGAACCTTTTTATTTTCTAAAAGAATTTTACTCAATTAAATAAGGTAATGCTAGCAGTTGAAGCAGATAAATCCCCGTATTTTGGTGGCTTACCCAAGTAGAAGTTATTTCTCACTCATGTCAAGTCCGCAAGGGGTGTTCCTGCTCTATAGGCAATCTCCTCTCCGAGCAGTTATTCGACGCTCTCAGCTCCTTCCTTCTTGTGGTTCCATGATCTTCCTGACTAATAAATCCAATACAAAGGATAATGCAGGATTAAATGAAATATATTTCAGTAGAGAGAAGGAAGAGAGTTTCAGACTGATGGGGGGAAAAAAAAGGAAATACAAAAGTAAGGATGCAAAGAAGAATACGGTATTTGGCATATTCAAACCAGGGTGTGTAGGGAAGGCTTCTAGGCAGGAGCTGAAGCTATTTGGTTCAGGGAAGCGATTTGTGTCAATGACACAAGGAGGTAGCCAGGGAATACATGCCTCAAATTCACTCTCCTTCTCCAGGGCCCCACATTGTTAAAACTGAACCAGTAGCCAGAGGGAAGGGAGCTCTCTGATGCCTTCTGTACAGGTTGGCCTTTGGGACACAAAGCACGGGAAGAAAGGTGTGGAGGGTTCTGCCAAAGCAAACAAAAGATAGCAGTGCAAGAATCACTAAACATTTTTTAAGTGAAAATAGTATAATCTGACCTGTGCCATATGGAGATTAATTTGGTGTTAGCAGAAACAAGGATGGGAGAGGGGAGATACTGGAGGCAGGAAGCCTTCTAGGCAGGGAGGGCCAGGACAGAGGGGTAACGGGTAGGACTAGAGGCGACGGCTAAATACTGAAATCAGTGAACAGTTGAGGAGAGTTGAAGGGGACTCTAAGACCATGGTTTTAAAAGGAACATGGTAAGTTCATGTGGGGACATGTTGAGTATAAATTGCCTTGGGACATCCATATGGAGATGTTCTGAGTCAGCCTAGCCCCAGGGGAACTGATTTTGTCATCTGGCTCTGCTGCCTTCTGGGAAGCTCTCAGAAATGCGTGGATGGTTCAGCCTGGTTCAAAGCAAAATCTTAGATGCCTGTCTTAATCATCTTTCTTTTTAAAAAAAATCTCTGGGGAACAAAAAGCATTTTATATGAATTCTATATCTTTAAAAATTGTTTATTTCATACTATATTGCAGTGGTTTCCAGAAGATGAACACTATAGATGAGTACAAGGCAATATTTGCTACCTGAAATTTAAGTTGAACTTAAAACTACATGTTGGATTATTTCCCAGAAGGACAGAACTGAATTCATTTGTAAACTTTAGCCCTTGTGTCAAATGCATGCTTTAAAACACAAATCCTCTCTCTAAATTCATTGTTTAAAAACATAAAAATCAATACAACAGCTCACCAAGCTCAGATTATTGCTTATCAAATATTTGTCCAAAATTAAGGTTATTTTGATATAACAAAGCCAATATTCAAACTTATTCTTGGCTAAATATTGAAAACAACTTTTAGGAAACATAAAATATAATTCTAAATTGAACCCAAGTAAACAAATCTGAAATTTAATATAGGTTACATTAATCTATGTGTAGTTCCACAATTCCATTCATTTAAAAAATATCTTTATACTCAACCATCTATAATGATTATCTTTCTAAAGGGATTTGGTTATTTCCAGGCTGGAACCTTTTAAATAAAATCATGAAGGCATTTGTTTATATTTTCATATTTGTACACTGAAGTGCAAGTAGTTACTTTTACATTAAGGAAACTATATATCAATATTAAAACATCAATATAATATATAATATCAATGATAAAAGATCAGAAAAGCACTTCAAAAATAAAACAATTTAAAATAGCAGACAAGATTTAGGATAGATTAGGCATGCAATATTTAACCGTGCATATAATATCTCGCAAACCTAGCTGGTGTCATAAACATTTACTCTGATAACATTTGCAGTAGATGAGTCATATTTCAAGAATGGTTGACTTTTTAGGGTCCTCAGTAAATGAGAAAATGTCCAATCCTTCTAAAAAGAAGTTTCTCTGAAAATAAAGAAGTATGAGATATTTTTGGCTTTAGTTATTGCTGCTTTGATCATCAGTTATTCTAAATAAAATAGGGTGGATTATGCTACAGTAACAAACTAATTCTCAATAGCTTAAAACAACAAAGTTCATTTCTCACTCAGGCTATATGTCCATTATGCTTCAGCAGGAGACTCTGTTCCACATATACACTCAGGGAACTAGGCTGTTGGGAGCTAACTGGAACATTGCTGATCACAGTGACACGGGGAAAGGAACATGATTAATAATCACTAGCTCCTAAAGACTTCTACCTGGAGTAGATACATACAACTTCCATTGACTATGTCTAACATCAGGAAGACAGGGAAGAGTTAGTCATGCACCGGATAATGACATTTCAGTCAGTGACAGACCACATATACCACAGTGGTCCCATAAGATTATACGGGAGCCGAAAAATTCCTATTGCCTAGTGGTTGTAGCCTTTGCAACATCATAGCACAATGCATTACTTGGGTGTTTGTGGGGATGCTGGTGTGAACAAACTTACTGCACTGCCAGTCCTATGAAAGCATGGCACATATAATTATGTACAGTACATAACACTTGATAATGATAATAAACAAGTATGTTACTGGTTTATGTATTTAGTATACTGTACTATACTTTCTATCTTTATTTTAGAGTGTACTCCTTCTACTTATAAAAAAAAGTTAACTGTAAAACAGCCTCAGGCGGGTCCTTCAGCAGATATTCCAGAAGAAGGCATTGTTATCATAGCTCCATGCATGTTATGGCCCCTGAAGACCTTCCAGTGGGGTAACATGTGGAGGTAGAAGACAGTGATATTGATGATGCTGACCCTGTGTAGGCCTAGGCTAATGTGTGTGTTTGTGTCTTAGTTTTTAAGAAAAAACTTTAAAAATTAATTTAAAAAATTTAAACATAGAAAAAAGCTTATAGAGTAAGGATATAAAGAAAGAAAATATTTTTGGCCATCTGTCCAATGTGTGTGTGTTTTAAGCTAAGTGTTATTACAAAAGAGTCAAAAAAGTTAAAAAAAATTAATAAAGTAAAAAAGTTACAGTAAACTAAGGATAATTTACTATTGAACAAAGAAAAAATTTTTAATAAATGTGGTGTAGCCTAAGTGTTCTGTGTTTATAAAGTCTACAGTAGTGTACAGTAATGTCCTAGGCCTCCACGTTTACTCATCACCCACTCACTGACTCACCCAGAGCAATTTCTAATCCTGCAATCTCCATTTGTGGTATGTGTCTTATACAGGTGTACCATTTTTTATCTTTTATACCATATTTTTACTGTAGCTTTTCTATGTTTAGAAAGATTTAAATACACAAATATTTAGATATACAAATTGTGTTACAATTACCTACAGTATTCAATACAGTAACATGCTGTACAGGTGTGTAGCCTCAGAGCAATAGGCTATACCATATGGCCTAGGTGTGTAGTAGGGTATACCACCTAGGTTTTTGTAAGCACATTCTATCATGTTCGCATGGCGACGCAGTCACCTAACGAGGCATTTCTCAGAAGTTACCCCCATCATTAAGCAATGCATGACTGTGTTGGTGAAAGGCACCAGTGCCTACAACTTTTGTTCAAAAGTTAGTTGCCAGATCAAGCAATTTGAAAGAACTGAACTTGGCATTTGGGGGTTCCTGGATTTCAAGGATAAAACAGTACTGTAATCAATACACATTTGGTCATCTTGACAGAGATTGGCCTGTCCTGAAATCTGCCAGACAAGGAAATTTGCAGAGATGGTAGGAATATAACTCTGGTGAGCACCGGGTATGCAGCCATCGGACAAGTCAGAATGAGGGAACGTTTCTCTTTGGAAATGTGATGTGCCCTCTGATCTCTTCTCTTGCCCAAAAAGTTGCTCATCTTGAACAGCTCTAGCATTTTTACTTTGGAAATGCCTGATATATTTTGTTGCTTAGGGAAATACTTCCTGCCAAATGGTTTTCTTTCTTTTTTTATTAAACTCCTCATTTCTTGGAGTTTAAAAGAGGAAAAACTCCTTCTCTCATCTGCATTCAGTTGAGAGGTATAGTTTGGGCATTCTAACCCATTCTAATTTTCTTATTTTCCAATTCATTACTTTTATTTGGATCAACTGACTTTTACCCCTCCATTTTTACATTTTTTCCCCCTCAAGTGGCTCACATGTTGATTCTTTGGATTTTTGAAGAATGTAATAATTTGGCATTAAACACACTGTCCCAAATTTTATCCAATCACACACTGATTTTCCTGTCACTCTTATTTTTCATTTGCTTAAATGTTTTCTGAAGCCAAGTAGGGTGCAACTAAAGTTATTTTTTTCTTATTCAAAAAAAGGTGCTCTGCATTATGGAATAGCTTTTTACACATTTTGAACAATTAAGAAGTTCCTTTAAACCATTGTATAATCAGGAAGTATCAGATGTTAGAATGAATCTAAATCCTAGTTTTCTTTGAGGACAGACAGGATGAAAGCTCAACTTTGCAAAGAGAAAAGGCTTTAGGATAGAGTCTAAGCCAGATCTTTATAGAGGGGTCTCATCCATCAATGGGCTATGGAATTGCTGTGATTGCTGGCTGTGTATGAATTTACTGGAAAAGAGAAAAAAGAAGGGACTAGCTAAGTCCTACGCTCGTAGAGCTCCTCATTCCCCATTCCTAAAGGCAAATTATTTCAAAAGTTAGCATTCCTTTCACCCAATCAGAGTGAGTATATATAAAGGCCCACAGGCCAACCACCCATAGTTTGAGTTTTATAAAGAAAATTAAAGTCTATTTTTTTAAATTAACTAATGGTTTTTTAGTGCAGTTTGAGGTTCATAGCAAAATTTGGTGGAAGGTACAAAGAGATCCTAAATACCCTGTCCCCACTCATACACAATCTCCCCACTATCAAGATAATGCACCACCGTGGTACATTTGTTATACTGATGAACTATAGTGACACATCATTATCACCCATAAAGTCCATAGTTTACATTAGGGTTCACTCTTGATGTTTTATATTCTATGGGTTTGGGCAAATGTATAAGAACATGTATCCACCATTGTAGTATAATACAGAATAGTTTCACTGACCTGAAAATTCTCTGTGCTCTGCCTATTCATCCATCCCATGTTAGCTGCAGGGACTCCTTACAACCACTGATCATTTTATTGTCTCCATAGTTGGAATCATACAGTATTGCAGGCTTTTTAGATTGACTTCTTTCATTTAGCAATATGCATTTAAATTTCATCCATGTCTTTTTATGGCTTGATAGCTCATTTCTTTTTAGTGCTGAATAATATTTCATTGTCTGAATGTATTGTAGTTTATGCATCCATTCACCCACTGAAGGACATCTTGGTTGTTTTCAAGTTTTGGTAGTTACAAAGAGCTGCTATAGATATCTGTGTGCAGGTTTTTGTGTGGACATAATTTTCAACATTTTTGGGTAAATACCAAGGAGCACTATTGCCCACTCAAATAGTATGTGCAATTTTGTAAGAAACTGCCAACCTGTCTTCCAAAGTGGCTATACTATTTTGCATTCCTATGAGTAATGAATGAAAGTTCCTATTGCTCCACATCCTTGTCAGCATTTGGTGTTTTGGATTTTGGCCAAAAGGTGTGTAGTAGTAGCCCATTGTTGTTTTAATTTGCAATTCCCTAATGACATATGATGTTGAACATCATTTCATATGCTTATTGACATCTGTATATCTTCTTTGGTGAGGTGTCTGTTTAGGTCTTTTGCCCATTTTTTAATTAAGTTGCTTGTTTTCTTATTGTTGAATTTTAAGAGTTCTTGTATATTTTAGATAATAATCCTTTATCAGATGTGTCTTTTGAAAATATTTTATCCCAGTTTGTGGCTTGAGTTCTCATTCTCTTGACATTGTCTTTCTCAGTGCAGAAGTTTTTAATTTTAATAAAGTCCAGCTTGGCAATTATTATTTTAATGAATTTCTTTAATGGGGCCTTTGGTGTTATATTTAAAAAGGCATTGCCATACCCAAGGTCATCTAGGTTTTCTCCTATGTTATCTTCTAGGAGTTACATATATAGTTTTGTGTTTTATATTTAGGTCTATAATCCACTCTGAGTTAATTTTTTGTGAAGGGTATAAGATCTGTACCTAAATTCTTTTTTGTTTTTGTTTTTTTGCATGTGGATGTCTAGTTGTTTCAGCACCATTTGTTGAAAAGACTATCTTTTCTCTATTGCATTGTCTTTGTTCTTTTGTCAAAGATTGATTGACTTATTTATGTGGGTCTATTATTGAGCCCTTTCTTCTGTTCCATTGATCTATTTGTCTATTCGTTTGCCATACCACACTGTTTTGATTATTGTAGCTTTATTGTAAGTCTTAAAGTCAGGTAGTATCAGTCCTCCAACTTTGTTCTTCCCCTTCAATATTGAGTTGGCTATTCTGAGTATTTTATCTCTACATATAAACTTTAGAATCAGTTTGTTAATATCCACAAAATGACTTACAAGGATTTTATTGGAATTTCATTGAATCTATAGATCAAGTTGAGAAGAACTGACATCTTGACAAATTGAGTCTTCCTATGCATGAACATGGAATGTATCTCTATTTATTAGTTCTTTTAAAATGTTTTTCACTAGAGTTTTATAGTTTTCTACATATAGGTCTTGTACACCATTTGTTAGATTTATACCTAAGTATTTCATTTTGGGGATGCTAATGTAAAAGATAATGTGTTTTTAATTTTAAATTCCATTTGCTCTTTGTTGGCATGTAGAAAAATGATTGGCTTTTGTATATTTCTCTTGTATCCTGTGTACTAATCACTTGTTATAATCACTTAGTAGTTCCAGGATTTTTTTTTTTTTTGGTCAATTCTTTTGGATTCTCTACATAGATGATTATGTCATCTGTGGAAAAAGACAGTTTTATTTCTTCCTTTCTGATCTGTTATACTTTTTATTTCTTTTTCTTGTCTTATTGTAATAGCTAGGACTTCTAGTACAAATGTTAAAAAGCAGTGGTAAGAAGGGACCTTGTTCCTGACTTAGTGAGAAAACTTTCTCACCATTAAGTATGATGTTAGCTGCAGGCTTTTTGGAGATGTTATTTATCAAGTGAGAAAGCTCCCCTCTATAACTAGTTTGCTGAAGGTTTTTTTTTTTTTAATCATGAATTGGTGTTGGATTGTGTCCAGTGTTTTTCCTGCATTTGTTGATATGATCAGGTAATTTTTATTCTTTAGCATATTGATGTGATGGATTATGTTGATTTTCTAATGTTGAACCAGCCTTGCATACCTGGGATAAATCTCACTTGTTCAAGGTGTATAATTCTTTTCATACATTGTGGGATTTGATATATTAGTATTTTGCTGAGGAGTTTTGCATCTATGCTTATAAGTTATTGGACTGTAGTTTTCTTTTCTTGTAATGTCTTTGGTTTTAGTATTAGAGTAGTGCTGGCCTCATAGAATGAGTCAGGAAGTGTTTCTTCTGCTTCTATCTTCTGGAAGAGATTGTAGAGAACTGGTATTATTTTTTCCTTAAATGCTTGCTATAATTCACCAATGAGCCCATCTTGGCCTGATTCTTTCTGTTTTGGGAAGTTATTAATTGTTGATTCAATTTCTTTAATAGATATAGGCCTATTCAGATTGCCTATTTCTTCTTGTGTGAGTTTTGGCAGATTGTATCTTTCAAGAAATTGGTCCATTTCATCTAGGCTATCAAATTTTGGGGCATAGCATTGTTCATAATATTCCCTTATTATCCTTTTAATATCCATAGGATCTGTAGAGATGCCCCTTCTTTCATTTATAATATTAGTAATTTGTGTCTTCTCCCTTTTTTCCTTAGTTAGCTTGGATAGAGGCTTATTATTTTTATTGATCTTTTCAAAGAACCAGCTTTCAGTTTTGTTAATTTTCTCTATTGATTTCCTGTTTTCAATTTCATTGATTTCTGCTTTAATTTTTATTATTCCTTTTCTTCTGCTAAGTTTGTATTTAATTTACTCTTCTTTTTCTAGTTCCCTATAGAAGCTTAGATTATTTATTTTAGCTCTTCTTTTCTAAACTATGCATTCAGTTCTGTAAATTTCCCCGTAAGTACTGCTTTTGCTGCATCCTGTTAATTTTGAAAAGTTGCATTTTTATTTTTATTTAGTTCAAGACATCTTAAAATTTCTCTTGAGATTTCTACTTTGACCCACAGATTATTTAGAAATGTGTCATTTAATCTCTGAGCATTTTGAAATTTTCCAGCTATCTTTCTGTTATTGATTTCTAGTTTAATTCTAGTGTGGTCTGAGAGCAGATATTGTATGATTTCTATTATTTTAAATTTGTTAAGGAATATTTTATGGCCCAGAATGTGGTCTATCTTGGTGAATGGTCTATGTGAGCTTGAGAAGAATGTGTAAACTGCTATTGTTGGATGAAGAAGTCTATAGATGTCAATTATATCCAGTTGATTGGTGGCGTTGTTAAGTTCAACTGTGTCCTTACTGATTTTCTGCCTGCTGGATCTGTCTGTTTCTGATAAAGGGGTGTTAAAGTCTCTAATTATAGAGGTGGATTCATTTATTTCTCCTTGAAGTTCTATCAGTTTTTGTCTCACATTTTGATGCTTTGTTGTTAGGAACATACACAGTAAGAGTTATTATGTCTTCTTGGAGTATGTATTACCTTACTATTATGTAATGTGCTTCTTTATCCCTGATAACTTTCTTTGCATTGAAGTCTGCTCTGTCTGAAATTAATATAGCTGCTGTCACTTTTTAAAATTAATGTTAGCATGATATATCTTTCTCCATCCCTTTACTTTTAATCTATATGTGTCTTTATATTTAAAGTGGGTTTCTTGTAGACAACATATAATTGAGTATAGTTTTTTGATCCACTCTGACAATCTCTGCCTTTCAATTGGTATATTTAGATCATTGACATTTAAAGTGATTATGGATATAGTTGGATTAATGTGTTTCATATTTGTTACTGCTTGCTGTTTGTTGCCCTTGTTCTTTGTTCCTATTTTTGTCTTCCACTCTTTTTCTGCCTTTTGTGGTTTTAACTGAGCATTTTATATGATTACATTTTCTCTGCTTTCTTAGTATATCAATTATACTTCTTTTCTTTTACTTTTTTTTAGTGGTTGCCCTAGAGTTTGAAACATATTTTACAATTAATTTAAGTCCACTTTCAAATAACATTATATCAATTCATGGGTACCGCAAGTATTTTATAATTAGAAAATGTTCCTAATTCCTCCCTCCCTCCTTGTATCTTTGCTGTCATTCATTTCACCTGTACATAAGCATACATAAATACATGTGTGTGTGTATATACTTGCATACAATATGCATATATATGCATGCATATCAAATACATTGTTGCCATCATTTTGAACAAACTATTATCTGTTAAATCAATTAAGAATAATAAAATTAAAGTTTTCAGTTTGCCTTCACTTATTCATTCTCTGATGCTCTTTTTTCTTCATAGACATGAGTTTCTGACCTTTATTATTTTCCTTCTCTCTGAAGAGCTTTTAACATTTCTTGCAAAGCAGGTCTACTAGCAACAAATTCCCTCCATTTTTTTTCTGAGAAAGTTTTTATCTCTCCTTCACTTTTGAAGGATAAGTTTATAGGATACAGAATTTTAGGCTGGTGGGTTTTTATCAATGCTTTAAATATTTCAATCTACTCTCTTCTTGTTTTTATGGTTTCTGAGAAGTTATATGTAATTCTTAAGGTGTCTTTCTCCTTTTGCTTGTTTCAAGACTTTTTTCTTTATCTTTGATTTTCTGAAGTTTGGATATGATAGTTTTTTGTCATTTATCCTGCAGTGTGTTCTCTGAGCTTTCTTGAGCTGTCTTTGGTGTTTGATTGATTTGGGGAAATTCCTCAGTCATTATTGTGTCAAATAGTTTTTCTGTTCCTTTCACTCTTTCTTCTCCTTCTGGTATTCCTATTACACATAAGTTCCTCCTTTAGTCATCGTCTCATGGTTCTTGGATATTTTGTTAGTGTTTTTTTAACTCTTTTTTTTTTCCTGTTTGCTTTTCAGTTTTGGAAGTTTCTGTGGTTGTATCCTCAAGCTCAGAGATTCTTTCATCAGCTATGTTCAATCTACTAATGAGTTCATCAAAGGCATTCTTCTTTTCTGTTACAGTGTGTTTTTCTCTAGGATTTCTTTTAAATTCTTTCTTAGCCTTTCCATCCCTCCGTTTAAATCATTCACTTGTTCTTGCATGTTGTCTACTTTTTCCATTAAAGCACTTAGCATATTAATAATAGTTTTCAAAAATTCCTGGTCTGATAATTCCAATGTTCTTGCCATATTTGACTCTGGTTCCATTGCTTGTTCAGTTTTTCAAATTGTGTATTTTGCCTTTTAGTATGCCTTGTAATTTTTTATTGAAAGGTGGACACAATGTACTGGGTAAAAGGAATTGTGGTAAGTAGATCTTTAGTAATGTAGTGGCAAGTTGTGAGGGGAGGGGAAGCATTCTATAATTCTATGATTAGGTCTCAGTCTTTTGGTAACCTGTGCCCATGGACTGTGAACTTTACCAGTGCTTTTCAATTTTTTTTTTCACTTCTTGGGTGGGGCAGGGTAGGCTGGAGTTGAGTAATTCCCTTCACCCATGTGAAAGGCTAGAAAGAAATAGAGTTGGATATTTTTCTTCCCCCACATGGAAGAATAGAGTGGGCTAGAGTTGTATATTTCCCTTCCCCCATGTGAAGGCTAAAGCTGGCTAGAGTTGGGTATTTCCCTTTTCCCAGGTAGATTAGGCTCTGATGAAACTCTAGCAGGTTAGGCTCTGGTACAAGGTTTCTTCTGAGGGTAGGCCTTGTTGAGAAGAACACAGTGCTCTCATGTATTTAAAAAGAGTTTCTTTTCCCTTTCCCTGGCCAGAAGCCCAAGGAGATTTTTCTTTGACCTCTACTGTGAGAACCTGGAAGAGATCCTGGAGATAAAACTCACAAAAGTGTGGGAGCTCCCCATGAGTGGGTCCTCCTCCTGCAGTTTTTAACTTTCAGACTTGTTCAGGTTTTCATCAATTCAGTTCAGGTTTTCCTACCCAGCACTGGTTCCCATGGAGGTTTCCACCATAATAATTTGTTTCTCTGTACCTGGCTGTCTGTCTCTTTAATTTGGGGGACAGTGGTTTGCCCTGTGACCTCACTTCTTTGACAGAGCTGAGAAGAATTCTTGATTTTTGTTCAGCTTTTTACTTGTTGTTAGGATGCAGTGATGACTTCTAAGCTCGTTACATGCTGAACTAAAAAACTGAAGCACCTGTCATTGGTTTTTAAACTTTAAGATAAAATATTGAATGAATACTCCATATTAAAAAATGAGTCAGAATCCAACTATAGTGGTGTTAAGAAGAAACACTCTCACACACACACACACACACACACACAGAGTTGGTTTTTGATCTCTAAATCAAGCTTTCCCCAGGCTGAGGTGGGCATTTTCTCGCTTTCACTTTGTGGTGGTCTCTGTTATAGGTCTTTGCATGGGAAAGGCAAGAGTTAGAGTCTTGGGATGGATTTAAGAACTGGTAATACTCCTCATTCCCCTTAAAATTCCCACCTCCCAGAGCCTGGAATCATTCAAGTGGGGCTGGATTTCAGCTCCTTTTCCTTTAGGAGTTTTTGATCATTTCTGGAACCAGTGGCTGCCAACTGAACCACAGGACTCAGGGCAAGAGAAACTCACTATTCCATCTGTCATCTGATCCCTTAAAGTGCCCTGACGAGAGGGTCTAGGGCAATTGCTCAGAACTGGCAGTGCTGGTGACACAAAGGTGGGTAGATTCGCTAGGGGCATGAGGATGGACTCCTTGCTCCCAAGCCTTTTCCCAAGTTTTTCTGAAATTCCATCAGTAGTTAACTGCCTTCTCCCTATCTGTTGTTATTGTGGATGGTGGTGATTTTTAAGAATGCCTTTTACAGAAGATAAAGCCTTTCATTTCACATTATTTTTTTGAAATTATTTTTCAAGGCTACTCCTTATAGAGCACACATTCCTGAATTCTATGTCTTGACTGCCCTCTGATTTCCCTTCATCCCCGCTCCTCTGCCCCAGTGCTTGTGCGCAGGTGCGCATGGGCGCACACCCCCCCCGGAGGGGGCTCTGTGGTAAGGATAACTCAGCCACTGCCCAGGCGGGGCCTAGGCATCTGCGGTTCCAAACACGGCCTGTGAAACCAGAGCTCTTTCGGGTGTGGGCTCCACCTTAATGTGAATCTAGCTCCTTTACTGAATATTTCCATGAACTTGGCTGATTACTTATCCTCTTTTTCTTCAGTTTCCTCATCTATAAAATGGGGATGATGATCATAGTACCTCCACGTGAAGTATATAACAAAAGGACTCCACTCCTTTATTCCTTGCTAATAACAGCCGCATCTATGGAGGCCAGATGCTGTTCTGAGCGTAGGTTAGGCAGGCAGGGTAGGAAAGGTTGGTGGTGGGGGTGGGAGTGCTGGGGGCGTGACACGGGAGGACGAGCAAGGGCACCAGAAAAGGAGCTCAGAGTTGCAGAATGGCAAGGGTTGAAGTTCAGTTTAAAACTAACCTTATCTCTTCTGTTTCCAATTTTCCTAGACCAAGTTCTGATCGATTACTCTAGAAAACCTCTGAAACCAGGAATGGCTGAGGGAGAGAGCGAGGACCGACATTTCATTTCTCCCCACTCCTCCCTCTGAGGAATCCAGGGCCCCCTTGTGGACCCCATTCTAGCTGCCTCCTCCTGGCACAGTCTCCCTGGCTGGGGCTCTGTAAATCTCCTTACTGGAATGGAGGAAGCCAGCTCAGATTCAAAGTTCTGGGTGGTTTTTGACATATTCCAGCTGAGTCAGCCAGGTCAGCACAAGGCCTTCTAGTCCAGGGTATAGAGGATAGCGTTTAACTGCAGCTGGAGGTTTTATGATCCAGAAAATGCCAGAGGATAAGGCTACAATAGCAGTTGAGGACAGGTCATGTGAATAGCAACTCTACCTGACATTTGTTCAGGGCTTCCCAACCAGCCAGTGTGAAACACGGGGATATGTATTGCCTGTTTTACAGAGAAGTTCTGCGATCTTCTCAAGGTTACACAACTTGGAAGAAAATAGTGGAGCTTCCTGACATACATTTTTGTGTTTCTTGTTTGTTTGTTTTTAATGAATGGTTGACTACCTCCTGCTTTTTAAACTGCTCTACTTAGTTTTCCAGCTCTGATCAGATTATAATTGTACAAGAAAAAAATAAATAAGAATATATTTATGATCTCAAGGTAGAGAAGGATTTGTTCAGCAAGTCATGAGAGCAACAACTGCAAAGAAAAAGATTCTTCATGGTTTTTTATGTTGCTGTTGTTGCAAGTTTTAAAATTTTAATGTAGTCAAAGTGAAAAACCAGCCACTGACTGGGAGAAGATAATTGGCCCTCACATAATCAAAGGAAAAGTATCCAGCACGTAAAAAGAATTTCTACCAATCAATAGGATAAAAAGCCAAAATATTCAATAGAGAAATGGGCCTAAGGATATAAACCAGCAACACACACACAAGAGGAAACTAGAATGTGAAATACATAAGAGCAATGCTCCATCTCACCAGCAATAAGAAAAATGCAAATTAAAACAATCACAAGATCCCATTTCTTCACAATATTTCCAATACTTGGGGGTGTTAGACTTTTCCATTTTTGTCAATCTGATTAGTGTCAAATGGTAACTCTTACATAATGCTGGTGGGGGGTAAATTGGTATAACGACTTTGGAGAAGAATTTGACAACATATGTGGATGTGCCTACCCTTAGACCCAGCGGTTTCATTCTATTTATCTAGCCTTGGAAACTCTCAAATATATAAAAGGATACATTGATGTGGAAGTTCATTTGTGGCATATTCATAATTGTGAAAAATTGGAAATAAATGTACATCAACAGAAGAAGGTATAAATAAATTGTGGTACGTTTACACAATGGAAGTTTCTACAGTAGTTAGAATTCATAAAACAGAGCTACATGTGTCTACAAGTATAAATCTCAAAACACATTGCTGAGTGAGAAAAACAAGCTCCTTAATGTTCCTTTAAGCTCTGACTGTGGATCTGATTCTTAAAGGTAGGGAGGGAAACCCCTAAGGATTCTGTACTTCTCTCAACCACTGAGGGTCCTCCCTGACAGACAGGCCTAAGCAAAGGCCCCAAGGCATCTCGCTCCCAATGCTCACGGGTGTGCTCCCCAGCGGGCGTACCAGGAGGTGCTCTCCCAAAAGCCCCAAGCAGACCTCAGGGCCCTTCACCTTGCTCCTCTTTCCAGAGATCAACCTGGGGCAGAGGTACCCGCTCTGCTGGGGCAGGAGGGAGCCCCAGCAGGTGAAGAGCTGGCATAGTGCTTAGAGCCTGAGCTCAGAAAACGGCCAGGCCTGAGCCTGTGCTGGGTGGAAAGTCTGAGGCTGGGTGGTTTTGCTGGAAGCCAGAGCACTTTGGGAGAAGCTGCCAAAATCACTCAGACAAGCACTTGGGGGAATTTCATTTGTCCCCAAAGTACCTTTTAATTTGAAAACAACCAGGAGGCAGGTCAGAGGATTTGCCATCATTTGGCAGTGAGTAGCTCTGCGTGGTCTTGGAGAGCCTGGGCTGTGTTGCTCCAGGCTTCAGGTAGGTGTACGGAGTGGCTGCTGGTGCCCGCCAGCTGGGGGGGAGCCAAGCAGCTCATCACCCCGTGTCTAATCAACATCAGGCTCCAGCGCCAAGCGCACCAAGTCCAGTGGCACCATTCATCACGCGGAGTTTCCAAACACTGCAGGAAGCTCGTGGGTTCTGCAGCAAATCTATGCGCCAAGGGCCTGAGATGATACCATTCAGAGATTTCCGAAAGTAGAGATGTTGGTGACATCGTGCAGTAAATGTAAGTGGTTGGACGGCGCGGAGCAACTTCTGTCTGTCTTTCCAGGCAGGAGGAGGAGGGGTGAGGAAATCTTTACACGGAAACTCAAGACTGAGACAGAGCGTGTGACTGTTTTCCAGAGGAGGCTCCCAGGTGCGGGTTCTGGGTCAAGCCGGATTCCTATCTGGGTAATTGCAGGCAACCGCTTGACCTCTCAAGCCACAGTGTCCCCAGTTGTAAAATGGGGTGATGATAGTGCTGAATTCATAGGGTGAAAATAAATAAGACAATCAACTTGACCATTGGGTACAGTGCGTGGAGCACAGAAAGTATTCAAAAAGATTAGAATCAAAGAGATGTAAATAATACACCAACAAACTACTTTCCCAAGGCTCTAAGAGGTGTGATTTAAAGACTGTCAATTGAAGAGCACTCTGTTGAGCCTGAGAAAAGCTTTTTTAAAAATGTCAGATGTTATCAGCAGCCTGTTTTATAGATGAAGAAACTGAGGCTTCACAAAGCAGTGGTTTGCATGAGTTCAGCCAACTAGTTTATAAAAAGGCCAGGATTCAAATCCAGGACCTTTGACTCTAAATCCTGTCTTGTCATTATAGCATGCAACAAGCCATTAAGAAAAATTATGTCAAACACCTTCTAAAGCAAAGGTATGCAAGATATAGATGTTAGAAGAAGGAAAAAAAGTTGTAGGTGTTCATGTTCCCTAAGGTAGAATTTCCCTTAATGGTGAGGCACTCCAGGGCACATCAGTGTGGCCCGAGCCGCACTGTGGACCCACCCGACAGGAAGAAATTCTCCTCCCCTTCCCGAAGAAATCCTGCACCTGTAGCAACAGGTGCCATTTGAAGAAGGCACCACTGCCTTTGCACTTTCTATGCAATATTTTCTTTATTTTTGCCTTGATGTGGCAACTCGAGTCACACAACATCTTTATTATTTTTTTCCTCAAAAAAATCACTTCCACAGAAATACAGAAGATTTTTTAAAAGGCATACAGTCCTGAAGGGAAACACTCAAAGCTGCAGTACCCTAGAAAGGGGACTTTCAAACACAGGATCTTAACAAAATCTGTGCTCAGAAGAGTTGGCCCTTCATGGCGGAGGTCTCCAGGCAGAGAACACTGCAGTGTCTTTACACCTGATAAGGCGTGACCTGCTTCCCCAATGTTCCTTTTTTCTATCCACGAACACTGCCTTTTTGTCATAAGCTGTATTAGAGTAATCATCTGCTTGTCTTCATTTATTTACATATCCACCCTCACTTGAGAGCAAGGGCAGTATCCTTCTACTCTTGCACCAGGCAGAGCCCAGCACTGATGGTACTGCAAACCTTAATGTGTTAGAAGAGAGAGAGTGTCCCCGTGTATTCTGGATCCTACTGTTTGAGGAAGCCATGTGGATTTTACCAAATGATATTTCATTTTCTTATATCTGTATTACCCAGAAGTTATCTAGTGAGTCCTTGCCCTGTGGAGAACTAGATCAAATGAACTCTACTCTGCTCTCCCAAATCCATAGCTGGCGGGAGCCCGTGAATCCCATAAACTCCTGGGAGCCCACTTTCCTACGAGGTCCTCCTCCTATGCTTGTCCCATACTATGTCTCATACCATACTATACGGAGTTCCACCAAAAAGAAAATAGGAACAGAGAAATCATTATTGATGATTTTGGAGCAGAAATGGAGTCTCATGACACAGCCAGGCAAGGAACTTCACGCAGAAGAGCAGCCACGCCTCTCCCATGGCCTTGGCCACCCCATGCCTGGGCTGCTTCACTAGCAGGTGCCCTCACCTGGTCCTCACCTCTGTCCACTTGGCTCCACGATCTCTCTCCCTCCTCCTTGCATTTCTTTCCTGTTCTTTTCTCATCTTCTCCATCTTCAAAGCAAAAGGCGAATTTCTCTTATATTCAGTGCAGGCCAGTTATGCTTTGAGTTTTGCAGCCAAGAAACACCCAAGCCCTAGGGGTCCCAAGAACATTTCTAAGCAACAGTTATCAAGGTAATAAAACTTTTCTTCATTTCTTTATGTAAGGATACCAAGCAGTTTACAAATACTGCCAGATAGAAAGTCTTCTCAACCCTGTCTTCTATCAAGAGAAAGTGACTATTTTAATAATCTGGGACAAAGTCAAAATAGAAACTAATTTTCAGCTTATCAGCCCTGTTCTCTTCTGCACAACATGAATATCACTGAGAGCCCTGCCCAAGTTATAAACACCCAGGTCCGAATGTCCCCTCAGACATATTCTCCCAGGGCTGGACAATTTCCTTTTCACCTGCAATCTCTCCTTCTCTTGTTTTCCTTCCCCTCTCATGAAAGAGAAACCAGCCATCAGACGAAATAAACAAAGGGCAAAGCCACGCCTCTCTCTAGCTCTGTGGTTCCCCCACCCGCAAGCCCCTCCTTTCCCTGCCCTTTAGGCAGAGGTGAGGCTGTGCTGGTGCGAGCAGGCCAGCCTGAGTGCTGAAGGGCAGGGCTTTCGGCTGACAGCTGTGGATGGACCCAGTGAGGGGAAGGGTGCGAGAGGGAGAATCCTAGTAACTACACAACCCACCCAAAACTGCTTTGCAAACAGTCTCTGCAGCCTGAATTTGAGGAAATAGTGTTGCTTTGGATCTGTCAGGAGAGTATATTAAGCACTTTGATCATTTAAAACCCTAATTGACTTTTACCCCTTTCATTAATTGCGGGGAAGTCATATGCATATGTCTTCCTTTGATTGGCAGCCTGGGGCATGTCTCTTTCCCCAGGACTCTGAGATCTGAGTGACAGTAACCAAGTTGCAGAGAAAGCTACAGAATCCTATTTCGTTTTAATGCTGAAATGCTGGGATTTCATGTTGGTTGTCTTCCTCCAAAGGCTTTAATTTCCTAGTCCTCTCTTTCTTCTTTAACCCCATCGCTCTCCAGACCAATAAATGCATCTGTAGGTAAATAAATCTATCAAGATAGCTCATAACTGGGAACACCTATGTTTTACTGAAGCCAGTAAAACAGGCCATAGTCGGTTAAACTTCCCCAATGCTCTGCTACCTCCACCCCCAAAACCAAAAAATAACGCAGCCCTATTTTTATGTGTCTATTTTTCTTATTAAAAATAGATTTCCTGGATCTAGTGTTTGTTACAAAAATAAAACTTATTTGCAAACCAACAAAGAACCTAATGCCAAGAAATTACATTTAGATTGATCTGGAGGGGACAAGTACAAATGGTTAAGTATTGAAGCGGCTGCCACAGCTGAGGCTTCTGCTTGATTACATTAACCTCGAAGTGATTCGATGTGTGTTTGTCCTTCAGTATAGGCTAATTTAATCAGTCTACTTTCAATGGTTTGGGGGATGGGGTAGGGTTGGGGGAAGGAATGAAACTTTGCTTCTACCAACCCCCACAGCAAGTGACCCTTAGTCACTTAGTGATTTTAATTCAAGTAACTTAATCATACTGTGGTCTTCCCCCAGGGCACCAGATCTGAAACTCCACAGCCAGCAGCTTATCTCCCGTATTCCTGTTTTAGAACTATTCCTACAATTTCCACCCAATTATAGATACTACTGGCATTAGAGTGACCCACTCTCATTAAGAGAAATAGCCTGGGTTCTTAAGCAAGTTAAAATGCACATACTTTGAATCAATTGAGTGTTTTCAGCTGTGGATGGGACGGCACTTGCTTCCCCCTCCTAAGAATCTAGACTGAAGTCAGTGTCAAATATGAGAACTGGGCATGACTTGGTAGGACATGTGCTAAGTCTTGACGCTCCATGCAGAATGATTTCTGAGAAACTTCCTGAAAGGTTGTCCAGATTGGCAGAAAGAACAAAGATTTCCTGTCACTTAGATAAGGTTCTGACAATTAGAGGATGTCTGAAGAAGAAACATCTGGGCCCCAATAAGGTACAGCGGCTCAAGTCAAGGAAGATGTGGGTGTCACAGGCTGGGTCCCCTGAGTAACGGACTTGAACACAGAGATTAGTGTGCAGGAGGTTCGGGAGGGCATGCTCTTGGGATTGAACCTGTGTAAGAGAAGAGAAGAAAGCAGGACTGGGCACAGGGAGAAGTTGAACTGTGATGCTGGACATTTCAATGGAAGACACAGTCAACCCTACGGGGAGTTATGAAGGTAGAGTCATCTTCAAAGTTGCCCCACATGCAGAAGAATGGGGAAAGGACATGCTGTATCCCCACATTGATTAGTCATTGGATAGGGGCCACCCAGGCCCATGGGACCTTAGGCTAGGTGGCTCTCTTCATCTGAGGCAAGCACCATTGGCGCTGCCGGCTCAGGGCTTTCCCAGCTGTTTGGGGAATAAGTGTCTCATCCTGAAGGGTGACCTGGCTGACCAGGACTGCATCCATCACAGTTCACACATTGCACTACTTGGATCCATCACTTTGAACAGGTGCTAGGAGCAGTTCCTCCAGAGTTCCAGGGGGTCTCTCTTCCCAGGGGAGACTTAAGAGACAGTTAGTGGGATGAACTACAGCTGCTGTTGACCTCAGGGCCAAAACTATTACTCACCATTTCCCTCCTTTCCTCCCCATTCTGGGTTTCTCTCTCATTCAGCTAACATCTCTGCTGCAGTCAGTGGCTGACACAGTCCTGTGACCCAGACCCTGAAGGGTATGAGCCCCCAGTCACCAGGCCCTTGTCAGGCTGGGTCGCTGCATTTGTCCATTCACTGTCAAAATTAAGGAAGGGAATACCAGGGAATACCCAAGGGAATCAACTGGTTGCCAAGTATACTCCTCCATGGTCTGTTGTGTAACAGCAGGGGCCAATTACCCCCTCCAAGATGATGATACTTCTCCATGCCTGCCTGTCCCCTGTCTAAAGTGGGCTAAAGTACCCATGCAACAGCCACAGCTTATCATCCAATGAGACTCGAATGCTGAGGCAGTCTCAACAGAAGCATCAGGTGACCTCACGGGGAGTCTGAGGGTGGAATAACTTACAGAGCTGTTCCACATTGGGGTGAGGTGGCTTCATAACCAGTATTGATCAGTTGTGCGGTACTGGTCACCCCAGGAAGTATGTGTGACCTGGGCTGGCGGCTCTCCTCAGCTGAGGCCATCCCGGGCCTCACTTGTTCTGCTGGAATATGTTTGGAAGTGTTTAAAGGCATTTTGTCTGTTTGTTTTTACAAAAATTGGGTGGTGCTATTGGCCTTCTCATAGTTTCTTACTCATTGAAGACTTATGTTTATTTATTTAAACATAATACACATAGGTATTTTGTAGTCTGTATTTTATAATTCTAACATTTGAAGTCTTTATGGTTTGGTTCTATTGTCTGTTATTTCCGCTGGTTCTCATGTTGTCATGTTCATGCAACTGGTCATATTTGACCAAGGGCTAGTCATTGTATTTGAAAAATAATTTAGTAATGATTGATATCTGAGATTATGGAACTTTTCTCTGGAGACTATTTTTATTTGTTCCTGGGGTATTATCAGTAAAGGACATGCTTAGTCTAAGTCCAAGGCTTGGGGTCCCTTGCCTTGGTTTGCATCTGGGTGATACAAACATGGGCTGCAAGCCTCCTTTGAGGCTTACCATTTCCCTGAGGGTACAGGCCTTTGGACCCCAGGTTAATACATATGGGGAGGAACGGGACTTCCCACCATGGGTGGGCCCCAGGCTTTGACTTCTTCCTACTTGCTTTGTGAGGCCACCAAAACACCACCTCAGTTTTGCATGTTTCTTTAGGTTTGGAAAATGCCACTGAGATCAAAGTAATTTCATGTGCTCAGTTTACCTTCCTGGGATTTTGCCTTCTGTAGTTTTGCAGATTAAGTCCTCACTATCTTGTTAACTCCTAGATTTTTAAAGAAAAAAAAAGTAAGAAAATTATTTTACGCAGCTTTTTTAAAGTTGTCTTTATTGGGAGGGAAGAAACCTGTAGTGCTTTTCATCTGTGGTCAAACCCTGTGGGGTTTTTCTTTTTTGTCTGTCTGTTTGTTTTTGAGATGGTCTCACTCTGTCGTCCAGGGTAGAGTGCAGTAGCATCATAGCTCACCGCAACCTCACACTCCTAGGCTCAAGCAATCCTCCTGCCTCAGCCTCCAAAGTAGCTGGGACTACAGGCGCATGCCACGATGCCCAGCTAATTTTTCTATTTTTAGTAGAGACGGGCTGTCACCGTTGCTCAGTCTGGTCTGAAACTCCTGAGCTCAAGCGATCCTCCTGCCTCGGCCTCCCAGAGTGCTAGGATTACAGGCATGAGCCACTGCACCTGGCCAAACCCTGTGATATTCTCTATGAGAATTCAATGTGGGTTGGCAGGTATTTTATTCAGTTATTTTCAGGTATTTTATTAAATTTCCAAGCTTATTTTGCTGGTTGATGTTTAGGTCACATAAGTCCTATATTAGCTATGCATGGTTCTAAGAATTTAAAATAAATAAAATTTTAAAACCTCATTAAGCATGGATCTGATTTTCTATTGAGAATGTAACCACACAAACAGAAGATTTTATATCAAATTAAAATTTCTCTAAAACTAATGGGATATGATACCTGAACTTTTTAAATAAAGTTATAGAAATATTTGCATCATCAATATTTTTAAGTTCTTTATAACTTATAGGAGAGGGGATGAGCTTTTGATAACTTCTTTGAGGATGAGAAAAATAAAAAGAAGTGTTTTTTCAATACAGGAGAGGAAATCATTTTCAGTGATAGGGAGAAAATGCAGGTCCTCCTAATAATTAGAGAGCCAGCACATAGTAATTGCATGAGAAAAGCTTCTCAGAGATAACATGGTAATCTAAACCATCCAGCTTAGGGTAATTTTCCTTACTTAAGGGCCATACGCAATTGTTGAACAACTTTCAAAAGAATAATAAACTTTCATCTCTCTGATTCAAGGTTACTCTAGCCTGGAGAGACAAGTTTCCTATTTCGGGAACTAGTCACCCACAAATGGACCCTCATGACATAAATGAAACCTGAAACTCTTTAAGTGGCAGATTTATTTCCATGAGGTCAATTTAAACCCAAAAGATTTCATTCTCTCAAATTATTCCTTCTCCCTTGCAAGGCTGTGGTTTATAATAGAGTTATTATTAACTTTGACCACAATCATGCCACTCTGACAGCTTCCCCACCTGCCCGGACCGAGTGATCTCCTACCCCTGGAATGCTGGTTGCACTTACTCTTCATACCACTCCAGTGGCACTTAGCATTGCATAATGCCAGTTAGCCTTTTATGGGCATGGTTATCTCCTCAAGGAGACTGAACTCTGGGAGGACAAGGACCCTGCCATGTCATGCCTCGTTATGGGTCCCTGAAGTGCCCAGTGCCAGCACCTTTCACGCAAGGTGTTCAGTACATGTTTGTAGATGGTAACGACGATGCATATTTGACTTGGGTGAGAAATGAATTTTATTCATTCTGTTTCCTCAGTCCCTAGCACATTGCCTGGCCCAGAGTAGGTTCTCAAGAGAAACTTACTGAATGAATGAACAAATGAATGAAGGGATGAAATTAGATTAAAACTGGTTAGAAACACACACAGAGAGATTGGAGAACATCATGATCAGATTATTTCATAGCATTTCTTTTTAAAAATATGAAAATAATCACACTTCCTTTTCTTCCAGTTGACAATGCAAAGATAGATGGTGATTTAATCACATTAGCCCAGTGCTGTTAAATCCCGTATCCCTTTTTCTGGCCTCAGGAATACAGAATATAAATGTAGATTGTCCTCACTCTCTCCCCAACGTCATTGCCTTGTTCTGTGAACAAACAGAGAAATCCAATGTCTGTGACATTCAGTCTCTGATCTTCTGTTTCACTTTAGAAGGAGAATGTGACCCATTCTCTGGGACTGTGAGCAAACAGGACATTGGAAAGCTCTGTTTGACTATAACAAGAGGCAGGTGTCAAAATGAAGTAAAGAAACGGGTTTAAACATCAGCTAAAAGTTACGTGAATCAGCACTGGATTAGCATTGAATCACTCTTGTATTGGAGTATTATTTTCCTGATTAGATATATTATTCACTAAGACTCCCTCCAGCTCAAAGATTCAATGTAGTATAGCAGGAAATATAGACTTTAGAATTTGAAGACCCGGGTGTCAAACTGTGGTTTCACCTTTCACAAGTTGTGTGCCTCTGAGTAAGTCATGTAATCTTTCCGGCCCTCCAATTACTCCTGTGTAGTCTAGGATCTATAATTCCTGCCCTATTTCTCATAGCAGAACCATGACACTCATTGAGGACGTGTGTATGAAAATACTTAGCACTATTCAGATGTTTGACATTAATTGATAGTTAAGGAAACAGGGGCCCTGAGAAGATAAATATCTTCCCAAGAGACTCTAGAGGTCATTTCCTGAAGCATTTCCTTGCCTGCAGTGTTAGTTCCACAGACCATTAATTTCACAAATGGTAATAGCCAAGACATGACAAAATCATTCCAAATAAGTATAGAAAATTCTACACTAAACAAAAGTAAGCAAATTCTTTAACTGCAGAACTTATCAGAGCCATTAACATGGTCATGTGCTTTGTGAGTCTCTAAGCACTTCCCACTCTTAATAGACAGGGTGTCATAGAATTAGGATTCCAGGGAGCACAACATGGGAAATGCTGACCTAGTTTATTGCCAGGGCCTGATTTCAGAGTACTCTAATTTAGTATTATTCCAAATGTACCCAAATAACAGTGTGAGAAATATTTGTTCCGCATCCGTGATGAGAAAAGGAACTATGTGAAAATGTAAATCAACACACTGCTTCCTTCATCAGGAAAGTCTTGATACTGAGAAAAAAAAAGTCTGTCAGCTGAATGTAGTGGACTTGTTCTGGTACAAGGTCAGTCAGTTTGCAGACCAGCGGTGGTCCCCAGACTACTCTTTGAGCAACACTGCTCTAATTAACTGGACAAAGATGTGGCTTTAGTGAAAAGGCAGAAGCTAAAGAAGAGAAGCCTTTTTTCATACCTTGCGCTTGGCAGCACATGGGAAGTCTGGAAGTTGTCTGATTCAGAAAGCCCCAGGCTCTCGGGGGATTGACTCCAGCCTTCCTCACTGAAGCTGACATCACACCAACTGGCTCCAGCCCTTACTAAGCACACAGGGGAGGTGACCATCCCAGTAGATACAGAGCCAAGCCCCGCTAGCCTCCTTTCCAGACAGAAGCTGATCTAACTGAGGTGTATAAAGAGCAGGTAAATAAGCTTCCCATCGGCCCTGGGACCTAAGCAGCGGCCTTTCATTTAGGGTTTCCACCGGCAACAAGTAACACAGGCAAATGAGGGAAACTGAGGACAGTTTAATAAAGAGATGATTTACAAAGATGTACTGGGTTAAAAGAAACCAGCAAGGAACGATAACTGCTACCCTTGTAAAGCTGTTGCCACCCTTAGGTCAGAAGGAGAGAGAATGGTCACTGCTGCTGGGCGCTGCCCGCACCACATCAGCTTGGCCTGAGGTGGAGGAACGTGGTCTCCGGGACACATAGCCCTGCGGGGCGGGTGGGAGTCAAGCCCGGACCCCACTTTCTCCTCTTCCTGCAGTCTCTGCTGGCGCATCTCATTGGTTCTCTAACCAGAAACCAGAGGACAAAGGAGCTTGTCACTATGGCCCATAAGTGTCCATCCACGGAGCAGGGTGGACAGTGGGCCTGGAAGGTGCGTGAGTCATCCCTCGAAGCGCACCCTGTATGCCCCTCTGCAGCGCTCAGCTTTGTTGTGAACAGTCCATAAAGGGCCAGGGCAGTGTGGAGCGGATCTGGAAGGAAAAATAATACATGTCTAGCACAGTGTCATTCTCTAGTGAGCTCAAAAAACAAATTGAGTTAAAATAGCCAAGGCTCGTGGTCTCTGTTGGCCTCTCTTGTCAAAACTTTTGCCAAGCAAGTCATTTTTCTCCTTTTCAATGCTGTCATAGTACCAGACTACCAGCCTGCCTTTGCACTGATCACATTTTTCCAGAATCCAATTCTCGAGACAAAAATAGGGTGGATATGTTTGCCACTAGGAACTTCATAAATCTGCACACTAAAAACTATGCTAAATAAGCACTGGTGTTTCAAGTATAGGCTTCCGTGATTTGATTTTTCTCTAATTTTTAGAGAAAGGGTTGATTTAATATTATTTTCTTTTCTTTTTTTCTTTTTCTTTTCTTTTCTTTCTTTTTTTTTTTTGAGGAGAAGGAAAGAGGAGTTTATTAATTTGCCAGTAAATGAGGAGGTTGGCAGACTCCCGTCTCTAAGTACCAGCATCCTGCTTCTGAGCAGAAGTACAGAGCTCTTAATGGTTCTGATTCATCCCATCTTCAGCTAAGACAATCTCATGACTTCCTGATATTATTTTCATATACTCAGACTCCCCATGAAGTCCATTTCCCTGGTATAAACCTAGTACTCTTTACTTGCTAACTCCCCAAAGGCCTTTTGCCCTTGGGATCCTCACCTCATGACATTATTACTGTTGCAGACACATGGCTATTAAGTGTTTACATCAAGTGTCAGCTTGTAGGAGTGAGGCTGCACATGCAGGCCATAGGACCAGTGAAACACCTGGACTCTGTGTACAGGGAATGGCTATGTAATTACATTTCATGCAGTCCCCATTGGAGCACTGATCACAGTGGTCATAGTGCTTGGTTGGGTGTCTGGAAGCCCACAAGAAAAATAACTCCTTGGAAACAGATATTCTGTATTATCTTTCTCTGCATTACCTCTCTTTTCTCCTTTGGTTACCCAATGGATGTATACTGACTTCCTAACAAAATGGACAGAAAGCCTATGTCCTAATGAATACTTTTATTTTATTTTTTTAAATTAGATATCCTACCATTATATGAGTACTTTTCTTTTAAACAGGATCACCTTTGGAGACAATGTAATGCCAACAATGTTATCACTGCTAAAAGATCTTTGTCTGCTTCAACTTTCAATGGACAGTCTCAGTGGTAGGAAATATTTGTCTTTTGTGGACAGATTTTTTTTAATGTTTATTTTGTTATTTTACTATAGGGCTACCAAATCTGGCAGTCATGCAGCTGATAGTAGTGTGAGTAAAAACAAAAACAGCTAGAATTATAACATAGTTGGATTGGTTTTTTTGTATGGCTAGGATACCATTTCCGGCTCAGTTGCAGAAGACAGAATCTACTCTAGCTAGCTAGTTTAAGCAAGAAATAATTTATTACAGAGTGCAAAATGGAAGTTGGAGAACAAACTTCAAGTTGTGCTTCCAAGAATGACTCCCAAAACTATATCCCAGAACTGGGCCTGGCCTCCAAGGGAGCATCTACCTTTCTCTTTTTTTCTCTTTCTTTCTTTTCTTCCCCCCCCACCCCCCAGTGGGACAGGGTTTCACTCTGTTGCTCAGCCTGGAGTGCAGTGGCATGATCACAACTCATGGCTCACTGCAACATCGAACTCCTGGTCTCCAGCAATCTTTGCACCTCTGCCTCTGGAGTAGCTGAGATGACAAGCATGAGCCACTGCACCCAGCTACCTTTCTTAAGACTGGTAGAACGCTGGCTCAAACCACACCACCACTGCAACCACTGAGAAGCCTCCCTGGTCAGGAAGCTGTCCCTACTGCTATAGGTGCCGGGAGTATGCCACACCTGCTAGAATCAACACCAGTGAAACAGACGCCCCACACCTTGCCTTTCAACACCAAAAAACCACGTTTGCCTATTTGGAGGCAGAAAAACTAAATGCCTTCCTGACCCAGCTTGGCAACAGAAATGGCAAAAGCATGGTCTCCACCAAACACTTGCCATCAAATCTTATGTATGTACACCTAAGGCTGAACCTAGATCGTATCTGGAAAGGGAGAATAGGAAATGTCATTTTAAAATTTATAGACTCTGTAGTACATCAAGTTTCTAGAAGAGAGTTCCTCAAAATATGATCTTCCAACAAGCTACATCTGAATCTTTTAGAGGATTTGTTAAAATGCAGACTCCCTGTTCCCATGCCAACTCTCTGAGGTTAAGGCCTAGGAATATGCTTTATGAACAAATACTTTATGAAAAGGATTTGTTCTGTGCAATTTGGATTCAGTCAAAAGGCCACACTCAAGAATCCAGAAGGCCACGACATGTGGCCCCGAGGCCGCAGGTTCCCCACCCCATTACCCATTAATGAAAGGTGAAATCTATCTGGTGGGATATGATGAGCATATTTTAAAAAATGAAAGAGTAAAATGGATGGTACCTGAATATATCACATGTAGTAAAGATAAAGTATTATTTCATAAAACTTGGTTTAGTTATATAGGTATAGATAAAGAAATAAAAATAGATATAGATACAGATATAAAGTATATACACGAATGGAATCACAAGGCAAAATATTTCTTATTGGGCCATGTAGTCAACAAAGTCCAAAAAATTCTTTTCCAGAATGGCTGTCAGGTGCTATTCCTCCAAGTTACCTCAGCTAGTAAACAAACTGTAGGAAGTTAAAGAAAAGAAGTTTCAAAAATGTTCTGAGCAACAACAGATCAGTGACCTCAATCCCAAGAGGTGACATTGAAGGGTACAATTAGAGAAGAAACGGGCACTTATCAAACATCTATGGGCCAGACAGTCTGCCGAGTAACTTCTGTGTTTTCTTGGGTGAACTTCATCACCACCCACGTGAAATAGGCACAACCATTGCCATTTCACAGATAGGAATGTGACTCAGAAGCTCAGCAACTTACCCAAAGTCTCAGGTATGAGGTGACGGAGCTAGATATTGGGATACAACAGGTTCAAACACGCTCCTACCCCTCTGGAATGGAAAAAAATGCTAGAAATTTGGTTGCATTAAGATAGGCGCCCTTTTCACTGCTGCAGGTCAAACCTGTGAGTGTGTTTTGGTGAAGACCTATTTCATAATTGATCAGCTTTGTTTTAAGTGATCTCTAATCCCTCTTCCTCTCCTTTCCTTTTCTTTTTTTTTTTCAGCTTTATTGAGGTATAATTGGTGTGTAATAAACTGCACATATTTTAAGTGCACAGTTCGATGAATTTGACATGAGTGCATACACCTGTTCAAGCATCACCACAATCCAGTCAAATGTCCCCAGAAGTTTCCTCCTGCCCAATTGATCAACTTTTACAGTTGTTTTGCATTTTAGATATATAATGTCCTCAAACATTAAAGAAGACAATCATTTCTTTTTCTGAAGAGGATGCAATATTGTCAAAATTGTATTTCCTGACAGGAATACAAACTCCAGATTTCCTTTCTCATTCCTGCCACAACGAGATACCCAATCCAAGTGAATTCCCAACTCTGGGTCATGGTTTTCAGTCTCAAGGTGCTGGTATAGATTCTAATGCTATGCCGGGCACTTTCTCTTCCTGGCTCTCTCATCTCAATAAAAATGGCAATGGATGCCTTGATCGCCTTCCCCCGAGATGGCTGGAGCAGAACTTAGACCTCAGGTCCCTATAAGGTCACCACACAATGGAAGAAATCGGCTGTCTTAGGGATATTATATCACCTGTCCTACAAAAGGATTCTTGTTTTGTGTATGAAGGCTCTGCCATCTTTTTGGAACCAAGAACCTCATTCATTCCATCTTAACCTCTTTAGACCAATTTCTTGCCGCTCTGCCTACTTCCTTTGGACTTTGTAGCTTAGATGGTTCCCCACCTTCATTCCTAATACTGTGATCCATTCCCTCTGCTCCAGCATCATTGTATGTCATAATTACCTGAAGATCATGATCAAACAAAGATTCCTGGGCCTTGCCCCTGGAGAATCGGATCCAGCAGGTCTAGGGATGGCCCCAGGAGTCTGTATTTCACAAGTACTTCAGGAGATTCTGATGCAGGTAGTCAGGGGATAACACTGGAAAAACTCTGCGACAACACTATTGACTTTTATTGGAAAAAATAAACCAGCTCTCCTTGAGAGATGAGGTTTCCAGTTTCATAACATCTTTGCTGGTTGCACCTACCACAGTGCCCTGCACATGGCAATGAGTAAGTATTTGGCTTTTGTTGTTCTGTTCTTAAGATTGTTTCATAAGAGTTTTTATTATTTCAGAGTGTAAAAGTAATATATCAGAATATATGCCACTAGGCATGGGCTCCCCCAGTCATGAGATTCAGACAGCACACCGTTGCTCCAGCTCCTAGTGAACATTCCCTGTCAGATGATCTCTGACTATCAAGGGCACAGCCACAGGCAGAAGCAGCTTTCTCTGATGGAGATGTGGTGAATAGTGCCATTGAAGAAGCAAGGACCCATTTTTAATTACAGATCCACAATCCCTTGTTCAATATGATGGGGTGCCAAATGTGTTTTGGAATTCAGAGTAGCAAAATTTTCTAGAGATGAGTAAATATTCACCCAAAGTGGGATAAAAGTGGAAGACTATGAATGAGTGCACAGCAACGTCAGGTGTTGATGTCAAACAAGTTTTGTGCAAATTTATGAAAGTAAATCAGTGTGTAGTTTTGGGATTTCTGAATTGTGGAAAAGGAACTTGGGACTTGTAAGTTCATTGGGGGTTCTGAATGAATTATCTCTTAAGGAGGTGACACAACAAAGTCAAACACCCCCATGTAGACTCTATCCGCCTTTGGAGTCCACGCTCATTATCCTTAATATTTACTGAAGTGTCATCTGTTTTCTCCTCTTCCAGTTTTACCCCTTGAGGGGAAACGGTGTGACTCTGAGGTACCACAGCTGTTATGCCAGGGACAACCCTGGGATCACCCAGGGCTTGCTCCTTGTTGCCTCCTCCTTGGTCTTGGCATCAGAGGGCCCTGCCATCTCTGTCCTCGGTAAGAGCTGCTCTTTGCACCTTCAGACCAGGAGTAAGAAATAGGCGGAAAGCTGGTGATATTCAGCAGCTGTTCGTCATGAACAATTGAGAGATTAATAACTTTAAAATGTTCTGCAGCAAGGTAATCTTTTACTTTTTGCCGCATCCTTGCTAAAAATGAAACACTTCTTCACTCAGAGAGATTGATAAACATTTGCTGAACAGAAGAGTGGCAGATTCATCTTCCTAAAATTCTGCTTGGATCATGTCATTTCCCTGCTCTAGAACTTTTGAAAGCTCTCCATACACACTGAGTAAAGTCTCATAAAGGACTTTTATGCTCTTCCTTCTGGCCTCTTCCCTAGTGTCCTGGAGATGTGCAATGTCGTAGCCCTGATTCTGCTTCTCCTCTGTCTCTCCCTCCCTCCCTCTTTCCCTCTCTTCCTTTCTTCCACAAACATTTATTATGCCTCTTTATGCGTCGGGCAGTGGATGTACAGTGGGAAATAGAGCAGACACAGTCCCTGCCTTCGGGGAGCTTTCACTGGTCCCCTACCCATCTCCCCTCACCCTCCTTACCACTTCAGTACGTGTCTGTCCAACTTCCAGTGCTTGTATTTCTTTGGGGGTTTTCTCTGTCCTACAGAGCTCACTCTGTCATGGATATGGCAGGTTGGTTGGGGAATTAATGTCCCCCTTCCCTGTATCCTTCAATCCATGGCAGGAATACCTAATTACCCCAGTTCCCTCACCCCCTGAGGGACAACCTGAGGGACAACCCTGAGGTGCAGGTTATACACGGATCCCAGGATTTCCCAGCGGGACGCAGCTGCTTATCTACAGTGGCAATTTGTTTAATAATGAACACTTGATCAGTTCTCTTGCCTTCCCTGTCTCATTTCCCCATTTTTTTGCCAAAATTTCCTGGAATTAACTTCAAAATAAACTATTTGCACTAGAGTTTTATCTGATCTGACTTGAGGGGAACCCAAAATTATTTCCCAAATAGCCTTGCACTTTATTATGTCGGCCTAAAAGGCAGCACAGAATGGTGGGAAAGCACAAATTTTGCATCAGGCCGACCTGGGTTTGAATCTTGGCCCTGCCACAGACTAATATGTGGTCCTAGGCAGATTTACAGAAGGGTGACCTTGGTCTTTAGTACCATATGAGGCTAATATTGACCATGGCACATAGTTGGCACTCAAGTTGAATTTTGTCTTTCCAAATTCCTGTATCTTTATTCAAGCTATTCTCACTAGCTAGAATGTTCTTCCCCCACTATTTTTGCCAGTGGAAAACTTGCATTTGCCTCTAAGTCTGCCTCAGCCATGAGGTCTTCCCTGATTAACTCTGCAAGGAGTGAGATCTTTTGTTCCTGAACTCCTACAATGTGTATTACTAGGAGCATTTACATAGCACTGACGGAAAGCTGACCTGCTCTATAATGATTTGTCTCCATCGACCCTCCCCTACTCGTTGTGAAACTGACAGTGAGCAGGAGCTCACTGGGTCTAGGACAGGGTATTTTGTTTGCTGAGCATCAGGTAGAACCTCCCCTAGCCCTGTGGCTGGTGGAACTGTAATAACCAGCTCACACGCTGGGGAAGAAAACCCAAGATCCCATGGCACTGATTTTTACACTCATATAACTTTGTTCCATTCCTAATTACAAACACCCTGACTTTTAACAGTTAAGAAAAAAAAATGGACGGACCTTTTCTCTCCCAGGATCTTGGGACCCAAGGCTATGAGGAGTCCGTCTAAGGACAATTTCTGCCAATGAACAGTTCTCTCTACTCAGACAAAGCCCTTCTTTGTGTTCTTCCTGGTCTCTCCTTGTGGGTCCCTCCTGGAAGGTGAATGTCCTGAATGCTTCATTCTTGGCCCTGGTGCCTCTTTGAGGCTTCTCAGAGGAACAAGAGAAATGCTGAGCTGCTGCTGCTGCCCTGAGGCTGTTGGAGAAGCTTCCAAAGGACGCCCAAGATCCCTCCCTGCAGCTGACCACTCCTTTTCAGCCATCTGCCCCTCTGCCATGGTAGCAGAAAGTGAACAAAAACGCAATGTAAGATCACATGGCGTCTTCTTTATATTTTTGTTTTTTGTTATTAAGTTTAGTATTTACTTTGTGCAAGTTGTACATGTGCATAATATTAGTTATGTGGTCCACAAGACTAATTATGGAAACCAAAAGTAGCCTTCTGCATTCACACCATGCTGGGTCCCAGAGGCAAGTGCATGCAGCAGTTTTAACTCTTTCTTTTGATATTGGCCTTCATATTTCTGAGTAACACGCTTATATTGCTACTTCATTCTCCATAATGGCTAAAACAAAAAAAAATCAAGATTTAACTTTTTTTTACAGCATCATCCCCCTTCTACAAGCCCGCTTCTTATCCTCTTCTTCTCTCAATACAGTATAGTTCTATCATAATGTATCAATAATCAATGTTTACATGATTATGACTATGTAAGCACTGTTCACCATGGAACCATGTTATGTCCTCTTACTTTTTATGTCTTGCACATTTTTTTAGTTTCCCTAGAATTTAGTGATTTGTTGTCTTGTTTTATCATTTGCTTACTCTATGTACTTACCATTAATTAGAACAGATATGTGAATAGATAACACCAAAAAGTGCTGAAAGAGCCCTTCACAAACCTCAGCTCCAAATAATCCCTCAGTGTTTAAGTATTCTTTTAATATTTTCAAATATATCAGATATTCTATCAATTTCAACTTCTTAAAGACATCTTTCCTGGGTGGAATGTTCTGACATGTTCTATTCCAGACTGGTTCCTCTCTATCCTAGTACACAATTGTCATCTTGAGAATCTCTTTTCACCAGGTCTTCCTTATAGTTCTTTCTTTTTGGAACCTTGCATGTTTGAAAATATTTTTATTCTGCCCTCACACTAAATTGATAGTTTGGCTGGGTAAGAGATCTCTTACAATTTTAAAGGCAAATTCCCTATAGTCCTTTAACGTCCACTGAGGATGTTTAGAAATCTAAAGCAATTGTAATAGTTGCGACTTTCTGGCGGAACTGTTATGGCTCTCTAGAAACTGGTAAGTTCCCTCACCACCTTTTTCCCAGTGCTCTGAAATTTAATGATGATGTGCTTTGGTGTGGATCTACTTTTATCCATTGGGCTTTGCATCTGTGGGACTTTCAATTTGGAAACTCATGTTTCAAATTTACTTAAGTTATTCTCTTTATTAATTTCTTTTCCTTGATTTTTTTCTATTCTCTTTCTGGAACTCATGATTTAGGTATTTGATCTCTTGGATGAGTCCTCTAATTTTCTTATCTTTCTTTCCTGTTTTCCTCAACTCTATTTTCCAACTCTCTAATGAGTTTTACATTCCTGCCATCACAGTTTTAATTCCCCGAATCTCTTTCTTATTCTATAATTATTCTATTTCTGTGGCATCTCATTCTTATTTCATGGACATAATAATTTTTGGAAAATCTCTCTGAGGATAGTCAATTAAAAAAAAATTTATATCCCTGTGTAGTTTCTGTTTTCTCCCAGCTGCTTTTGTCTTTTCCTATTTGTTTTTTGTCAAGAACTGTGAAAAGTGTAAGATTTTACCCCACTTGCAGGGTAGCGAGTTAGCCTACTACAGTTGCTTGGATGGTATAAGAAGAACTGAGACTCTGGGTCAGAGACAAAGGACTTTATTACCCACAGCAATAATCAGCAGCCAGGGTATCAGCATTTGTATCGGTTTCCTGAGCATCAGTTCCCGCAGGGTGACCCAAAGAAGCCTGGGTGATGCCTACATGCACAGTAGGTTGTGTTATAGGAGAGCAACCCCAAGCTTAGGGAACCCTAATCTTTCATAATAGACAGTAAACCCTTCTGACTTTTGCTCCAGAGAGAGACAGTGCACTGAGCAGCAAACAAATCTGCCCTTTGCTGTGGTGGAAGATACTATCTCTATCTTTCAAGGCTATTTGCTGTACAGACATCCTTGAAAGGATAGCCTAGTGAAGCGTCCAGTGCCTCTGCTTGAAAGATATGCAGAAATGTGAGAGACCCAAAGAGAATTATCTCCCAACATTTGTTCTTTTTTTATATTTCATGTTAAACACTTTCCTCAAACGTCTGGTGATCCTTGGGCTCATACTTGAGAACTGCCTGAAAGCGATAAACTTGACCAGCTGGGTTTTGAAAAACCAGCATTTTGAAGTGAGGCTGTGGAGGATAGTGGGTAGGAAAACAGGTGTCAACATTTAGGATTTAAGCTTTTACTTAACCCCGATTATCAGGGTAGCTCCTTTGCTTTTAACTGGGCTTGGTGTCACTCAGTCCAGAGGCCCTTTGTTTTATGCTCTGGACGCTGCATTGTTCAATGCAGCAGCCACCAGCCCCATGTGGCTATTGAGCACTTGAAATGTGGCTGGTCCAAATTGAGATGAGCTGTAAGTGTAAAATACTTAACAATTTTAAAGATAGTACACAACAATATAAAATATCCTGTTGACTTTTATATGGATCATGTGTTAGAATGATAATTTTTAGACACATTGGGTTAGATAAAATATATTATTAAAGTATGTTTACCTTTTTCTTTTTACTTTTTAAAAATGTGGCACCAGAAAATTCCAAGGTTTGTGAAGGGCTCCTTCAGTACTTCCTGGTGATACCTGTTCGCATTTCTACTTTAGTTAGATGAAGTAAATTTTCAGGGATATTTAGGTCCTTTTCCACAATTACCCAGCAAGTCCTTTCTCTTTGACCACCCCTAGGGAAATTTCTGTGCTTTTAGGGACTCATGTTATCATATTGAGCTCACCCAGATAATCTAGGATAACCTCCCACCTCACGGTCCGTATGTAACCTTAAACACACAGAGCCCATTTTCCAGGTAAGGTAACATATGCACAGCTTCTGGGAATTGGGGCATGGGTGCCTTTGGGGGCCATCATTCTCCCTACCACACTGTTATTGTGTCAAATGATGAAATGATGAAAGTGAGGCACAGAGAAGTTAAGTGGCATGCTCAAGGTGGTACCTAAGTGTCACTGTTAGAACCAGAGCCTGTGCTTGGAGGAGTGGGGGCCAAGACCAAATAGGGGGGAAAAAGAGTTTAAAAAGTGGCAGAGGCAAAAGTCACCTTTTGGTGGAGGCCTTAAGTGTGTGGGCTGCATTCTTGTTGATGGCTTATCTCTATTATTTTTAAAGGCTTAGATAATGACAAGGGAAGAAACATCCTTCTTTTGTGTTGTTAAGTAGCTTAAATCACGTAAGGCCCATTCATGATGACAAGTGCGTGGGCTCCAGAAAAGCTGATCAACCGTGGTTCTGTTTGAAATTGATAAAACTTCGTGACCCCCAGTGAATTGGGCATAGAGTGATATGTCCTTTTTCGCTCTCCTGACTCATCAATTTGAAGAAGCTGTTGTTTCAGAGCCAGGAAAAATGTAAGGGAGGATGTTCCAGATGTGATGAAGACAAAACTGAACTGGGAATCTGGACACCTACATTCTCAACCTGCCCCAACTATCTGTGTTATCCTTCACCTGTCTGAAGCCCGGTTCTGTATTTGAAAATGAATATATGTTTAAACATTCAGAGACTTTTTATTATGAACATTTTCAAACACACCTAACAGTGGAACGAATAGCGTGATAAACACTCATACACTCACCGCCTATATTAACACTTGTTAACATTTCTTCTGTGTTTGCTTGTCTCTAGATATGTATGCATACATATGTGTGTGTTCGTGTGAGTGCATATATTTAATTGTTAAGTTTTTTGCTGAACCATTTAAAGGTTACCAACATCACGGCATTCCACACTCAAACACATTAGCATTCGTCTCCTAAGAATGAGGACCTTCTCCGACATAACCATAGCATTATTATCACATGTAAGGAAATTAACAATTCTCTGAACGTTATCTAGTATCTGCTCCATATTCAAATTTACTCATTGTCCCCAAAATGTCCTTAAAGCTAATTTTTTCAAACCAGGATTCAACTAAAATCTGTTATTAGTTCCCCTCAAATCTATAACCGTCTTTACTATTGTTATTATTATTATTCTCTTGACCAACACCCTCTTGTCACCAATAGTACTTCAGTGTAATGATTCTCAGTGGGGACGGTGAGGGCCCTGTGCAGAGCTCTGCGTGTGCTGGGGAGGCCAGACAGCCCTGACGAGGAGCGGGGAGGACTCGGCCTGAGGAGACCCGGCTGGGCTCGGGGCAGCCCCTCACAGGCACTGACGGCCCAGGACGGTCCCAGGCATTGGAAGGGCCTTGGATGAACTTGAGGAAGACACTCCAGGATGAGGTGCCCCCTGACGCGCGGGGGCTGTGATAGGCCCTGCCTGCCCAAGGGACGCAGGGGAGGTGCGGCTGGGGTATTGAGAAGAATCCCACAGTGCTGGGAAGGGGCTCGTAGGATGCGTATATGATGCACATCCAAGGGTTGCTCTCGCACATGTGATCCGTCCCATTTCCCTTTTTGCCCCCTTCATTTATTCAGCAAGTATTTATCGAGCACTGAATGTGGACCAAGCACCATTATAGGCACAGTTCTAGCAAACCAAACCTGCCCTCATAGAACGCACATTCTAATGGGGGAGGCAGATGACGATATATACCAGTGAAAAATAACTAGTGCAAAGTGGTAAGGAGAAAAAAACGGAGCGTGGTGAAGTGAAGGACAGCAAGTGCCAGGGCAGGAGGGACATGTTACAGTTTTTGATAGCGTGTTAGTTTCCTATTGCTGAATAACAAATTACTGTAAACATTAGTGGCGTGAAACAACAGACATTTATGGTCGCAGTTTACATGACTCAGAAATCCAGGCGCAGCTCAGCTGTGCTCAGGGTCTCGAGGCTGTAATGAAGGTGCTGGCCGGGGCTGCAGTCATCTCAGGGCCTGAGTGGGACAGGATCCGCTTCCAAGATCACTCCCGTGGTGGCTGGACTGAGGGCCTCGGCTCCTTGTTGGCTGGCGGGCGGAGGACTCCCTCGCATCCCTGCCGCGTCAGCCGCTCCGTGGGCAGCTCACAGTGTGGCAGCTGCACCAGGTGAGCAAGGGAGGAAGTGAGAGGTGAGCAAGAAGGAAGGAAATCCTGCCCTTTGCAACAACACGGACGAATCTGAAGGACCTCATACTAAGGGAAATAAGCCAAACACAGAAAGACAAATACCTCATGATCTCACTTATGTGTGGAATCTAAAATAGTCAAACTCATAGCAGTAGAGAGGAGAATGGTGCTTGCCAAGGGCTGGCAGGGGGAGGAAATGGGCAGATATTGGTCAAAGAGTATAAAGTTTTAGTTTTGCAAGATGAATGAGTTCTGGACATCTAATGTAGAGCCGTGTGACTATAGTTAAATTATGTGAGGTGATAATATGTTAACTAGCATGATTGTGGTGGTCATTTCACAATGTATACATAATCAAAACACCAAGTTGTACACCTTAAATGTATACAATTTTTGTCAATTATACCTCAATAAAGCTGAAAAAAATTAAATCATGAAAAAAAAAGACTAGAAATTGGAAAGAAAGATGCTTTCAATCTATCAGGGAATTGTCAATCTGGAGTCTGTGGATAGAATTCAGGGTCCAGGAACTTGGAGGAGAGAAGATTTATGTCTGTGTTTTATTTTTGCTGAGCTTTAACCGAAATTTAGAACCTCCTCCCATTACGAATGTAGGTGTGGTAATCTGCTTCCTGGATGGCCCCAGGGACTCCACTTTCTGAGGTTCACACCCCTGTGCTGTGCCCCCTCCAACATCGGTTCTGTGTGACACAGGGCACAGGAGAAGCCATGACTGTTATTTCTGAGATTAGGTTGTGAAAGTCTGCAGCTTCTGTCTCAGGATGGTGTTCTCTTTCTCCATCACTCACTCGGAGGGAAGCCAGCTGCCATATCTCGACACGTGACAAGGAACTAAGGCGTCCAGCCAACAGCCACGTGAGTGAGCTTGGAAGTCGATCCTCCAGCCTTCAGATGACTACAGTCCTGGCCAACAGCTGGACTGACTGCAACCTCACAGGAGACTCTGAGCAGAAATACCCAGCTAAGCCACTCCTAGCTTCCCACCCTCAGAAACTGAGTGGGATAATGTTTGTTATTTTTAAGTTGCTAAGTTGTGTTATGCAGCAATAGATAACTAACACAGTAGCCAACAAACCCAGTGGTGTTAGCAGTACGGGGATGATGGGAGGGAGGAAGGAGGAGCCCCCTTTCCCTGAGGCCAAGGTTGAGCCACAGGTATCTGAGGAATTCAGATCTCCACTGCCTAGAGCAGTGCAGTGCATGCAGCATACAGAAGGTGCTCAGTAAGGATCTGTTGGCTTGCTGATCGACAAGAGGAACGAAAGCACCCTACAAGCTGACCCCTGGCGGTGGGCGCCACAGCTTCCCTGCTCTTCTCCCTGCAGAGGAGGCGGATAGCCACGAACTGAGGTCCTAGTGGATCCAAGCTGGAGCCAGATCTCTGGGCTCTAGTGAAGAGGATACGAGAAGCCTGGGTGCGACAGAACCCAGGCAGGATCCTGTATTGCACGTGTGTGCACATATGTGCCTTGCCAGTGTGCACCTCTCTAATCAGCTGACAGGAGCTGGTGGGCGTCTATTGAGGGCAGACAGCCAGACCCAGAGCCATGGCATCGTGATCCCAAAGCATTATTGACAGCAGGAAGTAGGTCTTAGTCGCAAGGAGCCACATTGTGGCTTTCAAAAGCTGTCCCTGGCTTGAGGTTTTTCAATGAGGTATACCTCATCAAAAAAATAAATAAATAAAATACATATATATACACACACACAATGTATATCTAACACTATATATTATATATAAAAAGTATACCCTTTTTTCTATAAATATTCCCAGGAAAATCAAGCAAGAAAAACATCAACCATAAAAAAGTATATTCTATTTTAGCTTGTTTCCTTTTTTCCAGTCTCCTGCAAATCCTGGGATGCATGCTAAGCTGATGAGTTCATGAGTTGGATACAGTATGTGTTTTGAATTTCTATAAAATCCTTGGAAGATTATACAGATAGAGCAGATTTGTTCCTCCTGTGACGTATTTGAGCGGGAAGGAAAAACAGGAGGCATATGCCCCTAAATAGTTTAAGGTAATAAGGTTTTAGTCATTCAGATCAACAAATATTTGTTGATACCCTGCTATATACAAGGAGCCGACCTTGGAGAGTCGGAAATGAACAGGATGAAGCCCCATAGATAAGGATCTGTGCCGTCAGATCACTATAATCTACTGCACACAATAGGCAAAGTGTGTACACAAATGACAAGCATGCAGAAAGTGCTAGACGCAATAAAAGGCTCCAAACAACGTATTTTGGGATGACAAAGAGAAATTTGAGTGGAAGGAGAGGGTTAAAGAGTGATGAGAGGAGACCAGGAGAGTAAGTGTAGGGATTCGGAGTTAAGATGGTGAGGACAGTACAGAAATGGAATGGCAGGTCAAAGAAAGAAGTATTTTTCTCCAAATGGGAAGTACGGAACGCGTTTCTACCACTTCTACGATTGGACCAATCAGTCTCTCTCTCTCTTTCTCTCTCTCTGCCCCTTGCAGAGGTACAAGAGGTGATAGAATCAATTGCACAAAGTTGAATAGGGAGTGAGGAAAGGGTTAACATTGCCGAAGGCCAGTTTTTACTCAGAGACCCCAGAAAGGAAGGTTGAGGGGTCTTATGACCGAATTTCTTTTCACCCTAAACTCTCAACCTTTACTTTCCCTAAGTGGTTTTTCCTGTCCTACCTCCTTAACGATAACGAATCAATGTCGGCATGAAATAAGGCAAGAGGAAGTATCTGAGGGCTGTGTTTTTGTCCTTCACCCGGCACCTGAGTCCCTGGCAAGCCCAGCTCTGCTCAGAGGAGTGGCAGGCGGAGGCACTGCTGGGTCCTTGGTCTCTTATCCCACTTCTGACCACTAACCTTTTGGAGTTGGCACTTTTTCTTGGCATTTTTTTCAATATTATCCTTCCTGTTTTCTCTCTAGCCATGATGTTACCTATTTTACTGCTGAATATTATTTCCTCTCTAGCCATCCATTAGCTTATTTTAACTACTTATTCTTTCCTGACTATTGCCTTTCTACAAACCCTCCACATATGTCCCCTTTGGCACTTTTTCAGCCGTTTTCCTGCTTAACTCTTATTTTGTGCAGAGTTCATAAGAATGTTTATGTATTAAATATACATAAAGCTCATTCCCACGGGCAAGCACCACGGGAAGCATCTCACAGGGCGCCATTCATCAAACTCCACCTGTGCGCTGGCCCCAAAAGCTAGTTTAAGAATTGCCCCTCTGATAGCAGATTCTCTTTAAGGCAGTTGGAGTCGTGTCCTGAGAATGGGCTCCCAGTCCCCCTTTCTCTCTTATTTGTGAAGTCAGATAATGTACGTGAAAAGGCTTTGAAAACTTTTAAGCATGTGCTGTGGTGACCGTCCCTGCTCTCATTACAGTTTGCTTGTGCATACATTGAACAAGAATTTATTGAGTACCTTCTGTGTGTCAGGTATTGGAGACAAAATGTGAACGAGATAGTGTGCAGGATGCAAAGGAAAAGAAAGAAAGGAAGGAAGGAAAAAACAGAGGAGGGAGGGAGAGAGGAAGGAAGGAAGGAAGGATGGAAGGAAGGAAGGAAGGAAAGAAGGAAAGAAAGGAAGAAATCTATACAGTTCCTAACCTCATAGATCTTACAGTCTTGAGCAGAATATGGGTGATAAATGGTTATGTGACTAGCTATAAAATTGCCAGTGGGCTCAGCGCTATGATGAAAAGTTTCATCACACCATGTAGTGGGGAGCAGGCACCAATCCAGTCTTGGGAGGAGTCAGGGGTCACTCTGATGCATTTGTGAGCTGGAGGATGAGTGGGAGCTAATTCTGCCAAGGCAGATGGTGGAGGAGCACCCCAGGCATGGTGCATGGCATTTGCAAAGGCCCCGAGATGGGAAGAAGCAGGGCTAGTTGTTCCAGGACCTGGAGGAAGGCCAGTGCGATTGGGTAGGAGAAGGAGGAGGCCAGGATCAAGCAGGGATGTGGTTGGGGATGAGGCTGGAGAAAAGATGGTTGGGCTTTACTAGACAAGGTCAAGTTTCATGGGGAACACTAAGGGTTTTTAGCTTAATTCAGAGAGCTGTGGGAAGACTGTAAAGCATTTACACAGAAAAGAGTTCCATTCCAAAACCTCACTCTCTGAATACAGTGGAGAACAGATTGCGTTGGAGGGAAGAGCAAGGAATAGTCCATCTACAGAGTCCATGGGGGGAGTATAAATGACAGGAGTGGTGGTGATTGATTTTGGCTTGGGTGGTGGCACCAAAGTTGGAAAAACGTGAAGAGAGTCAAGAGATACTTATGAGGTAAAATTTTCAGAATTTGGTGACAGAATGGATATGGGGGATGAGGAAGAATGCTCAATGAAGAATCGCTACTAGCATCTCAACTTGGGTGACCAGATGTACCTGGAGTCATGCACTCAGCATTTTTCCCATGGAGTAGCAAGTGCAGCCATTCTGAAAGAGTATCTCTCCCTACTTCACCAACACACAGCCTAGGATTATGAGTGTACAGGGGTGTTGCTGAGGAGTGCTGTACCACAGTGGCTGAGAAATTCACGGACAGTATCTCCAAAGGACACTAATGCACAGGATCCCTGAACTTCAGAGATGAGGAAGGCTCCATTCACCTACAGATCAGCAGCCTGTCAGGCAAGAGCCCTCCCGAAACACAGGGCTGTGATGGGCGCTCTGGTCTAGTCACTCCACAGGCATCATGCAGTGCCCACTCACTACAGTCCTTCATTGGTCCACTGGCCCTGGCCCCAGTAGAGCCATGGAATGATCTTAAGACCATGGAATGACGTCAGGGGGAATGCCCAACAAACTTCTTGCCCCTTCTCCTTCCTCAGAACCATGATACCTCCTCCATTATGCCCTAAAACACAAATGCCTCATCCTAAATGCTTTCTAGGACAAGAGAGCTTGATTATCTCTCTGCTGGAGCAAAATACAAAAAGGCCTATTTACTGGTTGTTGCTGGGGGTGCAATGGTTCCCGATACAAACCTGGAAGCTCCTCCTCTTTCTGGCCTCCTGCACTCTAAAAGGTTGACGCCTATATCTCTTTTGGACAATAGAATATGATTCCCTTTAAGGGGGCTCTTGCCTACAAATATAATAGATCTGTTTACAACTCCATCTTTGTGGCAAGAGGTGGAAGAAGAAATATCTCAAAATGCTGCCTGAAGATCCTCTATGCCTCACTTTCAAAACAAAAACCGTCAGTTTAATCTTCAACAAGACATTCTGCTACATCTACTAAATTGTCAGTGAAGCATACATTTGGGAGAAGACCTCTGGTTGTCCTACAAACTCCAGTCTCCCCTTCTACCTGGACACATGACCAGATTAGATGCCCCAGCTTGCCTTGTAGTGATGTGTGTCCCTAGGACTAAGTTTTCGCCAATGAATGTGAGTCATGGTGATTTGCTCCACCACCAAGCCAGGTCTATAAAACCCTCTCACTGTTGGCTGACTGGAAGGTGATGCTCAAGGTGACTTTGGAATCCATATGTTAAAGATGGCAGAGCAACCATCAGCCTGGGTCCCTGAATGAGGGAAAGGTTAGCTGCTCCCCCTACAAAACCCTCCATGACTATTACATGAGAAAGTTTCTTTTCTTTAAGCCACTAAACTTCTGAAGTGTAATAGCTACTAGCAGCATCCTTTTAAGTTCTTAATGCTGCTCATTGGACATTTCTGGACTATAATCTGCACAGCTTGGGTTTGGCCCCCTGTACTTGCTTTAACTATAATACTTATGCAAGTAAAGAGACCTTTTTAATAATCTGAGATGGCTCTCCCATTAAACCATGAGCTTCTTGAAGGCAAGGACAATGCAACACCTCATCCTTCATCCAATTTACAATCGCTAGCATAGTTCTTGTCATATAGGAAGCTTTCAATAGATAACATTTTGAATGAATGGTATTTCTTAGGAAACATTGTGCGATGGGTTTACAAATTTACTCAGATAACAATTCAGATGTGCAGAGAAGATGTACTTCTGGACCTGGTCTTTCTCATGATGCTTCTCAAGCTTGGTAGTTGGGGTATATGGAAGAGGATATCTAAATGTGTAATCCAGTTAAGCCTTTGTCTAGCCTCTTTGGGTAATGTTTAGTCTGTTGGGATAATTGATCTTATTTATACACACTTGACTTTCTCCAAGATGGTGTCTAGTGTATGAAAGGAAAAACACTGGAGTAAAAGGGTCTCAAACCTGCCTGATATCCTCCCAATCCCAGGTGGCCTTGGCTGTAGAGAATCTGATCTGTGGTGGGCTGCTGCTGAATTCTTTCTTAGTTTAGTTAGAGTCCTGTGGCTACTTCCAGTTAACTTTGCAGGGTAGACTTCTCTGAGTCTCTGTCATGTCCTTCCAGAGTCTTGGACCAGATTGTTCTTCCCTAGATCTTAGTATGTGATCCTCTCACCCAAACCATGATGGTCCCAAGGATGAGTCCCTGGCTCTCTCTTGGTGTTCATGCCATACAGGAACCAGGAGAGACTCAGGGATGCAATCTAGATCCCCTGTCTGGCCGTGCTGCCCTCTTAACTCAGCTGAGCTGTCCCTTATTGGTGTGGGATCCATTGCACAGAGGCCTCTTGCAGATCTCTAACAGGAAGTAAAATTAAAACCGATAAAATGGGATTCAAGACTCATATGTCTGACAGCTTTCCTCACCTACCTTTTTCTCCCTCTTCCCACTGTATCCTAGAGCCCAAAATGATAGACTTTTCCTCCACCCGGTACAGCAGACCCTCCCTCTGCCCAGGGAGCAAGCCTCATGGCCCAGCTGTCATGGCAGAACGTTTCTCTAAGCCCTTATTCCTTGGTGTAGAGAAGTGTGGTCCAGTTGTGGGTCTCGATATGTTAAATGCAAGATAAAGGATTTGAGAAATTCTTTCTTTGTCATAAATCTGACTTTCAAATCTTTTTAGAAAACTCTTTATTTTCAATGTCAGATGCGAACAAATCTGAAAATGATGAACCTCACGGGAATAAATCTTTTGAAAGATGTGGTTGCAAGTCATGTTTGCTTCCTGTATTTCCTACATAATAAGTCCCCCCCAATAATGAAATTGGCCTCTGGGATACAAATACCTTCAGTTGACCAGAAAGCCACACACTAGAAAATACAAAAAAAGAAAAAAGAAAAAAAAACCTCTGTTAAAATTACACCTTATTCCAACTCCATTTGGGACTTAGAACATCTGGAACCATTGACTTGTAAAACCAGAATGAACAGAGGATGAGAGGACCATGATTTCATCAACCATCAAAGTCTTTATCAGCTGAGATGCTGGTGTACTATTCTATTGCTTAATAGCCAGTGCTCATGCTCTCTCTCAGTCTCTCTCTCAAACTATGGTGAATGCAATTCCCTTAACAAGGAAACACTCTTGGCTCTGACTTCTTCCCAAGTTTGGACAGAGGGTGCCTTGGAAACGAATGCAGAACAAGACAGACAAGAAGTAGCTAGTTAGTTGCAGTGGTCTCTGAAACCATCTAGGAGCTCATTAAACTAAAGACGCACTGAATAATCACATGACTTGTTTTCCTTTTCTCCTTTCAAAAAGATTAAGTCAGACATAATTATCCAGGTCAGACAATCTAAAGCAGACATCTTGAAGAAAGATAGGAGGAAGACCAAAGCCTTATAAAGATATTAGTGTCTATTATTCATTCTGACATTTCAACAACAGAGCTTTATTTTTTTTTAAATTGAAGTACATAAAGTTGTGAAATCCTAACAATAACCCAATGAAGTACTCACAGTTATTATTTCCTTTTACAGGTAAAGAAACTGAGGATTAAGTGGCTTAATCAAGGACCAAGGGTAGGAAGCAAGTAGTAAATAATGAGCCCAAGGCCTCTGTCTCTTAGGTCTGTTTTCATTTCACTACACAGACCATCATTCTTTGGGTCTAAATCTTATACCTTCTGATTTCTATCATCTGGTGTGTTTTTTTTTTCTTTTTAAGACCAGTGTTGGCATGTTAATGACCAGAGCCCAAACAAACAGATGATGATGCTCTACAGACTTCCATTACGTAGGAATTGGCTTATTAGTGATTTAAATCTTGCTATAAAATAATCCCACTCCTACTCTATTGCTTTAAGCCATCTGCTTTATGGTGATCACAGTTGCAGCCTAATGGAAAAAAAAATTGAATTGAAGTTTTTGTTTGTTTGTTTTTTTGCTTTAATGCTGACTTAATACCAGGCATTGCTGGAAGGCATTTGCCACAGACTTGAACTGGGTCACCTGCCTCATTTGTGTGCAGAGCAGACACCTGCCAAGGTTTGCCCTTCCAGGATCTTTGTCTGTGAGAGAACAGGGAATGGGCAACGGGAAGAGCTTGTTTTCCCACTGAGCTCATAGGCCTGCCAATCCAGAAACAATACAAGAGCAAGAAAATGTAGAAAATGCATTAACCAATTTCTCTGGGTTCTGTTTCATTTTTCTACATAACAGTTTGTAACAGTTATTACAAATTTAAGTTGTACAAAACCCCAGGCTAATTTTTTAAATAAGAATAAGGAGAGGAGGAGGAAGAGGAAGAGGAAGAGATGTATTTCTCTCTTTGAACACTCTGAAAACCTCTGTAGAATAAAAGACTCTTCAAACATTGAGCCTGGCTTCCCCTGGTCCCTTTTTTGCTGGGGCAGACCATGTCCTAGGCTCACCTTTCACTTTTCCTCTTATACTACTTCACCTAGACAAGATATCCATTAGTCCCTCCATGGTGTGCATACTCTGAGACATAATTTATCAGTTTATTAATTTAAAACACAATTATTACCTTGTGCCTTCATTCTGTGAAACTTAGTTTAATCCTAAAATTGATAAAATAAAGCTATCTAAATTCAACTGGCTATATGTGAAAGTGCATTAATAAACTTGAGCATTAACTGACCAGAGCCATTTCCGCCACGTTCCTGCATCCGGTCTGAGATTCTCCCTTTTGCTGGAATTTCTCAGCATTACTCCATAGGCACTTCCCTATCAGCATTGCTTCTTAGGAGCCTTTAGCAAAAGGTTTAAACATCTCAGAAAAGCTCATTTATTATTTTACATATAAGCAGATATTAACCTCAGCAATCATATTTCCCATTTGCTACAGAAGCCTGGCCGTTAATGCCCCAAGTAGGCTGAGTGTAGGATGAGTGCAAAGGTATTTGAAAAGAAAATGTAAATCAGTTCAGTTATAATACAATTGTCAAACCAACATGCGAGTTGGTCTCAAACATATCTCTGACTTCCATTGCCCAACCCCTGGTTTATGGGTTTACTATGAGGACAGTTGGGTAGTTAGGAAAATAGAGATCAGCTTTCCACAGGGATGGGACCCCAAACTAATTGGTTTTGAAGAGGGAAGTGGTCAGGACTATGAGCCATTAGTGACCAATCTTCAGATGTTTCTGGAAGTCCTGAGGAGTGAGCAGGAGGATGGCTTGGGAAGTAGGGAAAGGGCACTGCCGAGGGTAGGGGGGCTATTTCAGTTCTTTCCAAGGTTAGCCCCATTTCCTGTCTCCAGTCTTTGTTCTCATTATTAGTTTTCTCTGTAACCAAAAAGCAAAATGTCCACAACCCCTGTACTTGCCACATCCCTATGACTTATGAGAACATCACCATAATGATGAAGAAACTCTACTTTTATCCTGCAAAGTGTTTTGTAAAAAAGTCACAGAACCCTCCTCTTACTGAGTAAAGATAAAAAAATCTTTCCTCTCCAGCAACTCAGCACCTTTGTACTTAAAGAGGCTTCAGGAATTAAAATTTAGATGAGCACAAATTATCCCCCACTGCTGCTGATGCCGGCACCTTTTGGCCAGCTCGGCACTTCCTGGGGGTATCTTTCATCAATATCACAGATTTCAACAAGAGTTGGCAGGTAACATTTGAGTATCTAAGTAAATCTAAAGAACACTCAGTCACAAGTTGGAATTCATCAGGCACATTGGTATTATTCTTGCTTTCAAAGCAGATTAGAGGATCAAAGATTAATAACATAGTTTTCCTAACTCACGGCTGTAAGAGAACCTTAATAATTAAACTCCATATTAGGAATCAGATGTAGAGAAATGGAGATACTATCTTTCAGGAGGGAATCTCTGAAGAAAAAAATATATATTTCCTTTCCTGAGAAGGAAATAAATGATATGTTCTTTACAGTGCTGAGGCCTAATATGGTGGATTAAATTTTTATGAATACTATTATAATTCTCTAATCATTATATTTGATAGTAGAGGATTAGAATTATTAATAGCTCAGGGATTTTGAAAATCTATTATTTGGAGCAACATGAGACTCAATAGCATGATCACATGGAATAGTGAGAAAATTTTAAAAATACTTATCATTTTTGGAACCAAGAATTTATACCAATGTGTGCATCCTTATTTTATAACTCTTAAATTGACACTTCCAGAAATTTACCTAGAAACTTATTCAGACTTCACACACCTAAAAATGGAAGTTATATATAAGAAGCACCATCTGTCTTATCAAGTACCTTAATGTTTGGAAACTGAATCACTTCCAAATTACTATCACAGTTGAGTGCAGATAATAGAATGAATAACTCAGCAGCCTGATATTTAAATAAAATTTGGGCAATTACTTATTCTATTTCACTTCCTCATCTGTAAAATGGGGAGAATACATACCTACCTATCTTAGAGAATTGGTATCAGCCTTAAATGAGGTATTACATTTTAAAATACTTGCCTAAGTGAATGTTATCGTAGTACTAATATTAAAAACATTTATTTAGCTCCATGTGTCTGGCACTCTGCTATATTCAGGAAATACAAAGTTAAGTAAGACATGGATCCCTGCCTTTAAGGAGGTCACCATCTGGTGGCAAGACAATTTCATAAACAATTCTAAACAACAATTAGGGTACAATGTAATTAATATCATGATAAACCTGTGTATAAGATACTGTGGCAGTATCAGAATCACATGCTAAAAACTTAATATGGGATTTAGGAACTAGGCATTTGCCATCAAAATCTGGCTAAGTATTTGCTCAGAACTTTCAGTTGGCTTCTAAGTTTCTTGCTTAGATTCTCCCATATAGATAGATTAGCTGTGTGAATTTTGAAGCTCTGCTATTCAATGCATTAATGTTTATAATTGTTATATCCTCTTTATAAATTCACTCCTTTATCATTGGCCCTCTTTATCCCTGATAATATTCTTTGCTACTTTGATATAGTCACTCTAGCTTTCTGCTGATCTGCGCTGACATGGTGTATCTTTTTCTATTCCTTCACTTTTAACCAATTTGTGTCCTTATATTTAAAGTGGGTGTTTTGTGTGCAGAATATAGTAGGATCTTGCTTTTTAATCCAATTTGGCAATCTCTACAGTTTAATTGGAATGTTTAGACCATTTACAATTAATGTGATTGTTGATATGATTGAATTGAAACCTACCATCTTGCTATTAATATTTGTTTTCTCTGTGTCCCATTGATTTTTTGCTTCTTTTTTTACTCTTTTTCTATATTATTTCCAATTGTATATTTTTAATAACTTCATTTTATCTTATTTGTTTGTTTATTAGATATAATTCTTTGCTATGGTTACTTTAGGGCTGTTATTATATATTATATGCATTTTTAACTTCAAGTGATATTATACTCATTCACATATAATAAGAACCTAACAATATTATACTTCCATGTCTCTCCTCCAAGCCTTTGTGCCATGGTATCATGCATTTTTCTTACATATATGTTATAAATGCCACAATGCATTGTTATTATTTAAAGCAAAAATAAAATTTCACAATACATTATTATTATTGCTTTAAAAAGTGGGTTATCTCTTAAAGAGACTTAAATAATATGAAAAAAGTTTTTATGTTTACTCATGTATTGATCATTTCTGATATTCTTCATTCCTTTATGTAGATCTAGGTTTCTATCTGTTATTACAAAGACTTCCTTTCAAATTTCTTATAGTGTAGGTCTGCTAGTGATGAATTCTTCCAGCTTTTGTATGTCTGGAAAAATATTTATTTTGCCTTCATTTTTTGATAGTTATTTCACTGAATAAAAAAATTATAAGTTGATAGTATTTTTTTCTTTCAGCACTTTGAAGATGTTGTTCCACTGTCTTCTAACTTGCATTGTTTCCAAAAAGAAATCATAAGATACCCTTATATTTGTTCTTCTGTATATAATAGGTCTTTTTCTCTGGTTGCTTTTTATGATTTTATCTCTATCAGTGGATTTAAGCAACTCAGTTATGGTGAGCCTAAGTTTAGTTTTCTTTTTTTGTTTAAAGTACTTGAGGTTTGTCAAGATTTCTGAATTTGAGGGTTCAGTTTTGACCAAATTTGGAAAAATATTGAGTACTGTTTCTTCAAATAATTTTTCAGCCTCCCTACCACTCCTTTGGGGATTTTAATTACACATGTATTTGGTTGTTTGAATTTGTCCCACAGTTCAATTATTCTCTGTTTATTTTTTCAGTATTTTTTCCTGAAAAATAGTTTATTATGTCTTTAGGTCCATTAATCTTCTGCAATGTCAAATCTACTAGTAATCCCATCCAGCTTATTTTTTATTTTAGATATTACAGTTTTCATCTCTAGATTTTCAATTTGGGCCTTTTATATATCTTCCATGTCTCTATTTATCATGTTTAAGCTATCTTCTAGCTTCTTGCACCTATGGGATATAGTCATAATATCTGTTTTGATGTTCTTGTCTATTGATTCTATCATTTCTGACATTTCTGGATCTCTTTTGATTGATTCATTTTTCTCCTCATTATGGGTCCTATGTTCCTGTTTGTTGGTTTTTGTGGGTTTTTCTTTTTTTTTTTTTTTTGCATGCCTAGTAATTTTTGATTGCATGCCAGACATTGTGATTTTACTATGTTGGGTGCTTGGTATTTTACATTTATGTAAATATTTTTGAGCTTTCTTCTGGGTGTAGTTAAGTTATTTGGAAACAATTTGTTCCTTCGGGTCTTGCTTTTAACTATTGTTGGGCTCAATCAGAGCTACATTGAACTCAGGGTCAATTTTTACCCATTACTGAGGCAACATCCATCATAGTACTCAAATTCTATCCAAATTATGAGGTTTTCCCACTCAGACTATTGGGAAGAGGCACATTTCTCAGGCCTGTGTGAAGTCTAAGGACTGTCCCCTTTAATCCTTTCAGATGGTTATTTCCCTGGCCTTGGGTAGTTTGCTCATACACATGCACTCAACTGGATGCTCACAGGGGACTCTTTTCAGCTCTCTAGCGTTATTTTTCTGGGCAGCTCTCTTCTTTCCAGTACTCCACCTTGTAAATTCTAGCCACTTTGGCTTCCCTGGATTCTGAGCTTCATCTCCTCAACTCAGTGAGTTCCTGAGTTCTTTCTCCCTGTCCTGTAGCCTGGAAACTTCACATGCAGTAGAGGAAGTTTCTTGGACAATCATCAGACTTATTTCATTTGTTTTCCATCTCTCAGTTATCATTGCCCTTTGTTACTTGAAGTCTGGTGTTTTGAGTGCCATTCTCTTATATGTTTTCTTTAGAGTTTTAGCTGTTTCAAGTGGAAGAGTAATCTAGTTCCTGTTACTGTTTTAATCCAAAATATAAGTCTTTTTAGAACAGATTGCAGTCACTTCAGTAGAAATAATCACAGTGATAAGACTTGTCATGGAATTAATTAGAAGACAGGAAACTCAACTTTATTATACTAACCAAAGAACATAGAATACCAAGGGCAAAGGAAGCAAACTCTTATTCTTATCCCCTATATTTGTCTTACTGAGCAGTTGCATGCCATCCACCAGTCTAAATGAACAGCTAATTATAATTTCCTAAGAGCTCTGAATTAAGGTGTGTGTAGTGTTGTTGAGGATTATCATTCTAGTCCTAGGAGGATACCCAAGGGCATCTGATGGCCCTCTGTGTCTGCTATGGTCTGGATATTTGTGTTCCCCTAAAAGTCATGTGTTGAAACCTAATTCCCAATGTGATAGTATTAAAGGTGGGGTCTTTGGGAAGTGATTAGGTCATGAGGATGGAACCTTCATGAATGGGATTAGTGCCCTTGTAAAAAAGGCCCAAGAGAGTCTGTATGCCTCTTCCACCATGTATGGACACAGTGAGAAGGCACCATCTATGAATCAGAGATTGAGCCCTCACCAGAAACAGAAACTTCTGGTGCCTTGATTATGGACGTCCCACCTTGTAGAACTGTAAGAAATAAATTTATGTTGTTTATAAGCTATCCAGTCCATGGTATTTTGTTATAACAGCCCAAATGAACAGTGCCCCAAGAAAGACATAGGGGAAGGGAATCCCAGCTGGGAATATGTTCCAGAGATGATTTCTCCAGCACTGCATGGACAGGAATGAAGCCTTGTTAGCCAAGACTTCATTGGACCAAGCTGAATTGGACCAAGCAGGTTCTAAAACTCCATCCTATTTTAATTTTCCTATCTTTAATGCAGAGTCAATCTTTACCAATTTTTTAAACCATAAAGTCATTCCAAGTTCTAAATTTTTGTTTAATTAGCACTTTGCAAATTAGAGCTTCAGTGTAAAAAGTATTTTAAGCATATTGGATAAAATAAAGTGTAGTTTGAGAATGTTATCAATCATATAGGAGCAGATCAGGCAGAACACTATGAAATCAGCAATGTGCTTTTACGAAAACTCCTCAATCCCAGTCATTGTCCCAGGAACCTGATTTCTTCTTTCTTTTGTATGTGTTGACACTTGAGATAATTGTAAAGCTTCAACATTCTATTTTTCCTAGATATTTTCTAGTCTAGTCAACTTATTAAGAACTGAAACATAAAGAGGTAAAATTTAAGAGAATCTGAGTGGTAGAAAGAATACTGGATTTAAGAATCAGAAAATCTATTTGAGTCAAGAATGCACACATCTTGCTGTTGTAGTGCACAAGAAAAAAAAAAGGGAAGGTATACATCTGACTGTGTAACCCTGGGGGGGTAATCATTTTAACCTCTCTAGGTTTTATTACTATCACTATTTTGGGGGTGACTAAATTATCAGTCCAGATACCCCTATGATGTAAGAATAAACCAAGTAAACGTGAAAGCACTTTTGAAGCATAAATTGCAATTGCAATTGCCCAAAGCCACAAAAGAAATTACTAAAAGAACTCACTGGAAATATTATATATTAAGGACTCTAAACACCAGAAACATACAAAAAACATAAAAATTCTAATAAAATTTTTTTTATGTTCAACCATTAAAAAAAATCATATAAAGGTAATAATTTAGGGATGATCTGTCACATTCTGTGGCCTATAGTATGATGTTCACTGATGTCACTGTGGCCAAATATGTATCAAAGATGACACAGTGACATCATGGCAGTATCACTGATAATGCTTGTGATGTAACAATATGTCATCATTTATATGTCAGGCTGGTTATAAAGTATTGAATTGCTAGTGTTCAACTCTATGTCTCATGTGATGAGACATTTTTTGTCACCATTATTCAGTGTCTGAACATTCTCAGTGAATGATCTTCAGGGAGCCCTGTCTTCTGACAGAGGTTTTTTGTCCTTTATCAAGCCACCCTCTGTCTTCGCTTTTCTATCACTTTACCTATGACTAGCAGAGAGTTCAAAGCAAAAACCTATTAATTATCAACCAGCAACAGATTGTGAAACACATTTTGCATGTACTTTTTTCTACTCCCATCCTCCTGACCAGAGTAAATTGGTTGGCAATAAAAGGCATGTGAAAAATCTCCTGGAGTTGCAATAATTTGTCTAAAAAGGAAAAATGTGAAAACCATAGATGCCTTGATTGTCTCCTCTTCATTCTGTTGGTGAGGGAAGGATTCCACCCTGTGGTTATGGGGAGGGCCAAATATGTGACACCTGACACTGGACAGAAAAGATTGACAGGAGTTTATTGTCCAGGGAAGGAAGACACTCTACCGTGCAGGGCTGGATGGGGGTGTGCTCAGGAACAGAGTGAACAGGCAAAGGCTGTGGAGGGTAGGCTTTGTAGTTACAAAAGGGTGGAGTGACTCCTTGTTTCTACAGAAGGGTGTGATTGGCGTGTTTGAATAATTCTGTGAGCTGGCAGGGAACCGAAGTTGGCTACTCAGGGATAGTCAGGCACTGGGCCTCACCCCTGTGATAAGGAGGGTTGTTTGGCTAGGAGATCTTATCTGTAGGAGCAGAGTGGTTAGGATGATACGGTTAGGCCATTAGAGGCCCTCTCAGTTTAGATGGCAAGGTAGCACATCATTTTAATTTAAGCCTTATACCACAATGGAGATTGTATAAACACACTTACCAATTTGAACAAGGAGGCTCATCTCCCGTAACTTGCAAGCTATTCCTATAATCCATCACTTTATACCCCTGCTTGTAAGTCAAACAATAAAGAAAAGTCCTTTCAAAACCTTAGACAAAATTAGAAATGCTGGATTTATCATCGAGGCTGTTCCTAGCCTTGTTCCCTTGTTCAGAAACTGTAGAAAGTCAAGGTCCCTACTTGGCAGCCTGCCGCCTGTGGCTGCTCTGTCTCCAGGCAAGGGTTTTGTGACTGTTCAGATGTATGACTGTGACCCCCCACGAGCTCCCCTCACCATGGGCTGGCCCAACCACGTTTACTGCAACAAGAAAACAGACTCAATTGGCCTTGTCATTACTGTGGCTATAACTTAGAAAAATAGAAGTCCAGTGATTACACTTAATGAAAACACAAAGTCTACAATTAAGGCATCTGCAACTGTTTATGGAAAAGAATTTGGGGGAAATGTATTAAAACCAGTTATAATTATGGATACACACAAAAACAGACACATGACACTATATATTATAATAAATTAGCATTGTAATATTTGCTATATTTACACACTCAATAAATTTAAAGCAATGTAATTAAATGAAAACCTTTTTGCTGTGCTTTTGTATGCAGTGATACTGTCTTTTTTTTAAGTTTTAAATGCAAAATGATGACATTTCAAATATATAGTGAAGCACCAAAAATATTAATAGATTCTCATGTGCCAACTTCCCGTATTAACAGTTGTTAACATTTTGCATTATTTTCTTTAGAATCAATTTTCTCTCTTTTTAAAAACAGAAAGCATTAAGTTTAGATAAAGCACCCCCATCACATCCTCTACCTCTCCCTCTAACCATTACCCAGAAGTTAGTATGTTTCTTTTTATGCATGTATATTTAAACTTTTGTTACATTATATAGATATAGCCATAAATGACACATATTATCATTTTGTGTGCTCTCAATATTTACATAAATATTAGAAACCATATGGTACATTTCCCTTTGTAACTTGCTTTTCTTATCGTGTTTTGAGATTTATCACTGTTGACATATGTAGATCTAGTTTGTTCATTTTAACTGTCTGTAGTATTTCATTGTGTGAATAAACCACAGTTTATTTACTCATTGGCTTACTGAGAACAGTTTTTTGTTCTTTTTTTTAAAGTAGCAGAAGACAGAAACAGTCTGCTGCAAGGAGGATTTTGTTTATGTTTCCTTGGGCACATGTGTAAAGAGCTCCTGCAGGCTAGAGACCTAGAGGTGGAATTGCTTAGCTGACAGAAATATGCTCATTTTCAGTTTTTGTAGGTATTTAAGAATTGTTCTTCAAAGTGGCCCTACCAATTTATAATCCCACCATGACTGTAGGAGCTCCCAGATCCTCATCAATATGGTTTTCTGTGACACTATTAGTTTGTGTGTTAACTCACTGCTTTTGAATACTTTAAAGGATTTTTTTTTAACACAAACATTTGATTTTCAGTCATGAATAAAGATTTTTCTTTATACTTGGGCAATCCTGTTTCATTACTTGAAGAACTAGCCTTTTTGGAAATAATTCAGTTTCTACACACGAGCTGTAATACAAAAGGCACCCTATCACAGACAAGAAAGAAGAAAGAGGGTGAATATGTGTACAAACAAATAAAAATAACAGTTTCAGAGTTTTGGAGAAAATATAGAAAATGATCTAACAGCTACCTAATGAACAGAGACTTCCTTGCCCAGTACTTCTTTTGTCTTTCTGTTTGTAGTTGTACCCACTTAAGAATAAGCATTAACTTGAGGTCTACCCAAAGAATTTACAAACTGAAAACATGAAAAAAGACGTGAATGATGGAAATCGATATATTGATCATCATAGCCTCAGAAGAAAGGGTAGTATGGAACAGGGGTGTGGAACAGAGAGTTGAGCAGAGTAAATCTCAAAAGGGTACCACCAAAATATGAACTTTTATTTGAGTTATTTTATGTTTTTAAAACTAATGACAAAAAGCACTTTCTTCTTTCCCTTCTCAAAATTAATCCTCTCCCTGTGGTACACAGCCTGTCAATCCCTTCCCTCAACTGTGCCATCAGCTCAGATCTTTGAGCTTCCTTTTCCACTGTTAGTTTTTTCAGTTAAAAGTGAATAGCTGTGCAGCTCAGCTATTCAAGCACTGATTGTGAGCTGTCCAATCCCCCTCACTTGTTAGACTGACTGAAAAATGTCCCCCTAAATGGCCATGGCGGGGCACGGACACCCACCCTCCCGCTGCCATTTTTATATCCCAGTTGGCCACAGGTCTCACGGCACAGTCAATACCTCTCTTGCTCTTGGCATTTACTGTGGTTTTTTCTGAGATCAGTTTGTAACTTGGTTTTAATACAATATTGTTAGCTTTTTTTTACATGAAATAAGAGAGCACTGCCTATCAGAGTCACCTTTCATATTATATATGAAAATAAAAATTAAAAGGTGGTGGGGAGACGTGAAGGACAAGAGAGGGATTAGCCCTATTTTTGGTGGACGTAGAACACTTATATTTGTCGGCTCAGCCTGGGTAAATATGATATATTTACTGTTGTCGGGTTTACTTTCTTTTCTTTAACAAGTCTTCCTTTCGCGAGTCTTCTAGTATCATTAAAAAGTTACTTTTCCTTTTTTATGGAAATATAAAGTTCAAGTTCCCTGGTTAATAGATACTATTACCAAAAATTCCTCAAATGAATTTATGTCATATGTTTTAATATATAAATTTGACACCACTGATATTAAAAATAAAATGTGGGTATAAATAGGGCATTTAACATCACTATCTCCAAGTTTGGCTCACTTACCCCCAGCATCACCGCAGGCTCTCACTGCCCCAGGGCCTCGTGCAGTTGTTTCCGTGACTGGGGGGGGCCTCGGACACTCCATCGCGCTGCTGCACAGTCTTCCATGCCTGCCTGCATCTGGCCTCCTCCTCCGTGTCTGCTTCCCTTAAAGTCTGTGAGGTTTCATCTCATCCTTGTTTCAGAGGATGGCCTCCGCAGCAGTAGGCCTCCCTGTCTAGAGTTCCGTTTCCTGGATCTACTGTTCACTAAACCATGACACTGGAAAGAAGCCAGTCCCTCAGTCCTCACTGTGACTAAGCTGGATTCCATGGAGAAAAGGCGGGGAGCGCTTCTCTTCCCAACCCAGAGTCACCTGGGCCTACATGGCTTATGGTTCTAGCCCTCTCTCCATGGGCCTACGCTGGGAGCAGCCCGCGGTGACCACCATGTCTCGTCGCCTTAGCTGTCCTTTCTGTCCCATGCTGCTCCACAGGCGTCGAGCATACGACTTCCTCCTGGCAGCCCAGTCTCCACACAAATACTCATGCAAATGCACTTCACCAAGAGCCAGTCCCACATAACCTGATGGGTCTAAATTTCTTTTTGGGTTCAGCCAAGATCCCTGCCCACAGATACAACACACACACACACACGCATGCTCACAACACACCACACCACACCAAACACTCTATCTTTGGTCTTCAACTTCTCCCTTTCTCCTGGCTGCTTCCCACTGCATTTCCACATGTTCAAGCCTCGTTCATCCTGAACTAAACAAACAACATAGACCTTTGACAGACCCACCTCCCTTTACTATTGGGCCATCTCTCTCTTGTCTTTCACAGACACACTTCTCTCTTTTAACCCAATTTTTACATCTTATTGATGTTTACTCTAGACACACCAGTATTATTTAAATTTTACCGTGAATATGTATTAAATTTATAACTAAAAAAAATTATAGCCTCTGGGATGGGCTGAATTGTGTCTCTCAAAAAAAGACACGTTTGGGTCTTAACTGCCAGTAGCTCAGAATGTGATTCTCTTTAGAGATAGGATAATTGAGTTAAAATGAAGTCATTAGGGTGGGCTCTAATCTAATATGACTGTTGTCTTTATAAAAAGGGGAAATTTCAACACAGATATATGTACAGGGAAAATGCCATGTGAAGATGAAGACACAGGTTGGGGTGATGCTTCCACAGCCAGGGTACACCAAAAATTGCCAGCCAACCACTGGAAGCTGGGGGGAAAGGGGGAAGAGAGCGAATTTCTCCCTCACAGCCTCAGAAGGAACCAACCCTGCTGACTTGATGTCAGACTTCCAGCCTCCAGTTTTTGGTACTTTGTTACCACAGTCCTAGGACACCAATATCGTCTCTGTATCTCCATTACCAAATTTTGATGGCGGCGTCCACCTGTCTCTCTCCACTGCCTTGCCGCCTACTCAAGCATCAACCTCCTCGTTGACACCCGACTTCTATGCCATCATTCTGCTGTCACTTTCCATCGAAGCCACCAGTGACCTTCTTGTTGCTAATTCCAACTGAGCATTCTTCAGCCCTTATCTTTTCCGACCTCTCGGCAACGTTTTACATTGTTTATCTCTCCCTTCTTCCTAAAACACTCTCTTCTCTTGGATTCCACAGCACCACATTCCTGCATTTTTCTTCTGCTTCTCTGGTTTTACTTAGCACCCTTTGGATTTCCCTTTCTTTCCTTTTGCCCATTCCTTAAATGGGAATATTCCTGAGGGTTCTATCTAGAGTCTTCTTATCTTGTCACATTAGCCTTACCTTGAGGAATCTTTGTCCTTTCCTGTTGGCTTTAAGCGTCATCTGTAATCCGAATCTCTAATTCAGACCGTTCTCCTGAGTTTCAGACCCCTTCATGATCAGAGCTCGTTTGTTTGATAGAAAAAGAAACCCACCCAAACTAGTGTGAGTGAAAGGGGGTTTCTTTGGTGGAATCAGGGTTACCTCACAGATCTAAGTAGCAAGAATTACAAACCTCCCGAAGGAGGCATGGAAGGCTGGAGAACAAAGTTCAACTTTCTCCACACCCTTCCCCCAGGCCACCTACTCCCAGTCTTTCAGCACATTCCCAGAGAGAAGCCACCACCACTTCCCCTTGGCTCCTGCCACCTGCCCCAGACTGAAGTTCAAATTTGAGTACAGGGTTTAAAGGCTGCACGTGATCTGGTCTCTGCTTTCCTCCCCACCCTCAGCTCTCTGCTCTCGCCGTCACTTTCCAGGCTCCAGCCACACCGGCTTCCCTCAGTTCCTTGCAGGCATCCAGCCTCCTGGCCCCCGGGCCCTGTGCATGACTTCTTTCATGTCCCTGGAACAGGCCACCTCCCTTTCCACTGGGCTAACTCCAACTCTTCCAGTACTCTGTAGCGTAGGTCTACTGCCTTTGGGAAGTTTCCCCTGCTCACCCCTACTCCCCAAGTCTGAGTATTATTCTAGCTCTGGGGCCTCCGGCACCCTGTGCTTTCCATATCATGCACCCACACTGTGTATCACTTCTGTGTATTCTTCTATGCCCCTCACTGAGCTGAAAGCCTCTTTGTGACACAGCTAAGCTTGTTAAGGTATACTTGTTAAAAATCACAGAAACTCTCTTGAGGTAGCATAGGCCAGCGTTGACCTCAGTACTGTTGACGTTTTGGACTGGATAATTCTTTCTTGGGGGAGCTGCCCTGTGTATTGAAGGATGTCGTGCAGCATCTTTGGCCTCTACCCACTAGATACCAGTCGCGCTCTCCCCTCCCTCAGTCATGACAATCAAAAAATGTCTCCAGATGTTGCCAAGTGTCTCCTGGGAGCAAAATTGCTTCTGGGACAGAACTGGTGGTTTAGACTAACAGAGGTATTTGTTGTAAGGATACTGGTGAGAACAGACTAGAAACCAGGGGTTGATGTAGTACAAGGAACCCAGAAAGTGCCCTTCCTGTATCCCCCAGAATCTAGACATAGGGGCTGAAACAGCCCTGCACATTAGGTCTTCCAGGAGTGTGATGTTTGTGGAATGTGAAGAGGGAGGTGCAAACAGCAGGAGTTGATGCCAGAAGGTTAGGCTTGGAAGCCATGCGGTAGATTTGGGCTTTAAGGGCTATAACCCACTGGATGCCCAGAAATGACACAGTGATATTTGCAATGCAGATGGATGGAGGCAGTAGCGTGAGCAGATGTGCAAAGGATGGAGGTTTAAGGCAAGAAGTCTGGACTCTCCATCGGAGGGTAGCAAGGGAGACTGTCACAATGCTCTGAAGGAGAAATGTGAGGGCTTTAACTGAGGCAGCAGTTACATCACTGTCTCCCTCTTACAATTTGTGGTAATACTTGGATAAGTCCATTTTTTAACCTTTTTGTTTGGTAATTTGTTCATTTGGGGTAGGAAAAAAGAGCTGGCTAGAAGAAAGGAAAGTAGGGTACTAAACTAATTTGCTATGCTACCTTAAGAACTAAGGGAAATGATGACTGGATGGAGAGAAGAAACATTGTAATTTAAATGTGAAACATTAGAACAATTTCGTTTTTCTTGTGCCTTGTATTGTTACATACCATTCTTTCAAATTTTCTTGTTTTGAAACTCTTAACTAGGTGAGGCAGAACTACTAGTTGTCCTTCTGACATACATTCCTCTTTTTTCCTTAACAATGGAACCCTAATTTTTTGCTGGGCCCATAGCCTTTGGAGTAAGGTTTTGCAGGTATAGTGAAGAGACTAGATATGGTAAAAAGACTAACTTCGGACCAGTTAAAGCGTATGTAAAGAGTGTGAGTCTCTGAAGTTTTCCTAAAGGGAAGCAGTTAATTCTTTGTTCTCTTTTGCACCCGCTTGAATGCAGACACAGTGGCTGGAGCTTATGTAGCCACATTGGGCCATGGGGTGAACGCATATGTTGAGGATGGTGAAACAACAAAATAAAAGAAGCCTCGCTCCCTGACACTACAGAACAAGGGTCAGCAAACTTTTTCTGTGAAAAACCAAAGAGTAAATATTTTCAGTTTTGTGGACCATACAGGTCTGTGTCACAACTAGTCAACTCTGCCATTTTAGAGTGAAAATATCCATAGATAATATGTAATAAATGAGTTCCAATATGTTCCAATATTTGTTCCAATAAAACTTTCATTATGAACAACTGAAATTTGAATTTATTATAATTTTCGTGTGTCACAAGACATTATACTTCTTTTGATTTATTTATTTACAAGGTAAATTCTTAGCTCCAAGGCTATACAAAAACAGGCTGTAGGGCCAGAATTGATGTGGGGCGTGGTTTGCCAACTCTTGCTACAAATCACCATACAGTCCTAAATTGCTTATGTTTAGGCTTTAGTTACAAGAGAGAGACACTTCTGCCGTCTTGCTTCTGCTAGATGGAGTTTGCTGTGACTCAGCAGAATGAAATCCTGATTTACAGTAAGTAGATGCAGCAACCCCTAAGGGTATTCCACCCACATGCAACCCCCACCAGTCCTTTTCCAGCTCTATGAGCTCTCCCTGGCTTCTGTGGTTTGCTCCTAAGGCTCAGACTTGTTACTCTCTTTGAGGATCACCTTAGGGCCTCTGCAGCTTCAGGGTGGAAGGTTGGAAGTGCCTGAGAATTTACACACACAATAGGCAGCCCTTCCCTGGAGGACCTCAAAGCCCAGCTCTCTTGCTTTGTGTCTAGACAAACTCAGACAGAATTTATACTCCTGTGGTCCCCTGTAGAATCAGGTGAAAGCTTCCCTCCTCAGGACCTTGTCTGACATTGCACCTTTGCTTGATTTGCTCCCATTCCTGTCCTATTTCTCCTAGTCTTTACTGAACTTCCCATGGGAGCACTTCCCTCATAAATCACTTGTACAGGAATCTGTGTCTGGATCTGCTTCTGGCAACTCCAACCTAAGTCAGTAGTAATTGTCATTGCTCAAGAAACATTTTCTCTAGGATCTAATGAAACACAAGAAATAGCAGCCTCCTCTTTACATAAATGAGACCTTAGTGTTTTAGGTACGGCCTGTTTATAGAGTAGCACAGCGGGGTGCGAGCAGAGGCTCTGGAGTCAGCCTGCTTGTAAACTGAGCCTTTCCAAGCCTCAAGATTCTTCATCAGTAAAATGGAGCTAATATAAAAAATTACAGCACAGGGTTGATTTGAGGGTATACAGAATATCACAGCACTACATACACTGTCCAGCACACAAGAAATACTCTGTAAAAGTTCGCTATTAGTTATTATGCTGTCCAAGGCATTTTGACACAACCGCTGCTACTTGTAAATTCCAACACAGCATTTTCTTTGTAAATAATAGAAGAATAAGTGCTATCTGCTGCTCTATGGGAAGGTGACAAATTACAAAATAAGATCTCTACTTTGTAGGTAAGTACTTTGACTATCAGTACTTCTAATTAATTACAGTATAAATATAAAGTAAGGGACACGTCCTGCTCCAAAACTTCAGCAACAAGTTAGGCAAATGGCTGTGTTCTGAAACCAGGCACACCTGAGCCATAATCCCAAATACACTCCTTTCTGCTCCTGTAAAGGTATTATTTTTTTTTTTACCGCCCCCCCCCAAGGTATTATTATTGATTTACCCAATCAGCTTGCCAATACTTACCTTCTAAGGTTATTGTTTATTATTGTTATTATTGATTTACCCAATCAGGTTGCAAATACTTACCTTCTAAGGTCATTTTGAAGATTAAACAAAACTGTGCATGTAAGACACTTAGGTTCTACTTATGAAGAACTTCCTATGTACCAGGCACTGCGGTATTATTATCCATAGCCTGATTCCCCAGAGGAGAAGAGGAGAGATTCCAAACATCACTCAGATACCTTTGCCCTGACGACAAATGCAGCAATGGTGACAATTCCCAGAAGAAAATCTTTTACAAGATAATCACTTGGTTCTTTCCTGGCTGTTGAGTTCAACCTTCTTGGGTCAGTGTGCCAGAAACCAACATCTACCACAACAAAGAAACACCAAGGAAAACGAGCCTCTCCGTTGCTGCTGCAAGTAGGAAGAGCCGTGTCCTCTTACGACTCTTTGCTACTCTTTGCTATGCTTAATCCAAGAAAGTCTCCATCTTTTCACTTCAGCACCATGTAGTCACTGCTTTGTGGGTAGATGAAATCAGGGTGCTAACCTGCCAGAGTTCACGCACCTCTCTGGGAGCCCTCCTGGTGAAGGCTGCGCTTGTGCTAGCACAGAGTTCTGGCACGGGGCGGGCAGGATGTCAGAGCTCAAAAAGAAAACAGACCTCTTCTGTGCAGGCCAGGAAAGCCTCACCAAGGAGGCTTTTTGCTCTGCTTGGGGAGGGAATACAAAGAAAAAAGGGAAAACCACACACTTTGAGGGACTCAGTAAATACTTGCAGCCTGCCTGACTCACCAACTTGGTTTGACCAAATAATAACTCCCCTTATTTAAGTATTTAATAAATGATCAATAGTAAGATTGTATTTCCATGAGCTAGAGAGTTCTTATTCAGTGGCATGGATTTTTTTTTTTTTAATTCAAACTTTTCTTTTTTTCTCCACATTCAGCAATTGTTATCAGATGCTGAATGTCTGTGGTCACATACTCAGCTTCCTGTTTATAAACGCACTGTGTTTTCAGTGAGTCAGCGGTTTCTCGTTCACACAGAGGTAGGACTAGCCATGTCAGGGCCCTGGAGGTCGAACAAGCTTTGTGAATGGCCCAGTATGCGCCAGGCCTCATGGTTTGGGTGAACAGGTCCTCACACTGTATGTGGCTGCACATAAGCTAAAATAATTCAGCCCAGTGAGTTTGGTGGTTTCTCAGCTGGTTTTGTCAAAGAGAAACAAAGCCCTAGTTAAAGACCCTAGTTAAAGTGGTAAGGAAAGATTTTGATCAGTAACAACTATTGCAATAGGGAAAAGAGCCCAGTGTGAACTCAACTCAATTTCAATTTGTGCAGAGATAACTGGGCATTTTTAAGGGAGGAGATCGAGCGGGGACTCAGTAGGGTCAGGAAAGTGAAACATTACAAAGCATTGGTCACTGTAAACTGACCACTGTAGCTGGCAGTTATGGAAAGTCAGATTCCATCCTCCCAGAGACTGGGAGACAGAGGCCCCTTCCTTCCTGATGATTACATTTGAAGGAATGTTTTTCAGGTCCTTGAGGAAGACACTTGTGGGTTATAGGAAATACAGATATGTCTCAAGGTTACAGTGGAGGGACTCACAATTGTAAGCCGTTTTTAGTAAATGCTCTAAGAAATGGCCTGTCTTCAGGTGTTGGCTGGAACAGTGAACTCTTCTGGCAGCCTTGAGCTTTCTCAGGCAGGCACTTTAAGGATGGCTAATGTCATTCTAGGGCTGCAGCCTTGAGCTGCTGGAAACCATGTTGGTGTTTGTGCAAGTCCTTACAGGCCAAGGTTGAGGCCTTGCTGAGAAGAGGGCTCAGAGGAGCCTGGCTAGAGTTTGGACAAGGAGACAATCTGTCCCCAGGAAACAGCCCAAGGTCTGTCTTTCACACCTCACTCACTTGCTCTGGTGCTGCTTCCAGACCTCACCTACCAGGCCCCCATTACCCCCAGTGGCCTCCCAGCTACTAGCTGGGCTGGAACTTCAAATGCCTGATTTCCTTAAAGAGTGTCTGAGTTGTGGATTTTCCTGCCTCCTTTCCCCCTCTGGCCCCAGCACAAGCTGCTCCATCCACCTGAATGTGGCTTTTCTCCCTTTTCACCCCCTTTGCAAGTCAACTCCATGCCTCCTTCAGAATTCAATGGATTCTCCATCTCTTCCTTGGAAAAGCCCTTCCTGAGCTCCAAGAGCTGGGTTTGGCATTCCCACAACACGGTGCTCTTCTCCCTGTAACATTTATCATATTGTATTTTAGTGACTTTTGAAGTATCAGTTTCCACCACCAAACTGTAAGCCACAGGAAGGCAGGGACTAGGTTCAATTCATCCTTGTCTCCCCAGCATTAAGCAACAGTAGGTGCTTAATAAGTGCTTGCTGAGCAAGTGAATGGATGGTACCTGTCCTTTGATGCCTCCTCTAGGGACCCTGTTCTCAAAGGTTGAGGACACGGGCTCTGGGTTCAATCCCAGCCTGACCACTTCCTCGGTGTGTGACTTGGGCAAGTTGCCTTTCTTTTCTGTGCCTAAGTCTTCTTGTATGTCAAGAGGGTGACAACGACCTCCATCTCACGGGCTGAGGAGTTACATGTGCGTGGTGCTTAGGAGACAGCCTGGTACAGGGCAGCTCAGTAAGTGCCATTGTTGCCACTGTTTGTTCCAAGGAGGCCATTAGCTACTCTGCCAGTGGTTTGTTGAGCAAATAAATACCCAGCCTAACATTGGCTTTTACTGCTCTTGGTTCCTAACCTGGAAGAATGGCTTAGAGGGATCCAGGGCCTTCCCTGCACCTGGGCCCGGCTGGCTGGTGTTCTGACTTGAAACAGATGCCCGTGGAGTGACGGAAGCTGGAGGGCAGAGCTGCACCCAGCCAGGACTCTGCCCTGAGCCCCAGCTGCTCCCTCCCTGCTCTCACCTCTCTGTTTCCTCCAGAGCTGTCTGTACTCAGGTGTGGCCTTCCCCCTCCTCAACCCGTTCCAATCCGGACTCTCGACACACTCTTCCCCCTCTCCCTCACTCTCTGTCATACACATGCACGCTCACTCTCACACTCTCTCCAACAAAACTACAATAGCCAGGGTCACCAATGGCCTCTGTGCCAGTCAGATGCGGGATGTTTTCAATCCCCAGGTCCCCAGCCTCTTCCCAGGAGCATCAGAGGTGCTGCCCCCCTGCTCCCTGTCAGGATGCTCTCCCTCCTTGGCTTCCATGGCCCAGTGTTCTCCGGTTTTTCTCCTGCCTCTTCTCTGTCTCCTTCGCAGGTCGGTCCTTTCTTACCCAGCCAGTAAGTGCATGGGCTCTTCCTCCTCTCGCTGCCTGCTCTCTCCTGTGGCATCCAGCATGCCCGTGGCTCCAAATGCCACCCACAGACAGAGGAGTTGCAAGCTCCCCCCCTCCTTGTGCCTGCTCTTCCTTCCACCTGGGAGGTATTTCACTTCTTCTAGGCCTCTGTTAAATGTTATCTTGTCAGAGAGAACATCCTTGGCCACCAGAACGCAAATAGCCCCTGACCTCTTCTCTCCATCTATCCCACTAACTCGGCTTTAGTTTTCTTCCTTGCCCATTACCGTCCATATTTGTTTATTATTTGTTCATTCCTACTGGAGGGTAAGCTCTGAGAGACTTTGTGGCAGATATCCTAGGTACCAGAGACATATCAGTGAACAAAAATAGCAAGGTCTCAATGAATACTTGATAAAATGTGTGGATGAAATTAGATTTCCAGCTAGAACACTCCTCTGTGCTCCAGAGGAATATAATCAACTATTGACTTGACAGCTCCTCCTGGATGTCCCAGCAGCGTCTCAAACTCCATCTCTCTAGACCAGCACTGTCCAATAGGACTTTCTATGATGATGGTGATATCCTATATCTGCACTGTCCAACGGGGTATCCACTAGTCACATGTGACTGGAGCACTTAGATGTGGCAAGTATGACTGAGGAGCTGAACTTTTAATTCTATTTATTTTTAACTAAACTTAAAATTTAAATAGCCACATGTAGCTAGGGGCTGCCACATGGGGCTGTATAGTTGTAGTCTGAACTGATTGTCCTCTGCCCAAACCCAGTCCAGTGGTCTCTATCTTAACAAATAGCACCACGATCCACCCAGGTGAGAAAGCTGAAAGCCAGGAGTCATTCTTGACTCTCTCCTTTTCCAGTACTAACAAGAGAAGCCAATTCATTACCAAGTCTTATTAATTTTGCCTTATAAATATACACATATATAATGTAATATATAAATTTTTAAATATTCCCATTAATTATATTGCTACCACCACCCTAGAGGAAATTGCATCATCTCTCATCTTGACGAAAGCCTCTTAACTGATTTATCCTCTCCACTTTTCCTTTTCCCAATCCATTCTCCATATTTTATGAAAAGGACTCAGAATGCATGGAGTACACCATGATCATGCTGTCATCATGCCCTCCCCAACCTAATATTCTTCAGTGGTGGCTGCTTTGGACAGCCTGTGGGTTCTAGCAACGGTGGGGGCCCTGCCCACCTTTCCTGCAGGCTCCTTGCAGCACTCTGGGCTCCAGCCACAAAGACTTTGTTTCTACCCTGTATTTGAGTCATGTTCCTTCCCAGCACAATGTCAGTCTTCCCTGACCACTGGACAAGGTCAAATCCCTATTACATGTTTTCATAACACCATGTACCTTTCCTTGGCACTTTTATACTTACTCAGTAATTAACTAATTAATATCTACCTTTCCCACTGGACAGTAAGCTTCCTGGAGCAAGGCCCTCATATGTTCTGATGACCAATTAGCAATGTCTGACTAATAGTAGAAGTTCCATGAATGTTGTTGAGTAAATGTGTAGCCAGATATTTTTTTGAGATAATAACTAAGTTTTCTTTAGTGCAACTTTCCTCTTGCCCCATTAAGTCAATGACAGTGGATGCAGCTTAGAACAAAAGAGTCAATTGGGTTCCTCAAAGAATGTTTTAAATTCATGGCAAACATAAGTGTTGTAAGGGTGCTTGAAAAAGCAAATGTTTTTTGAATCTAAAATGCTTAGCTGTGAGTTGCAAGGCCCATGTTCCGGTTATTATAGCTACATAGCAAATCTCACCCAAACTTAATGACATAAAACAATAACTATTTTATTATGCTCACAGATCCTATTGTAGATTCAATTGTGTCCCCTCTCTCTCAAAAATTCATATGTTAAAGTCCTAACCCTCAGTCCCTCAGAATGTGGCCATAATTGGAGATAAGGTCTTTACAGAGGTAATTAAGTTAAAATGAGGTTGCTAGGGTGGGCCCTAATCCAATAGGACAAGTGTCCTTACAAAAAAAGAAAATTTTTGGACATAGACACATACAGAGTGAAGACACAGGAAGAAGACAGCCATCTACAAGCCAAGATGAGAGGCTTCAGAAAGAATTAACCTTGATAACACATTTATCTTGGACTCCCAACCTCTAGAACTTTGAGAAAATAAATTTCTGTTGTTTAAGCCACCCAGTTGGTGGTACTTTTTTATGGCAGCCCTAGGAAATTAATACAGATGCCATTGGTCAGAAATTTGGAAAGGGTTCCATGGGGCCTGTTTATCTTCTTCCATGATGTCTGGGACCTCAGCTGGGAAACTTAAGGGCTGGTGGTGACTGCATGACTATAAGGCTGCAATGACATGAAGGCCTGTTTACATACATGTCTGATACCTGAGTCGGTGTTATGGGTTGAATTGTACCCCCCTCTTCCAAATTCATGTGTTGAAGTCCTAAACCCCAGTATGTGATCTTATGGGAAATAAGATTGTTGCAGGTATAATGGCGTATAGTGAAGATAGGATTAAGGTCACACTAGAGTAGGGTGGCCCCTAATCCAGTATAACTGGTGTCTTTACGAGAAGGGGAAATTTGGACACAGGCACACACACAGGGAGGTGGTGCAGCGAAGCCAAGGAATGCCAAAGATTGCCAGCAAACCACCAGAAGCTGAGAGAGAGGCATGGAACAGGTTCTTCCTCAAAGCCCTCAGAAGAAACCAACCTTCTGACACCTTGATTTCAGACTTCCAGCCTCCAGAACTGTGAGACAATAAATTTCTGTTGTTTAAGCCACTCAGTTTGTAAGTACTTTGTTACAGCAGCCCTAGAGAGCTAGTACAGTTGAAGACTTGAAGACCAGAGCACCTACACATGGACTTTCTATGTGGCTTTCAAAGGACATTTCTAGCTTCAGGGTAGTCAGACTTCTTATGTGGTGGCTCAGGACTTTGGCAGGTGTGTATTCCAGTGAACGAGGCAGATGTGCATCACCTTTTATGACTTAGTTTGGGAAGTTACCCAGTGTCACTGTCACCATACTTTATTATCAAAATGCAGGACTAAGCCACTCAGATTCAAAGCTAAGAGAGTCGGTCTCCACCTCTTGATAAAGGAGTGGGAAGACCCCATGGTAGATGACCTGTGAAATGAGACATATTGTTGTGGCCGTTTTGGAAAATACAATCTGTCACCACAAAAACCTGAAGAAGAGAGCATAAAACAGCCAACAATAGATTGAAAGAGACTAGATGAAGCGCTAGAGCTATGCCTTCCTGGGGAAGAAGCTTCACAAAGAGGGAGGAGGGGTAGAGAGTTAGCGACATGTGTGGTTGCCTGAGAAAGGTGCAGAAACTCTCCTCTCTCCTGAGTGAAACCCCTAGCGGGGAAGGTGAGGGGAAGGGACCCAGGACACATATAAGAGGGTGCCATGGTCGAGGTCTGGGCCTCACTGCCCAGATGTGGTTCAGGACATGCAGATCCCATAGGGAAGCGCCTGACTACTGCAGTGCCAGTGTGGTAGGATAAGAAAGGCTAAGAGGTGTCTAGGGAGACAGTTCTGAGAGCAGCCACAGAAAACCCCTCCCACCCCATCGTGGCCAGAGAGAACACCTAAGACTTCTTTCCAGGGGTCAGGGTGTGTGGATGCAGCCCTGGTGGAACTGAGGAAGTTAGCAATGGAGGCCAGCTCATTGATAATTCTTTTAGTGCCCTCCCTTAGCTACAGATTTTCAGCAACACTATTCTGAGGTTGGCTATGTTATAATATTTTTAAATTAACATTTGATTTATTAAAGTTACAACTTTAAAATCCTGGTTGTACCTTTAGCTTTTAAGTACAGCTTGTGAATATAGTTTGCTAGTCTTCCAAAGATTATTATTTGAACAATCACTTTTTAAGGGGCTCATTGTTTAATATTTCATCCCATTCACAGAGTTAAATAAATTCAAATATTTCAAATGACATTTATACTTTTAATATGTTAATTTCCACATAAAGGCTTTTCACTTTATTTCCACTTCAGATTTCTAACTCCTCAAGTTAGAAATATATTAGATTTACAAGAATTACTTAAACTTAAATATGGTGAGCCCAAGTTATCTTAATTGTTCCAATCATATATAGAACAGTAAGATTTTTACTCAAAAATAACAAGTTAAAATCAATTACTCAATTATACATTTTAAATCAAGGTTATGTGGCTGAACTTTTATTATAATAATCCCAGTTTTCTTAAATATTATAAGTATATGGAATAGAAAATATTGAGACTTCCAGAAAAATGGCGATCTGATAAAGTCCTCCCACCGCACCGCTCCCAGGGAAGGAGGTGAAAAACGTCATCAGCTGCCTGCGAGCAAGGACTGCTCACTCCGAAAACAGCACTGTGAATTACAGAGACACAACACGGAACGCCCAGCCCAAGAAAACAGGTATAAAATTTTCACAAAGATCGGAAAGCGCACAGAGTACAATAGAGCCCAGAGTGAGGGAAGGACGTGCTCACCAGGTCGGCGCGGTGCGACCTGACCCCCAAGCGGTTACGCACCTCCCCATGCGCTCAGTCAGGGACAAGCCCAGAGTTGGGGCAAAGCTGTTGCTGGAGACAGTAGGCTCTGTGGAGAGGAAGCAATTGCGAGAGCTAAACAGAACTCTCAGCTGCAATATACAGGGACCGCTCAGGGCTGGGTAGGGACCGGGCAGAGATACAGCTTCCCGGGACAGTGCGCAGGAACCCACAGGCTGGCACTGGGCCACTGGAAGTCAGTGGGACTGGGCCCAGGAGTTTAAGGGAGAGCGGGACACACCCTTAGGGGCTGCTGGTAATTGCCTCCATGGGCCACAGGCCACTAGAGAAAAGCTGCGCTCCCAGGTGCAATTGGAGCCCTGCTGTGTGCCAGGCTAGCAGCAGCAGCCATCTTTAAAGCCGCCCACCTGGAGCTGTGAGCCAGGTCTCTAGCTGTGCCCTGCCCTGGCCCAGGGGCTCTTCTGCTGGGGTCAGACAGGCTTTGCCCTTTGTGGCCAGGGAGAGCTGCATCCGTAGGTTCCAGGTGGGACGAGATCATTCCTCTGCCAAGGAATGAAAATTGTGGGCTTGGAGACAGGGCCATAAACTAGCCCTAACAGCCCCAGCTCTCGACCAAGAGGCCAGATGAGAAGAAACCAGTGAAAGAACTCAGGGAACATGAAAAATCAGAGTGAAAAATCACCCCCAAAAGAAATCATCAGTTCCTCAGCAATGGATGCCAACTCAAATGAAATGGGTAGAATGACAGAAGAGGAATTTCATTTATGGATTATAAGAAAGTTCAATGAAATTCAAGAGAAAATTGAATCCCAGCACAAAGAAACCACAAGAAAAATGCAAGAAATGAATAAAAAATTCTCCAAAGAAATAGAAATATTATGGAAAAATCAAATAGAAATTCTAGAAATGAAAGAAGCATTCAAGGATCTACAAAACACAGTGGAAAGCCTTAAGAATAGGCTGGACCATGCAGAGGAAAGAATTTCAGAGCTAGAATACAACTCCTATGCGCTAAATAAATCAGTCGAAGAGAAAGAACACAAAAACAAGAGGCATGAACAAGGCATACAAGAAATGTGGGATTATGTAAAGAGGCCAACCATAAGGATCATAGGCATCCCTGAGGGAGAGGAAGAAAATTCGTGTGGGCTGGAAAATCTATTTGAAGGAAAAATAGAGGAAAATTTCCATGGCCTAGCCAGAAATCTCGATATCCAAGTACATGAAGCACACAGGACTCCTGGGAGACTCAACGTGAAACGGCATTCACCACGCCACATAATTATTAGACCGACCAAAGTAAACACAAAAGAGGCACTCCTCAGAGCTGTAAGACAAAAAGAGCAGGTAACCTACAGAGGGAAACCGATCAGATTAACTGCAGATTTCTCAGCTGAAACCATACAAGCCAGAAGGGAATGGGGAGCAATCATCAGTCTCCTAAAACAAAACAAAGGCCAACCCAGAATTCTGTATCCCACCAAACTAAGCTTCTTATATGAGGGAGAAATAAAGACTTTTCCAGACAAGCAATCACTGATAGAATTTGCGAAATCCAGACCGGCCTTGCAAGAAGTGCTTAGACCTGCATTGTACACTGACCAGCACAACAGACACCCACCAATGTAAAACTATGCAAAAGCTAAAACTCCAGAACCCAGATTCCACAATGATGCAAGAGGTAAAACAAAAGACACCACCCAATAGAATAATCAGAAATTTACCCCAAATATCAATTCTCTCAATAAATGTGAATAGCTTGAATTGCCCATTGAAGAGACATAGGCTGGCTGAATGGATTAAAAAATACAAGCCAAGTATCTGTTGTCTCCAGGAAACACACCTTACACACAAAGACACATTGAGACTCAAGGTGAAAGGATGGAATACAATTTTCCAGGCTAATGGAAAGCAAAAGAAATCCGGAGTAGCCATCCTTATTTCAGATGATATAAACTTTCAAGCAACAAAACTAAAGAAGGAAAAAAATGGACACTATATAGTGGTGAAGGGAAAAATCTTACAAGAGGATTTAACAATCCTGAACATTTATGCACCCAACACAGGAGCGCCCAGGTACATAAAGCAAATACTGCTTGATCTAGACAACATAATAAATAGCAATGCCATAATAGCAGGGGAATTCAACACCTCATTGACGGAACTGGACAGATCCTCCAAACAGAAAATAAACAAAGAAACAAAGGACCTAAACAGGACTCTAGAACATTTGGGCCTGACAGATATCTACAGAACACTCCACCCAAATAACACTGAATATACATTCTTCTCATCAGCTCATGGAACTTTCTCTAAAATTGACCACATCCTAGGCCACAAAACAGATCTAAACAAATTCAGAAAAACAGAAATCATACCATGTATCTCTTCAGACCACAGCGGAATAAGATTAGAAATCAATTCCAACAGAAACTCACATCTTCATCCAAAAACATGGAAATTAAATGATCTGTTGCTGAATGACTATTGGGTCAAGGAGGAGATTCAAATGGAAATCAAAAGTTTCTTCAAACTAAACGATAATGGGAACACAAGTTATCAAAATCTGTGGGATACAGCAAAAGCAGTCCTGAGAGGAAACTAATCGCCTTAAATGCCCACATCCAAAAGACAGAAAGGTCACAAATCAGTAAACTATTGAATCAACTTAAGGAAATGGAAAAGGAAGAGCAAAGCAATCCTAAAGCCAGCAGAAGAAAAGAAATAACCAAGATCAGAGCAGAATTAAATGAAATTGAGAACAAAAGAAAAATACAGAAGATTAATAAAACAAAAAGTTGGTTCTTTGAAAAGATAAACAAAATAGGCCACTTGCCAGGTTGACCAGAAGCAGAAAGGAAAGGACTCTAATAAGCTCAATTAGAAATGAAAAAAGGGAGGTCACAACTCATATCATGGAAATACAAAACATCATCTTCGAATACTGCAAAAATCTCTATGCCCACAAACCACAAACATGAAAACGTGGAGGAAATGGACAAATTCTTAGAAATATACTAACTCCCGAGGCTCAACCAGGAAGAAACAGAATTTCTAAACAGACCAATATCAAGCACCGAAATTGAAACAGTAATAGAAAACCTTCCAACAAAAAAAGTCCTGGACCAGATGGGTTCACACCTGAATTCTACCAAGCCTACAAAGAAGAACTGGTGCCTATACTGCAGAAATTATTTGAAAATATCCAGAAGGATGGAATCCTCCCAAATTCATTCTACGAAGCCAATATCACCTTGATACCAAAGCCAGGAAAGGACACAACAAAAAAAGAAAATTACAGACCAATATTCCTTATGAATATAGATGCAAAAATTCTCAATAAAGTCCTTGCAAACCGAATTCAAATGTACATCAAAAAAATAATTCATCACGATCAGGTGGGCTTCATTCCCGAGATCCAGGGATGGTTCAACATATGCAAATCTATAAATGTAATTCACCATATAAATAAAAGCAAGAACAAAGATTATATGATCCTTTCGATAGATGCAGAAAAAGCTTTTGACAAAATCCCACATCCTTTTATGATAAGAACACTTAACAATATAAGCATAGATGGCTCATACCTCGAAACTATTAAAGCCATACACGATAAACCCACAGCCAATATCATACTGAATGGGAAAAAATTGAAAGCATTCCCCCTTAAAACTGGAACCAGACAAGGTTGCCCACTATCTCCACTTCTATTCAACATAGTGCTGGAAGTCCTGGCCAGAGCAATCAGACAAGACAGAGGAATCAGGAGCATCCAGATGGGGGCAGAAGAGGTTGAACTTTCACTATTCGCAGACAATATGATATTATACATAGAAAACCCCAAAGATTCAACCAAGAGATTACTGGAATTGCTAAATGAATTCAGCAAAGTCTCAGGATACAAAATTAATACACACAAATCCATAGCCTTCATACATGCTAATAACAATCAAGCCAAGAAACGAATTAAAGATGCAATACCTTTCACAATAGCACCAAAGAAAATTAAATATTTAGGAACATGTCTAACTAAGGAGGTCAAAGACCTATATAGAGAGAATTATGAAACACTGAGAAAAGAAATTGCAGAGGATGTAAACAGATGGAAAACCCTACCATGCTTTTAGATAGGCAGAATCAACATTGTAAAAATGGCTTTGCTACCTAAAGTGATTTACAGAATCAATGCAGTCCCTATCAAAATACCAACATCATTTTTTGCTGATCTAGAAAAAATAATTCTACACTTCATGTGGAACAAGAGAAGACCCTGTCTAGCCAAAGCCATCTTAAGCAAAAAGAACAAATTGGGAGGCATCTATCTACCAGACTTCAAACTATACTACAAGGCCATAGTAACCAAAACTGCATGGTATTGGCACAAGAACAGAGACGAAGACCAATGGAACAGGACTGAGAACCCAAATATAAAACCAACCTCATACAGTCACCTGATCTTTGACAAATTCCAGAAAAATGTACACTGGGGAAAAGATTCCCTATTCAATAAGTGGTGCTAGGAAAACTGGATAGCCATATGTAGAAGACTGAAACTGGACCCACACCTCTCACCTCTCACAAAAATCAACTCACAATGGATAACAGATTTAAACCTAAGATGTGAAACCATAAGAATTCTTGAAGAAAACGTTGGAAAAACTCTTATGGACATTGGCCTAGGCAAAGAATTTATGAAGAAGACCCCCAAAGCAATCACAGCAGCAATCAAAATAAATACATGGGACCTGATCAAATTAAAAAGCTTCTGCATAGCCGAGGAAACTATCACTAGAGTGAACAGACAACCTACAGAATGGGAGAAAATATTTGCATGCTACACATATGATAAAGGAGTGATAACCAGAATCTATGCAGAACTTAGGAAAATCAACAAGAAAAAAATCAAACAACCCTATTAAAAAATGGGCAAAGGACATGAACAGAAACTTTTCAAAAGAAGACAGAATAATGGCCAACAAACAAAAAATTGCTCAACTTCTCTAATCATCAGGGAAATGCAAATCAAAACCACAATGAGATATCACTTAACTCCAGTGAGATTGGCGCATATCAAAAAATCCCCAAACAACAAATGTTGGCGGGGATGCGGACAGATAGGAACACTCACACACTGCTGGTGGGACTGCAAATTAGTACAACCTCTATGGAAAGTAATATGGAGATACCTCAAAGAATTAAAAGTAGAATTACCATTTGACCCAGCAATCCCACTACTGGGTATTTACCCAAAGGAAAAAAAGACATTCTATAATAAAGACATCTGTTCGCGAATGTTTATAGCAGCACAATTCACAATTGCAAAGATGTGGAAACAACCCAGGTGCCCATCAATACACGAGTGGATTAATAAAATGTGGTATATGTATACCATGGATTATTACTCAGCAATAAAAAACAATGGTGAATTAACACATCTGGTATTATCCTGGTTGGAGCTAGAGCCCAATCTTCGAAGCGAAGTGTCACAGGAATGGAAAAACAAGCACCACTGGTACTCAACATCAAATTGGTACTAACTGATCAACACTTACATCACACAGAGCAATAATATTCATCAGGGGGCGGGCAGGCGGGAGGGTGGTGGAGGGGATGGGAAAAACTCTCACTGAATGGATGTGGGGAGCACAGTTTGGGGGATGACCACGATTGTAGCTCTGACATGGGCAGTGCATGGGCAATATATATAGCCAAAGTGTTGTAGCCCCATAATATTCTGAAATAAAAAATAAATAAATTAATTAATTAATTTTAAAAAGTATATAGAATAGAAAATATCTCATATACTTTAATATAAAATACATATATTATTGCTTTAGGTTATTAAAAATTTTTAAATGTAGTTTTCAAATCTTTTCAGTTCCAGTAAGGAAACGACTGTATCACCCCACACAGTATTTATGGTTAACCTTTTCAGCTTTCTTGTGGTTGCCTTAAACCAAACCAGGGCCAGGAGACCCTGGTGGGATGTATTTAACCCCACTTGTAGTTGCTACATAGTAGATAACATAACTTTAAGGAGATGACCTCTACCTTCTAAGGTCAAATTATAAATTTCCTAATTTTTCTGTCAGCTCAAAGAGATTGAGACTCATATCAGGATTATCACTTGATTAAGGTTCCTTGAAAAAAGCATTTTTGTATTTTAAGAAGCAAAGAAATGCAAAATCCAAAGAGGAACTTGCATCCTTTCATATCTTTAAGTTCTCTGGCCTTGAGTATATTAAAATGCTCTCTGGTGGAGTTGTGCACAGCCCTCACTGCTTCTCTGATCAGTCAGTCATTCCTTCCAAGGCCATTCAGCCGACATGCAGTGAGACGAAATTGATCTCTGTCCTCTACCGAGGACCACCATGGATCAAACACCCCTGACCCAGGGCTCCTGCTAGCCTGTCCTGTCCAGGAGACTTTTGTGAATTACTAAAAGATGGCTCTTCCTCCAACCTGAAGCTTCCCCACATGGAGCTCTTATTTGGAAAGATGGGCACAGAGGAAGAATTTCAGCCTTTATTTGCCTCCAGATCCCAGCATTTTGTGAGGAACAAATAGCACGATTGTCCATGGCAGCTCTGTCCCAACCCTCCGATTCTAGAACAAAAGATGAGAAGGCACTTGGCAACCTCTGCATAGAAAGACAGGAGAAAAGAGAGAGGGAAAATCCTGAATTAACTGTTTACCCAAATGGTACTAAGAAAATCCAGAACTTTCAAGTTACCATGATTGGGCAAGAATAAGATTGCTTCTGCAGAGCACAAGTCTGGGTTCAAAAGCCAGGTTCAGTTGTAGGGAAATAAAGCACGTCTTGCACAGCCACCACAAAGGAAGGCATCAAGGTCACATTCCTCAGCCTGTCTGGGCCTCAATTTCCAAATACGTGAAATGGGACTTCCTCTAAGCCAATGCTTCTTAAATGTTGTTGTGCATAGAAATCACCTAGGAATCTCATTAAAATGCTGCTTCTTTTCAGTGGGGAATGCACAGGGTCTGGGATTTTGCATTTCTGACAATGTCCCAGTTGTTGCCAGCTGCTGGACCACACTTTGAATAGCAAAGAAATGGGAACAATTCTAAGATCTGCTATTTTATGGTTACGATTTACCTGGCGTGAATAATCACCTAATTGTTTTATACCGAGGACCTGTGCTACAAAGCTGGAAATAGCTTTTTGGTTGAGCTCTACATCTAAGAGCCATGAAGCAGAAAAGCTTCTGTATTTTTGAGGAAGAGTGGTCCACCTCCCCTTCCTCTTTGGCCTCCCATCCTCCCCAACCCCAGTCCCCTCTTTTTCTCTACTTCTCATCGTTTCATGATATCTATCTGTGGCAAAGAGAAAAAAAAATGGCAACGCTGCCAGAACCAAAGCTGAATGCATGAGGGACTTTGAGAAATATGTTTGGGGGAGGGTAAAAATATGTTTTTTTATAAACTTTAAATGAGTGATTATGGAGGGTGGGCACGAGGACTGATGAGTATTTTAGAGAGACCCGGACGGATGATGAAACATGACATTGAACACTGAGACCACAAATCCTGTCGACCAGTTCAGAAAATATGTTTTGACACGAAACATTTAAAATAGAGATTTTCTCAGCAAATCCATGGCAAAAGGTCCCTGCAAGGTTAGTTTTACAGCAGTTGTCACTCCACCTCCGGGACAGAGATGAACTACATAGGCTGTATACACGCACACACACACACGCACATATATGAACGCATGCTATACTACACACACTGTACACTACACACATGCACACGCACACACTCTCACACACGCACATATATGCACGCACACTATACTACACACACACTATACACTATACACACATACACACTCTTTTTAAACTGGCAAGGAACTAAAAAAAGAAATGACCAAGGAATGTCCTTTAATAGAAGTTTTACTGTCTTCCTCACAAAATTATTAAGCCTCTCTTTAGTTCCCTCCTCTCCTGAGCACCCCAGGTGCCCCTGACTTGGGTTGGTGTTCCCTGACAGACCCAGGGGAGCTGGATTGTGCAGTCCTGCCAGCTTCCCTTTGCAGCAGGGCATCACGAAAAAGCCAGCAGTGTGGCTTCACCTCCCCTCCCTTAAAGGTTTCAGTGGGCCATTGAGCCAGGGCTTGCTACTAGGGCTCCCAGGCCTGTGGTGCCTTGTGGGGACAAACTTTCTATCCCCAACCTTCTACCAGAGTTGCCTCTGCTCAATGCTAGGACAGACCGGAGTGTAAGTCACCTGCTGTTCCCGGCATGAACCCTCATGCAGAGATTACAAAGAGATCCACTGAGTTTTACCAGCTCCTTAATAATAAAAATGGGTCTGGCCTACAAGATTAAATGACCCTGGGCCCATACTGCTAGGAACAGCATCCTCTAGACCTTTGATGTGGTTCTTTAAAGTTTTTCTTTAATTCTGCCTAAGGAAAAGGAAGTGGTTCTCCTCCCAGTTTCTGATTTTCCCTTCACAGGTTTGTGATCCCGTCCAACCTTAAGAATTTCCTTGTGGCATTAATGAGGGAAAACAATATCCATCTTAGGTTCTGAAACACCCCTTCCTAAATCAAACAACCTGCCTTAGAGGTCATTTGTATTTAGAAAGCTAGCCCGTCCACCCACCCTCCTTTCCTCCCTCCCTCCCTCTATCCATTCCTTCCCTCCTTCCCTCCCTCTCTCTCTCCCTCATTCACACACACCTACCACAGGGGCAAATCTTGCCATTAGGCCTTCTGAAACTCACAGAGACACATTTCCTTTACTGAATTGTAAACTACTCAAAGGCATAGTTAAGATACAAATACAAATGCCTTCAATCTAAACTGCCTAAGAGAATTTTTAATGAAATACTAAGAGATTTCAAGAGAAAGGAGAGATACCAGCTAGTTGGGGACAGTCCAGATTAAGGAGACTCTGGAAAGACTGAAAGCCCATGTATAGGGTCTTAAATGCTGCATTCCTAGCAGAAGGGCCTGAGTAGGGCAAATAGCCAGAAAATCAGGGGACACCATTGCCTAGAAAATGGCACACAGTTCACTCTGGCTGGAGCGTGTATACATGAAGGGAGTAAAGATGGGATAGGACATGGTGGCCAGGGGGTGTGGGGGCCAGGCTAGGATGTTTGATGTGATGGGCCTCATGCAGTGACATGAGCCATGTGGCTGTGGGAAGACTAGTATGGCACTGTTTTGTAGGATGAACTTGGTAGGAACTGATGGAAGAAATAGAGGTTAGAAAGTTAAGTGGGAATGATAGAGGCTGGGATCGAGACAAAACCAGTGGAAACGGACAGCAGGCAAAGGCGGGGGGTGAGGCGGATGTAACTTGGGGACGGGTTGGATGGGGTGTGGGGGAGGGGAGGCAGTAAACGCTGACTGCAAGGTCCGGGGCCTGGGCTGGCCTTGGTGGTCCCACACCACCAAGCAGGCTGGCCTTACCGGGATCTGGAGACACAGCTGCTGTGCAAACGGCATCCCCCCACCCCACCCCAGCCCACCCCAGCCCCGCCCCGGGCCCCTGGCGTTGGGCAGGGTGGAGGTCCTGAACCTGTCAGACTGCAAGGATGGCAGTGCCAGAGCAGACAGGAAGAGGAATATGCCCTGGGGGAAAAGTGGATGGGCAGGAGCATTTATTAACAGAAAGAGAAAAAGATAATAACTTCATTTTTGACAAATTGGAGAATGTTTCCACATTGATGGTTATGAGAAGAAAAAAGAGTATGTATCAAAAGCTGGGAGAAGAGACTCCCTGACAGGAAGGATGCTCATGGTGGCTCAGGTTCCCAGCCCCTCCCCTGTCCTACCCCCACCCACATGCCTCTGGGCACAGTACTGAATCAGGAGCACAGCTGACAACAGTGTAAAGCTCAGAAACCCCAAAGGTACAGGGGGTAAGAAAACTGGAGGTCAGTGCATGTGCTCAGAGCCTAGGAAGAGGAGAGGCAATGCCCATGGCAGCATGGGAAGCAAACAGAGAGACAAGCCTGCCCACGTGTTGGGGAGAAAGAAGCTCCAGGGACCATCTTGTCACCATACCATACTATAATGTCAGGATCTCCCAGGACCCCAAACCCCATTTCCTTAATAGTGATGAGTGCAGTGGTGGCTGGTGGAGGTAGGGTGGGGAGTGGGCGGGTTGGTTTCAATTGGAGACTCAGCTGTGTTCACCCTGGGATTCAGACATGCCTAGACATGTCCGCAGGACTGAGACAGGCATGCAAAGAATATCTGGTATACTTTCTTCCCTCTTCCTTTTGCGTGAGGAAAAAGGATACTTGGGAATGACTCATGTTGGTTTAAGGACAATATGTCAGGGTCAAGGGTAGAGAAAAAGACTATTTTGAACACAGAGTTGCTGTCACTCAAGTCATCTCACAAGACTAATGTCCTGTGCATCAGACCCATGCCTCACGGAGGAGAGCCTGGGGGCTGGAATGCCTGTGGACTTGTGTGGGCAGTGTTGGGCACTATCGGGCAATCCTGGGCAGCACTGCAGTCTCCCCTACAGGGAGCACAAACGTGGGCAGGATCCTTGGAGCATGGAGTTAGCATTTACTAAGTGTTCAATGTGGAATAGGCTTATAGAGATCCTGGTATGTGGAAAGTACCCCATTTAAATATTATCTTTTATTATCATTACTTTTTTCAGTTCTAATAATGACCCCATGACGTGGGTACTATTATTATTGTCATTTTACAGATGGCAGCAAGAGGTCAGGCCACCCTCCCACAGTGATATAGCTGATGTGTGACAGAGCTGGATGCTAATCCCTGTGCCCTTATCCACCAAGCAGTACTCTGTGGAACTGATAGCAGCCTGAATAGTGAACTTTGTTCATCAACAGCATCCAATACTGGTGATACTATCATGAGGAAGTAATTTGGTAGAGATAGAAGTTTTCTAACCAGAGGCAACAATGCCTCAAGCAGAAGCAGAGCAAAAATGCCATGAGGCAGACTAAAGATGAGCTCTGAGCACAGATGAGCTCCTCCCTGGGGGCTTCCAGAATTTGTTAGAGAGGAAACTGGTGGAACTTGGGCATGATGTATCTTACATTAGTTAGGATTAGATTTAGCTGAGAGTACAAAAGGACTCCATAATAGCAATGGCTTAAACAAGTCCAGAGAAGTGGTCCAAAGTCGATAGGGCACCTTCATGACCATCAGGGACCCAGGCTCCTTCCATATTTTTGCTCCATCATCCTTGGCATACCTTCTGTTTCACAGCACAAGATGGATGCTTGAGCCTCAGTTGTACATCAGCATTCCAGCCAGCAAGAAGATGACAAGGAAAAGAGAAGGGCATGTTGCTTCCCTGTGTTGACACTTTCCAGAAATTGCACACACCACTTCTGCTTACATCACACTGGCCAAAATTTAGGTCAAACCTAGCTTTAAGTAAGAATGTGAAATGTAGTTTTTATTTTGCGTGGTCAGAGGTCATCTAAAAATCCAGAGGAAATGCAAAAGAAGAGACAGCGGATAATGGGGGAAAGAGGCATCCCGCCATTCCACCTGAGCCAGGATCTTCCTCTCCTAAGCTCGGCTAGTGATTCTGTCCTGTGGTCTGCTCTAAGAAAATGACTTTGGCCTTCTCTGTCAGAAGCAAAAGGACAGCAGCTGGAAACCAACAACTGAATGAGTTTTTAAAGGGTAGCCAGAAGACTTATGCTGTGGCCCCAAGAAACCTATTTGTATTGCTTCAATATTTCTCTTATTTTCAATCTTTCCCTTGCTAAAAGTTTAAAACTGATTTTAGAATTAAAACACAAAATGAAATGGCAGCCTATATTTTACAGTAAATTAAATGGAGACAAATATTATGTCCTTGAACTTATTTTTGCTTTGTATCTTCTTGTTTTTCAAGGAAACTATGAGAAATGGGTTGTGTAATTTTACAGGACTTATTTTTTAAAGAACTGAATCATAGTTGTTAAATCAGGAAATCCTTGCAAAACTAAAGTATTTAAAGGAAGGTGAACATGTGTACACAAATGCTCAAAAAATGGGTATGGAAACATTTCTACTGGGAAGATAAAATTGTAGGGAAGAAATTTGAAGAGTTTTAGAGATTTAGATCAACTTTCAAATACACATTTGTTTGCCATGATCTCTTTCCTTTCCAAATGGTAGTCCTTCATCTCTAGCTCCAGGTTCCTGCTGTCCTGAAGTATTTTGCCATTTACCATCTTCTTCCCCAAAGCAGTATACCCTGGATTTGCCACTATTTTCCAGATGCCCAGATTTGAAGCCATCTTCAATCACCAGATCTCAACAACCACTCCCCATACTTGCTGGGTCAGCCAGTTAGCAAGGCCTCTGCCAGTCTTCCTTGGTACCTTCTCTTGTATTCATTGCATTCCTGTGCTACCACCCAGCAGACTCCACTTTAGAGAAACGAACATTACAATGCACAAGTTGGCCTTCCTGCTTCTAGCATTAGCTTCTTTTACCCATCTGCACCCCCTTTCCCCCTCCCCATCTCATCTCAGAAAGCAGCTGTAGGATTGAAACCTCATTCAGATTTCTGTAGTCAGGGCAGGGGCAGGACAAGGGCTCAGGGCTTCACAGTGTGGGTGAGAGAGTGTTGGGCAGATCTAGTGTGAGAAGGAGGCCAAGAAGGCACGAACAGACTGGGAGAAAATCAAAAGAGATGTAAGGACTGGTGGTCTCTGTGAGCTGGAGACCAGGTGACGGAGGAGTGAAGAGAGGCGAGGGCTGAAAACAAGAAGTTCTGTCCGAGGTGAGACAGAGGTTACGATTTCAGAGGCGGAGCAGCTCCGAGTGACAGTAACAGCCAGGGTGAGTTGGTGCAGTCGGGTGGGTTAAGTGGAGCAGAGGTGATGGCTACAGTATTTGAAGACTTCCAGGAACTGGAAGGCAGAGCAAAGAATGAGTTGCCCACGTGGTCACTGACATCACCAAGGACAAAGGCACAAGTTGGTGCTGAAAGGACAGATGCCGAAGATGACAATGAAACAAGGGGTGAACCAGGCAGTTAGTAGACAACAGCAACGGGAGGGGTAGCTCCATGGCACACACCTCAAAGGAGGAGGGGCTCTCATGCAAGGGGAAGTTATTCTGGTTTGTTAATGCCAACTCCTTCTCCTCCTCCTTCTTAGGCCCTAAGGAAGATTTATGGGAGATAAACAACCTGTATCATTCAAGTCACAGCAGAAAATAGATGGCACACACATTTGGGGCAATTCAAGGAGAATATAATAAAGGAGCAATTTTCAAAGATGTGGGAAGGGAATATGGAAACCACAAGTGAGAGTGCAGTGCCCTGGGGCTAGTTACAGAGGGGAGCTCTTACCATCTGCTGTGGTTTGAATGTGTCCCCCAATGTTCATATGTTGGAAACTTGATCCCCAGTGTGGAGGTATTGGGACCTTTAAGAAGTGATTAGGCCATGAGGGTGGAGCCCTCATGAATGGATTGATTCCATTATTGCAGGAGTGGATTCCTTATGAAAGGACGAATTTCTCCCCCTCTACCTTGTGCATCCACATGCTCTCCCTCTCTCTCTTTCTTTCTCTGCTGCTTGCCCACTCTTGCCCACCTGTCTTTCATCATGGGATGATGCAGCAAGAAGGCCCTCACAAGATGCCAGCCCCTTGGTCTTGAACTTCACAGCATCCAGAACGGTGAGCCAAGAAATTTCTGTTCATTATAAATTACCTAGTCCATGGTATTCTGTTATAGCAGTGCAAAATGGAACAACAGTGAATTAACACATCTGGTATTATCCTGGTTGGAGCTAGAACCCATTCTTCGAAGCGAAGTGTCACAGGATTGGAAAAACAAGCATCACTGGTACTCACCATCAAACTGGTACTAACTGATGAACACTTACATCACACAGGGCAATAACATTCATCAGAGGGCGGGCGGGTGGGAGGGGGGTGGAAGGGATGGGAAAAACTCTCACTGATGGATGTGGGGAGCACAGTTTGGGAGACGACCACGATTGTGGCTCTGACACGGGCAGAACAGGGGCAATGTGAATGGCCAAAGTGTTGTACCCCCATGATATTCTGAAATTAAAAAAATAAATTAAAAAAAAAAAAAAAAGCAGTGCAAAATGGACTAAGATATCATCCTTAGCCTGAAGGGGTCAAGGGAGGGAGCCCTAGCCAGAGCTCTAAGAAAAAGCTGTATGAAGGTGACATACCAAGGATTGCAGCCAGATGAGCCATAGGAACCCCACAGGGGAGAAGCTGGGGAACAAATGCCTTGACCTCACCCTCCTCCCTCCCTCCCTCTTTGCTCAGGCTCGGCATCAGCTGAGCACAGAGGAAGTCAGAGGGTGAGGGAGTCTCTTGATGTACCTTACCCAGGCCAGCCTCCCTGGGTGCAGAGCAGTGAGAAGGGAGAAGCTTGGAGGGTGCCCATGGAGGGACAAAATGGAAAATCACCGACACATCTCCGTTTCTGTGAAGCATCCCAAGGTTACCACAACCTTTTCTTCTCTCTCCTCATTCAGAAAATTTCACTGGAACTCTAATATTATATTGTTAATTATCACTAGGCAATATAATATAATGGATTATAATAGCTAACATTCGTTGACGACTTACATGAGTAAGCACATTTCTAGACTAAGTTATTTGATCTTCACAACAGCTCTGTGATGGAGGTAAGATTATTAATTTCCAGAGGCTTATTTTTAATAAGGTAAGAATAAAGAGAAGATGGAAGGGCACATATTTGTCCACTGTTGCTTCTGAAATAAGTTAGATTTTTTTAAAAAATCAGGATGGTGTCTTGGCACCTAGAAAGTGCTAGAAAAATTTTAAACATTATTATTGAAAGGGGCAGCCTTGCAAAAATAACAGGAAAATACCTAATCCCACAATTTCCCCAGCAGCAGTTAAAGATCAATCCTATGAACTCTCTCACTAACAGGTACCCTGTAGGAGTTCTGCTTTGCACAACTTCTGAAAAGAGCCCAGTGGATGGAAAAGAGATGTAAATCTCTCTCTTTCAAAATTGCTTTTTGAGAATCTGCTTTTACAGAGTTCCTGAGTAAACAGCAGGAGAACAAGCAACAGCCTCAACCATATCTCCAGGGCAGAGTCACAGCCCCTGTGATAATGCCTTCTCCAAGGAAAGGCAGGAAACCAACTCTTGGACTTTGACATCCTGCTGCCACCTTTGTTCTCAACTGACAGCCAGCACTATTTTTTTTCTCTTCAACCCCCTTAAAATCAGAGAGCCACTTGGCCTCAGTGCTGCCACCCCCTCCTCTTTCTTTGGGATGCCACGTGTCTCCCCACTCTCCTTCCCCCCTCTTTTTCACTCTCTCTCTCTCCTCTAAGAAGATAAAATAAACTTTTTTTACTTTTATATATCCTAATCTCTGCCTGAGAGACTTTTCTCCACCCGTGCCATGAGCACCTACTAGGCTTTCTACCCTACACAAAGCAAACTTAGACCCAAATGTCGCCATTGAGCATAGCTGTACAATAAGGATGTTGAACTAGATGATGACAGAAGTTGCTTCTGAATCTATTGACAAGTGGAAAATTCTGTAAGTGGAACAGGTTGTTAGGGTTCTTTCTCTTTCTATCACGCAAATTGCCCTGAGACTGGTCTTGCTCCATCATGAAACTAGGAAACAGCAGTGATTAGCACTTGCTTGCTAAACATTTCTACTTCAAAAGCCCCTGCCCCCAGCAAAGCAAAGGTCAACACAGCTGACCCAAAGCAGTTTGAATAAATAGGCAAGATTCCAGTGCTTGTTCTTGGGATGGCTCATCCCCTTGGCTTGAGAGATGATCAGTTTTCCTCAAAGTGTTAACACATTTCTAAAGGGATGCAGTCTGCCGGCAGGACATTTGAAACCTGGTGCAGAATTAAAGAGTGCCACATGAAACTGCATCTGCTTCAAATTATGTTCTCCAAAAGACAAAAATACAGCCCTATGAGTCTAAAAATACTTCTTAGTTTTTAGCCAAAAATGCATTTATTCTTGGATTCATAAAAATGCAGGCCATGTGAAATATGTGGGGGCATGCACTCTCATAAAAAAAAAAAAAAATTGACCAAAGAGAAGGAAAAGTTAAACCTTGAAAATCCTTTATTGAAAGGACAGGGAGAAGGTGGCAATGGGGAGTCTGTGGGGTGAGACCTGGAAGCAGAACCGGGAAAGTGCTGCCTTTAGCGAAAAGAAGGCCCCTAGGACCAGGCTGCCCTCTGCTCCCCACCGCTCCCCTGGAAGACCCTGAGCAACCACAGACCAGGCCCCCAGCTCTGCCCACTTGGGGGGATTGGTAAAGCCAGAGGCAAGGCCCCATCACAACCCAAAGTCTTGGGCATCATGATCTGTGCAGTGCTTCTCACAGTACCTGTGGTGAGAAACTGGTGTGTTTGTGTTTTCCTCCAATCCATGAGACCAATATTTTTATAAAATACAATAAAAATGAATTACTAAAAAAATTAAACAAAAATGACAAATAAAATGATCCCCCATTTTTTATTGTTAGATTCAACAGACATGAAATTACCTTTCAAAAATTATAATCACAACAAACCTGGGAAAAAAGAAAAGAATTACTATGACCAGGTTTCAAATATGTGGTCTCAATATCTGTCCTTATTTCAGCACGAAGCAGGAGCAGGCTGTGGAGCACACTTTGCAGAGCTGGTCCGGCAAAGACCGTGGGTCTGGGAAGCTTGCAGCCCAGCTCCACCACTTGCTGGTGCTGTGCCGTTGGCCACGCTACTCGACCTTCCTGAGCTGCAAAATGGAATAAATATATTTTTATAAGGATGAGGAAAGATCGAGGTAAAGGCAGGTACTCAATAAACACTAGCAAGAGCTGTCATTTCTATCACCATCTATATTAGTTTCCTCTTGCTGCTGTAACAAGTTACTACCAAGTTAGTGGCTTAACACATTTATTCTGTTATAGTTCTAGAAGTCAGAAGTCCAAAACAGGCTTCACTTGGCAAAAATCAAGGAGTCTGCAGGACTGCATTCCTCCTCATTCCCTGGTTTGTGGCTCTTTCTCCATCTGCAAAGTTAGCAGTACAGCATCCTCAAATCTCTCTTTAACTCTGACCTCTTCTGCCTCCCTTTGCCACTTCAAAGGACCTTTGTGATTACATTAGGTCCACCTACATAATCCAGGATAATTCTCTTATTTTAAGCTTACCTGATTAGCAACCTTAATTCCATCTGCAACATTATTTGTCCCTTGCCATGTGATATAACATATTCATATTCATATTGAACATATTCAAATTCCTGGGGATTCAGCAATAGACATCTTTGAGGGGTCATTATTCTATTTATGCCGCCATCTAATGTCATTCATTCAACAGACAGTTACTGAGCACCCAGCCCACGCAAGGTGGGGTACTAAGCTTAAGGAATACAACCAGACAGAAGGTTGAGATTGGCCCTGAGTTCTGGAGTTTTTGTACATTAGCAAAGAAGAGCAACATTACAGAGATTATTAATAAGCACTAAACAGGGGAAGTATAGAGTATTATAAGTGCATTCACTAGCAATCCTGGTGTCAACTGAGGGAGAAGGTTTTTAATATATATCTACAGATACAGGGTACTACTCTGTATGTGGGTTAACGAATAAACGTAATTTAATGAAAAGTATTATAACAATTTCTTCAGACCACCTATATCAGAAAAATTTGGGAAGCTTGTTAACACCATAAAAATCTCGGAATATGAGGCCCAGAAATTTATATTTTATATGAACATATTTATATTTTATATGTCCACCCCCTCACCCTCCTGCATACCATACATACAATGATTCCTTTCTGCACTACAATCTGAGGCTCATCAGCATGTCAGTGCAGCTTCCCTCAAGCTTGTCTCGTCAAGAGAACCACTGAGGCCCATGGGCTGGGTGCCCTCTGCCAGGCCTAACAAATCAGATTCTTCAGGAGAGGGACCTGGGACCCTGCATTTAAAGACATTTAAATACTTCTTATGATCAGGCAAGTTTGGGAAACCCAAGTGTAGTAGAAAAATAACCAGTGGCCTGGAAATCAGAAATCCCACGTCTTCTACTTTAGCAAACTCTCAGAACTTAGGGATCCACATTTGTAACATTCAAGCAATGGTTCTTGAATGGGGCAGTCTTGGCTCCCAGGAGACATTTGGCATTGTCTGAAGACATTTTTGACTGTCATCACTGTGGCCAGGGAAGGGAAATGATACTGCATCTAGTGGGTAAAGTCCAGGATGCTGCTAAACATCCTACAATCCCCACAACAAAGAATCATCCTGATCAAAATGTTGGCAGTACACAGGTTGAGAAACCCTATGGTGAAATGGTTTGTTGGGAAGTGCTCTGAGGTAAAATCCATAGGGGAGAAGAAAAAGAAGAAGAGGGAAGGACAGAAGGCCAAGCAAGCGTGAGGCGTCAGGCCAAGTCTGGTGGGCAGGCTCTGGAAACAGTGCAGCTCCCACCGCAGAGTTGTCCTGCCGAGGGCAAGGGAGCAGGAGTATTTATACCCTCATGTGGGTCAGTCATTGGTAGAGGACTGCCCCTGTGCCAGTTCTCTCTGTGCAGGCAAAGCAAGCTCTGGCTCCAGTTTGAGGACTGCCCTAAGCCACGCCCCAGGTGCAGGCTGTTGGGAGTGAACGCACCCAGGGAACATGTGCCGGGAGAATGGGGCTTCCCAGGATGGAGCGTCGATAGGCTCAGCTACACTAGAGCAGTAGTTCCAAACTTCTTTTTCACTACAAATCTTTAGTAGAAAGAAAGCTCTTCTGAGAAATTCAATACACAGTATTGATCAAAACAGAGTTGCATTGGTTAAAGGAGAGGAGAGCTCGGCCCCTCCTCCTCAATCCCTAATCCCTCCTCCCTCAACTTCAGAGTCTCTTCTCCATGGATTTAGAGTTTCTTAGAAGAAACTTATTGGGACACTGAATTTGTCTAGTAGGGCTGTCATAACAAAGTACCACAACCCAGGTGGCTTTAACAACAGAAATCTATTCTCTCATGGTTCCGGAGGCTAGAAGTCTGAAATCAACAGGGCCATGCTCTCTCTGAAGGCTCTAAGGAGTAGACTCTTCCAGCTTCTGGCATTGCCAGCAATCCTTGGTATTCCTTGTAGATGGCTGTCTTCTCCCTGTGTCTCCATATTGTCTTAACCTCTGTACATGTCTGTGCTCGAATTTCCTCTTCTTATAAGGACACCAGTCATATTGAATTAGGGCCCACCCTAATGACCTTGTTTTAACTCAATTACCTCTTTAAAGGCCCTGTTTCCAAATACAGTCACATTCTGAGATATTAGGGATTAGGACTTCAACATATGAATTTGGAAGGGGACACAATTTAGTCCATAGCAGACACAATCCCTAAAATCCTTTGTATCGTTAAGATTTAGTTGTCCAATGGTTTTATACTAAGTGCTTAATCATCCTTCAATGGTATTTTCTGAAGTATTTTGTGTGTTTAGTAGACCCCAGGAGCACCCCCAAATAGCTGCTTCATTCACATCCAATCCAGCAGTCAAGGAAGGGGCCTGAGGTTTGCTTACATAGAGGCTGAAAGGCTGAAAGGAGTCCAGCCTTCTTCATAAGCACCAGTTATGCCTTCCCCAAGGAGACAAGAGTGTCCTCACAGCCAGTGTCCCATATAATCTTTAAGCCACCTGGGGAGGTGCTCAGGGTGGAGATGTTATTCCCATTTGAAAGATGAGAAAACTAAGGCTTAGAACATGACTTGCCCGAGGTCATAGGGGACCCAGACTTCCACTGCTTATTAGCCATGCCTGGTACTTTTTCTACAGAACCAGCTTACCTGGTCTCTTCCAGTTAGTCAGGAAAGGCCTTATAAAGAGTGAACTCTGTGACTAAGGAACAGGAAAAGATGATATAAAACTTTGACTAAATCAATCTTCCTTTGGAGAAAAAGCAGTTTATATATTTACAATTTGGTCAAAGAAATTTAGTTTAAATGGAAAGCATGCAAACTTTTATGTGGGCTTACTGTGTGCCAAGCATTCTTCTAAGGAATTTATATATATTAATTTGTATTTCTATCTCCATTTCTTAGATGAATAAGCTAAGGCTCTGAGTTCAAGTAACATGGCCATGATCCCACAGCTAATAGGTGGTAGATATCAGGTGGCTCCATCCAGATTCTTGGTTCCACTTCCTGGCCCTCCTGAGCAGTTGGTCTGACAAAAGTCACTTTTGCATATAGGTTAGATCCTCTGGGAGATGGATGTTAGCTCCAAGCTCCAATTACTTCTAGGGCAGCAAGTAATGCATTACTTTTGCAGAATTAGACTATCCCACGGGATGGACATTGTGACTAGGCATTCACACACTTTCTAGGTACAGGTCATCAGTAATTTTCTAGACCCTTTTATTTACATGACTTAATATCACTCCATGTAGGCAGTAACAAATATCAAATTAGCATCTGTGTAAATAAAATCACTTGTGTTATAATTAACTAAATTATAAACACAACTCATTACTTGGCACATTTTAATATATTTGTGATAGAAATGATGACATGCCCATTGCCCTAGTGTCAATACATAAAATAATAAATAGAACAGTTTCTAGCACAGAGTAGGCATTCAATAAATGTTATTTAAGTGTGTTTGCATGTATTACCTCATTTTATTCAAAGGCTATCCCAAATAATCAGAGAGCAGATGTGGTCATTTTTTCTTCATTGTTTTTTAAAGCTCCTCCATTTGTGATAACTTTAATGATAGAATTTAAATATTTCTATAACATTCTTTATGTACCAGTCAGCAAGAATGTATTGAGTAATAGTAACGGACAGGGGTAAGTGGCGCGAGTGATAGATCTTTTTGTCTTAGTCGATATTTTTATTGATGATTTGGACAATCATTTTTTGTATGTTTACATATATCAGTCAAGGGAAGCCAAGGGGAAATGGGTCCAAATAATTTAGGAGGAACTTATTCAATCAAAAGTATTGGGTCAAAAGTCATTTGGTCAAAAGCAAGCAGGGTAACTCATAAATATGGTCAAATGACAACTTGGTAGAGAGTGAATATTACTGAGTGAATATTACCCCAGACCTCCTTCCCCAACTGGAGCAGACCCAGTAGGTGGAAAAGCAGATAGGTACCTGGCACCCCTGTAGGACATTGTCTCCTTTTCTGTCCCAGGTTGTCAGGCAGGCCACTGTGTCTTGCGGGGGGGAGAGGGACAATGGGATGCATCAGAGAACAATAAAACAAGTGGAAGGAGAGGAGGGGGTCACTAGACTTGAAAACATCTGGCTCCTGAAATTCCCTGAGAAGCAGTTCTATTACACACCTGCTCCCTCCCTATCCAAAAAGCTAGAGAAATTGAGACTGATGGTGTCCCAGATGCTGTCCCAGGACCCACTGCTGGTCACTGTACATTTGACTCACATCTTTGGCCTGCCCATCAGTACCTACCAATATGAACCCCAAACTATTTGAAAATTTTGCCAAGGCTAAGCAGCATCCCTTATGAACCAAAAAAGTTTTTTAACCTTTAATGGCAGTGGCATTACTACTTCAAAACTCAACTTAAATATTGGCCACAGTGAACAAATATTTTCAAAGACACATTTAGAGATGCATAAGATTATCATTTTTCTCTCTTTATGCTGAGTGGAATGACTGAGCACATAGTCACTATCTACTCACATCTAATAGCACATCTAATAAGCACCATTAACTGATTACTTGCCTCTGAGCTATAATCTACAGAAGGGTTCTGCTTTTCTAAGGAAATGCGGACCAAGGATCTATGTTTATTTTATAAGAGCCTTCAGGGGAAGGATTCTTGCCTGAAATAGACTCTTTCTCAAATTGGGTCAAAGTGCTCTGATTTGTAGTAAGAGTTTAAGATTGCATGATAGACACTGTGACACACCACCTAGTCTCTAGGAATGAAGGACTTACTCCACCAGCCACTGGGAGTGCTGCAGGCAGAAGCCCTCAGTGTCAGCCTCTTACAGTGATTACTGTAACGGATTAGAACAGCCTTGGCCAAGGTTACACCCCCTCATCAGGCAGTCCTTATCCAGTGACAGATCGACTTGGAGTTATAAAGACCAGCCCCTTGCCCTCAACTCAGAACAACTCTGAAAGGTCATCCCAGTTTCAGAATTGGCTGAGTCTTCCATTATGTCTTCCATAGATGTCTTTTTCCTCTTCCCTAAAGCTCGCCCAAGAGCATTCCATAATAAATTTTCTGTACAACAATTTCCGATGCATTCCAATTTCTGCTTCCTGCTGGGAGTGGTATAAGAAAGCAAACACTGAGATGGGATTTTGAAATGGAATAATCCAACACCCACCTGGCAAAGAGGACCTCATTGCTGGTGGTAGGTGAGCAACAGACAGCCCCAGCACTAGGTAGGAATGCAACTGTTAAAACTTTCAACCAGTGGTGAACTGGGTTGATACACTTGCGGAAAGGAATTTATTTGGTGGTGCTACGTATCAGGCATTTGAGAAATATGAAAGAAAAAAATATGAAGGAAATAATAACTCTAAGGACAATGGAACTGGATGGTTACTGGTAAACTCAATTGTTGATCTGGTAAAAGACAATAAAAAACTGCGAGTGATTAACTGACAATTATAAGCTAGGAGTGAAGGCCAGAGGACCCTTCCTGGGACCATACACAGAGGTATCATCTCCTGCAGTGGGAAGGATGAGGAAGCTGAGAAGCAGCCCCAGGAATTATTTGACATAGTAGTCCAGCTCCATGGGAGGTTAAACTGTCAACCAATGCAGTGAACTGTTCCAAGACTAGGTCCCTGGTTGGGAAATTATGGGACTTGGACACAAGAGGTAGGGACATCTAAATTGATGCCCCCCAAAATGTTGACTCTCCAGATTTCTCTTAAATTTCTGAGCCTGCAAAAGTGGTCCATTCCTCCCTGCTATTACAAAGGGGAGAGAGAGGGAGACAGAGAGAGAGAGGAAAGAATGCAGGAAGGGAGAAAGGAAAGAAGGGAGGAAGGAAGGAAGAGAAACCAGATATAATGATAAAACAGAGAAGAAAAATGTTTTTTAAACAAACATTTAACGTTGAAAAGATAATAGAGACCACAAAGGCTGTCATGATAATTATTGTTGAAGACAATCTGGGCCCCTTTAAAAAAAATTCACCAAATATGGTATACATATACAATGGAATATTATTCAGCCTTAAAAAAGAAGGAAATTCTGACACATGCTACAACGTGGATGAATCTCAAAAACATTATGCTAAGTGAAATAAGCCAGTCACAAAAGGACAAATACTGTATGATTCTACTTATATGAGGTGCCTAGAGGAATCAAACTCATAGAAACAGAAAGTAGACTGATGGCTGCCAGGGGATCGGGGAAGGGGATTCAGGGAGTTATTATTTAATAGGTACAGAATTGCAGTTTTGGAAGATGAAAAGTGTTCCGGAGATAGATGGTAGTGATGGTTACACAATAGTGTGAATGCGCTTAATGCCAATGAAATATACATGTAAAATTGGTTAAAATGGTAATTTTTATGGTATGTGAATGTTTCCACAATAAAAAATACATAGTCCTTAAACAAACAAAAAAACTCACCAAAAGTCACAGAACTGAACATTCACTACAAGTTCAGAAAGCAGCATTCAGTCCTGCTGACTTATGAAATGGGCTGTCTTTTCTGTTTTCATATGGATTTGGATGACTTAAGAGAAGGACAGGGCAAAATGTATTTTCCTTTATTTGTAATCTCTCCATGTTTGAAAGGAAATGGGGCCGGAGAATGGATTCAGTTCTGTGGCAACCAGGAAGCCGGAGAGCTGGAAGTCAGCGAAATTCACCTTTTTCCTCTTCCCTAAAGCTCGCCTCTCCCAGAGACGTAACATTCCAATGTCTACTGTTTTGTTTCTTGTCCATACGTGAGTCCTGATGCAGGTGACAATATTATTTCTTGTCTCAGCTCTTACTCCCGAAACCCAGTCTCCAGTCACCCTGTTAGCTGTCTTTTAAATGGACTGCACAGTAAACTTTTCTTTTCTGTGAAAAAAAGTATATTTTAAATACTGCTTAATTTATGGTTTCCCCCTCATTATCTGGGAACTTTCAGAAAGCATACTTTCTTTTGCTAATGAGGAATTAAGGTTCAGTCTGCGGTTGTACAAATTCACCAGGACGTGCAGCAGACAAATGGACATGCTTCCTGGCTTGCTCAGAGTGGAAGCAGGTGGAGGACAACCTAGCCAGGAAGCAAGCCTTGAAAATGTTCCTTCACTCCCCCTCCACGTACCTTCTTCTCTTACAGCCCACCACAGAGCCTCTTTCAGAAAGCAGCTTTCAAGCTCAGAGCCTCCTAAATTACATGCCTGAAATTCAACCTGTGCCTAAAACTTTCTTTGTAACACTTCTGAAATGTCATTTTTTAGTCTTTGCTGAATTGAGAATCATTGCCTAAAACCATAAATCTGAGAAAATGCACATGTCTTACCTGAACAATAATCAACTGTTCATGATGTAGCAAATGGAACTAGATAGTAAAATCAGGATTGTTTTCCATTAACTGCTGATCATAATGACTCTGGGTTCGATTGTCACACACATATATAAAATCTAGCATTTTTTTTTTTTTTTTTGTTTTTTACTTTTTTTTTTTTTAATTTATTTTTTTAATTTCAGAATATCATGGGGGTACAACACTTTGGCCATACACATTGCCCCTGTTCTGCCTGTGTCAGAGCCACAATCGTGGTCGTCTCCCAAACTGTGCTCCCCACATCCATTCAGTGAGAGTTTTTCCCACCCCTTCCACCCCCCTCCCGCCCGCCCGCCCTCAGATGAATGTTATTGCCCTGTGTGATGTAAGTGTTCTTCAGTTAGTACCAGTTTGATGGTGAGTACCAGTGGTGCTTGTTTTTCCAATCCTGTGACACTTCGCTTCGAAGAATGGGTTCTAGCTCCAACCAGGATAATACCAGATGTGTTAATTCACTATTGTTCCTTATTGCTGAGTAATACTCCATGGTATACATATACCACATTTTATTGATCCACTCATGTATTGATGGGCACCTGGGTTGTTTCCACAACTTTGCAATTGTGAATTGTGCTGCTATGAACATTCGAGAGCAGATGTCTTTATTATAAAATGTCTTTTTTTCTTTTGGATAAATACCCAGTAGTGGGATTGCTGGGTCAAATGGTAATTCTACTTTTAATTCTTTGAGGTATCTCCATATTCTTTTCCATAGAGGTTGTACTAATTTGCAGTCCCACCAGCAGTGTATGAGTGTTCCTATCTGTCCACATCCCCACCAACATTTGTTATTTGGGGATTTTTTGATATGAGCCAATCTCACTGGAGTTAAGTGATATCTCATTGTGGTTTTGATTTGCATTTCCCTGATGATTAGAGAAGCTGAGCACTTTTTTATATGTTTGCTGGCCATCATTCTGTCTTCTTTGGAAAAGTTTTTGTTCATGTCCTTTGCCCATTTTTTAATAGGGTTGTTTGATTTTTTCTTTTTGATTTTCCTAAGTTCTGTATAGATTCTGGTTATCAGCCCTTTATCAGAGGTGTAGCATGCAAATATTTTCTCCCATTCTGTAGGTTGTCTGTTCACTCTAGTGATAGTTTCCTTGGCTGTGCAGAAGCTTTTCAATTTGATCAGGTCCCATGTATTTATTTTGTTGCTGCTGTGATTGCTTTGGGGGTCTTCTTCATAAATTCTTTGCCTAGGCCAATGTCCATAAGAGTTTTTCCAACGTTTTCTTCGAGAATTCTTATGGTTTCATGTCTTAGGTTTAGATCTGTTATCCATTGTGAATTGATTTTTGTGAGAGGTGAGAGGTGTGGGTCCACTTTCAGTCTTCTACATATGGTCATCCAATTTTCCCAGCACCATTTGTTGAATAGGGATTCTTTTCCCCAGTGTACGTTTTTCTGGAATTTGTCAAAGATCAGGTGACTGTATGAGGTTGGTTTTATATTTGGGTTCTCAGTCCTGTTCCTTGGTCTACGTGTCTGTTCTTGTGCCAATACCATGCAGTTTTGGTTACTATAGCCTTGTAGTATAGTTTGAAGTCTGGTAGACAGATGCCTCCCAATTTGTTCTTTTTGCTTAAGATTGCTTTGGCTAGATGGGGTCTTCTCTGGTTCCACACGAAGCGTAGAATTATTTTTTCTAGATCGGCAAAAAATGATGTTGGTATTTTGATAGGGATTGCATTGATTCTTTAAATTAATTTAGGTAGCAAAGCCATTTTTACTATGTTGACTCTGCCTATCCAAGAGCATGGTAGGGCTTTCCATCTATTTACATCCTCTGCAATTTCCTTTCTCAGTGTTTCATAATTCTCTCTATATAGGTCTTTGACCTCCTTAGTTAGATATATTCCTAAATATTTAATTTTCTTTGTTGCTATTGTGAAAGGTATAGCATCTTTAATTTGTTTTCTCGGCTTGATTGTTATTAGCATATATGAAGGCTATGGATTTGTGTGTATTAATTTTGTATCCTGAGACTTTGCTGAATTCATTTATCAATTCCAGTAATCTCTTGGTTGAATCTTTGGGGTTTTCTATATATAATATCATATCGTCTGCGAATAGTGAAAGTTTGACCTCTTCTGCCCCTATCTGGACGCCCCTGATTCCTCTGTCTTGTCTAATTGCTGTGGCCAGGACTTCCAGCACTATGTTGAAAGAAGTGGAGATAGTGGACACCCTTGTCTGGTGCCAGTTTTAAGGGGGAATGCCTTCAATTTTTCCCCATTCAGTATGATATTGGCTGTGGGTTTATCGTATATGGCTTTAATAGTTTCTAGGAATGAGCCATCTATGCCTATATTGTTAAGAGTTCTTATCATAAAAGGGTGCTGGATTTTGTCAAAGCCTTTTCTGCATCTATTGAAAGGATCATATAATCTTTGTTCTTGCTTTTATTTATATGGTGAATTACATTTATAGATTTGCGTATGTTGAACCATCCCTGCATCTCGGGAATGCAGCCCACCTGATCATGATGGATTATTTTTTTGATGTACATTTGAATTCGGTTTGCAAGGATTTTATTGAGAATTTTTGCATCTATATTCATAAGGGACATTGGTCTGTAGTTTTCTTTTTTTGTTGTGTCCTTTCCTGGCTTTGGTATCAAGGTGATATTGGCTTCATAGAATGAATTTGGGAGGATTCCATCCTTCTGGATATTTTCAAATAATTTCTGCAGTATAGGCACCAGTTCTTCTTTGTAGGCTTGGTAGAATTCAGGTGTGAACCCATCTGGTCCGGGACTTTTTTTTGTGGGTAGATTTTTAATTACTGCTTCAATTTCGGTGCCTGACATTGGTCTGTTTAGAAATTCTGTTTCTTCCTGGTTGAGCCTAGGGAGGTAGTGTGTTTCTAAGAATTTGTCCATTTCCTCCACGTTTTCGTGTTTGTGGGCATAGAGATTTTTGTAGTATTCAAAGATGATGTTTTGTATTTCCATGGTATCAGTTGTGACTTCTCCTTTTTCATTTCTAATTGAGCTTATTAGAGTCCTTTCCTTTCTGCTTCTGGTCAACCTGGCAAGTGGCTTGTCTATTTTGTTTATCTTTTCAAAGAACCAGCTTTTCGTTTCATTGATCTTCTGTATTGTTCTTTTGTTCTCGATTTCATTTAATTCTGCTGTAATTTTGGTTATTTCTTTTCTTCTGCTGGTTTTAGGATTGCTTTGCTCTTCCTTTTCCATTTCCTTAAGATGATTCATTAGTTTACTGATTTGTGACTTTTCTGTCTTTTGGATGTGGGCATTTAGGGCGATAAGTTTTCCTCTCAAGACTGCTTTTGCTGTATCCCACAGATTTTGATAACTTGTGTCCCCATTATCGTTTAGTTTGAAGAATCTTTTGATTTCATTTTGAATCTCCTCTTTGACCCAATAATCATTCATCAGTAGATTGTTTAGTTTCCAAGTTTTTGGAGGAAGATGTGAGTTTCTGTTGGAATTGATATCTAATTTTATTCTGCTGTGGTCTGAAAAGATACATGGTATGATTTCTATTTTTTTGAATTTGTTTAGATCTGTTTTGTGGCCTAGGATGTGGTCAATTTTAGAGAAAGTTCCATGAACTGATGAGAAGAATGTATATTCAGTGTTATTTGGGTGGAGTGTTCTGTAGATATCTGTTAGGCCCAAATGTTCTATAGTCCTGTTTAGGTCTTTTATTTCTCTATTTGTTTTTTGTTTGGAGGATCTGTCCAATTCCGTCAGTGGGGTGTTGAAGTCCCCTGCAATTATGGCATTCCTGCTTATTATGTTGTCTAGATCTAGCAGCATTTGCTTTATGTACCTGGGTGCTCCTGTGTTGGGTGCATAAATGTTTAGAATTGTTAAATCCTCTTGTGAAATTTTTCCCTTCACCACTATATAGTGTCCATTTTGTCCTTCTTTACTTTTATTGCTTTAAAGTTTATGTCATCTGAAATGAGGATGGCTACTCCGGATTTCTTTTGGTTTCCATTAGCCTGAAAAATTGTATTCCATCCTTTCACCTTGAGTCTGAATGCGTCTTTGTGTGTAAGGTGTGTTTCCTGAAGACAACAGATACTTGGTTTGTATTTTTTAATCCATTCAGCCAGCCTATGTCTCTTCAATGGGCAGTTCAAGCCATTTACATTTATTGAGAGAATTGATATTTGGGGTAAATTTCTGATTATTCTGTTGGGTGGTATCTTTTGTTTTACCTCTTGCGTCATTGTGGAATCTGGTTTCTGGGGCTTTAGCCTTTGCATAGTTTTACATAGGTGGGTGTCTGTTGCTCTGTTTAGTGTATAATGTAGGTCTAAGCATTTCTTGCAAGGCCGGTCTGGATTTCGCAAATTCTATCAGTGATTGCTTATCTGGAAAGGTCTTTATTTCTCCCTCATATAAGTAGCATTTTCTTTTAGTGATACTCATGGGAAATTAATGTATCCTAGGATGACTGTAGTGGATTGTGGTGTCTGTTCACCTTGTCTATCTAGCAACCTTGCACATCTCTCTTCTTCAGTAACACACTTTCTCTCTGGCTTCAAGGGGATATTATTTATTCTATTGCTGAGTAACAGATTACTGAAAACTTTTTTACTTAAGACAGAAATGATTTATTATCACTCATGGGTGCTGTGAGTCAGAAATTCAGACAGGGCAGAGCAGGGTGGCTTGTCTCTGTTACATAAAGTCTGGGGCCATAGCTGGAAGACTTTGGAAGGTGGGGTAGGGGGATGTTTAAATCTTGCAAGGGCACACTCACTCACGTGCCTGCTGGCTCTTGGCTGGACCACCCACAAGTTACCTCTCTATGTGGCCTGGGCTTCTTCACAACATGGAGGCTGGGATCCATGACTACACCGAGAGAAAGAGTATATGTACCAGACATAAGCTGTCTCCGTTTTATGTCCTGGCCTAGCGAGCTACATATCAGCATTTCTGTGGTACTCAGTTGGGGCCATCACAGCCTCCACCCAGATTCAAGGGGAGGAACATAGATCTCTCCCTTTCCTGGTGGGAGATGTGTCAGTAACACTAGAATGCAATAAATATACCAGTGTGGCCATCTTTGGAAAATACCATCTGCCACAGTTGGGCATGTGACTCAAGCAGAGCCTATTTGAGTATTTCCCTTTGAATGATGGTGAGATGCTAGGGAAGGAAGCTCTCTCTTTTCTTGGAGTTTTTAAGGTAAAGGATATAAATCCAGGGCTATGGAGGGAAACCTCCTACCATTTGAAAAGAGTCTAAATGCAGAACTAAGACCAAGTAAGAGTGTGTTGGTGGTGTTATCACTGTCCCTCCAGCACCCGCACAGTGATCAGCACATAGTAAGTGGTCAATAATATCTACCAAATGAATAGATGAATGTCTTAGCAACGAGAACACAATCAGAGGTAGATAATACCACTCCAAATGAAAGTGCAAAATGGTGGTGGTTCTTGCTGCTTGGCCTATCACCATCCACCTGACTTCCAGGGACGACTCTTCTTGTTCTCTCCTACCAGCTGGGTACTATCTCTACCGCTAGAGAACAACTGATTTTACTCATTATTGCTTTAGACTAAGGTAGTTTTCCTGGAAATAACTGCCCTGCTCCATTTCTCTACAAATGACTTATTTATTCCTGTATACTGCAACTCTTCCTGGTTTTATATCCTCCAGTCTTTTAAAACTGGCCATCTCTGTACCTTTATGCTGCAGATTTCCACTTAAAAGAAATGTTCTGTCACCCAGACTGAAGTGCAGTGGTGTCATCATCACTCATTGCAACCTCAGACTCCAGGGCCCAAGAGATCCTCCTGCCTCGGCCTCCCGAGTAGCTGGAACTATAGCTGCATGCCACAGCACCTGGCTAATTTTTCCCTTTTTTTGTAGAGACGGGGTCTCGCTCTTGCTCAGGCTAGCCTCAAACTGCTGATTTCAAGTGATCCTCCCGCCTTGGCCTCCCAAAGTGCTAGGAAATTTTTTTTCCAGTGATTTTTGAGTTCCACCCTTTAGGAGTGGTTCATACACATATCCCAGCTGAGAAAACTGGCAAATACATGAACCACCTGCATGAGAACCACTGTAGAACTTGTAAAACTACACAAAGCTAAGGCCCTGTAGCCCCTCCCCACAGAATTACAATACTTGGGTTTGAAGCATGGCATTTGTATTTCTAGAAAGCTCCACAGATGATTTCAGTATAAACCCAAGAGTCACTGGGATTTACAGGGTACTGGGGATTAGAAGTAACCCAAGAGGTCCATATTCTCCCCACCTTCAAACCTGTAACACTGCTCTCGATGTCAAACTCTTAGGAGGACAATTTAGAAGGACTTGGAAGAGATCTTTTATCTCTTCCACCCTTAGCTTCCAATGAAAGGTACAGATTTCACCATTCATTTCTACCAGGGAAAACGGCTTCCTTCTCTCCTACAGGGCTAGGCTGGGGTCCCCTGGAGACGGTACCCTGGGAAGTCTGTATATTGCCTGACTGGTGAGGACAGGAGCTCTCCTAAGAGTTGGAGAGAGTCTGATTAACTTTCTCCCTTCCCCTTCCCTCTGCAGGGTGAGCCTTTAGACTGGATTCCTAATGTTCCTCATTCCACTGGGCAGGGTGGGGAGGCCCATCTAAAGCCTGAAGCAGATGCATATTAGATGGAAACAGTCTGATAGCCAACTTTCCAGGGATGTTTCTTAGGAGACTGGAGGAACAGCCTTCAGTTGGCCAGCTCTGCTTGACCAGGCGGAGGTGGAAGGAGCATGGAAACTCCAGGACATAAACTCTAAGAGTATTCCATTTAAACTTCAGGCTTCAATTTAATTTTGTCTGACTGAAAAAGGGCCAACTGGGAAATAGAGAGTTTTTTATTCCCCTCTGAACATGGCCAACGAAACTGTGGATTTAGAATAACTGTAGGGGGCAGTGGGCGTGTTGCAGTTCTGCAAGAACAGTTTGAACAGCTGCAAAAGGGAGTTTTCCGTTTGCTCACTCCAGTGTGAGCGGGAGGCAGGCAAGGGCTTGACGTCAGCCGTGCCTCTGAGCATGGAGACCAGGTCCCACACCCTCCCCCAGCACTCACAGAGCTGCCCTCCCACCCGAACCTGGCTTCTCGCTTCCAAACGTGGAGCCTTCTGGAAGGTGCCAGAGTTCTGTGTGTGAAAGAGAAACAAGGGAAGGGTGGAGCACAGCATTTGAACTGGGATGAGAGACACACACCGTCACGTTGCTGAGCAGACTTTGAAGGGACTGGACAGACTTTGTGGTGGCTGCAGTTTTGGCATAAAACCTTTGTTTCCATCTTTGCTTTGAGCTGATTTAGAAAGTTTCACTTTCTTAAATAGGAATGTATTTTAGATATGGAAAATCTGGTTACCATATTCTCTTGGTCTAGTTGCTTCCAACCAATTTCGAGAACCTACTTTATTCTAATTGTGCCAATTCCTAGGCCATTCAAAATGTCCCCAGTTTCCCAAAATTGCACATCTTGGGATGCAAAAATTATTAGGCCAGAAACATTTTCTTTCAGGTGGAGATTTTCACAGTGAGTAGGTTGTGAGTGCACTGGGATAATGTCATTCTAACTTGGCAGTGGGCAAGAGACAAGGAGGGGACTGTCCCCACAGAACCATATTAGCAATATGAGCACACATCTGGCATTCTGGTCTCTTAACTTCTGGTTCATCATTTTTCTGTTACGGTTCTGCCACTAATACTAGTTACCGTATCTGATCTTGGCAAGTCATTTAACCTGTTAGGCACTCAATTTTTTCATTTGGAAAATGAAGATGATAATTTCTGTTCCTTCACCAAGTTGTTATAAATATAAGATGATATTATGGATGTGGAAGTGCTTTGAAAAAGTTAGAAATGCTAGACAAAAGTTTAAAAATGTTCAGGGTTAGGGGAATAGGGATTATAAGGAAAATTCAAAGAGAAGCCAAGACTTCAAAAGCACCATCTGCTAAATACATGCTTACTACAGGGGATTTCAGATTCCCCAACCCTGTGGAGAAATGGAAGACCCAAGTATTAATAGATATGTTACAGAGGGGCAAAGGAAAGATGTTTGCTTTTATATGACTTTTATTTTATGGAGCTCACAGACTAAGGAATATAACACTCTGTCCCTGCCTCTGGTTCTCCCCAACTTCTATGCCCTCCATTCTCTGCTGTCAGACCAGAAACAACTCTGCTTATAGACATCAGAATGCTAGAATGGGAAGGGAACTGTGAAATCATTTTCTAGATAAGCTGGTTGATTTTGTATATGTTGTTAACTCTCTTACTTCAGATGTTAGTGACTACCCTAAATAATTGTGACCGTTCTGTGATCTGTACCCAATTTTCTTACCATTTCCCCTCACTACTCACATGCTCTAGTCAAACTGGGATATAGCCTATTACTTGAAAATACTAATACTTTTTCAGGACCAAGAAAGGTGGGAAGAGCAGTTTAAGTAAAGGGGACAACGTGGGCAAGAGCACAGAAATATATCCATGTGAGGTCAGGGATATGGGCTAGAGGAGCTGAACTTTGAAAGATGCTGTCTTAGTCTGTTTGGGCTGCCATAACAAAATACCACAGACTTACAGAAGGTGTCTGGGCCCTGGCCTGCAGATGGCTGCCTTATTGCTAAGTCATCATATGGCAAAGAAACAGAGAGAGAGAGAGAGAGAGAAAGCATTCAAGAGAGAGCTCTCTGATGTCTCTTCTTATAAGGGCACTAGTCACATCATGAAGGCCCCACCCTCATGACCTTATTTCACACTAATTACCTCCCAAAGACCCCATCTTCAAATATCATCACTTTGGGGGTTAGAGCCTCAACATATGGATTTGTGCAGAAGGGGGTACCTAAACACTCAATCCATAACAGATGGGTATGATTTAGATAGATGGAAAGGAAAGATAATGGCAATTATGGCTGCACAGAATTGTAGCGCAGAGAGAGCTCAGAGCTTACCTTGTCCAGTGATTTTTAAACAATATTCTACAGATTTCTGGGAGTTCCAAGGAGTACCCTCTCCCACCCCAGGGCCACAGGGACTGGGAATGGAGAGTTGGGGGTAAGGAGAGTACTAGTATGGAAGAATCTGGACTCCGTATTTGTTATCAATAAAAACGATTTTTTAAAATTTGCTTTACTTATAAGATTTCACCCAAAGAAATGATTTTGAGCCAAAGACAAGCAAGCAAACAAAGGTTATAGAATCAAAGTGTCTAAGCCGGAAGGGGCCTTTGTAAATGACTGGAGACATTTTAGTAAATTGGAAAATTTCACCTACGTCACAATTCTTCTTACCCAGTAGCTCTTCTTTGAAGCTCCTCTTTTACAAATTTTCTCTGTTCTAATTCTGATTAAGATATAGTGTTTAAAAGGTTTAAAGGGTAGGTATAGAAACAGTTGGTGAGATTAAAAAAGGAAAGAAAGAAAGAGAGAGAGATACCAAGGACAAAAACACTTCCAGATAAGATAAAAAAGATAAAGTAGAGCTCTTTCCACAATAGGAAGAATAATCCAGAAAAGTTTTTTTCAGAATGTAGACAAAGGGGGAAAAATCCTGAGGGAGTTATTGCAATTTAGGATAAGATAGAGGAATTAAAAATGTATCTGATCAAAGAATTTGAAGACAGTAAACTTTCTCTGAATCATTAAAAATAAATAAATAAAAATCGGTTGACTTAGTTTAAAAAAAATCTTTTAAGTCAATACAGGCAAATAAGCTAATACAAGAACGTATGTAGACACTGTCTTAGGTTGTTTTCAGGTAAAATAAATATAAGGAAAACAGAAAACAAGAAGAAGGAGGGACTAACTCAATTTTTATCATCACATTAATTTTTTTTTTTAATAAAGGGTCTCCCTCTGTCACCTGGACTAGAGTGCAGTGGCATCATCATAGCTAACTGCAACCTCAAACTCCTGAGTTCAAGTGATCCTCCTACCTCAGCCTCCTGAGTAGCTGGGACTACAGGTGTGATCCACCACGCCTGGCTAATTTTTCTATTTTTAGTAAAGATGGGATCTTGCTCTTGCTCAGGCTGGTCTCGAACTCCCGAGTTGAAGCAATCCTCCTGCCTCGGCTTCCCAAAGTGCTAGGATTATAGGCATGAGCCACTGCATCAGGACTAAAATTATTTTTTATGCTGTGATATTCTCAGTGAAGAGAGGAAAAAAGTTGAAGTGACATAGCACAACACTTCCCCTCCTACCCCGCAACCTTCATGGAGTAAATGCTTCTGTGCTTCTCTTCTTGCCATCATGTTCCAAATGAGGATGTCCACAGGGCAATTTTTCCAAAATGGGCCGACTTGATATGTACCTGACCTGAATTAATACCATCCCTAAAGGAGTTCCCAGTTTGATGTTTAACTCTATGTTTCTCTTAAAGAGAGAACATGGTAGTAGAAAAGAATCTGGGGGAAAACCCTCACTCACCAGAGGCATTACCCTTTCCAAACAATATTTCCAAATAACTCCTGAACAGAAGGTGGGGTCGTTACAAAGTATTTGAGTTGAAATCTTCACAGACAGCAATCCATACTCACCAGATAGAAAGTTGCCTCTAGTCACCAGGCTTGCATACAGGTACCTATATCCACGTTGTCACTCCAAGACAACATTTAAGATGAAGGCTAAGAATCATCTTACTGGTAAAGCTTTAGCTATAATAATCTCTCACGTAATATTTTTCTGAGTACCAAGAGCAGTTTCTCAGAGAAGGGAACCCAAAACACAGAGAGATGGAGGTGAGGTAGCCAGCCTCCAAGGTGGTTCCTCAGTGATTTTTCCCTCCTGAGATTCACATCCTTGTGTAGTTACCTGCCACATTGAATCATGATTTGTCTTTGTGACTAATAGAATATGTCAAAAGTGATAGCATTGACTTCTGAGACTAGACCATAAAAAAAAATTGTGGTTTTACTCTCTCTTGGATCCCTTCCTCTGAGAGAAGCCAGCTGCCATGTCATGAGGGCACTCAAGCAGCACTATGGACAGACATAGTGGTGAGGAACTGAGGCCCCCGGCTAACAGCCACATAAGTGAGCTTGGAAGAGGATCCTCCAGCCCCAGTCAAGTCTTCAGATGACTACAGCCCTGGACAACATCTTGATTATAATCTCCTGAGGGACCATGAGCCAGAACATCTAGCAAAGTTGCTCCTAAATTCTTGACTCACAGAAACTGAGATAGTAAATGTTTATTGTTTTAAGCCACTAAGATCTGGGGTAATTTGTTATACAGAAAAAGAAACTCACACAGAGGAGTTCCATGGCCAGATAGGAAGGACACTCACTCTGTGCTAGGGATGTGACCAGGAGTGATATTAAAATATTTGCTTAAAAAGAAAAATGATTTGGAAAGTTGTCCATAGCCAGCTTAACACTTAACTAAAATCTGACAAAAATCACACACAGTAAAGTACAAAGTCTCGCTTTAAGAATATCCAGACACATATTATAAATATGACATGAGAAAATAAAATATAGTAATGTAAAAAAATTGTAATCAGTTAGTGTTTGCTCCAGGAATATAAGGATGTCTTAATTTTAATCCATTTATTCATTCAACACATTTTTTGAAAAATCAATTAATGGAATGTATTACATTATTAGTACTAAAGAAAAAAATTATATGATTATCTGGATAGGTGTGAAAAGATAGTCAATGAACATCCAACATCCATTACTGTAAAATACATATACACATACATACACATAAAAATTTAGAAACAGATAAAGAAGCAGATTTGCTTGTTTTGACAAAGAAATTTTGTCCAAAAAAAAACATACATATGTAAACGGGGATAACTCTGGTGTTTGTACATTACATCAGAAAAAGGTAAATATGATCAATACCATACTATTACTTATACATTATCTATATCATGATATATACATCATATATCATTTTTCTGAATAAGACAGGTATAAATAGTGTAAAGGAAGAGACAGGTGTTCATTATTTGCAACATGATTATACCTCAAAAATAATTATAACTAACAACAGAGTTTAGGAAGATATTCATATAAAAGATAAATAATTATTGAATATTTGTGTATATACCAGAATACCAATGATAGTTTAGACATTCCTAGATATTTTACAAAGTTCCAACAATAGTTTTTATGCTGCTGTAAATGAGATCTTTTTGAAATTATATTTTTCTAAGACTTTCATTAAAAAACTTTATTGAAAAACATAAAGAACTTAAATAAATGGATTTACACATTGCATTTCTACTTAGAAAGATTCAATCTTATATAAATTTCATTTCTTTCCAAATTAATTTATATATTTAACACAATTCTAATAACAGTCCTGTGATGGTTAATTTTATGTGTCAACTTGACTGGGCTAAGGGATGCCCAGATAGCTAGTAAAACATTATTTCTGGGTGTGTCTGTGAGGGTGTTTCAGGGGAAGAGATTAACATCCAAATCAGTAGACTAAGTAAAGAAGATCCACCTTCACCAATGTGGGTGGGCATCATCCAATCCTTTGAGGTCCTGAATAGAACAAAAAAGCAGAGAAAGGGTACATTCCTTCTCTCTGTTTGAGCTGGGACACCCATCTTCTCTTGCCCTTGGACATTGGTGTTCCCGGTTCTCAGGCCTTCGAACTCAGACTCAATTACACCACTGGCTTTCCTGGTTCTCCAGCTCGCAGATGGCAGACCATGAGACTTCTTGGCCTCCATAATCAAGTGACCCAATTCTCATAATAAATGTGCTCTCTCTCTTTCTCTCTCTCTCTCTCTCAAGAGATATATCTCCTATTGGTTCTGTTTCTCTGGAGAACCCTGAATAATACAAGTCCTAAAAGCTTTTGTTTCTTTTTTTTTTTTAACTGGTAGAGGAAACATACATTGATTCTACCTTTCCTTTGGAAAAATAAATGCATGAGAAGATTAATGAGTGTGGAGACCTGCCCTCCTAGATGTCCAAACCTACTTTAAAGCTACTTTACATAATTAAAACACTTTAGATTTTGACATAAGTATAGAAAAGGAAATCTATAAAACAGAATATAGAATCTAGATTAAAATACACATATGTGTAATTTGTTTTTAGTATAAAACATAAAGATGGAATTTTAAAGTAACTGGAATATTTCAATATGAGCAACATGAAATGTTTCATATTTCAGTATGTAGCATAGACACAATTGGCTGCCAAATTGGGAAGAAATAAGTTAAACCTATTTGGGGAGAATTTATTTTTGTGTCGGATGAAAGATAAAATACTCACAGGTTCTTTTTCTTTTTACATTTAAAAATATTAGAAGAAAATGTAGAATAGTTCTACACTCCTGAGATGAGGAAGGCTTTTCCAAGCATGCCACAAAACTGAAAGTAGTACAGAAGATCAACTTTGTGACTTTTGCTTTTACAAAAGCATATAACACTTTAAATCAAATCTTTCAATATAAGAGACCAATGAAAAAGTGTTATAAAACATTTTCAGCATATATCACAAAGGGTTAATATTTGTAAAATATAGTTTTTAAATTTTTCAGTTAGAAAACATTAACAAAAGAAAAATGGACAAAAACTAAACAATTAGCAGATAAAATAGAAATGACCATTACTATCTGAAAATAGTAATAGCTGCCGAAAATCAATAACAATCCAAGAAATACAAATTTTGAAAAGCAAGATTTATTTTAAACTATTAAAGTAATAAGAATGGTATTACTCAGTAATAAGGGCATGGCAAAACAGGTACTCTCATACTAGTTGGTAGCAATATAAATTCTTGCAACATTTCTGGAAGATAATTTGTTCACAATTTGAAAGTTTTACTGTACATGTGCTTTGAGCTAATATTTCTAATTCTAGTTATTTATCCTAAAGAAATTATAGAACAGATATGTGAAGATGTACTATATAAAGATGCTTATTGTAGCACTGATCATAATAAAAAATAAATGGAAATAACCTAACATCTATTGATGGAGAATTAAGAAATAATTCACGGGCCATCCTCATAGTTAAACATGACATAGATTTTTTTTTTAAAGATGAGGTAGATCCTATTGACATGGAAAATGTCCTAATACCTTAAAACAAAATAAAAATGAAAGCTGCAGAACGATATATACAGTATGATCCCATTTATGTTTTAAAAATATGTGGATATATGTAAGCATAAAATATGGAACAATATATGTCAAACTGTTAATTTATCTGTTAGATTTAGTATTAGAAAATGACTTACTTTTTCTATTCTATTGCTTTAACTTTTACAATTAAGATATATTAGATTTTTTTAAAAAAGAGAAATGTCAGGAAAATTAAGTATTTGTCACAATATTGCCTTGGTTTTATACATAAATAGCTGGGCTTTTTACTGGATTTGCTAACCTCATCCTGCATTGTGACATCTGCAAGAACCCAGTGGAGACTGTGTTGTTACTAGTGAAAATGGAAGAGGTCAGCCCCATTATCGTAATTTCTCATGCTGTCTATATCATCAACAACCACAGAATCACCCTCCAGCTGTGTCACATCCTGTCTTCTGAAGAGCCTGCATGCAACGAAACCACTAACTACAACCATAAACAGCCAGCCTTATCTAACTAAACCTACGTGAAGTGTGGGTATGAGAGCTGGGCCTTGGACCTGCTGACACCTGGCATGCATGTCATTGAACATCCACTGGGGGGACTCTCTGAAATTGGATACCAGCAGTGGAAGGAGAAAGGCACAGACAACGCAGCCCTCCACCAATGGACCACACCACTGTACGCACGCCAGGCTCAGTGCCAGGAAATGCAAAGACAACAAGGCCAGCTGGCCAGAATTCAACATTGGGGCCAGCAATCCACACATTAATTTGAGGTCCCAGAGCCAAAAGTCACTCAGTGATAGCCACAAAATCAACAGCCCAGTCAGAGGATGGCTGTCCTGCCTTTCCTCTTATTTCAGGGTCCTGTCTGGAGCCACAGCTGTGCCCATGAGGGGACAGTGGTGTGAGTTCTCAGTTCAGAACCAGGTCCTGACAGGCCCACCGCAGGCGGGGACATGAAGTGTGGCCTGGAGCAGAGCTTTCATAGAGAAGTGGCACTGGATCAGTTCCCCTTATCAGTTCCTAGTGCTCTTGCGAGAGGGGATGCAGCTGGGCTCAGACAGAAAAGGCATGTGGCCACAGCCCATCCCTAAATGTGGAAAGAGAACTGAGGTGGGACACGTGAGAGCCGCCTGACCCGGCCTCGCTGCAGCCATGGGAACCTGGCTTCTTGAAGAAGAGTGGGAAGGTGCGCTCAACCAGCACCTGCCATTCTTGTCTCAGTCCAGGAACTGTTGTGTTTTCTCGGCCCTCTGCCTCTTAGTTGAGAAATGAATGTCCAAATGATGAGTGACAAATTCCCGTTGACTTTTTCCAAATGGCAAGCTGCCATTGCCAAACCTTGTTTATTATGTCCTGTTCGAGCAAGCTGGTCCAGAAGTAGAAGCCCATTGACTGGGGGTGCTGAGTCCTAGCTGCCATGAAGGTCAAACTCCTGAAATCTCAGCGGCTTAAGAGAGCCATGGTTCACATAAAGTCTCGTATGGGTTTGGAGGCCTTCCTCTGTCCTGTAGCTTTGACATAAGTTCTGCCTGCTCTCCAAGGTCTCTGGCGCAGGACAACATGAAGGACGGAGGAGGAACACCAATTCAAACTCTCTGACCTGAAAGATACAGGTACCCCACTACCGCTCACAAAGCGATGGGAGGATGGTCACGTGATTCCAACCTAAATGCAGAGGAAGCTGGGAAGTGTTAGAGTGACACATGGAATAATCACTGTGGCACACTCAGAACACTGGAAAACTTTCATGAAATGTTAAAATAGAAGAGCAGAGCAGTAGGAAGAGCCCTTGAGTGGAAGACCAGGCACAGAGCCCAGAGCCATTTCTGTCACTGATGAGCTTCAGACCCCTCTGCTCCTCCACACCTCAGTGTCCTCATCTGCAGAAGATGAAGTGGGGCTGCATGGCCCACAGTGTTCCTCCCAGGCCAAAAAGACAGTTCTATGAGCTCATGGCTTGTGAAGACAGAACACAGGTGGTATCTCAGCATTTCAGCAAGGCCTTCCAGGTGTGGAGACATCTAGAAAGCCCTAATAGAGAAAGCAGTGGTACCACTTAGGGGGCTATCAATTCTTGGGAGCCCAACCTTTGCTGAGCTCACGCTTTTAAAAGCTCATCAGAAAACCATAGAAGACTTTGCCGCTAAGTAAGAGCAGCAACAAATCTCTCCTCATATTATGAAAACAGATGTGGGTACAGAGAGGTCCTCCTAGTTTCCTTGTCCTTACACACACACATACATCCCCTCTCGATTAACAAAAACAGAGTATCTGCTATGGGCAAGATGCTGTCTCTTCAAATAGTATTTTTGCTTTTAGGCACTGACATGAGGTTGTACTACCTGACTTCTAAGGTCCCCCCCAACTTTTAACAATTATACGTGTCTGGAGAGTCAGCAGAATGCACTGAGGAAGAGCCTGGCCTGGGAGCTAGATGGCCCACGCTCAAATTGCAGCTTCAGCACTGTCCAGGCCTGGATTCCTGAGCAAGCGGCTCTGAGTCAGGTTTAGAGGGCAGTAGACTTACTAGGGAGTGTTCCTGGGATCACTATGCTATGGAAGGAAGAGGAAAGAAACAAGATGGGGCAGAGGGAGAAGTTGAGCTGCAATGCAGTCTCGACAAAGGCCTGAGTCAACCCCTCGGGGACTCTGAAGCTAAGATGGGCCATCAGAATTATCCTAAGATGGAATGAGGGGGCTGGGCTTTTGGACCCCTATGTCAATCAATTACTGAATGTGGGCTGCCCTGGGAAACGAGCATGGTCCTAGGCTCGGTGGCTCTTTTCGGCCAAGGCCATTTCCCAAGAGGGCTGACAGCTGTGGTCTCTGCCAGCCACACTCCCAGCAGCTGGAGGTATAAATCCTTCATTTTGGAGAGCACTTCACAACATCCCTATAAATTTACTAGCTATATGATCTTGAGCATGTTGCTTAGCCTCTTTTTCTAAATTTTACAAATAAGAAAACTGAGGTACTATATAGTAGTCTTGACTTCATAGAGTGTGATAATTAAATGAGTTAAAACATGTAAAACATTTATTGAGTGCTTACTAAGTTCTGGTACTGTTCTAAGTGTTAGTTACTACGTGCTTCTCATAAGCCCCACAAGAACAGGAATGTTTACATTTGGGAATCAATTGGGACTGTGGAGTCTTATGGGAGAGCAGAAAAGGGGGAGATGTCCCCCCAGTCACTTATCTATGGCCCAGCCTATTGGTGACTTCTCAGAGGCCCAGATTCCCAACCAAAATACCTAGCCTGGAGGGCTCTGTATCAGTTCACTTTCATTTCTTATGTTACAACTATAAAAGGCTCCAGGAAGAAACTGTTGTAATTTTACCTAAAATGTCCTTTTTTATGCTTCTGAATGTGATCAACTCTGATATCTCTCCAATATAATGAGGAAAATGTTCTATCTCTTATAAGGAAAGGGATGTAAGAGCCCTGTCTTCCCAAATTAGCCCCCAGATTTTCTGTATTCATCAAGGCACTGGAGAATGTATGTCAGATCTGCTGGAAAAATCTCCAGCCCCTCCGCCTGCAGGGCTAGAAGGTACATAGCTTGGGGAGGGATATATTCCAAGTGTATACCCACCTGGCAAAGACTCAGTGGGCATCTGCACTTGGTATGGGCCATTTGCCTAGGAACAGAATTATGATTTATGATGAACATCTAAGGCTAGAGAATAAGGGGCCTGTAGGAAACAAAAGGCAAAGGTATGTTGGAATGAGTATTCTCATCTTCCTTGTGGAAGTGAGGCTGGTGACTAAAGTTAATGGAAACATTCCTTCTGAAAGCTCAGAGCATATCCCCTGCATCTTCCTCACAGCTCTGTGAAATAGCCTCCCCTGTCCCCTCTTTAAAGCACAGATGGCAATGCCTGTCTCTGATTGACTTGCTCTTAGGAGCCGAGGGCTCCAGTCCTGCTCTGGACTAGCCCTGCTACTGCCTGGATCTGAGACTAGGTTGTCACTCGAAAATGTTACCCAGCTTTTCTCATCCACAACCTATTTTGCCATCACGGCAGGTCAGATGAAAATTCATTCCGCATGGAAACTTCAAATTACTTTCCTTTCTTCTAACCTATAAACCTTGCTTTTACCCTGCTCCGGCCCAACCACTCTCTCTCCCTCCCCTTGCCCAAACCATACTTCCCTCACCCACTCCTTGATTAGTTGAGAATGTTGCTTCCAACTCCCTACACGTTTCAGCAGGAGCAGAACAGTTGTTTTCAATTACATTCCAAAGCATAGGAGAGAATTTCTGAAAGCAGCTTCCTAGTTTTCAATTGACCGTGGCAATAACAGCCTCAGAGAAGAAAACTCTTTCCAGGAAGAATGCAAACCTTACTTACTCAGAAAGCAATCTGAGGCTTCTTTTTCCATTGCACACATACACACACACACACACACACACACACACATACACATACAAAAATTATTGGGGGCTTTCCTGTGCCATTAGGAGGAGTTGCTCAGCAAAACACTCTCTTTAGCAGCAGAACCATGAGGGGTCAGGATTGAGGGGCTACATGACGGACTTCGGGCTTCTAGACCTTGGAGGAAACCCAAGAAAAGCAGAAGAGACCCAGGCCTTTCACTACTGCAGAGTGTGTGAAATGCAGGCCAAAGTGGGTCCCTCACAGTTTGCAAAACTCTAAACTGCTCCTTCATCTGTAAAAAAGACAAATAATAGCATTGATGAGAATGTAGAGAAACTGGACCCCTTATACTCTTCTGGGAATGTAAAATGTGGCAGCCACTTTGGAAAACAGTCTGGCAGTTGCTCAGATGGTTAAACATGACATTACCAGGTGAACCAGCAATTCCATTCCTAGGTATAGGAGAAATAAAAACACATATTCACACAAAAACATGTACATGAATATATTCATACAACATTATTCATAATAATCAAAAAAATGGAAAAACCCAAATTTTCATTAACTGATGGATAAATAAAATGTGGCATATCCATACAATGAAATATTATTCAGCCGTAAAAACGAACTGCTACATACTACAACACAGATGATCTTTGAAAACATTACACTATCTGAAAGAAGGCAATTACAAAGGACTATATATTATATGATTCTATATACAGTCATGAGTCACTTAAGGATGGGCTACGTTCTGAGAAATGTGTCATTAGGTGATTTCGTTGTTGTGCAAACATCATAGAGTGTTCTTACACAAACCTAGGTGGTATAGCCTACTACACACCTAGGATATATGGTATAGCCTATTGCTCCTAGGCTATGAACGCATATAGCATGTGACTGTACTGAATACTGTAGGCAACTGTAACACTATGGGAAGTATTTGTGCAATAGAAAATTTTCAGCTTCGTTATAATCTCATGGGAACACTGTCGCTATGCAGTGCATGACCGTATAGACAAATATCCAGAACAGGCAAATCTATAGAAACAGAAAGTAGATTAGTAGTTTTCCCAGAGCTGCAGGAATTGGAAGTAAATGGAAAGTGACTGCTAATGGGTATATGGGTACAAGGCTCCTTTGAGGGTGATGAAAATGTTCTAAAATTGATTGTGCTGATGGTTGCACAACCCTGAAAATACTAAAAAGTAAGAATTGTATACCTTAACTGGGTGAATATCATGGGATATAAATATCTCAATAAAGCTATTATTTTAAAAAAGAGAGCTTATGTCGTCTTTGCAGAGGCATGAGCCATGGTGCAATGAAATGCATGCAAAGGAGTCTTTCTAAAATATTACAAAATGTAGTAAATCTTGGTCTTGCAAAAGGTTGTGGTAAAAGGGCTATTGTTTCTGGGATCAACAAGACCATCACAGAAACTGCAATGAAGAGTGAGGAGATGTTCAGCTAAAGGTGGTTGGGTGAAAGCCACCTCCTCAGCGTGATTCCGGGACAGAGCCTTGGGCCAGGGCCTCCCACAGCACAAGCCCCCTGGCTCCCAGCTGCAGGCAGACAGCTGAGTCTCAGCAGACCCGAGCTGCAGCCAGTCAGCGGTCCTGCAGCGGGGAGGTCCTAGAGGCAAGTGACCCAGATCTAACTGTGTGCCTAAGGGTCACACAAGAGCCACGAGGCAATGGACACCCAGCCACAAGGTCTGTAAATCTAGGGCACACAATACAGGGAGAATGTGAACTACTGCCTTAGCCTGGGTTTCCTCAGAAATGAAGACTCATCTGTGAGTGGGAGCAGGAGGGAGGGACAGGGATAAAAAAAACAGGGAAGGAAAAGAGTTCACACACCAATGCACTGCGTTCTGTTTTCAGGATGCTCTGAGGCTTATAGAATGCATTTCAGAACTGTGCACTTGAGAGACGAAAGGGGAAGCATTTATCCACAGGCTTCACTCTTGCACTGGACTAGGGCAGTTCAAGGGGGCGTTAACTTCTCCCTACTTCCGGGTTGTGCAAGCACAAGTTCCTACAGGCATGCTGTGGAGACAGAGGAGCCCCAGGATAGCAGGTGCAAGGCAGACGACACGCTCATTTATAGCTGCAAACACACTTGGAACTGGTAGCCACGGCTGTAGCTAGAGTAAGAAGCAAAAGTAAGAGAATTTGAGACAGTGCATAAGAGGTAATGGATACAACTATCAACTAAATTCGGTAAGGACTCAGAACTAGCTGCATAATTTGTGGGGCCCAGTGAAAAATGAAAATGTGGAGCCTCTTGTTCAAAAATTTTTAGAACTTCAAGATGGTAACAGCAGAGCCTTAAAAAGGCCAAGGCCCTTCTGAGGACAGGCCTGTGTGACTACACAGGCTGTATGCCCATGGAACTGATATTGTCTGGATTCTTCAGTAGCAAATTTACCCCTCGCTCCCACTTTCCTCCTACATGTGCACACACGTCCCAGGGACTGCTGACCACATCTTCCTAAGGAGCAACAACATCGAGGAGCTTGAGTTCCCCTCTGCCTGGCTTCTGCCTCTCCTCTGACCAAAGCACCCATAAGCCTGGCCTCCAGGGCTGGTTTCCTGACTCCACTGGTGTGTGCTGAGGCGTTCCCAGGCCAAAGTCAAATCTGGGCAAAGGAAAGAATTTTTCATAAAGGGCTATTTTTTCCCCCATAAAGTTCTTTATTCTCAGATTCATTTAAAAATGAAATTATGATGATGGTTGGTAGTACTTTTTATTTTGCCAAGAATATTAAAAATTTTTAAAAAGTGGTAGACCTTTGTCAGTCCTAGAACTGAAATGGAAATTACCAATCCATGAATGCCTGAGAACTATGGGGTTGGGAGGAAGGAAGAGCAGGTAAGGGTTCTAGATCCAGGGGGCTAGTAGATGTGAAGATTTGATCCCTGCACGGACAGGAAGGGAATGGTACAGGGTATTTTATGGAAGGCTCTGCCCCCTCTGCAGGATAGAAAACATTTAATCTTTCTGTCCCCTGCAAGTGTTTCTGGAGTGTTCTTTCCTTCTTCCATTTTCTTACCAAGTCTCCATCAAAGGACTAATAAAAAGGCCCTACATGTCAGGTAGAGTTTCAGCATTTGGGAATTTCCCTTCTTAAAACACTTCATCTATCCCTAAATCACCCACCTGAAATTCCACTACCAGTAATATACTGCTTTGGTGAATTAATAAGTGTACACCAGAGGTTAATATCAGACTATGAGCCTCTGGTTCTTTTAAAGTGTATTAAATCCACAGGTAAGAAAATTCTCTTGTAGCAGTTAGTATAGTGTCTGATGCATTAAAAATACTGCACAACCACTATTACCCTATTAGCATCAGGTGATTATATCACTAAATTCCAACAAAACCCAAAGAGCTAGATGCTAATACTATTATTCCCATTTTTTGGCTAAGGAAACTAAAGTTCAGAGAAATTGACTAATTACTCAAGGTCACATTACTAGGAAGTAGAGAGCCAGTATCCAAAACAGACCTGGAGTCTATTATTCAACTACTCAACCACTCTGCTGCATTACTAGGTCCGGAGCACACCAAGGGACAGGGAGTGCACAGTTGGGTTGAGAACTGAGGAAGGTGGGGACAGCACACAGTGAGCCATTCTTGTGCCTCCACTCCCAGCCCATCCCAGAGTATACCTTCTCTTTGGCAAAAATCTGTCACTGTTGTGATATTAACCTCTGGTATGCACTTATTAATTCATCAGTCATTTGTTAAGAATCAGTGAATTCATTGTAACAAATAGTTGAAACTATTCAGTTATAGCTCTGCATATAGGATAAGCCATTTCAGACTGATTTTTCCAGTTTCTAAAACTTCAATTTTCAACATTTAACAAAGCTTTGCCAAAATATTTTTTCATACTTATCTGAGCCAGCACCAAATGGTAGGCATTGTTTCCTTTTAATTGAACCCATCTGCAAATCAGTAGAATCTTCCAGAGCGTCTAGAAGAAACCTTTCCAAACTCTCTATTAGCTACTTGATAAATCACTGAGGTTTGGCATCTGGATCTCACACTGATGTTCTTGCTGTAGCAGGCATGCTCACAAAACAACAATGTGAATTATTAAAGTGTCTGTGCGTGCCTCCTTCCAATATGGACACAAATTTTATGTTTGAAGTTACAAAATTAACAGGAAAAAGAAGAGGGGAAATCAGATATTTTTGGCCAGGCTGGTAATCCTAGCTCCAGAGATCTTATGGCTTAAGTAAGGAAGAGGCCAACGTGCTCACTGAGCCAAGTATGTCTGGCTTTTCCACAAAGAACAGGCATTCCCCTTGCCCAGTCAAAGGGGGGCAAAACCCACTTACTGGATGTGTACATGCTCCTTAGTCTCCTGCTATGTGTGCAGACTCAAGCACACACTGCCAATCTATTCCTTCCAAGTGCCCAGATTAGAACAGGCCTGAGAACAATTCTGAGTTGCATAATGATCAAGCCAACATTAGGTAAGACCCTCATCCCTCCTCCTTTCTAAACCAAAAACACTAGAAAGGGGCTATATAACTCAGAAGTCCAGACACACAGGAGAGAAGCACTTTTGGAAGAAGAGTAGAGAAATTTTCTTCAGCAACAGCTGTCCACACCAGGGATGGCAGTCTACAGTGTCCATGGCATTAGATCCAAGGATCTAAGACACGAGCAGTTGTCTCTAGGCCCAAATATGCTATGCTTCCATTTATTCTGTAGACTGTGAAATGTGTTTCCACAAAGAGCAGTTAAAATTGGGTTGGGAGGGAAGTGTGACTTAGAGGAGCAGAAAAGAGGGGGAGTGCAGAAAGCATCTTTTCCATATGGGACACATCAGAGGCATCAGACTTTTGGGGACACTTTGACCTCATCTTTACCTTTGTAAATATCCTACCTCATTTTTTTTCTCCCGATGTGTTCCACCTGTTAACATAAGGCAAAATCTTTCTTTTAGATAAGGAATATGAAGAAATGAGTCTGCTGTCAAGTTTCCCTTGGGTTTTAATATCCTTTTTTAAAAAATGTTCATGTGTACCATTAGCCAATCAGAGTTGCAACATACTGTGGAATTTTCACCCCACCATGCTGTTTTTAGAATATAGTTTTTGCTGAGACTTGCCAGTAAGTTTGTTAATCCTTCATTGGGTATACAAGAAAACTCTTCATTGTGGCTCAAACCAGGGTTTCTCAATCTCAGAACTACTGACATTTTGAGCCAGATAATTCTTTGTTGTGGAGGCTGTTGTGTGCATTTTTTTTGATGTTTAGCAGCCACCGTGGCCTCTTCCCACTAGATGCAAGAAGCATCCTCCCCCCACCACTTTTAAAAAACAAAAATGTCTCCAGCCATTGCCAAATGTCCTCTGGGGGGGGGATATCTCCCTTCACACCCACCTCCATCACAGCCCACTCCACCCCTACCCCCACTTCTACTGAAAAACACCAGCCTCTGACTTAAAGAAAATCATTAAAACATGAAGAGGAAACATTAGACACCGATTTGAAAGATCAAAATCCCAAGTATTTCAATACTTGAAGGGTATTTCAATAGACCCTATTCATTGTCTATCTCATTGCTATACCCCCATCCTTCCCTAATTACATGGTGGGCTGATCCATTGATCTCTGAGTTGGTAGACTCCTCTCACAGCCTGAGGAGAGACTGGTAGTCATGAGAATCCCATTTTCCTTGGGATCAAGGGGATCCTTGGTTGGTCAAGGGATGGAAATCATGTTGCCCAGGTCTAGACAATGAGACATAAAAGGGGAGAAAATGTTTGGGGAGGAACTCCTCTTACAAGATTAGAAATATAATAATAAAACGAGAGTCTGTATTTTGTTTGTATCTCCCTTTCCTCCACTGTGATTTCTGCTTTTGAATGTGGTTGTGTGGTCTGGAGCTTCAGCAACCATCTTAACAATCGTAAGGAAGTAAACAGAGGAATTAAATGCTAACAGCTTGAGGAAAGTAGAGGGGAAAGAACCAAAGAGCTTCAGTCCTGAAGACATCCTTGAACTACTGAACCAGCCTTAGAAAGCCCACCCCAGAATGCTCCTTAATTGAGATAATTCAACACTTTTCTTGCCTAAACCAATGCTTGGCAAACTATGGTCTGTGGGCCAAATCCAAGAGTTAAGAATTGTTTTTACATTTTAAAATGTTGTTAAAAAGAAACAAAACAAGAAGAATGTATGACAGAGACTATGTGTGGCCCACAAAACCTAAAATATTTATGCGACTCTTTATAGGAAAAGGTTGCTAATCCCTGACCTACACCACTGATAGTGGGTATCTTGTGATTTGCAGCCCAAAGCATTCCTAATACTAGTACTGATATCTTCATTTTACAATTACAGAAATTGAAGCTTGAGTTGGCCAGCGGTAGGCTCAACTGGACAGTTCAAACACAAATTTGCCATTAGTTCAATTCATTGTAAAGTTAAGCCAAATTGAGGCATTACAAAAGCATTTAACAAACTTTTCTGTCCATTAGGGCTGCAAATAATATTTCTATTCTAGGCTTGATTTTACAAATCAGAAAAGACAAAGCCTCTTGATGAAACACAATGCATTCAGTGAATACTTTCAAAAGGGGCCAAAGTGTCCCACTATCTGGAGCATCGAGGCACTTTCTGTACTGGAAATCAAACTTAGAGACTCCAAGGAGGAAAAGACATTACAGAAAAGCACTACATAAACAAACTCATTGATTTGATAAATTACCTCTTCTACGTGCTGAAATAGTTCTTGTACTTCCTGCTGACTCACTCAGAGTGAATCCTCAATGAAAAGTATTCAAAGCCTTCCTCCTTTTACTCTATGTCCCCAAGTTAATACTGCCATTTTCAATAGGGCCAATGTATTCTGTAGCACCTTGGTAAAGGGTTTAAATATTGACCAACTTATATACATAAGCAAGAAAGTCAGATTCAGGGAGGACACACAGAGCGCATTGTGGAAAGCCCATGAGTGTCGTACGAAAGTTACAATAAAACACCCACCAACAGGTAACCATGGGGCTATGACTGAGAACTGAGTCACTAGTGGGGCCAGGCTTTTCTCAGTTGATCAGCCGACATTTCTTTGCCTTTATATCCCAGTGCCTGTCCCAGTGCCTGGTACACAGTAGGTGGTCAGTGGAAAATGACAGCCCTCAGTCTATACCCAGTACTGGTTGTGCTTCAGCGTTGGGTTGGTTTGTCGGCAGAGCTTGACCATGTCAGGATCCAGGTTCACCCATGTCTCCCAAGGAGCACATTTTTCCACTGGCTCAGCCATGGGAGGGGCCCTTGGCTCACACTGTGGGGCCCTGAAAAGACTGATGGGAGGGCTGCTGGAGCTTTGTATAAGGGGTGTCACTGTGACAGTGGGAACCGTCGTGCTTCTTTCTGGCCTACAACTTGGGGTTGTGGGTTCTGGGTTGGCCTGGGGCTTCATAAGGGGTTTTGTCTTCTCTACCTTCTGGCCCAGCAGCCAGACACACAAGGCCACTGTGGCCACTATCAGCAGGAAAATCACCGCAGCCAAGGGCAGGATGACCATCAGAGGGTAGCTGCTCTCCCTGGGCTGAGTGGGTGACCCAGGGCTGACTTTAGTGGCAGCTGGTGGCCAGATGACCTTGATGGGAGAGGCCTTGCCATCCACACTGGGCTCTTCACCCCTGTGTTGTCCCCAGGGGTCTGCTTCCTGCCATCTGGTCTGGGTCAGCTTCCCCAGAGTTTCTGTCCATGTGATGAGTCCTAAGGAAACCACAAGCTTTTCCTGAGAGAGAACTGAGGTCACAAGGTTATCTCCAGTGACAAATAAAGGAACATCTGGTGTAAACGTTTGCAAAAGTAAGGGGTCAGGTGGCACTATGGTGAAAGGGAGATAACCAACCGCTGGCTGTACACGGTCTGCCCTGAGTAAGAAAGTGATAGAGTCATTCAGCACATCGGTGCCTGTTAGATTAGCATGTGGGTCAAGCACCAGCAGCCCTTGGTCAATGTCCCTCTGAGTGAACAGAGTAGCATCTTCCATCATAGTGCTGCGAGCCCCTCTCCGCACTAGCCTTCCATGGACAGGTGGTTCAGTCACTTCAAATCTGGGATCACTGTTAGTCATATTAGCCAGCTCAGTAGCATCTAGGTCCTTTCTTCTCAGCTGATGAGCCACTCTGTTGGCAATTTTCAAGTCTGACATAACCCGCAGTAAAGGCTGCACTCTGATGTTCAGTGTTTGTCCTGTCAGGTTGCTTTCTGATGTAAACAGTGAGAACTGTAGCTGGTCTTCTGTACCAGTGAGATTCGTCATGTGGTAAGAGAGTCTTCCTGAATCCAAATCCTCCTGCCCAAAGCTCGTGACTACCTGGTTTTCAATCAGGAGATGCCCATGCTGGAGGGGCCATGTTATCATGTAAGTGATGTGGGGGTTCTTCCCATTGGTCATGGCTGACAAGTGAGCACTGGTGATGGGGACAGTTGTCTGGCCTTGTGGGAGAAGTAGGTCAGTGAGGTTCACAAGGGTGATGGAGACCGGAATGACATCCAGGTGGAAGAGCTTGTAGAAAGGGTGTTCACCATCTGTCACGCTAAAGTAAAACACTCCAGAAGATGGGCTTCCATCTTGTATGAACCACACCTGAAAATTATCAATGTCAGCTTGTGTAAAATGGTGAACAGGTGTGTCTGGATGGTAAGCCATTGCCAAAAAGCCATTATTAGGATTACGGAGGATCATATATCTGATCTCATCTGGAGGACTGTCTAGATCTTCCACTTTCAGGTTTTCAGGTCCCACAACCAATCTACTGCCCTGCAGAACTTTCAACCGAAGTCCTTTTGTCTTTAATTCTGGTGCCTGGTCATTAACAGGAGAGATGGTGATATTAAACATCTCTTCAAGAAAGTCAGTTTCTGGTTTGGTGGTGGACTTGCTCTTTTGGTTTGGCCAAACTGCAAAGGTAAAATTATCAGCCAGTGATTCAGAGTCATCGTGGAAGTATGTGATTCCAAGCTTATTGATTATATACTGGGAGAAATAGGGTTTTCCTTTGGTAATATTTCTTTCTCCAACCTTAATGGTTCCATGGTGAGGAAGAGATGTGACCTGGAACCAAATTTCATAAGAAGCGCGCTGAGACTTGGGCAATTTAAATAAGAGGTTGGAAGCATCTAACTTAGATTGGTCAATTAGAACTTTGTCTCCCTCCTTGACGCAGCTCCTGTTAAAACACAAATATAAAGAACAAAGTGGCATTTCATTAGAACTTTCAGATGATGGTTATAAAGCTGTTTCTCCCTCAAATTTGCCTGTCCTAGTGGATTATTCAAAACACTTTGGTTGCTAAAGTTCCTGAATTAGCATTTCTACCTAAGGCATATGAAAAAATTAAATTTTAAGTGAACCCACACACACACACACACACAATTCAGTCAACATTTCAGGCAACTGAGCTTTAAAACCTTAGATTCACTTATAAAATGTCAATGTCCAGACCTAACTTATCTACTATTTAAACTTTCTCTTGCCATGGAAACAGGTGCAGCTTTCAATACCCCTTTACTTTCAAGAACTTACCCTATTTTTCATTTTCATTTCCTATCAACAATTTTCAGTCATGGGCACAGTGAAGTCCCCATTTGGAGGTACAAACAAAATTCCTTAAAGCTAAACTTTCATCCTTTCCTCAATACAACTATTAACCTCATGAGAAGAAACAGAAGAGGCCTAGAGAAAGAGGACATGTAAAGAAATAACATTTTTGTTTTGTAATTGTCTAAGTTTTATTTCAAAAGTTGATATCATGACATTGACAATTAAAAAGAGAAAGATTTATTTCCAAATTGTGCCTCCTTTAATAATGATAAATGAGACACTGACCACGTCTTAGTGGCAGTACCTGTATTTGCAAGCAGACGACTCTGCTGTCCAGGCTCACTGATGTCATATGAAATAGTGATATGAAACTCCTCGGGGCCTAGAGCTGCCGGTGGGGAAGAGGCTGTGAATGTAAAGACGTCTTCCATAGTCCAGCCTGTGTCCTCACGGTCCACATGCTGGTATAATATCAGCCCTTCACTGACCTGGCCAGACAGTAAGAGCAATTAGCCCCTGGCTTCAGGGATGATACAATGATTAACATATATCCTAACTGGAGGAGATGCACGACCTTTCAGGGTGCACTCTACTCATGCTCAAATTATTGCACATACTCATATAAATGTAGAAACATTAAACACACGGTAACTTATTTTTCAAAACTAGGGGATTCTATTACAAAAAAGATCTATTCATCAGAGAAAGAAAAGCACATTGATTTTGAGATGACTAATATCTAACGCATTTGTGTTACAGAAAATTTATAAGAAACCTCCACTTACCTGTCAGGCAACTTCAACAATTATCAACTCATAACCAGTCATGTTTCATAAATACTTTTCTGCCCAATAGATTACTTTGAATCAAATTACAGACATCATATCATTTCATCTTGCTATGATTTGAATGTTTGTCCCCTCCAAAACTCATGTTGAAACTTAATTGCCCAACATGGCAGTATTGAGAGGTGGGTTCTTTAAGAGGTGACTGGCTCATGAGGGCTCTGCCCTAACTAATGGATTAATTAATTAATTAATGGGTTAATTAATGGGTTAATGGATTAATGGGTTATCATGGGAGTGAGACTGGGGGCTTTATAAGAGAGAGCTAGCATGCTCAGCCCCTCACCACGTGATGCTCTGTGCCACTTTGGGACTCTGCAGAGAGTCCCCACTAGCAAGAAGACCCTCACCAGATACGGCCCCTCCATGTCGGACTTCTCAGCCTCCATAACTGTAAGAAATAAATTCCCCTTCTTTATAAATGACCCAGTTTCAGATATTCTGTTATAAGCAACAGAAAATGGACTAAGACAGATCTATAAATGCTTTAGTAAGTATTGGTAAAAGATGACTCTTAAAAACATAAAAACAAGGGCTGGGCGCAATGGCTCACACCTGTAATCCTAGCACTCTGGGAGGCTGAGGCAGGAGGATCGCTTGAGCCCAGGAGTTTGAGGTTGCAGTGAGCTATGATGACATCACTGCACTCTACCCAGGGTGACAGAGTGGGACTCTGTCTCAAAAAAAAAAAAAAAAAAACCCATAACCACAATACCATTACCACATCTAAATATTATAAATAATTACTTAATAGTATCAAATATCCAATCAGTGTTCAAATTTCTCTGATGATCTAGTACACGTCTTTTTTCACATAGTTGCTTTGAGTCAGGATCCTAAGGGCATACATTATATTTATTTGATACTTCTCATACATGTCTTTTCATCTTATGAATTCCCTTTCTTTGATTTTTTTTTCTTGTAATTTACCTGTTGAAGAAATTGGGTTGTCTTCCAGACTTTCCTATATTCTGGATTTTGCTGATTACATCCCTAAGGTGTTTAACATTTCCTCTCTCCTCTATATTTCCTGTATACTAGAAGTTAAATCTAGAGACGTAGTAAGAATCAGTTTCAATTTTTACATAAGAATATCTTACAGGTTGTATTATGTATTTCCTCTTGCATCTCATTGCAAAGCAAAATATTTGGTAGCCTCTCCTTTGGATATGCTAAGTTTGGTAGGTGGGTTCAAGTGATGGCATCTGTTCTAGGGTTCCCCATCAGCCTGTCATCTAACAGCTTTAAACAGTCATTGATACTATTGCCTAAGTCCATTGTTGTTGCAGTTGCAAAACATTGATATGCTTTCTTTTACCATTCCTTCCTCATTTATTATCTGCAAGTTTTTTGTAAAGAAGAACTTTCTTTCATCAGCTATTTGATTACAATGAGGTATAGGAAAAACGGGAGAAATGCTTGATTCTTTCCCTTTACATATCAATTTTCAGATAGTGAGTTGGTCCCCTAGCTCTAACTTCCAAGCATGACCATTGGATTGGTTTTGTTTGTTGGTTGGTTGGTTGGGAATCATTATAAACTCATGAATTTTAACACATGATCTATTTCATTCCATTGCAGTTATTATTCTCCCTGATGTTCCAATTGTCCCAACTTACCTAAGGTATTTTTCCAGAATTTAATCTAAATTTCTGATGCCTGTTAGCTGTCAATGTCCTATCTAACTCAACTGATGGGGATGGGTTCTACTCAGAGTTTTGTTGTCCATACACCATGTGGGTAGTTCTTCCTCAAACGATAATGATTGAAAGTTCCAAAATTGTAACCATAGAAGGAATTGCTACAGATGAAATATTCAACCCTTAATTCCTGTGGGTCACATCTTTTTCTGACCAGCTAATTATTATAATACCCTGAATTTACAGGTGGATTTTGCCAAGGTATTCAAGTGTCCAGATCAAAAGTGCCTAAAGTACCTAGGATAAACTATCGCATAATCTACAGAGCTGTTGGGTCTACTTCATCAATCAATATTTGCAAATATTGTATTAACTAACAGAAGTTGGACTCTCTGAATATGTATTGCTCTGGCTAAATGCTGGTAGAAAGGATGTATCTTGAACCAGAGTTCTAGAAAGGCTTTTGGTCTAGTGAGTTTCCATGGAAGATAAGCTCCCTGTCCCAGAGGAGCCAAAAACTATAGGTGAGAAGATTTTTGTTCCTTATCCCATTCAAGGATGAGGCAAAGAAATGCTGTCTTTTGGTGATTTAAAATGGAGAGAAGAAAATATCATCTCTAAACACTTCTTCATAAAGAAACAAGGTTACTCAGGAGAAATTGGAGTTTCTCCAAACACAGTAATTTCTGGTACTAACTAGTGACTCAATACCCAGCAGTTCCCAACAGAATAAAGTCTGTTTTATTTAGCATTCCTAGCATTTCTATTCCTGGCTTAAGATTTATGACAAAAGATTAGTCATAAATGTATTTCTTCTCCCAGAAACAGGTGACTGTGCCACGAATTTTGGACCATCGGATGGTTCCTATTCTGCTAGAAAGAGGTATAATATCACAAAGCAAAGAAAATCCAGTTTCCTAAGATTAAAAGTAACAAAGTCTATTAACTAGGAGGAAAGGTTTTCTTGGAAGCTGGTCAATCTTGTCCATTGGTCCTTTGGTATGTAAGTGAAAATTAGCTTCCCTGAAAAATACATAAAAAGTTCTTGGAATAATCTAAGGATCTTCTGATGTCTACAGTACGGAGAGTGACTACCCCAAGGAAGGAATGGTGCTCACAAACGGGGACAGTTGAGATGAGGGTCAGAAATATTCTGAGGGAAGGGATTGGGGAAGAGTCCTAAACTTAGGTTGGACTTCAGGAGCCTGGTGGAGGAGAGATCCCATTTCTGTTATTGATTGGTTCTATTTTTGAAAAGGCATTTAAGAGTAAGATATTAAGTGGGAATAACCAATTGACTCATTTTACCATGGAGAGTGAGGGAGAGAATTTAATTAGGTACATCTTGAGTCTCTGGACTTTAAGACTGGATAGCAGGTTACTGAAAGTGCTGAGCTACAGGTAAAAGGGAGTAAAGGTGCCTGGAGAGTGTCAACTTGCTGGCCATGCCCTGAAAGAGGTTTGCAGGTGAGAAGAGTCTTATTAAAGACGTTAACGTTTAGAAGAGAGCTTTCACCTCTCCCACAGTAAGAGCCAGGTTCTAAGGGGGTATATATGTATGTGTGTATTAAGAGAGGGCCAGGAAGGGGAGAATGAGACCAAGACTTCATGAGAAAAAGTGTGAGGTAAACCTGAAGATCTAAGAGAGGGTTAGGAATTTTGTCACCTCAAATAGAAAGTGGCCTTAGGAGCAACTTCCAACAGCTCTGCATATTTCCACCATATTAAATATGGATTAAATATGCATTAAATACGGATAGATAAGGCACTTAGCTGAATACCTGGGCTCTGGGATTAATGGAGGGAAGAGGGGAAGTTTTTATTTCCTATGGATTTAATTTAGCCCAAATATTTTCTCTTTTGCAGATGGAGTCTTTCTGGAATGTCATTAAAAAACCAGTCATGCAGAATTCCAACTAATAAACACAGCAGGAAAAGCAAAATGAGAAAAATCACCATTTGGCAATCACCACAGCAATAAAAATTTCAGGCAAGAGTCCTAAACCTAGTGGGCTAAATTGTGATGAGAAACAGGATATTTAAATAGTTCCAAAGTATCTCCTCAGAAGATATTTATTAATTACAAAGGGGAGAATAGCACCTTCCCGGTGGAAAAACCTGAAAGGCAGCTCCTGACCAAATGCTGATGGTAAACATCCCCCATCCCCTGGCAAAGTGAGCCTCCTGCCTATCCTACCTGCCAACAGCAAGCTCCGAGAAGAACCCGCAGCTCTCCTGCGATTCCTGCCCCAAATGCACAACCTGAATCAATCTGATCATGAGGAAGCATAGGATAAAACACCAGGTAAAACCAAACTGAGGGACACTCTACAGAGAACTGGCCTGTACTCTTCAAAAAATGGCAAGGTCATGAAAGACAACATGACTGAGGAATGGTTCCACATCAAAGCAAACTAAAGACAGGGAACAACTAAATGCTATGTTTTATGCTATGGATATTTTTTCTTTTGCTAAAAAGAACATTTATTGGAATAACTTGTGAAATCTGAATAAGGTCTACAAATTATATTAATGTAACAGTATTGTAGCAATGTTAATTTCATGCTTTTGAAAATTACACTATGGTTATTATATAAGAGAACAGCCTTGTTTTGAGAAAACGTACATTGAACTATCTAGAGGTAAAGGGGCATGGCAGCAACTGGTTCTCAAAATTTCAGAAGTGAGTGTGTGTAAAGAGAAAATGACACATGCTAACATTTAGGGAATATGGCTCAATAGTACATGGGAATTCTCTGTACTTTATTACGATTGGTCTATAAGTCTAAAGTTAATTCAAAATAACAAGTTAAAAAATAATTTTAAAAAGTAAATCTCATGGTGTTTTACTACATCTGCTTCCTCTTATCTGATAACTCAGTGTATGTGGAATGGGAGAGGCACTCTGAAATCAAGAAGTGGTCGTTTCCTATCCTGATATGGGGTCTGGTCAGTTCTTACCCTCCAATGGTTTATTAAAAGGATCTGTTCTGTAAAATTTGGATTCAGTCAAAAGGCTGCACTCAAGGATCCAGAAGGCCACATGTGGCCCCAAGGCTGCAGGTTCCCCACCCCTGCCCCAACCCCGCCCACACCACCACCACCCCCCCACCACCACCACTTGGTCCATTTCTGTAGGACTTTAACAAGGCTGTAATCCTACCTCGCCTATGAGTGGGTGAATATGTGGTTCCAAATCCTAGAACTGCTCAGAGTAGTGCTTTTATTTGAAGGGACACTATTACTAATATCATATCCCTTGAATTTCTGAGATCTAAACTTCCTGGATCTCATATCCTTGATTTCTATAGAACTACAAAGAAAAACATTTGTCAGATGCTAAAAAGAGAGATTTGGCATCTGGCCTAAGAAGGCCAGGGCCCCTGACCCTTCTGTGGTGGGTTAAAGTTTACAGCTGAGAGGCTGCTGAGACATTCAGAAAAACTGGAAATTTAGGGAATACCTCCCTACCCCATCCGCATCACAGAACTCATTGGTAGCAGAGCTGGGACCAGAAGCTAGATCTCCAGGCTCATCAAAAAGAGTTCTTTCTCCTACAGCAATTTATAGGGGCCTCTTTGGCTCCAACCGCCTGAATTATTGCTCTTCTTCTCCCAAGGAAGAAAAGGACACTTATTCCTATGAAAACAGAAGCCAAAGAGTGTAGCAGATTTTGGACCTTGGATTGATCAGAACTAAATTCAAAAATGAAGGCTCTGTGGCCTTGATGCAAGTCATTTAATTTCTTTGAGCCTTCATTTGTGTGTTAAAATATAGAATAATACCTCACTTGTTGACATGCATTTGACCTAATTGGTCTATTGCCATATCAGTGTTCAAAAAAAATGCAGGCCCTGGGGTATTTCTAGGTCTTTCAAGAAAGCATCCAAGTCTTCACTAACAAATTCCTTCCTGGGACACCAGGGTATTCTGGTTAAGATAGAAGGCTATACTCATTTTTTATAGTGAACAATGGCATGTGAATATTAAGCAATCAGAAAATTCTAAAACATGCCTAAGAAAATAAATATTTTCCCATAAAAATGAAGGAATTTATAGGCTGGAATCTTGGCACATATTCCAGAAGCTTATTTCCAGCTTCTTTGTAAATAACAATTTGTTCACTATTCTATACTAGGTATTTCAATAAATATTTGTTTACTGAACAAATAAACTACTTTAAAAGTGCTTTACAAAATTTAATTATAAAATATATACATTTTTAATCATGAAGCAGTAGAAATAAAACAATCCAGGATATCTTTTACTCATTTATTTAACAAAAACATATAGACAATGCCTAACTTTTACTGAGCCCTAAATACAAATTCCAGGCACTTTATGAAGCACTTTATATAACTCATTTAATTTTGTCTTAGGGGGTCTTGTTATGACCATTTGACAGATTAAAAAAAACAAAAAACAAAAAACAAGCCTCAGAAAATATAAATAATTCACCCATAGACACTAAGTTGGAGAGCCCAGTTTCAAACCTAGTCCTGTCTGACTCCAGAGTTCGTGTTTTTCCACTACCTAAGAGCTGCACCTACAATGTGGAAATCTCAATGAGACTCTAGGCAACAAAGAAATTCACAAGATCTGCTCTCCAACTCCAAGGAGCCTATTAATGTGGAAAGTCCGTTGCAAGTATGACTAGGACAGACAAATGCCACTGTGGTCTAGTCTGGCTAGGACACGGTCACTATTGACCAGAGCTTGTCCACACTTGTAATGATTCAAAGGAATGGCTCATTCTATATACTGTATTTATTACAAATGGCAAATTAAAGAAAGGCTGTATTCCCATTCTTCTATACTACTGCCATTTTTGATCAGGTAGAAACTCAGATAAGACACAGGGAGAAATAGGGTGGCATTGAAGAAAAAGGAGTTTTTCCTGAGGGAAATTCCTGTTTGGGTCCCAAGGTGACTACCAGAGCCCGCTTGCTTAAGGCTAAGCCTTTTAAACCTGGAGCCAGAGAGTGGAGGGTCACTATGAGTGCCCTTGGATGAACCCAGGGGTGAAGCAGGAGCTCAGATACACCATGCTTGGTGGGGTCAACCATGGCATGGAATCTGAGGACATTTTTCCCTGAAGAAATTCCATAACCTATAACCTATGGAATGTCTTCAGGTCCACAAAAGTACATGTGGACAGGACAGAGGGTAATGAGAATACAAACTTGGCCAAAAGGCTGGGCTAGAACACTCAGGAGAGTATCTTCATTCTGAGGGTGTCTCTAAATATAGCTCTTTAATGAATCTGATAAGAAAACCAGAGCATGACTCCTTTACACTGATCCTTCCCACAGTGGGGCTTAAAAGTCAAACACAGCTTTGAAACTCCTGCTGGAAAAGAGAGTAACCAAATTATCTCAGGATCAGCTGAGGGAAGGAGGAGGAGGAGATAGAGACAGGGAATCTACTTGCTTGGTCTTCCACACGTGATGGCTTTGCCCAAAGTTTAAGTCTCTGGTTAGGACAGTGGTTGGCCAGAAGGACCAAAAGAAAGAGAACGGACCAAAAAAATCTCTATCCTGAGCACATATTCATGGGGAAAGAGACTACAGAAAGCCAAACAATTCAAGAAGCTTAATTCTCTTAGGTTCCAGGAAGACTAACCAAAAAGTCCTAAGAGCTAACATTCCAAAGACACCAAGATCTTGTGCTCTGAAGGATGAGCTTTGAGGACTGGCCCTCTCTGTGCCCTTTCTCTTTTCTGCCAGGACTGACACCATCACGGCTGCACAGAGCAGCCAAGCACAGAGGGTTCAAGGTTCCCAGAAGAGATCAGAAGTCCGGGTGCCAAGGTGCCAAGGCTTAGAGAGCACCCAGGTATCAGGCTAAATAAAGTGGGGTTGAGTTAAGTTCCAGGAGTGATTCTTCTTAGTGGGGATGGGTAGAAGAGGTATTTCAGAAAACCTAAGTTCCTAAATGGTGACACTTGGAAATCCCTAGCTAGAAACGCACAAATGAAAACCTGGCCCATATAATTATCCAAGATTTGTGGCTCATGCCCTTCCATGACAGGGTCAGTCTCTACAGGCCTTGGCAAAGAGGTCCAAATCCACATTTATATAGAAGTAAACCATAGATTCTCATGGGCCTTATGCCATTATAAGTTCACAGGCCTTTAATAAAAACTACCAAATGAGATCATATAAAAGTTTATTCTTAGGAAACTGCAGAAGGTAATATGGGACATCTTGTTTTCGTTATATATGAATGTAGTAGGCTAAAAAACACCCCCAAAGATACCAAGTCCTAATCTCTGGAACCTGTGGATGTTCCATTATATGGCAAAGACTTTGCAGATGTGATTAAGTTAATTCTGAGATTCTGAGATTGGAAGATCATCCTGGATTATCCAGGTAGTGCCTAACTGCAGTCACATGAATCCTTACAAGAGAGAGGTCGAGGGAGACTTAGACAGAAAAGGAGAAGGCAATGTGACCACAAAGACAGAGACTGGAGTGGCACAGCCACATGCCAAGCAATGCCTGCAGCCACTGGAAGCTGGAAGAACCAAGGAAGGAATTCTGCCCCAGAGCCTTCGGAAGGTACATGGCACTGCTGACACCTTCATTTTGGCCCACTGAATGGAGTTCAGATTCTGGCTCCCAGAACTGTGAAGGAATAAATTTCTGCTGTTGTAAGCCACCAAGTCTGTGGTAATTTATTACAGAAGCCATAAGAAATTAAAACAAGGTGAAAGGATAAACCACTCTCGCTGAAATGCAAGTTAATTCTATTTGCTTTTTCAAGGTAAGAGCTAACAGTTCTAAGAGAAAGGAATATTTTTGGCTATTTGAAGCCAAAATGGCCAGGACCTATCAGCCAATTTCCAGTTTGAACAATGAATAGGTGACTAAGTGACAACGTAATACAATTATTTCTACATGTGGAAAAATATGCTGGCACATAATTCAATGAACTGTAATGGCAAAGCCAAAATTACCAAAAAAATAAAAATAAAAAAGCTCATGGAAAATGTCCAAAATGAATTCTGTGTCTAGTTGCCATTGAGCTTATTACTGAAGAGACCCCAAGAAAGCAGGGGTGGGGCAGGAGTAATCACTAACAGTAACACACCGCTCCTTCCCTGCTCAGAAAATTCAGGGACCAAAACTTAATGATCCGTTAAGTTGACTCTACTCTCCATTAAGTTGTAATAAATTAATTTCTATCCTAGGGGAAATATGTTCACAATTTCTTAAAATGTACATGTTATCTTGAGCAATAAATCCAGATTCTGGAAGAAGAGGTAATTAGACAAAAGTCATAACCCAGAACTGATTGTATTATTTTCAAAATGTGGCCCTGGAAACCTGTGTTTGCATTGCAGCAGCAAGCAGAGACTAAGATGTATCATCTGCCACCCATAACAGCACAATGGCTAAAATGCAATTACTGGCTTTATGGAAAAGAAAAAAGGACAGGCATCATAAACCTCAAAACTGGAACACTTTTCTTTCTAATGACTCTAAATTATCTCAACAAGCCCTGCAACGAAAATCACTCAATTAGCTTCAAGTACTACTTGGAAGAGATCAGTCCTTTATAGGATTCAATTCTTATTTTGTTTATACATTCTTTGAAATGAACAATAATTTCTCTAAATTTGTAAAAAGCTTTCATTTAATTTTAAAATTTGATTTGCCTTCTCTTTGTATTCATATGTTTAATTCTTCAGAATACAAGATTTTCAGCAAAAGTTTTTGTGGTTTAGTTTTTCCCACTTAGGCAGAGATATTATTATGGTGAAAAACAAGACTGTTACTTGTTTATCTTGGTAGGGTGACATGATATAGTTTGAAAAAATAGTGTATTTTTCTGGGATAAGAAAATATTTTTGAGCTATGACATAAAAAGTATTTTCCCCACAATTATTTTGCCAAAATATGATATTGAGCATAATAGAGGGAGTCAAGATTTCTTTCATAAGCTCTATCCGTCCAGAGCCACTGATTAAAATGGTCATTTTAATTTATCCATCAAAAAAGCAAGAGTGTGGGTTTTATGTGTAAATGATACAGTGGTTTTGTCTCCCCCAGTTGAGGGTGGTAGAGGGTTGAGAACAATTTAGTCCTTTCAGGTAAAAGTGTGAAAGCACACTAAACTATCAACTGCCTAAAACACGTTAGTAGGTTATTGGCTGGAATTGACTCTTGAAATTAGAAAAACTAGTCTATGAAGCCAAATAGTAATCAAAGCCATTCCATTACTTGTATATGGCTGGACAGTTCTGACCTCCTTTTATAACTGAAATTGTTTCCTGAGTAATATCTTTTTTTACCAACCAGCTTGAAGAGGACTAATCAAAACACATAACACGTGTTGATAAATGTCTTCATTGAATATTTCAGAGAAGAGGTTATGATCATTTTTATCAACTCCATAACCTGTCTCCATCATTTTTCTTTTACTTCCAAAAATGTTCTGGAGCCACTGGGTAGTAAATATGAGCCATTATAAAATGGCTGAGAGTTGACCAAGGTTTTATTTGACAGAGGCCATAAAACTGCAGACTTTAGGAAAAAATTCACATTCCATTTGCATGTGAAAAAGGAGACAGGATCTGGAAAAGGCAAAGCCAGGAAGATGAATAATAGGTTTTTTCCTCTTCTCAAGTCACAAATAAAAATCTACATTTTTGAACACACAAGCTAACCAGAATTGGAATGCTTTCAGATTAACACCTATTGTACTGTACTTATTGGTGATGCTCTGCTCTTTCTCAATTTAAATTTATTTTATAAATTTATTTATTTTATTCCACAATAAACATGTATTATTTGTATACTCAGAAACTAACACACATGCATACTGAAATATCAAAATGACCTACTCCCCTGAAAGAGCTAGAGTTAGCATCTGGGCTTATATCCTCACAGAGTTTTCTCTGCACACTCCCTCCGAGACCCACATTATTGATGTTCTTTATGACTATTGAAAGGGAAGGGGAGACAGGGTATTTCAATCTCATGCAGAGAAATTTAGCCAACCATATCCTGTAAAAACACCTCAGCTGCTCTGAGGAGGCGTCCTTCCACCATGTCCTTCTTGCGCTGACCCGCTGGGGTAGGGTTCCTGAAGCTCCCCTGGCTCCAGGCCTCATCCGTCCTCCAGCCAGTGCTCGGGAGAACGGAGCGTTCAATCCCTGCCTGAGGCCCTTTCGTTTCCTCCGCCCTCCCCCACCCTCACTCAGGGAAATGCACTGGGGAACAGCAGGGGCTCTCCCTGAAGGGAAACAGTAAGTGGGTTACAAGGTGAAGCAAAAGTCACTCTCCTCTAACGACCTCATTTCTATTCATCAAATTACTGTAGTATATTAGAGTAAACTCAGTGGCCAATTCCAGTGTCCCAGAAAATTGCTTTCCCTTGTGAAACGAGTCTTTTAGCTACTAGGAGAGAAAAAGAACATCTTACATTTCCAAGAACAAAAAGATAATAACATTGGCCTTAACTACCATTTATTTAGTGTTTTGCTAAGCATTTTACATCTGTTATCTGTCTTATTCCACATTTAAACACTAAGAGAAAGGCATGGCTTAGTTGACAGGAGCATGACCTAGGATCAGGGGCTGGGGGTTTGAATCCTGCCTCTGCTACTTACAGGTTGTGCACTTGTGGGCAAGTTGTTTAACCTCCCCATGCTCTGGGGTCTATGTCTGTAAGTGGGGATAATAACTAATATAACAGAAGGCTTAGACCAGTGCTTGGTACATGGTGAATGTCCAAAATGCTTTTAATTCTCATTACTATTATTTTTCCCATTTTACAGATGAGGAAACTGAGGTTTAAAGGATGTATGATTTGCCCAAAGTCACAGAGCTAATCCAGACCTCCTGATGTTCGAGGCCAAGGGACTTGTGCTCAGTCACAAGTAGTCAGCAGTAGATCAAGGAGCAACACCAGGGTAACTGATTCCTAAATTATAAGCTTTCTCTGACATCACATGCCAAAGATGCCGAAAGTGTGGGCTGCTGTGCTGAATTTCTATAGACTCTAAATATGTCTTAGATGTTGTTTTAGGGAGAAGGGAGTCATCACATCCAGCGGTGTGCCTTGTATAAAAAGCCTGATAAACAGTCTAATGCCTTGTACACAATAAAACAATCTCTCCTTTGTTTTTTGAGTCAGAGCGCTGGACCAGGCCACTGGTATGGCAGGTGCGCACTTGAGAGAGCTGGACTCCCTGGTCTATTCAGGAAGGAGAGTGAAACTCCCCTCTCCCCAGCCCTGCCTTGTGGGACTACCCAGGCTGTGCTTCCAGACGGAGGCCTGCTCCTGTCTCCATAGGGCCCGACAATCAAGAGTCCTTCATCCCAGACAGCCGTGGGTGGCCCTGAACGCCATGTAGCACATTGCCTGCTCTGGCACATTGCCTGCCATTGCTGATATGTCTTCTTCATACTTGCCTCTTTGTTCATAAAAGCAGAAGGAATCATGAGAAGAAAAAAATAAAATCTTAAAGTAACTGGATTTCAAGCAATCAAGACTTTGCTTACCCTGGGTTCTTATCTCTAGCTTGGAATATTAATTTCCTGTTTACAAATGTCTTGTATTCTAAAGGTGGTTTGTTTTCATAGGAAAATATACTTTGACTTTCAGTATTATAAACAGTTTTCAGATTACCAGTCTAGCCCACTGTGGTAGACTGTACTGTTGTTCCAAGTATTCAGTGCCTCCTCCCTGAAAGATCATACTTCTCCTGCCCTTTGATATCAGGCTTGCTCACGTGGCTTTCTTTAGCCAATGAAACATGAACACAAGTGATATGTGGCATTCTGAGCACGAGCTTTAAGAGTCATCGCATGGTTCCACCATCGCTTTTTCCCTCTGCTGGAAGCACAGAAATGCCCAAGAGAGGGGCTTCTCCTTCAACTCCGACCTTGGAATAAAGAAGACCCACAGAGTAGACCCACAGCCAGGTCACAGCTAATGTAAAATACAGGTGAGAAATGCACTTTTGTTATTGTAAGCCACTTAGATTTGTTTGTTTACTAGGTTGCAGTAAATCCCGGCTGCTATATCCACTAAAGCCTATTTAGACCATATTGATCTAAAATACTATATATTTGGAAAAGCAGTTGAAAATAATGCTTCAAATGATCATACTCAAAAATTTTTTTAAAAGGAACCAGGGCTAGAGCATCTTTATGTGACTGATATTATTCTCGTCAGTATTCAAAATGCAAACTGACCCTGAACATGTTTGGATGCCCCTAGGCACATTTCAGCCCCCGACACAATGTCATTTTCATCCTAATTCTTTTTCTCCTTTTCTGGAGTGTGTCTGTGAGCTAGAGAACTTATACTTCCTCTTTTCAGCATCACATTCAGAGGTTTTACTAGTCTCATGACCTGTTCCTTTAAATGTGTCCCAGACAAAGGCGACTGCAAAGCAAAAGCCAAATGCAATCCTGCCTCATCACATTAAAGAGAAATGGCTCAAAGGTTAATGGCAGACATATGGTTTAATCTTGCTATTTCTGCTAAACTTGACTTTGGATTTTTTTTACTCCTTAGTCATATAAAGCTATAGCCAAATCAACTATCAGATCCATGTATATACTGTTTCAGAATGGAAAAAGAAAGCTGAATGACAAACAACTGAAACAGTTATATTCAAGAAGACTATTTGGAAACATAGTCATTTAGAAAATGAAATCACATATAAGCAAACACTTCTGGTCAGTCAGATTCCTGGCTAGAACGTAGAAAGAAAAAAAAGTTTGAAGAATTATCCAGTTAAATTAGAAGGTATGTGAATGGTGATACTGGTAAAGTATCAGTGACATTTAAAACAAATGGATCTAACTACAGATTAAAAATATATATATATATGAGAATGATATAATGTATATACACACATACAGATTGATATACACATATAATATATTAAATAATGTATGTAATATTATATATTAAATATAAATACACACACATATATCCTGCAGGATTTACTCCTGCAACTATGCTTTGGATTTCCTTTTAAGTCGGTTTTTAGTGTTTAAAAAAAACCCTTTTTATTTATTAGACACACAGTTTAAATTTTCTTAGTGTTTTCTGACAACTGTGTCTCATCTTGTGCTCCCTACAAACTGTGTGGTTTTAAAACCAGCACAGCTGAAATGAGTAATTGCCTGGGCAAAGGGGCACATCTGCTTGGTTTAACAGGATGGAGACAAATGACAGCCTGCCCTGTGGAGACGCTCAACCCCGCTCAGCAGCCCGGACGTCAGTACCCACCAGACATTGGGTAAAAACGGAAACTTCCTCTGTGCTGCTGTCAGAGTTCATTCTCACCAACCTGCCCAGTCTAGGGGAACTTACAACCGTAAAAGTTATAGTTCTGTTTCCTGCACTGTCCACATCATTGGTCACAGCTTTCAGGTCATCAGATGAAAGGGGCTTCATGGAACCTAAGTGAGGATTAAAACATGTGTCTAAGTATAAAGCACAGGAAAGCCGCCAGTTAATAAAATACTTTTCATAGACCCTTGAAAACTCTTTGGAAAACCCTTGGTTATGAATGGGGCAACTGGCTATCTCTAACTTGAAATTAGGCTGTAAGGGGCTAGTGAGCCCTGACGCATCTATTTGTGGGCATAATTTGCTACTGGGGCCCCAGATGAAATGGCTTCTAATTCCCAGCCCAGGCTTGGGTGTCTGATCCCTAGAGAAACAAGGCAATGCCAGGGTGTATGGGCCCCAGCTTGGCTCCAAGCACGTCAAAGGGAAAGCAGAGTGTGCAATGCCTAGAACACAGGAGACAGCAAAGCTTAGGGACACTCAGGTTAGAGCAGTGTTTCTCAAATGCTCTGTGGTAAAGGATCAGTGTTTCCACCCTAATCCACTGTGGACCAATAATTTCATAAAATACAATAAAAATGTCACAGCAATGTCAGATTGCAATAAAAGTTTCTAAATACTTCCTCTTGCTTTCTGTTCTTTTCTTTTTTTTTTTTTTTTATTTTTAGTTCTCGTACAGCTTGATTGCTTTCTGTTCTTATCAGTTCACAGACTAGAAGGTCCATGGACCACTCTTGGAGGAGCACAAAGTTGGAGTACATATCCCTTTATTTTGCAATGATTTAGGGCTATGGTACCCAACCCCCAGGCTGCAGAGCTCCGCCACCCCCCAGTCTGTGAAAAAGTGATCTTCCATGAAACTTAGGAACCGGGGTGCCGTACAGCAGGAGGTGAGCAGCGGACAAGCGAGCGAAGCTTCACCTGTATTTACAGTTGCTCCCCATCACTTGTATCACCACCTGAGCTCCGCCTCCCCCCACTCCACCCCACCCCCATCCGTGGAAAAATTGTCTTCCATGAAACCGGTCCCTGGTGCCAAAAAGGTTGGGGACTGATGATTTAGGGAACATCTCCAACCTCATATATAGGATGCCAGGTCTGAAATAGACTCACATAGTTGTTCTGGCCCAAAATCTTATCTCGTCTCTTCTGTTTCAGCCCTTGCTGAAGGGCTTTAGCATTAGGCCTTTGCTGGGGAGCTCACTGAGTAGGCACCTTGTAAATTGTGAAGTTGAGTCAACAGTCTAATAATAACTAAGCCTCCTGAATGTCATCCTCTTTTGCTTTCCTTATGCAGCCATTGTAGAGAAAAAGGGCCACCAATTGTAGTATTTAAACTACATTAGGTACTTGCTAATTCCGAGGGGAAGCCAACTTTGGGTCTGAAAGATTTCCAAACTTGCAAAGATTGTTCTAAGCCCTCAATTTGGAGGCTCCATTTAAAACACCTGAGCCCCTGGGGTGAGTACTAGGTTCTAGAGCTCCTGCAGGTGGGGGTAGAAGGGCCTTGGAAAGTCAGCTGCAGAAACACCATTCTACACCAGGTTCAGGACTGCCTTGGCACAAGTTTGGTTATTACACAAAGTGCTCATATGATGCCTATAACTGCCTCCCATATTCCTCTCACTTCTTGCTGTTGACATTTTTGCAGTCTTTGCCACTTTCTGGCATCTGGAGCTGGGAGGCCAGGATCAGAGGTCACCCAGGGAGGCTGAGAGCAATGTTTCTGTGTCCTTAGTCAATGTCACATAAAGTCATAACTGGGGCCCTTCCTCTGTGACCTGTCAAGGTAGGGTCCTTGCTTCCTATCAGATGGGTTATGTCTCCTATGTGTGTGGTCTCTGGGCACCCCAACATCCAACTTCTCCATCTACAGTTTTTCTTTGTAACCTTTCCCCATTGTACCTTCTTATAAAGAACTCTAACTTACAATTAATTCGTTCCTTCACCTCCAGGGTTACCTTTGGTGGTAGGGGGTGCAAGGGACTCTTTCTTAAAAAATATTATTTCATTTGTCTTAGCCTTTTGGAATAGAGGACCCACCCGAGCTGTTCCAGGACAAGAGTGCCTTTCTCTCAGCCAGGGTAAGTCAATCCCTCATTCTCTTCTGCAGCAACCTAACCCAGAAGGGTATCCAGGTTTCATTCCTGTTCAGCAGTCACTCTGAATATGCTCAGTCAGCAAGACTAGCTCGCTCCAGCTTGCAACTGCCTGACAAGCATCTCTTACAGCCCAGCCCAGCTCGCCAAAAGACAAACATCACTTCCCCCCCCCACCTCATTTCATCAAAGCAGTTGATATTTTCATCAGTGAGCTCCAGGCACTTAATCTGGGAATGATTTCTCCAAAGTCCCACCTAAATTTGCATCCACAGAATAACTGTCTACAAAGGGTGCAGTCATAAAAGGGCTCCGTAACCATATCTGTTTGGTGAGCCCTCACTCCATGTGCCCTTGTTGAAGATTTGAAAAGCAAACTAGCATGTTAAAGTCTCTGAGAAGTCAGGGGGTAAAGAAATCTATTTTATCCTCCTTTTAACCACAGCATTTCTCAAACATACTTGTACCCTAGTGTGTTTGTTTCATGAAAAACCACCACCACCACAATAGCAAGAGCTTCATGGGCACTAGGCTTGGAGGCCTTATACATTTCTTCAACAAACATTATCAAGTACCTAATAATGTGAAAAGTCCTACAATCCAGGAGCAGAGATACCAAGATGCAGCACAGACACAGCCCTGCCCTCTCTTTGAAATATCATGACACCCCTAAGAAGTGTGTATGTGTTTCCTCATCACCAAGAAGGGGTGATGAGGCCAGGAGAGGTTAAGCAACTTCCCTGGCGGTCAATGTAAGTCTCACTGGCTCAGAAGTGAGTATTTTTAAAGCTGACACTATATTGTCTATACCATCCTACTTTGAATTTAATGGGGGAAATGATGTTGAGTCATGAAATAATGCAATTAACCATTCAATAAATCTGACATATTCTTCCCCACCCCCCACAAACACACCCTTCCTCTGCCTTGGTCTTCCCTGTGTAGTCATGCTGCCCTCCATGGCATGCCCCCCTCCTCCATACCACCCACCAAAATGCTGCTCACTGTGCAGGGCAGCCTGAGCCTGTCTTGGCCACAAGCTCTCCCTGACCGTGCCAGGCCGTGGGAATTTCCCTACTCCAAACTCGAGCAGCTCATCCACTTAGTACCACTCACTGGACACTTATCATAATATACTTTATATGGTTAATATACTCTTGAGTGTAGGTCTCTCATTTCACCAGTTGATAAGTCTTCCATCATTTCCTTGAGGATCAACAATGTCTTCTTATGGTACTTAGTTATCTCCTGCTCAGTCTTACAATATTCAATTCAGTGTTTCAAGAACTACTGATTAAAAGGTTTTACAAATCTCTGCTCTAACGCCCTTAGCAATGCACTGCGAGCCCCTTCCCCTTTCCCCTCTCCTTCAGTTCCTCCCACAGAGGACAGACTGTTGATAGCTAGATGGGGTTCCCTGAAGCCACAGACTTTGCCGGGAAGACCCTTTGCTGATGGGCTGTTTAACTCTGGGTCTGTGCGAACTTATATTCTAGACCATTTTAACAAAACCCTTAAGGTCAATCCCTCCCAACAGTCTTTGAAAAAGAGCCAAGTACAATTTGGATAAGCAGAAAAACTAGGTCCTAAAGCCACAGTATATTCAAACATGCCACCACTAAAGTTAAACAAACACAATCAATGGTAGCATTCAAGGTGAACAACTGGCTGCAGAACTCCTTTCTGGGTAATAAATTTTGCAGAAAGAAATAGAACACGTTTCTATATTTTTTATATATTTATATTTTATGTATATACATACACACACACAAATATATATATATATAACAAAATAAAAATATACTTCGGGTAGTTTTTTTTCCTTAGTTCACACACACAAAAAAGCTCATTTAGAACTATAGGACTTTCTACTTTAAAATAACTGAGTTAAAAAATAATTTTCAGATTTGGCAGGGCACAGAAGCCACAGTTAACCTTAAATCAGTCACCATACTAAGTATTCTAATAATTTTGGCTTTACCGTGCAAATTCTTACAAGTTTTAAGCCAGGGCCACTTTTTAAGACTGAGAACACGAAGGAGGCAAAACAGGAATAGCCAAAGTCTGACACACTGGTGGAGAAAGTCTGACTGGCATGGAATCAATGTGAGTCAAAAAAAAACAAAAAATGTTTTGACTAATGCCAGGTTGCAATATTTCCCTAACTGAAGACAGTAAAACACACAGAACTTCTATATAATTGTCTCTGTTTATTAAATTGTTATGTATATTTTCCTGGTTCTGCACGTCAGTCCATCAGTAATACAGAGAAGGAGACAAAATAAACAGTGACCATGATGGCACGGTTCTCAGGAATCCGACATTCTATAATAAAACAGAGACAGCCCTGGAATGCTGCCCCACACACAAAGGAGCGGAGCTGCTCATTGTGAGCACAGGACTTGGGGTCAGAGTTGGCACTCCGTCTTGGGGCTTATGACTCCTATTAGTTAGTGACCTAACTAATTTGTTAGTGACAAGCTTCCCTGTTTTATTATCTGCCAAATGGGTATGACCAAAAGTTGCTTTCATATACATTATTTCATTTAAATCCTTGTAACAACCCAGAGAAATAGATAAAAAATATAAAAAACACTACAAAAACACAAGGATTCAATAGTATCTGAATGTTCAATCTAGAATAGGAATAGATTTTCTACTCATATTATAGTTCTAAACAATCAATAGTTCTATAAAAAGGAATAGATTTTCCCTGATATGTTGGATCACACAGGTCCTGAATATATAGGTCAGCAACAGCTGACCACTGGCACCTTCAAGCTCACCCTGAGATGGGACACAGCAGGCCGCCTTCCCCAGCAGGACCTGACACAATGGGGTGGGGGTGGGGGCCTGAGGCAAGAGGAGGAGTGAGGCATCTGTCATCATCACCCCGAGGCTTCACACAGTGGCAGGGACCTACAAGCTCAGGGTGACTGCTGCAGAGGCCAGGCTGAGCAAGGCTCAGCTGGGTCCCTGAATAGAGGATGATGTGCCATGGCTATCAGAATCACACTCACACCAGGGGATTCTGATATGGAACAGGATGGGTCACTGCCACCTGGGGATGTGAGGATAGGAGAACCACCAAGAACAAGTGGATCAGAAGACCCTTAAGGTCCATCCCAACTCTAAAATCTGTGATTTCACAATTCTTGTTTCCATGCCACCCAAGTTGAGATTTTATCAGATACAGGCCAGGAGCTGGGGCAGGAAGCAAGTCACAGTGTGGACAGAGAGGGCAACACAGAAACCAGGAATACCAACACAGCCAACGTGCTGGGGGACCTCGGGGAAAGGAGCAGCTCATGTTGGGATTAGAGGAGAACACGCAAGCTCCTGTCGGGGGTTCTCAGACATGGGGAGGCAAGGTCAGAACAGATGCAGGGCATGTCGGAAAGGGAAAAGAGGTGGTTACTCAGGGCTGTGTCCAAATATTTAAACAGAGAGCCATGAAAACTATATGTTTTGCATAATTTTACAAAGGTGACAAGGAAATTTGAGTCACTTTAATATATTTTTCCTGCCAAACTAATATTCAGTAAAACAGGTGCCAGAAACTCGTAAGTTTCTTACCTACAGTGGTTATGTCTCTCCTTTAATATGTCTTTAATTATTCAGCCAGAATCAGTTTAGCCAGAATAGATGAAAGGTATTTAATCTTTTGTAGCAACCAGACTTACCCTGATTTTGGATTTTTTTTATAGATTAACATATCTTTCAGATTACTAGAGTATAGTAGTTTGCTCGTTTTTTAAAACACTAAATGACACCCTAATTGCCTTGAAAAAATTGATAGAAACATCATACTTTTTCTCAGAGAAATCTTACAGAATAGAAAAAAGGCTTTAGAAGAGAAGAATCTTGGTTAACATATCTTTCACTGCATTTTGAAAAGGTTTCCTTTTTCATGAGCTCAAATGCTTAAGGTAATTAAAAATTTCAAAATTTCTCCTAAAAATAGTTGAGTTTTTTTTTTAAATAGCCATAAATGAAAAGTCATTTTTATTATGTCTACCATGGAAGTATGAGTGCTCTATCCACCACTTACTGGTTGCAAGGCCAAGTTACATTCTCTGTTTAAGCCACAAATCCTGCAGCTTCCTGTGAACATATGACCTACCTCACGTAGTTGTAGGATTAAAAGACACAGTGTCTAGTCCCATCGATTCCAATCCTGGCTCCACTTTAGAACCACCTTGGACTTAAAAAAAAATGATGCCAGGCCCCATTCCAGAGACTCCCATTCAACTGGTGCAAGGGGAAGCCCAGGCAGTGGTACTTTTAAAAGCTTCGCAGTGGTTGAGGACAACTGGATTGCGTGACCATAATTAATGAAATTATTATATTTTGCTGGTAATGCATGTCATTTAAACAAGTTGCAATGCACAGGGTTGCTTTTGGCTTTTTTCTTCTTTTTCGACATTCAGGGCATGTTGAAATTTTATTATTTCCTGTGCTGTCCACCTCAGTGCTTTCTTTGGAAATAACAGATTCAACTTTTTCTTCTCCCTTTTTATTACCCCTGCCATTGGGCAGATCTTTCCCCAAGACTGTGTTGAGGGTGTTAGGCCAGAGAGGCTCACCTAGCTCCTTCACCCTAGCCAGGCTGAGATTCCAGAGGCTTCAGGGCCCCAAACCAAGCACTCACTGAAGTCCCTGATAGTCCTCTGGTACATGGGGGGTTTTTTTTAATGCAAAATAAGAAAATCCCAAGAAAGTAAAAGTAGATGGTCACTGCACAGCCTGACTCTCCTTGCTTCTAGGACTCTAAAGAGAGAGTAGGAAAAAAGTGTCCATGGACCACAAAGATGTCCACTTCCAAGATCCCCACCTCCACCCCTCACCAGTAGGCCCTCTTTGAGGAAGGGGAAAGGAGAAAAGGGAAGGGTTTGGCAAGACCCAGCCTTGCTTTTGTTAAATTCCTGCAGAGAGAGAATTCTTTCTGGGACTTTATAAATGTTGTTGGTATCATTCTACACTAAAAAATGATATTTCATACCATGCAGGTGGAACTTTCTAAATAAACAGAAAAACACTTAAACCTAAACACACGCTTCAGTTATAATCTTACCTGGGAAGATGTTCAGTCCTTTGTTTATTTCTAAGCTAATGATTAGAGCTCGAGCCGTGATGCTAAAAATCTGTCGAGGTACAAAGTTCAAGCCATCAGTAACCTGAAAATTAAAGCCTCCTGACATTGCTCCTTCAAAAGAAGAAATTACACTCTGGTCAATTGGTTGTTCCGCACATGCCACCCACTTTTACCTTCCTCCCACCTGTTCCCCTGGAAAGCAAATGCCATTAATTTGAGAATGTGCCAATATAGTCACTGAGCTCATTGAATCAAATATTGACAAAAACACGAAGTTAAAACAGTATCAATAAAGGACTATAATGCAGATCCCACCAATCCCATGACATAATAAATGAAAGCAAAGATGTTACCTCCAAGGAATTTTTCAAAATGTTAAAAACATATTCATCACCTGCATTTTATTATTCTGGAATCAATTTATACCAGTCAAAAGTAATGTATGTGTAATACACACACATACCCTAGTAATGTCTGAAATATTGATAATACTTATGTAATAATACTGAAAATCAAAACTAGGGGGAAGTAAATAATACTTAAGCACTGCCCCCAAATAGTTACCCGCACTTCTAATTATTGATCTATCTAAAGCTAGCTACAGTCTGCTAAGAGGGAAAAGAGAAGGGAAGGGAAAGACCCAGCCTTGCTTTTATTAAATTTCTGCAAGGAGAGAATTCCACACCCACACTTCTGTCAAGGGATTAGTGATATCAGTAAAGTTATAAATTAACTTATGTGCAAAGCTTAAATTAAGATGGCCCCTATCGATCCATTTCCCAGGAGTGTTTTACCAATCTGACTCACAAAGCACCAGGCAAGATCACTATGCAGAGAGCCTGATGTTCACATTCCCATCACCCTTTGAAAATGTCCATCCAGCAGTAAATTTGGAGGCCCACAGGTCTTTGCATTATGCAGTGGGTAGAAATGTGTCTTTGTTACCCTCAGGGACATGTGGCAAGGAACAAAAGAGGCATAGTCAGACTCTGCAATTATGTACAAGTACTCCCTAGTAACACGATTTAATAAAAGGTAGGTCAATGGCGTGACAAGCTCTCAAGTTTTTGTTATCTAAGCAAATCCTGAGAGTTCTGATTCCTCACCAAAAAAAAAAAAAAAAGGTTACAGACTGTTTAAAATTTCCCCATATACTCAAAAGTCACCATTTAAAAAAGAGAGAAAGAGAAGTCTGAGTCTATATAATTCAGAACAGGGGTCCGCAACCAAATGTTATTTTTCATTTGCTTGTTTTCCTAGAAATAGCACTTTGAAAGTTGTATCTAATGAAACAGGAAATTAAGGAGAGAATGCTTTCTGCCATTAGGCACTTTGAACATGTCATGAATCTGGAAACAAAATGCAGATGGAATCAAAGGAATTATATCAAAACAAATATAGACTATTGCATCGGGTGTGTCCTAACAGACTAATTATGACCAAAGAAAGATAAGGAGGGTTGACCTGTGGATTTTTCGTTGTACAATCTCAGATTTTTCCCGACAATCCTTTCAGAAGGGCAACCTTATATAAATTACTTAGCCTCCCACATCTTGGTTTTATCAACCTACTTAGGTTGTTATGTTCGAAAATGAATTCGATTTATGGCAGAGCACTTTGCAAATATAAATGCTAAGAAAGACTACTTAAGCCTAAGTCTTTGTTTGGGGCTGATGATGGACAGATGTACCAGGGGAGAACCAGCTGGTTTCAGCAACAGACTCATCTGCAGCTGGGCTCTAGCCACTTTGAGGGTTATTAGCTTGCCTCCACGTCCATTTAGAAAATGTAATGGATTGGCTCTCACGTTGAGCTTGCCTATAACTCTCCTTCTGGCTTTTTTAGGAGATATTATTTTCTCTACTCACCAAAAGCAAATATTGACCTGGTAGTTGACAAATAAATCAATCAAGAGAGCTAATATTTGTTTTAATCCTTTACTGAAAATAGTAACTTCAGTTCTTCGATCTCCACTGCCCTTTAATGGGTGGCAGCTAGTGGATAAAGCCCAGCTGTAGGGTCAGAGCAACTTAATCCTTCTGAGTCTCAGTTTCTTCATCTCAAAAATGGGGTCATTACTCCCTATCTCCCAGAGGACTTCTGAAGAGGAAACAAAATGGACAATGTGACTGCATCTCCACGGTGCCTACAGATGGTCGAGAGTCAATTATTCCTTTCCACTGTAGACTATAGTTTTAGAGATTTGAAACTCCTTTTGTGGAAATCTCTAGAGTACTTTTCTCCATTTTGAAAATACAATAATCCTTTCACAAAAATAAAAAACTTTCTAAGCCCTCATCTAATAATATTTGGACTTTCGGCATCTACTATTATAATAAAAAACACACATAATTGGTAGAAACCTCCCATCAATTCAGTGGCTCTTTAAATGAATTGTATTTTATTAATCAGCAATCTGCACACATTTGAAAAATGGAAACACATACGTGAAAAATATCATCTGGCCTAGAAATAATGTTTTGGTACATATGTGGGTAGATTAGGATCCTGTTGCAATGAAACTAACCCTCATGGATCTTGGGCTACAGGTTTGGAATCACTAGATGAGAGCATTCACATAGTAAATTATTTTCAGATTCTTTGGGGATTCTTTATGTTAACTGCAAAGATAATCGGGAAATTACTACATTTGGATTTAGAAAATATTTTGATTATTTGCTTTACTCTATTTTCAAAGAAGGTAATTAAAAATAGCTGAAAAGATGTGACTTTTTAACTTTCTCATCATGCCCCACTGGCTCGTGCTCCCTCCCACTCCTGCTGCAGGCTGGGAATGGCCTGCTTCAAAGCCAGGCCACCCTTGCAAAGTGGCAGGGTCACCTTCTGCAGATTTACAGTGGCTGTTTGGCCTATTGATTTATTGATGAACAAGAGGAAGAAGAAAAGCCTTTTCAAAGTCAGGGTCTCTTAGAATTACAGTTATATTCATTCATTCATCCGTGTATTCATTCACTGAATAAATGTCTCTTTGTTTTGTTCACTAATGTTTTCCTAGCATCTGGAACATTAACTGGGTACAAAATAGGTGTTCAATATTATTTCATTCTTTCAACAAAATTTTATTAAGCACCTACTATGTTCCAGTCACTATTCTAGGTGCCAAGGACACCAAAGTGAACAAAACAAAGGCCCTGCCCTTATAGTGCTTATACTGTAGTGGGGAAGACAGACAACAAACAATATCCAAATCAATCTATATTATAATGTCAGGTAGTCAGAGAAAAGGATGGAGAATGGCAGAGAAGAGATGCTATTTTAGTGGGAGCTCAGGAAAAGGTTCTCAGAGAAGCTTAAATCTGAGCACAGACTTTACATGACAATGACAATTTGAATAAGCCACGTGAGGTACAGGGACTCTCTAATGCTTGCTATTATTAGTCTTACTAAAATAAGTCACTTTTTAAAAAATTATAGAACCTGGAAAGTTTTTAGATGGCCTGTGGATTTCAGTCAGCAACTCTTAAGTACGACTGTCACATTAACCACTCATTGAAACACATTTCAGTTTCACATTGTTTTTCTCTGTGGCCTACCGGTGTGTACAAACACTAGCTGTCCCTCGTTGATTTGAGCCTGGGTGAAGTTCTGGATGCTTCGGCCCGGAAAGGACTTGAGAGCCAAGTGCCCGTTGCTGGGTGGAGTGACCCAGTAGGCCAGGTCTTGTGGGGCAGAGTCCCCATCTTCTGCACAGAGGTCACTTCTGGTCATCTCAGTGACAGAATTCACCCACACCTTAAAAAGAAGAGGACCACAGATCCTTTGAGGACCAGTTGTAATCACATCATATTAGTAAACTGGATAGCTATGACACCCTGGTCCCTTGCACAAAGATTTAAAAGCTAAAGCAATTCATGAAATTTCTTAATTCAAAACAGATACATAATTAAATGCCAGATGAAATGCAAGGCATGTTGTAGTATTTATTTAGTTTATGAGGTTTATTAAGTTTCAATAAAAATAGTATTCATAATTATTCAAATTTAATTTTTAAGCAGCATATGCATTTATATAAAGTATAATAACAATAAAAGTTGATGATGGCTAAGCACCTTCTGTGTGCTGGGCATGAATTTCTATTCATCGCTGTAAGAAGCAAATTATTTCATTGGCTTTTAAATAGTTGAGGAAAAACACACATACAGCATTTTTTTTTCCCTTTATCTAACCAGTCTTGCAAAAACACCAGTATCTGGTTCCTATAGCCTTGCAATGTTTGCTGTGTTGATAGCACACATCTACAATTGTATCTGAATAATATACCCTGTTTTCCAATTACGTTTAACATCTATTTACTTTGCCTAAACATCTTCATTCAACAATTGATCAAACATTTGTTGAGCATCTACCATGTTCCAGGCAATGTTCTGAGTGCTGGCAATATATCGGTAAATAAAAGAGCCCTGTCCTCGGGGAGCCTACATTCCAGCAGGAGGGGATGAAGGGACACAGAGAAGAAACAACAGGCATAATAAGGAAATGAATTACATAGTATGTTAGAAAATCACAGCACTATGAAAAAAAGAAAAAAATAAAGCAAGATAAGGGGGGTGGTTCGGGAGTGGGCGAATGTTAAGAAGGAGGCTCGGCTTGAGGAAAGGCTGGAAGGAGGTGAAGGAGGAGCCATGTGTATATGTAACTATCTGAGGGAGGACCATCCGGGCAGAGGAAACAGCTCTAATGTGGGCCCCATCTGTTGGGGGGCAGGAAATTGGTCAGTATGGTGGGAACAGAATAAGCAAAATGAAGAGTAAAAGGAGATGAAGCAAACATAATGGAAGGTCACATCACGCGGGGTCTTGAACACACTGTAAGGACTTTGGCTCTTCCTTGAGTGCCACGGGAGATCACACAGGGTTTTAGGTGAGGAGTGACCTGGTAGAACTCAAGTCTTCACAGAATCCTTTGGCTTCTGTGTCAAGAATAGAACACGAGAGGGCCAGGGTAGAAGCTGAGAGACCAGTAAGAGGCAATTACAGTAATCCTGGAGAAGGATGATAGAAGAGTGGCCAGAAGTTGCAGAGGTGGCAGGAAGTGGTCAAATTCTGGGTGTCTATTGAAGATAAAGCAAAAGAGTTTCTGAAAAATTAGATGTAGTGAGGTGTGGAAGAAGGAAAGGTGGACAGAATGACTCCATGGTTTGGGCCCCAGCAATGAGGATGGGTTCCATCAACTACGATAAGGAAAGCTGAGGGTAGAGTAGATTTGGGGAGTAAGATCGGGAGTTCAGTTTTGAACATGTTAGGTTTAAAATGTTTATGTGGACACCGAATCACATCCGATGGCATTAGGCTGTTTTGAGTTTCTCCAATCATACAGTCACATGATCTTTCACTAACACTGAAAACAAGTGATTTTATCACTAACTCAATTTTCACATTGCTATTTGTATTTATATTTATATATTTTTTCTTACCCACAGAAACATCACGTGCACATTCCCAAGATTATGTGTCATTCTTTGTTTTCTGGCTAGAACCTTATCATTCATCTTCTATGTTTCTTACTAACTTGTTTAAAAACTTAATCCTAAATGATTTAATAGATAATCTCTCCAGTTAAAGGGAAATGTTCTCCTTAGTAGGACAGGCAGTTTATAAAATAACTTACTCCATGCTCACTCACCATCTAATAACTAAACATAATTTGAGACAGGGAGATCAGAAAGTATACAGGATCCTTATGCTTTCATATCAGACATAATGGGGCTAGAAGACAGAAATTCATTCTATTCCTTCTAATGCACCAACTACTGATCTACAGAAAGAAAACTACTTTGTGAATTATCCTTTAGCTCTTTGAAAGTTAACAGTTGAGATCATAAAGTAATTGTACCAAAATAAACATCGACATACACCACATATGTATGCGCACGCACACACATGCACACATACACACTGTAACTTATACATCCAAAATGAATGTTTAACTCCTCAAAGTGACTATGTTGAAGGACAACATGTGCCAATAACCATATCACTGTTCACAATTCTTTTGAAATTATTTTCAGGTTGTTCAAGAACATTTGATTTTGTTTTTGTCCAGTTAGACTATCTGGGTTCAAATCACTGCTCTGCTGCTTACTAGCTATGTAAACTTGGCCACATTTCTTAACTTTCTGTGCCTTAATTTCCTCATCAGTAAACTAGGAATGATAGTGTTATTATGTATACTGAGTGACTTAATATGTGTAAGGTGCTTGGAACCACTTCACCTGGCACATAGTAAGCATTCAATAAATATTAGCTTTATGTGACCCATCTTCTTCATCAGATTTGGCTCTGAGGACAGATGTGATTTTTAATATTACTAAAAATTATCACACCATTTAGAGTGTGATGCTTGCCCCTATTGAGGCTATTCTATAACATGTACTGCAGATTTTGTTTAATCTCCATAATTTGGGGTGAGTAGTTTATCTGTTTAATAATTGTGTTGTCAATGGAGGCTCCCATATCTTGCCAATTGGAATACGCCCACTGAAAATTTTTCAGTGCTAAGCTCTAAGGACATCAGCTTTTAAATAGCCACCAGAAATGCTAATCAATACAATGCTCAAATTATAAGGTTTTGGCCTTCACTTAACACATTGAAAGGCTATTGTTTCTATAAAATGTACAAGTTGGACTGTTCCACAAAATTCCAAGCCCACGTATTCCAGTTTTTCACTTTTGACATGTTTCAATCCATCCATGTATCTTATCCGCATTTCCTCATGACCTCAGGCTGATTTGGGAATGTGTTTCCATTTCTCTTCCCGTGACTTGCAGACACTCATTTTTTCCAACACCGTGCACACAAAAGCTAGACGAAGTGTGTTTTCCACTGCAGCTACTCTGCTGCGGAACACTGCTTCTTCCCGTTCTTGCCTCTGGAAATATACTATCTTCCAAAACAAATGGAAAACCTGCCACTCACAACAAGAGCTGGGAACCTCAAGTCGTGTTTCTACCAAACCAAATTTAGTTCAATTAACAGCCCCATTGCTTCAGGTGAGGCCTGATTTAGTGCCCAGCGCTTGGTAACAGAAACTTCAGGTAGGCAGGGAGAAGAAAAACAAAGACCCCCAAACTTGAATTCAGATTTAAAATTGATCCAAAGCCCAAAAAAGAATGGTTCAAAGTATAAATAGCTGAACAAGTTAACACAAACCTGGGATAATTTTTTTTAATTTACCATTAGCTTTAAGAAGAGACTAATGGTATTTAGAAACCCAATTCTGAGCCAATTTAATTCTAATTATGATTCTAATATTTAAAAACCCAGACTCTGGGTTTCATATGAGGGATATGAAATGCTCACAAATTCACTCTCCCACTGGTGGTACCTCCAGGACTTCAGCTGTCATTTCAGATTTTGCTGCCCTAATTCTTCTGCTGTGCCTGGCTCTCAAAGCTCTTTCTAGTGATGACAAACATTTATCAAGAACAAGCAAACGGTTCTATTTCAGAATAAAAACAACAACAAAATGTACAGTATTATTGAAAGAAAAACTTGAAAAAAATAGAAAAATGAAGCCCCCTTGTGGACACAAATATATTTTATCAGGTATGCACAAATATCACTGGTCATGCTTGAATACAAAAGTACTCAGTAGAATATATTTCAGAGTAAAATGCAAAGGATTCACCTAAGATGCCCTACTTCCAATTCCTAATTCCAGTTTGTCAGGACACAACTGATCATTGAATGGCCTTGGAGATCAGCTGAAAGCCCTGTAGCTTAAGGAAGTGTTGTTGTAGGACTTCAGGAGAAAGAAGTGTTTGACATGCTGGGGCAGAGAGGATGACATTCAGATTCCTGGCTATGAACTGCCCTCCAGAGTCTGAGATGCCATCAGCGGCTCTATCCCCCACGCTCCCACCTTCTCCCAGGTAGACTGCAGGTGGAACTTCCTACTGGCTCTTCCAGGCCCTGATGACAAGTAAGGAGAGTGAGTAGTCATGAGGGATAACCTGAAGGTCTTGAGAAAATGCTGATGGGAAAGTCAGAGACAGCACCAAATCTGAAGTCCATATGGGCTTCGCATTTGCGTAACTGCCTTTGCCCCAGACTCTGCCACTGCCTAACTTTGTTATTTTGGGCAAGTCACTTATCCTTGTGAGCTCTAATTCCCTCTTCTTAAAATGGGAATATGAGCAATACTCGCTTTATCTACTTCACCAGGTCCTTGAGCTTCTTCATTGTAACGAAGGAAGAAGCAGAAGACCCTTACCGTTCCTGCTCAAACTCGCATCTAGCTCTGCCACTTACTGTCTACCAGCAGCTCTTCTGCTTTTGACCTTGAGGAAGCCTCTTTATGCCACAGAGTCTTCATCTTTAAAATAAAAATGATAGCCCAAAGAGTCGGTGAAGATTCAATGAGTAAATGTAAAGTGCATAGAACAATGCCAGGCACAGAGTAAGTACTATGTAAGTATTAGCTATCATTATGATCATGTAAAAAAGGTTGTTATTATTACTGTTAGATATGCTCTGAAATCTAGAAAAAGAAATGTCATTGTCTGAAATGATCCCCTAAATTTGAGACTTTGACTGAACAGAAGTAACTAATAACCATAGCTCTGGAGAAACTCTGTTATTGGAAAATACACTCTCATGGCTCTATTATTTTGATAAAATGCATATGCTTTCTATGTTAGCTTTCAAGGAAAAGTTAACAAACTTGATGTATGACAATTCTTTGATAGTATTAAAGGGTATCAATTCAAGAGAACACCCTGCAATATGACCACCACACAGTCTTTCCATGAAGTTTTCTACACCCATTTGCCATTGTTATTAATATTATATATTCTAGTGGATAAGAGAAATATCACACTCCAATAAAAAAAATTAGCGGCAGAAAGTAAATGAATGTCATAGGTGTTGTAACTTCCTGCACAGGCTTCCGAAATTAGCAAGACCAATTCCTGGTGGCCTCTTGTCTCTTTCTCATCAAGTCTAAATCATGTTGAGATTGATAACAGACATTGTGAGTGGATCATAAAATATCAGTGCACAAAACTTCATTATTCTAAAAATCCTCATAGCAACTTCATTCACATTATACTATGTATACTAGGCAAGCAATATTGTGATTATATGCTCGTCCACATCCCTTTTTCTTGGAATATTTGAAATGTCGTAATTTATTATTTTTCTTTCTTCCTCACCAAGACTTTGGGCCACAATAGAAATACATAAAGTGAGTCAGGCAGGTTTGCAGACAGTGTAACTGGTCCTTCCATCCCAATCTCCTGTCTTACTGAAAAGAACAGGTGGATGGGCAGGGTCATGGGCAGGCAGGGCTGACCTGCAGGGAGGCTGTGACGTTGACCAAAGCTGAGGGCAGAGAGCCCTCACATGTGGTAAAGTAGCCCACTGAGGGGATAATGGCAGGGGGGGTTGTTACAGGCTGCATCAACTCTGTCATGACCCTATCGTACCAGTTTCTGGGTGTCCTGGTGGATAGAAGTTTCAGTATATAAACCCCTGAGACCTGCCCTAACCTCATAAAAGGACAGGTTTTCCCAGAAACAGGAAGAACAACAAAAAAACTGATTCATCCATAGAAAAGCACCTACCTTTGCTAGATCAGTGGCTTACAGTGTTTTTTGATTACCATCCAAAGTAAGAAATACATTTTACACAGCAACCTAGTACACATATGTGTATTTGTGTCTGTGTGTGTGTTTAAAATCCAATATATGCATAAATGAAGCAAGTTTCACAAAATAGTACTTACCCTCATTATACACAGCACATTCTGTTCCTACCCATTCTACTTAATTTTTTAAAAAAAATATTGGTTCTGACGCACTCAATTAATTTCACAGCCCACTCACAGGTTGCAACCTCAGTTTGAACACACTGTCCCAGATCATCCCTGTTGTGGACAGCAGAGTGTGGACTTGATGCTCAGACTACCTGGCCTCAGATCCCGCTCTCTTTTACTAACTGTATGACTTTGGTCAAGTGACTTAACCTTTCTGTGCCCCAAGTCTATGGTAATCCTCATTTTATTTCAAGGATTGTTGAGAGAATTAAATGAGAAATCATTTAATCATTTATGTGATACGTTTAGAACTGAGCCTGAAGGATAGCAAGGGCTCAATAAACACTCTCCTGCTTCCCATCGTCATCTCTCGAAGGCCAATGGAACAAAATTATCTGGCATCAGGGAGTCCTTATGCCCAGAAATCAACTCTCACCATGGAAGCTAATGTCTATTCACTCTCCTCCTCTTTCCACCTGCTGCTCTAGTCACTCTGAGCTTTTCATGTCTTCAAACACGTCAGACCCGCTACAGACTCACTACCATGGCTCTTGGTTATTCTTTGGCCGGGAATGCTCTTCCCCCTAATATTCATCCAGCTCCTCACTTCCCCAGCTAATCACCTCCACCCCTGCCTTTATTCAGAAAAGAGTTAACACAGCATGCTGAAGACTGTCTTTCCTGAGAAAGGCCTGAGGTTGGCCCTTCACTGGTGTCTGGGAACTTGGCTGTTAAACAGTTCACTGTCTCTAAACTGTTTGTCCAAACACTGTGGTTTATGCTGGACACCTGCTTTCCTTCTGGGAGTTGGGGATTTTGGCACATATTAAGCAGATGGTGCCTACCTGGCCAGCCCCCATTAAAAACTTTGGGCACTCGGTATCTAACGAGCTTCCCTGGTAGACAACACTTTGCATGTGCTGTGACAACTCATTGCTGGAGGAATTAAGTGCATCCTGTGTGACTTCACTGGCAAAGGACTCTTAGAGCCTCTAATTTCCTCTGGACTTCACCCCATGTGCCTTTTCCCTTTGCTGATTTTGCTTCACATATTTCACTGTCATAAATCTCAGCCATGAATATGCTATGTCCTATGAGTCCTTGCAAATCAATGACCTAGGAGAGGTCTCGGAAACCACTGACACACAGGCCTCCATGCAAATGTCCCCTCCTTGGACAGATCTTTCCTGACTACCCTCTCTGCAGTGGCATCATTCTGTAACCCCAATCACTCTCTATCCCCTTAAGAGCTTTGCAGAAAAGTACAGCAGATCACCACTTTATTGATAACATAATTTTATTGTCTTCCCCCTTGAATGTAAGTTCCATGAGGGAATTCAAAGGTTCAATATTTATTGAGCCCCTATAATGTGCCAGATACTGTGCCAGGCACTGAGGACACCATAGGGAAGGACAGATAAAATCCCTTCCAAATGGGGTTTACACTTATGAGAGGAGACAGATAATAGATTATTTATTTGTTTACTATCGGAGAGTGATGGGCACTAAAAAGAAGAATAAAGCAGGGTCCAGAGATAAAGAACAACACAGTGTTATTTCTGCTGGGGTGGCCAGGGCAGGCTCTATGAGTACATCACATCTAGAACCCTGGGGAGCCATAGTCTAACAGGGCTTCCCAGAGGAGGCAACACACCTACACTTAAAGAGAGGCCCTCTTACTGAATTCTCTACCATATGACTGGAAATCAGTGAAATCCCAAAAGGCTCTATTCACAACAGTCATAATTTAAACAAACGAAAAAAATCTTGTTTGGCAAATGAGCCAGAATACCTTGGTATGGAAAGACTTTCATTGAATAGCGCACCATGACCATTGCCTGCAATTGGAGAAACAAATTCTTGGGATTTCTTCCATTTTATAACAATCAAGCAAGTCCTATCAAGATTTCTACATCTTCATATGACTAGTTAGCATGTCCTACAGTAGTATCTAGTCATCTTCAGATTTTAGACACACTGACTTAAAAACAAAAACTATTTCTTTGTTTCTCAAAGAGAAGAGAAATGGTTCATTTTAAATGTAAAACCTCCATCTAGTCTAGACTGGAGTGAATCTATCCAATGTAAGACAGCAGCTCCACAGCTTCACCATCTGTCCAAGTCCAGCTTCAACCAGAGAATATCAACACGTTTTACAGCCATGAAAATCAAAGGGCATTAGAACCGAAGCAACCAAGAGATCACCAAGTAAACAACTGCCCCCACCCATGGTTTTGTTATTAAGGAAAGTAAAGCCCAGAGAGATTTTGTTGAAGTTCACACATGGGCAGTTTGTCAACCTGCCTCCAGTCTCCTAATTTTAATCCAAAACCTCCAAGGCAGAGAACGAGTTTCTTACCAGCTAAATAAACAAACTCAAAAGAGCCAGCATTGAATGACACATCCATCAATACTGGGAAGTTGTGTCCTGCCTGGCCTGGGTCCAGGCTATACGGGGAATAAAGTAAGAATAAAGGAAATGGCCCTCGTTCTCAGCTGCTCTTCCTATTTTTCTTGGGAGAAAACACTCTTGTATCAAGGTTGGGGGTGGCAGTCTGGGCAAACCACTGGAGCAACCCCACAGGTCCTGATGAAGGCTGTATCTCCTTAATTGTAAGGAGGGATAGAGACAAAGGCTAGGGTACGGTTTTTTCCCCTCACATTTTAATGTTTCTGCACATCCTAAATTAACAGGTATATTAATAGAGGTATATTAACAGGTATATTTAATAGAGTAAAGCTGCTATTAAGTTGATGGTGCATCTTATAGTTGAGGGCACCTCAGAACTGAAAGCTGAGCCCAAGATGGAGCTTCAATTCCTTTTCATAAAAAGGCCTAAGAGTTTGCTACCTTATTCTTTGGTTTTCCCCTTCCTTGGCCAATTCCATCCCTTCTCCCATATCTTTCTACATCTTGGCCTCTGTATTCCCTCCCCTGGGTCTCCCTCATCCTGCAGTTCTACACCACGCAGCAAAATGCCCAACCATCTACTGAGGTTCCTGGGCAAACCCATGCACATTGATCCGACTGCTATAGACTATCCCCATAAAGCCACTTCGGTGGAAGCGAGAGGCACAGCAACTTTGGCGCTTCTTCTATTTGCTAATGAAGACACCCCTTGATGACAAGGCTGCACCAAAAGAGCTTGAGCCAGTCGGAAGGAATAGGGGAAAGTGGCAGAGTGTGGTGGAAAGAGGTCAGCCTCGGCAGACTCAAAGTCAAGTCCACACCTTCCTCATCCCCACTCTGTGCCTCAGTGTCCCGGTTTACAAATAAGGTTATTAATCACTGTAGTTCCTTTGGAGGCCCAGTACTCAGTAAGCACATATTAAATGTAAACTTTTATAATTGTGTTTAATAATAAATTGACACCTAAAATTCTTCACTCTAGCCAACAACCTACTTCCCAGATCACTTTGCAGAGAGCGAGTTCAGGAGGTGTCACTATAACAAGCATCTGTGTGGGGGAGATGGAGGAAAGCAGCTGAAAACAGAGGGGGCAGCCTCCAACTGTGACCAGCTGGAACATACTGTCCCAGGCTACCCGGTAATGACAGTGGAGTCAACTCAAAAGACAAAATGACAAGTTCCAAAAGTATAAACACTGTTAACTTTTCACTTAAAATGCAAAAGCTGGGTGGATGGCTCATACCTATAGTCCCAGCTACTCGGGAGGCTGAAGCAAGAGGATTGCTTGAGCCCAGGAATTTGAGTCCAGCCTGGGCAACATTGCGAGACCCCATCTCTAAAAACCAAAAACAAAATGTAGAGACTTGATAAGGTAGAGACGGAACCAAGCTCCAAGATAACAAAAAACACTAAAAAGCCTATAACTATATCCAACTGTTTTAAACAAATAGAAACAAATGTTTAAAACCTTGCAATTTTTAACAATGTAAAATTTGCTTGTTAGATTAGTCCCTGGTGGGCTCCTGGGTGTGTCTGCACAATCATTTAATTGGCCCTAGGGTGTTTTATAAATTAAGGTCAAAGGGTTGCTGCTTCATATTTCTTTGCTATTCTCCTTGCTGTCTTCCTGTCTTTCCCTGTCACCTAGGTGGCCACTACTCTCACCAAAGACCCTTTTTCTGTTTGTGTCAACCACCACACAGAGACAGCATATCTGCTGTGCCATCCTGTAGCTTGGTGGTCTAGATCCTTGCCACTTAGAAAATAACCTTTAAGATCTATTGGGTTAGACTAGCACCAGCCCTAACCATTGTTTTGTTGGTTAAAATTGCTTATTTTTAAAATCTACCCCTCACTCCCCCAAAAAAAGCACAGTGAAGCAGAGTCAAAGGATTCTCAGGGTAGAAGTCAGGAGACCCTTCAACCAACCAGTTATAGTACCTTAGATCCCAACTACTCCCTGGGTTTTAGTTTCTTCACCTATAAAACAAGGTTAAGTATACAATTTGATCCTGTTTTGTAACTGAGGGACTATATATAAAAATATTATTTTTATATATGCATAATACATTTATATGTATATATACAAATAGTATATATACTATATAATATGCAATACATAAATATGTTCATTATAGATTGGTTGGTCTATGTGAGTGGTTATTAGGTAACATTGCCAAAATAAATTCAGCTACTTGGCCAATCAGAGACTACTACATAGATTTTCTATTCTTTAGCCATGATTATAATGAACTTCAGAAACAAAGGGAGGGAAGACAAATGCAGACATACTTACACTAAAAATAATGAAAAGCTATCTGAAGGAAGGGGAGAAAATCGCTCAAACAATGGAAACAATATTAGGTTTTTTTTTTTTAAACATTACAAGGGTAAAGTAGCTTTGAAAGCTCTATGTTCCCACAGCCATTCCAGACAGACAGACGATACCTGCATGTTCTCCCATGGCCATAAAATAGTCCAAATCATTTCCTAGAATTCAAGGCCTTCATTTCCAGCCTATGCCATGAAGCATGGATCTTGGACTCCAGCTGGGTTGGTCTTCTCCCTATCTTGTGAATGTAGTTTTGCACACATTCCTGCCTCGGCCTGTCAGAATTTCCCCCATCCCTTACTGTCTGGAATTGCACTGTTCAATATAGTAGTCATTAGGCACATGGAACTATTTAAATTTAATTTAAACTAATTAAAATTACATAAATTTTTAAGTTCCAGTCCATACTTACCTCATTTCAAATACTTTCTAGCCACATGTGACTAGTGGCTACTATACTGGACAGCACAGATACCAACGTTTTTATCATCATAGAAATTTCTGTTGGAGAGTGCTGGTCTATAACAGGGGTTGGCAAATGTTTTCTATGAAGAGCCAGCAAGTAAATTTAGGCTTTTGGGGCCATGAGGCAAAATTGAGGCTCTTCTATAGGTACATCCATAACAAGAAAGAAAACAAATTTCTATAAGTGTTTTACTGATAAATTCAAATAATAATAATAATTGAATACAATTTTTTGTAATACAAGTCTACTAATAAGGAGAATGGAATTCTTTTTTTAGGAATAATGTTTTGTTTACATGGGCTTCACAGTTAGTGTTCCCTGTTATTAAACTGATGGTAAATGTTCATCCATAAAAACCATTTTTAGCATGTGGACTAATAAGCAGGCAGCAGGCCTGATAAGGCCCATGGACTATAACTTGCAAGTTCCTGGTCTGGAATGTTTCTGAACAGGACATTATCAACACTTTGGGTAGGATATTTTTTCATTTTGCAGGATTGTCTCACACATTGCAAGACATTAAGCATCCCTGACACTTAGGCATTAAATACAATAGCATCTTCCAGTCATTGTGACAATAAAAATGCCCCATGACATATTCAAGCTCTCCCTCACCCCAGGGGCGGTGCCAGCACCAGGTGGAACCACAGAAACTTTACTCATGTCCACCTTTTCTACATCTCCTCTGACCACCTAACTTCCTCTGAACTTCTAAATAAACTATTATTAACTGTTTACCCTCATGAGCAGTATAAACAAGGCTGAAATTGCCAAATATACATATAGGAAGATCTGTCTCAACCAAATTTCAAGGTGAACACATTCAGATTCCCATGTCTGGACATACGTAATGAATGAGTCCACTAGGGGCTCATTTGTGTGAGAAGCTAAGCCTTCTCCCAGAAACACAGCCATGCTAAAGGAAGAAAGAGTCAAGACTAAAGCCTGGTCTAGAAAACATGAGCCAGTGTTGGGGAAATTGACAGTTTAGATTTTCATTTATGAATTTCCTGTTTACTCTGTGTCCGGCACTGCTGAAGACCATGGACAGAGGCATGTACAAGCCATCAGGCTTCATTCTGTCCTGGGCCTGTCATTCAGTGGTCATGCAATTCCCTCATCTCTCCAGTGAGGAAAATGGCAGCACGTATCTCAGCTGGCTATAGCACTTACAGCAGTACCTGGTACATAATAACAGCTAATACTTATTTTTTGAATACTTGTTACAATTTTTCTCCAAGCCAATCTTGTGGATTCACACCCAAGTCCTTAGAAGAAGGGACAGCAAGAAACGGTACATTAAAATCATGAAAATCTATTTAATGTAAGCTTTGAGATACTTAATTATAAATTGTCACTGATGGATTTGCCAGCTCTGATGCTGGTAGCACTGGCGTGGCAGGAAATGGAGCCAGCGGGGCCAGGAGGCTTCCTGCACATCAGCCCCTTTGTGTGGGCAACAGAAGCCACAGCAGCAGATATTACCCCAGGGATCCCAATCAGGAGAGGAGAAAAATGGTACACACCCTGCGTAGCCAAGAGATGTCTGTCTGTGAGCGCTTGAGGAACACCCCCGGGGGAGCCTCAGAGAGAGCCAAGGGGAATGAAAGCTACCAGAACCCGAGAAATACTGTTGCATGACTGTACCATGGCCTCATTTTACCCCAAATCTGGTGTGGCCTTGGAGTTTTTCAGTGACAAGAGCTACCATTTATTGAGCCCTAACCACATGTCAGACACTGCATGAGAACTTCACATCATTTTATCTTTTAATCCTTACATCTCTACCTCCACCCCCACCCCACCCCCCACAAATGAGAGCAAATTAGTAGGCTAAATAACCTGCCAAGCGCACCTAGATAAGAGTGCAGAGCCAGGACTCTCACCCAGGTCTGTCCACTGCAGAGCCCACTCTTTCAACCATGACGCTGCCAGCCTGGCAGGGGTTGCCCATGTGCACATGCCTCCCTAACCTAGCTTGAACAGGCCAAGCTATGGGTGGTGCCTGCTCAAGAAATGCAATACACAGGTAACTCACTGTGATTCTTTCCCATTTCCCAACAATACCCAACAGAATGTCCTGCTAATAACTAATAGTTATTTAAACCAGTGGGAACATGTCAACTATATACATATAGTCATATGTCTTATTATTTATCATTAGAAATAGTACAAATGAAAATCAAATCGGAAGCCCATAGGTTCTCATGATAGGCCAAAAGCACGTAGCACTTACCTGGAGGATGTTATTGGCTGTTATCACTGGAGCTTCATCGTTTACAGAGTCAACAGTCACAAAAAGAGTTTGGGGCAGACTCTGTTTTCCAAGCTCTGAGCTATTGGCAAAGATGGTGAAATTGTCAAGAAACTCTTCACTATCATCATGAACATAGTAAATCAATTCATTTTCCACCTATAAAAAATAACAAAATCACCAACTTGCTGAAATGTGACTTTAAAAATATGAATAAATTGATATAAAAGAAATCCTAATTTTTTATCTCTCTCTAAAACACAGAGAAGCATGTCTTCATCTTATGAAGCTTGAGTATGACAATCAGAGTGCAAATTGTGATGGATGGTATGGTTTTTGTGAAATGATACTGCACCCCAGATATAAGATTAAGGAGGAACAAAGCAATTGGGCAATGTGGTGCAGTACAGAGAATGCTGAACTGATCATCAGAAGACCTGGGTTCAAAAGCTATTTCTAACAACAAAGTGTGTTGTGAGTGACATAATCCAGCTTTTCTTCTGATGGAACACCACCTAATAAAATTCAGACTCAACTCCACTAATGTTTGAAGTTGTTGATTGCTTTATTGGACAATTCAAACTAGTAGATTTAGGCTCTGAAACTTCTACCCGCTGGTTGGATTTCCCCTCTTTGGAGACATATAGACCACAGCAACTATTAAGTTCCCCCAAATTCATCTTTTCTGAGCTAAATATGCATTGGTCCCTTAACTGTTCTTTGTATGTGAGGTTACACCTGCTACCTCCTAATCCTGCTCTTCCTCCTTCAGAATACAATAGTTTTTTGTGCAACTCATAAGGGATGCCACCCAAAACTAGCTAACTTACATCTCCTGAGGACAGACTATCATGAAATATATTGGAATCAAATTATTCTATCAAAACTGCCCCTCACTGTAATAACCCAAATGCAAAAATTTACTTTTATCCCTGTTGGATTTCATCGTTTTTATTTTAATTCTGAAATGGTCATCCAATGATGTAGTTATTCCTCTTGGATTTGTAATAACCACAAATTTGATGGGAATGCCTTTCCTGTCTTTAAGACTCTTATGGAGATACTAAAGAGCACAGGCTCAAAATCAGAGACCAACAGAATTTTAAAGCTAGAGAGGAACTTGGCTTCTGTGACTCTGTGACCCAAACATATAGCAGAAAACTTCCAAACCCCAAAAGGAGTCGTTGAACTTCTGAAAAAGTCTCTGTGGTTGTGTTTATTTTGATAAAATACAGCCAAAATTTTTAACAGTTCAACTTCGCCCATTCCTATGGCGCACTTCCTTTGAGCTAAGTCTTTTGATCTCTCAGAGGTGTTTCTGACAAGAGTTGAAAAGTTCATGAAGGATCTCAAGGGAAAGTTGTGTCCGCTCGTACACAGGTGCTATGAGAATTTCTCTGGAGTTCCGTGGGCAGAGGAATTCCAGATCATAGGCCTGACCACATTTTCCTGGAACATCCTGTTTTAAGCTATTTGAAAACAAACATGGAAGATGGCACTGATCAGAGGTGGGAAAAGTGTTAACCTAATGCCCTTTAGGAACATAGCATTTAAATAGCACTCATCTCCAGAGTATTTTTCCTGGAGAAATACATCATTTCCTCAACAGAGTGGCACTTCCCAAAATGACATGTTATTTAATGGCATTAATCTGAAGGCAAAGAGAGGGTGTTTTGGGAATTTGTCTATTCCTAGACTTCTAAAACAAGAACAGTATCTGCCAATCTGAAATCAAGGGACATTACAAACTTGTAGAAAATCTTGACTGATTAAAAAGTATTTGGTCCCCTGTCACCAATCCTGTTCAACGGCATCCTGTGTCGCTCCTCTGCTTACGTCCTCTCTTCCTCCAGCGCTCCTGTCTCACTCCTCACTCAGGGCCAAAGGTGAAGTCCATCTGCTGCTCTCCCCACCATGCACGCGGCTCCAGCCACGCCAGACGACTTGCTGCTCCTCAGACACGCCTGGCACACACCCACACGGAGCTGCTGCTCTTCCCTGTGCCTGAATGCTACTCCCGTAGACACTTAGCTCACCCACCTGTCACCTCCTCCAGGCCTTCCCTGACCACTCTATCAGAAATTAAATATCAGTACGCACACACCCCACTAAAGGACCCAGCACTTCCTATCTCCCTTTCCTGCTTTGTTTTTTTTCCATAGCACTAATCTTCATTCAACATGCCATTCATTTCATGTACTTATTTTATTTATTGTTTCTCGTTTTCTCCCTCTGTACTTCACCAGGAAAAATGCTCCCTAAGGGCAGGGATTATTGCCTGGTTAGTTCACGACTTTATTTCCAGTACCTAGAACTGGCATCCCTAACACACAACAGATACTCAAAAACTATCCTCTGAATGAATGAAGGGTAAGAATGGCCAGGGACTCTCCTTCTCCAAGCCACTAAAGTCTATAGCCACTAGATTCTAGAGGTTAGTGTCACTGTAAGTGAAAACGACGATGTCTCAAAACCTGGAGACCTTAGGAGTCATAAAGGAAGAGACAACATGAGGGGGTCATCTGGAAAGCAGGGACACATGACTTTGACTCTTCTCTGTGAACAGGGCTACACAATAATATAGATGCCACAAGGACCACATGTATCTCGACACACAGATTTCAACCAACAATCTTAAATACACGCCTCTTATGAAGCATAATGAATAACTGAAATTGACCAAGATAGGCCCAAAATTTAGTGCTCAGAAGACAGGACCACAATTTATTAATACAAACTACTTTTAGAAAAGTATTTGATTTAACTCACACCAGAGCAGGTGGTTATCTTGGATGATATGTTCAGCCTTTGGGAGGGAAGCCATGATTAAGGGACACCTGCACAGGTGTCCCACCTTCCCTGGGTCCCCAGTCAAGAAACACCCATGTTTAAGGTCTTTTCCAACCCTCAGCTTTCTCTGCTTCTCCCCATGGCTCCCCAATGCCACCTGGTTATGTCCAGCCCTCTTGACATGTAATTCAAGTTACATCTCCTGTGGACACAGGCAAAGACTCCCAGCCCCCCACACTCTCTGCCACTCCTCCACCTCCAGGACAACTCCCCCTGCCCCCAAAATGCCCTCAACCAGGCTCTTCCCTTTGTTTCTCTTGCTTTTTTCTGTTTCCTCTTCTGTTATCTCCCTGCTCTTTCTCTCTCTCCTCAAAGTCTAACTCAAACTTTATCCCCTCTATGAAGCCTCCCCTATGCTCTTAAATTAGAATCAAATTTCCAATTCTTTATTCCCATAGCACCATTGTGAAAATGCCACACGAGAGGCAAGAAGAGTATAGCTTATATTAAAGTTGGTGTGCCTGGTCCCTCCACCGCATTTCTTGAGGGCAGGGAATATGCTTTACTTGGTAACGCCACACAGTAACTCAAATAGAATGTTTAGTAAATGGATTCAAATAAGTTGATCAGTTCAAATTCTTAGAAGCAAAATGAAGCGGCATACATGTGTTCTTAGCTGACTAGACAAAGACACCCCAGAATGGTAGGAGGTTGTTAATGGTTCCCAACCTGGAGAGTATGTAGCCCTAGGGGCTCATAAAGGAAATCATGGGGATCTGAAGCTACTTTTTAAAATTTTAAAAGAAAGTAATGGAAATCATGCTATTCATGATAAGAAAGCAAAGTCTGACAATAATACCACTCTAGCCCAAGGCAAAGAAACCTGATAGCAGCCCAGAGTTGACTTTGGTTACTTTATGCTGATTGGAAGCCACATTGGCAATCGTGTCCAGCTCCCTGACTGCAGGGACTGGGTCATTTTGACCACTGATAGCCCTACACTTGCCATGAGGCATGGCAGAGTATGTACTCTATAAGCATCTGTTGGTTGAAAGAGGGAGTGAATGAATAAAAAAGCCCACCAGTGATTAAAGCATGCCTGCGTTAAGTATCTGGGTGTTACCCCGATATCACTGAGAGGGACAATGACAATGAAGTAGAATTGGGCAGCCAGGATGGTGCAGGAAACCCACAGCAGATAAACCAAAAGTTGGGGGACTAGGGATATTTAACCTAAAGAAGATAAATCCAAGGGAATTTGATAATCTTTTCTTTCAAATATTTAAAAAGCTTTCATGAAAGGAGGTATTTAATATGTGCAGTACCAGAGCCAAGACATAGGAGAAAAAGTACCTAAATGGCAGATTTCTGCTCAGCCTAAATAACTTTCTAACAATTGAAGTGTTTTCACACTGGATGTGCCCATCTTAGGAAGTTGTAAGTTCCCCATCACTGAAGATGTTTAAGCAATGGCTAGATGACCTCTCTATGGGGATACTGTAGAAGGGCTTCTGGCATCTGATGGAAAGTTGGCCTAGAACCCTCCAAGTTCCCATCACTCCCAAAAGTCCATGAGTCTAAATAATAAATAGCCAATTTTTTTCTCTAACCCAACATTCCCAAATTTATCGACTGAGAGTTATTACCTGTTTCCTGGTAAATTTCATTAGCTTTACTCTTGGAAATTTAGAACTTTCAATATAACCGTGTTTTGGTGGTTCAAGTAGAACAAATTCACAGTCAAGTCCCTCAAAATATTTGTTTGGAATTTTGAGGTAGTCTTCCAGAAGTGCTTTGGAGCCACCTTCTTGAACTGTGAAATTCTGTACCTCCAGAGGAATCCATTTGGGGACGATATCTACCAAGACTTCGATTCCAGTCACAATTTGGAAACCATCCATCACATCCAGGGAAAAATGGTCCTGTTGTTGGTCAGGAACTGTCTGCACATAAAGGATATTGCCATCGTCAACATCCTGTTGTGTAAAAATCCAAGGGGACTTTCCATCTGCACCCAAGCTGCCTTCTTCTGGTATAGATTTTTGGAGGTCTCCATGCATTGGTGGAGTTCTGTTGATGAACACTGCTTCTGAAGGAGTATTATCTTCATACACAGCCTTGAGTTCACATACACAACACACAGACACAAAAAGAAAACCATATTAATAAATGTAAGCATCGAGGCTGTTGATGAACCAAATTGTTTTCTATTCATGTCCACAAATGGCTTAAGTTACAATTAGGGTTGATACACAGCCTGGGTCTGTTAAGCCTGGATCTGTTCTGGAGCCCACACCAATATTTTGAATATCAGCCCTAGTCACAATGACAAGTAATGGTCAACAATACTTGAGTGGCTACTAGTGTAGTAACAAGGCATCACTCACAGCAACAAAAAACCCAGGATGCAGAAGGCTGAGGTGAAAGAAATAAAATGGTAACAGAAGGAGAAGGAATAAAAGATGGTGGAAGCAGCAGCAGCTGAGTTACTAAAATTTCGAGACCTTAGAGGAAAGATTTTCCTCCCCCATTTTAACTAGTTCAGCATTTATTTTCAATACATCTTTAATTTACTGATTCAGCAAAATCCATCTCAAAACTGGGATTGCAACCGATTTATAGTCACTGAACTAAACATGCCCCCTTGTGGTGAAACTTAAATATAAACTCTCCAAGTTCTTCAAGAATTGAGAAAAGCTGGTGGGTCCCTTATTCCCTTATGCAAAACTCATTTGTGGTAAACTGCTTCTGATTTGAATTCATTTCTGCTTGATGTTATTGGCTGCCTTTAGCAAACAAGTAAACTTATTTGCAGTCCTGAGGGTAGATTCAGAATAGCCTGCATTTGTGGCCAATTGTCATAAATCACAGCTTACGCACCACACACCCTGTACAGGATTACCCTAAAATAAAACACTCCCTCCTAACTCTGATCCACAGGGCTGTGCCTGCTGGAAGTTTCTAAATAAGAGCCCCAGGATACCAGATGGCTTCTGCTCTCTCCCCTAGCTTTCCACTGGTCTAGGCCAATTTTACCTATCAGCTTAGGAAACTAAACAAGACCTCATTCAGAACTAACAAAAACAAACAAACAAAAAAAAACTGTGTAACACAGTAGCCTCTGCTACTTTAGGAATCCTTTTTATGTTTGTTAAATTACTCTAAGTTTTTATATACTGCTTCATGATAGCATGAACATAACTCAGAACAAATGAAATATTGGCACTGTTGCTATGAATAATGAATAAAAGTATAGATCTCTTAATTTACCATAATATATACCTCCCTTTCTTGTTCCCAGTTCAGACTATACTAAACATACACATACACGTGTGAACACAGCTTTAAAATAAGGCTGATCATTGCTTATATTCCATTTCCAACTGTAAATTAGCAGTATCAAAATCATGAAACCTTTAAATTTTTCTTCTCAAAGGCATCTATATATTTTTTAAAGTCACTCCTAATACCAAGAGAGAAATCAACACAAAAATAGCTTCCAGAAGCAAACGATTATGAGCCCCTATGGTTCTAGGAGAGTGAGAATCCTTGGTGCTTAGGACAACCACCTACCTGGAGCCTTCCTCTACTCAGTTTTACTAATTTTCCTTCTTCAACTACAAGAGTCTTGGTGTGCAGCACCTGGGTGTGATGTGGGTTGCCTTCCAAGCACACTTGAACAAAGACTCCCCCTTCTAAGTATGTATCTTTAACTTTCACTGTCAGGTTGAACACATCAAAGTTGCCACTGCCGTCATGACTATAAATCACACGTCCTTGCTTCAAGTCATCCTGGGAAAATGTGTGGGACGCTGAATTGTTGACCAGTACTCTGCCATGCTTTGGGGGCTGCACGATGTGGTATCTGATCTCACTGTCTGATCTGACATCTTGGTTTGTAGTGACACTCAGGTTGACTGCTGTAAGGCTGCCATCTTTTCCTCTCTGTACGAGCAGCCCCGTGTTATTGGCTATCTGGACATAGGGGTCTGACACACTGACCTCAAGAAAGGATGACATGTAGTGGATGCCATCTGTTACAAGCAGTACAAAGCGGGCCAAGTCTGCACCCCAATGCCTGAAGAGCACGCGGCCTTCCCGCAGGTCCTCTTGCCTGAACTGGTAGAGTTTCTGCATGGGGTCAGCGGCTAGCACCAAATCCCCATTTGGGATGACTCGCCAGGTATAGAGCAACTGCCCATCATCAAAATCTAAGTCGGGGTCATGGTAACAGAGATCTGCCAGGGTCAATAAGCGCTGACCGTTCTGCACAACATGAAAGACCTTATCTACCACACGTACTGGTTTCTCATCATTCTTTAACACAATAGAAACAGTGACTTTGATTTCTGTAGACAAATGCTCCAAGTTAGGATCCCTGACCACTCCCTCTTGGCCTGGTCCTTTGGTGGAGGCCTCAATGAAGAATTCATCAAACTCCGTCTCAGAGTCATCATGAACATACATCAGCCGTTCACCCACTATGTCTTGATTTGTGAACGTAGTGATATTGTCATTACTTTCCAGAGAATCAGAAAAGCTAATCAGTTTCAGCTTCCCATGTTGAGGGTTCTTGGTGATTTTATATTGGAAGATCTGATGGTCCAAGGTTTGAACAAATAACTCTGTTTTTGTAATTAGTTTCCCTTCTCCTTCTTTTACAAATAATCCTTTGTTAGTTAAAATTATGCGTGTCTTATCTGCTTTAAAGTTTATTCTAAAAGTATAATCTTTTGCTTCTATGTGTTTTGCAACAAGCGAAAACCTAAAAGTATCCTGTGAGTCTTCCCTTGGCTTCTCCTGAAGCTCATAACTTATCTTAGCGTCTGTAATATTTTTTTGGCTGAAGATTGAGTTTGTTTTTAGAACTCTATTGCCAAGTAGCAATTTTCCTTTCTTAGGTGGGGTCAGTAACTTAAAATATAGTTCCCTCTCAGCTACTTCCACACCCTCTGTCGCAGCCTGCAAATGATCAGAATTCAATACTTGCTTGCTTCTTTTACTGATCTCAAGAGGAACATTTTTCAGAAGTGTAAACTTCAGCCATTGTATGGTAACTAGAAACATCAGCTCTTCACTGCTTTTTCCTTCTACATTAACTTTAAATTTAAAGTGATCTGTAACATTTCCTAGCTGCAATTCTTTGAATGTACTACAATACCGGACCCGACTCCGATCAATGGAACGCTGAGAAAAGGTACTAACTTGTTTCCACTCCCCACTTGACTGTAGCCGCTGAATCTGGCCGTATTGAGGTGGATGAGTGATGTTATAGCGCATCTCCATCTCATGCTGCTCACCATTAACCTCCACCGACAAGTTACTCTGTGTAATCAGAACGGTGCCACCCTGTTCTACAACCACACCAGTTATATTGGCCACTGCAAAGTCCCAAGGAACAGCCATGACCCGTAACACCACCGTATTGCTAACCAGGTCTCCATCACTTGCTCTCAGAACAATCCTAGAGTTCCGATGACCGCTGTACACATAGATAATGTTGCCATCTCTTAAATCCTTGTGTGTAAAACCATTAATGGCTTTCCCAGGATCATTTGTGTTTTCTAAAAACCCAGCATCCGAATTGAAGTTCCCAAGAACTGAAAAACTAAGATGCAAAGAATCTGTGTCAGGGTCTGACACGTGTATTATATTTGGGGTCAGTCGTTTCTTAGAGTTCTCAAACAGGAGTAGCAAGTTTCCTTCTGAGAGCTTAAGGTACGGGGGATCATTTACTGGAATGACAATAATGTTAAACATGTACGGAATATGGTCTTGCAGATATAATGACATTTCCTTCTTGCTATTGGAAGAGACCAAAAATGTGAAATAATCCATGGGTTCTTCTGAACCATCATGGACATACCAAACTTTTCCTTGCCACAAATCTAACATAGTAAAAGCCTTCTCCATTTCTTGCTCAGGTGAAACATCTAATTGAAGAAACCCATGAATAGGCATTTTCTCTATTTTAAATAGTATTTGAGAATGATGGATACCCAAATCCTTAAATTTCCTATTCACCTTTATATGCTTTTGTTCCAGTAAGGCTCGTCCGCCTTCTTGGACCTCCAGGTTATTCAAAACCAAGAAAAAGCTACTCTCATCTTGAAGAAAAGGCTTGATGGCTTCAGGGATGACAGTGGAAAGGGAGACTTCTGACTGAAGCAGGTTTTCTACTGTTGTCATGGAGGGATTTGCATTATGGATACTCTCAGTTTTACACCCAGCAGAAATATCTCTGGAAACAAGGGCATCCCTTAATGCCCTCTTTTCTGAGTTGGCTTCCAAGCTTCGTAAGCACCCTTTGAAAGAGATTCCTCGGGCAGATTTCCCAGGCACAGAGGCAAGTTCTAACCTCTTTACTTCTTCCCACATTCGGTTATCAAGACCTCCCACAAAGAGAGGGCCTTCAGATACAAATGGTTTGCTTTGCAAAGGCAGCGATGTCCTTACCCCTTGTTCATCTACCATTAGGTCCAGATACCTTCCCGTGAATTTGAGTTGAATAATGTGCCACTTGTTGTCACTAACTAAACGAAAAGAAGAAAGCTGAATTTTACTTTTACTCCTTCCTACATGAGCCTTCAATAGACCTTCATCTATTTCCAAAGCAACAAAATCTCCTTCTCTACCTGACTGAAATAAAAGCAAGGCTCGTCGAGTTCCAGTTTGCAAAGCAAATTCCAATAGCCCTTCCCCTTGCACCTTCCATTGTGGCAAAGTGACATAGGATCTGGAGCTAAAGAAATTGATCGCTTCATCCTCCCCTGCAAAAAACTCATCATTGCATCCTAGTGACACCTCATAAACCTTCTTAAAACCAGGGTAAGATCTAAGGGACATAAGAATCTCCCTCTGGTTAAATACCACATCCTCCATACATCCGCGGAAATTGGGGAGCTCTCCGTCTAGGTAAGGGACGTTGAGTGACCCGCGACCTCCCACATAGATTCCATGTTGAAAATTCAAATTATTCATCCCACCAGCCATTTGGCCAGTTGTCTTATAATGTTTGTCAATAACCAAGGAAATATTATCCTTAACATAGTACAGTTGCACCAAATGCCAAACCAAGTCATCCACACGAAGTCTTTGCTCAGAAAGGAGCACTTGTTCACCTGTGCCCAAATTCACTCTCACCTGAAAGAGAAAGAACCATAATTAATCAATCTCATCTCGTTTCTCATCTCATAGTATTTTATTGAGGAAATGAGACCCTTCACAAAAGAAAAAGGACAGAGAGAGAGAGAAATTTGGACATAAAAACTCTTCCCATGGTTATAGATTACATATTGAACTCAGAAAATTTTAAAGTCAGAGTATTTAAGACATGCTAGGAAAACTGGGGAAGATCCCAACCTATACAAATGGCACATCATTTTATTCTAGTGAAATAATAGTAATCAACATGTATGGCTATTTTGTTCTCTTTCTCTCTCACTGTTTTTCTCTCCAGTAGTTGAATGGTTACATATTTTAAAGATTCTTAAAAATCATACCCACAAGGTTCCTGACTGAAGTTCTATTATACAATAGTCATTCTTCCCAGCTGCAAGAAAAAGTAATCCCTGTGGTTTGCTGGTTTGAAATTTTAACTGAAGAGATAGCTCAGAGGAAACTTCTATGATGTTGAGCTCCACATAGCTTTCACCATAAAAGGATGCTAAGGGGAAAACAATAAAAGAAACATAAATTAGTAAATTTATTACACAATGACTTTTCTGCTTTATATTATCATCTCTTTTCAAGGACTGATCTTGCTAAAAAAAAAGCCGCCTTCCTCAAGGCCATACCTTCTTCCTGGAGTGTCCCGCAGATCCAATATGGATGTAGAAAAGCTCAGTGTCCTCTCACCCCAACTCAGGACAGCTGTGAAGGGTCATTCCCTCTTCACAACTCTCACAAGGAGTGGCCAAGGCTTCCACTGAGACTGAATTACAATTCAACTTCTACATCTACCCCCAACTGCTCCCTTCCTTTCACAAGGGTTGATCCTAAGAGCTTTCTCTAATAAACCTCCTGCATGCTAAGTTTCATCTCAGATTCTGCCTCTCCAGGGACCCAACTTGTGATAATTGGTACGGGGAATGGTCTGAGAAAGCAGATGCTGGGCTGGGATTTGCAGCTGGACCACTCACTACCCAAACGGCAATTAGGACCCCATCACTGGTGGAGGGTGAGCCACAGAGAGCCCTGGCAATGACTGAGAGAACTTCCCTGGTGGTGTAAGAGCAGAACGAAACACATCAAACCTGGCTATGCGATAGCAAGCTATGAAAAATGCAGGGCAAATAAATAGCAACTATGAGAACAACAGAATTGGGTGCAATAGCTTAGCAATAGCTAAGTTTGAATAAAGCTTAGGAAAAGATAAGGAAAGCTGGGCGAGATTAGTTGACAATTACAAGCTAAGTAAGAAAGCCAGAAGGCCTCCCTGGTAGCATAGAAAGTCTTTCTCATCTCCTACAGCAGGAGGGCAGAGGAAGCTGAGACTCAGACCTAGGACTTAATCATCAGAGTAGTCAAGCGCCAAGTAAAGTCAAAATCCCACCTAAGACAGACATTCTCTGACAGGGCCAAGGCCCTAGATGGGAAAGAGTGGGGGGCCCTGACATATGGAATGGAGACATCTGGGTTGATGCATTCAAATGTCTTGAGTCCTTGGGCCCCCTTGAGCCTTCTGAGCCTGCAGAAGTGGCCCATTCCCCTGTGAAGGCTGGCATTCCACCCTTGCTTATAGAGGATGCAAAGGTCTCTCTATACAAGACAACATGTGACCTCTGAAGATATGACCCCATTTCTACTCCTGGCCACTAGATAAAAAACAAGAGTTAAGTCACAACATAATCTGCTCGGAGAATACACATGGGACTGAGGTTACCGGACCAAGGAGTATATGGTTGAATAAGGGAGAGTTTTATAGATTTGAAGGCACTCTCTAAGGATATAGGGTAACACCCTGACAAAGACTCCTGGAAATTGTACAAACTCACTACTAAGTGGCTCCTAGAAGCATGGAAAATGCAATGGCCCACTCTAAGTGAGACAAACATGACAGAATTGCCACAGAAGATGGTGGAAAATAGACAAAGGAATGGAAGAGGTGCATCCAGGACCGAGCATGAAGAGGCCCAGAAGGCACAAGCAATCTACAGGAGGAGTGGCCCAGACCTCGTGTCATCCACCATTTCCCAGCTCACACGTATGGCTGCAGGGGGGATCCCTTGTTGCCAGCTGATGGAGGAGCTGAACACCTGACCTTGGTTCACCAATGAGTCAGCTTCATCTCATGGGTGCCAGCTAAAAATGGACTCCGGCTGCATTACAGCTCATCTCAGGGGTGGCATGAACAACACTGATGAGGAAAAATCCTCCAAATGCATAGAACCTCGAGTGGAACACTTAATGGAAAGATAAGTGGCCTAAGGTTAGACTATATAAAGACCACAGGAGGCGGCAAATGCACCAGCCAGATGGTGAGGATGCTAGGATAAGAAAGAATGGAAGATCAGAGAAAGGAGGTCTGGAATAGATGTATGAGCATGAAGTGGAACGATCGTCGTGTTGCACGTTAATTCCCACCAGAAAACAGACACCACAGAATACACACTAACAACCAGGCAGACAAATGACTCAGCCAGTTGACATCAGCTAGTCTCTTGTCATCTTCCACCCCAGTGTTGGTACACTGGGTACACGACAAAGTAGCCATGGTGGTGGGGGTGGAGTCTATACACACACCCAATAGTATGGGCTCCCTCTCACCAAACGCTCCCTACCTAATGCTGCTGCTGAATGTCCAACATGCCTCCAACAGAGACCAACACTGCATCCCCAGTATGTCCCCATCTCTTGAGAGACTAATTGTCCATTTGGTGACAAGTTGACTGCAAGGAAACCCTTCCTCCTTGGAATGGACAATGGTTCATTTCACCAAAAATAGACATGTATTCTAGGTATATATTTGCCTTTCTTGCCTGCAGGACCTCAGCTAGCACCACTACCTGAGAGATCATGGGCTATTTGATCTACTAAAGTAGGATGCCAAATAGCATCACATCAGTCCAAGAGACCCACTTTACTCCAAAGGAGATGTGGGAATAGGCCTGTGACCATGGGATCCACTAGTCCTACACCACCAAAGCTGCAGGTCTGATAGAGTGTCAGAATGGCCTGATGAAGGCATAGTTAAATCACCAGCTCAGAAGCAATACCCTACAAGGGTGGGGTTCCCTCCTCCAGGACATGAAATACACTTTAAATTAATGATCTTTACATGGTGCTGTGTCTCCAGAAGGTATAATATATCAGGTAGGGAGGGTTTGGTGAGAGGGTCTGAGAACGAAGGGGCTAGATCAGGAGTGGCCTAATTTACCATCACTATCAGTGACCAACTTGAGGGATTTGTGCTCCTGTCCCCATAGATCTGGGCTAGGGTATCAAAGCTCTTGGTTTCCAAAGGGGAACGCTTTCACCAAGAACTGGCAAGATTCCCTTTGTACAATGCACTATATATTCTGCCTGGACATGTGGTTTCCTTGTATCAAGGAATTAGCAAGCAAGAAGGGTTGTCCCTAATTTGTCAGCATAACTGACCCTGAATCATCGGGAGGAGGTGGGACTAGGGCTAAACAATGGGGACACAAGAAATGTGCTGGGTGCCCGTGTGATCCCCTTGGATGCCTCTTGGCACTTTCTTGGCAGTAAATAAGTGCAGTCACCCTGGCCTCAGAAGAGCATGTTGACAAGGGCTCAGACCCCTCAGGGATGAAAGTCTGAGTCACAACATCAGGTAGACATTGAGACAAGCAGAGATGCCAGCTGAGGGTAAGAGCACCTATAACGGGTAAGATATGAAGATTATTACCCAGGCACTGTTCCCAGAATTTACAGAAAGAGGTGGATCCAAGTGATGCAAGGGCTGGACTATGGTGGACTCTGTGATACACCACTCTGATCCCTCTACAGGAATAAGGGACTTTGTACCCTGGCTGACACGAATCCTGCTGGCAGACAGTCCCAGGATCTGCAGAGCTCCCCTCCAGCCCAGCAGAGGCTTCCATTGAGACCACATTGCAGCTTGACTTCTCTTTCTTTCTTCCTAGTCCAGTTTCCTTCCCTTCTCTTCCTTTCCTTGCTCAGATGTTGACCCAAGAACACTCTCTACTAAAGCCCCTACCTGTTTATCTCCATCTTAGGGTCTGCTTTTGGGAAACCCATCCTGCAATATCTGCTTCTCCTCTTTGCTTCTACAACACTCTGTGCATTACTTTATTCTAGCACTTACCATGTTGTATTGAAAGTACTTGCTTATACATCTATCTTCTGTGCTATTCCATGAGTTTCCTAAGATCAAGGACCATATCATTTGTATCTTCATCTCTTCAGTACCCAGGACAGTACCTGGCTCACAGGTGGTGTCATAGATCCTGTTGGTGCCCCATTTAGATCCCTTTTAACAGGCAGGTGCACCCATCCTTCCGCTGCTGGAGTTTGCCTTATCCAAAAGCTCCAGTGAAATCACATTTCTACCGTGGAGGGCAACCCACAGCCAAAGACTGATTGAAACAGATGCGTAAAATATGTAGAGTTCTGTGTTGCCATTCATGCTCCAGAGCTCCCCAGGGTCAGGCTGAGATTACATCATCAGCTGAAACCACATGTTTGCTTGGCATCTTCTCCTGCTCTGTCCTGCTGCCCTCACTTTCTTACATTCTCTCCTGGGAGAAACCACTCAATGATTCACCTGTGCAAGAATCCCTGTCTCAGGCTTTTTCTCTACAGAACCTGACCTTAAACAGGTAGGTAGCAAGCAAGCATTTACCAAACCAAACTAAACTGACCTAGTAGACCTCTCATTCTATAGTTGAGTGAACTCAGACCTAGAAAAGCTTAGGAACTTGTGAAAGTCAACAGTTAGTTAGAAATAGAGCTAGGACACAAACCAAGCTTTCCCAACCACCAATCCAGAGTTTTTACCAAGACATGAAGTTAATACAGAGATGACTATAATCCCTACAGACTCTCCCAAATATGCATAAGCACCCTTTTCTCTCACATTAATAATTAAACTCAATAAAACTAAAATGTAGAGCTAAGGTCATTAAAGTTGAAACGCGAAATTACAAACCCACTGGCTATCTGAGTTTATCCTCCTGGCCTTCCCATTACTGAATCCCCCAACCCCAGTTTTTAACAGACTTGCAGGCTGTCTTGTTAAGGTTTCAAAACCAGGAAATGTTTTCTAAATCATAAAATCTACTGCTAAGAATGACTAAGTAATGTTAATAAACAATATCCCTATATTTTCCCATATTTCACCTCTCTGGCACTAAATCAATTCCAGTCCCAGAAATTTGGTGACCAGAAATTTCCATTGCCTCAGGAGAAAAACAAGGAAGCAGGTTAAAAACTTCTGGTTTGAAGCCTGAAGCCAGTTTGTGTCCTCACATACCTCTAAGTTGACCCCATCTTTTGCAGCCCCTAATAAATGTCTCAAAATAATAACAACGAGCAAATAGAAACACCACTGAAATTGGCTCCTGGAAGAAGAAAAGTGATCCCTACCTCCAGTGCAGGAAAAGATGTGATTTCAGCATTAGTGAAACAAATCGAGTTGAACAAAAATCAGAGATGATCTACTGGTTTTGTGTGCTTAAAAAAATGGTGAAATGATTGAATAAAAGCCAGAGTTTGGCAGTAAGGTAGATAAAATACTTTATATAAAACATTTATATTGTTCTGCAACTTCTCCCGGGAGGGTTATTATTTTATTCATTATATCGACCTTAGAATTGATTCCCATTCCTTCTTCCAAACTACATCTCTCTGGTTTTTTGTTTGCTTGATCAAGCAATTACAGTTGCTTATTATCAATTGGTAAATGTAGACCACAACAGAAGCACTTGGCCTAGCGAGGGAGGCGGAGTAAGGGGGTTTCAGGCAAAGCAATGGCTCCTGGGAAGACTTGGGGAGTGGAGCAGAGAGGAAAGAGGAGAAGGAGAAAAAAGAGGAGAGACAGGAGAGAAGGGAGAGGTGAACGCAAGGGACCAAACGCCCCATCTGGCTGAGCTGCGGTATTAGGGGTCACGGGGCAAATGGTCAGAGAGCAAACACCACCTTGTCCACCTGAAAGGCCTTCCCTGACCATTCTATTTAAAGTACCTTCGCGCACATAGTCACACATGCACACACGCCAGAGGCTGGCCACTCCTTTCAAGGACCATATCGTAATCTCTAATTACTTTCTTTATTTGCTTTCTTGGTTATTATTATTGAGCCCCAAGACAACACCACCCCAAAGATTATGTAAGATTCTGAGGTCAGAAGGCTTTGTTAGTCTTGATTGCTGCCTAATTCTCAGTGCCTAGAACAGTACCTGGCAAATATTAATAGTAGGCACTCAATACTTGGAAACCAAGTTGAAGAGTTTGCACTCTATCCAAAGAGGGGTAGACAGAGATCAAACAGGCAAATGGCTTGATCAGATTGCAATTTGGGAGATGACTCCAGCTGAAATGCAGACTGGAAAAAGGCGGTGGGGTGCAGGGAAGCAGAGAGAAGGAGAAGTGGATGGGTTCAATAGATATTGAGATGAGATTATCAGGGTAGGGAGAGGTGAAAGGACAAGGGAGCAATCCAGATTAATTTCCAGATTCCTGTCTTGGTGTCCACTTACTGAGATGGGGAACCTTGGAAGAAAAGCTTTAGTTTCATTTTGCTTTGTTTTGTTGATACAAATATGACAAGAAATTCTCAATGAAAGTTTGGGAAGCAACTGAAAGGCTGACCAACTGGATCCCTGAGGGGAGGGAGAGGCTTATGAACTATATTAAGGAGATTGAACTTTATTCTGTAGACAATGGGGAAGTATTAAATGGTTTTCAGTTAGCGAGAGACAGATCAGTTTTGTGCTTTAGAAAGATTGGTCTGATGGCTGTGCGAGTTCACAACTAAAGTAGGATAGAAGCTATTAATAAGTAGCAAAGTATTTTGAAGAAGATTTCAGAATTGTTTGCTTTCACTGAAAATGAGAATTACCTTTTCATAATATCATATTTTCACTAATTTTAAATTGTGCCTTTTTACATGTTGCCACTGTTCCAAATATATTCTACAACTATAATAAGTGTAGAAGTCTATTTATTTATTTATTTGAGAGAGGGTCTCACTCTGCTGTCCAGCCTAGAGTGCAGTGGCATCATCATAGCTCACTGCAACCTCAAACTCCTGGGCTCAAGTGATCCTCTTGCCTCAGTCTCCTCAGTAGCTGGGACTACAGGCACTCACCACCCTGCCCAGCTAATTTTTTTTATTTTTTGGAGAGCTGGGGTCTGGCTATGTTGTCCAGGCTGGTCTCAAACTTCTGGCCTCAAGCAATCTTCCTGCCTCAGCCTCCTAAAGTGCTAGGATTACAGGCGTGAGCCACTGTGCCCAGCCTAGAAGTTTATTTTTAAGTTTTAAATTGAAAAGCAACAAAAACAAAACTTCTCTGCTAATTTGCATTATACAAAGTCCTAAGATGAAGTCCTAAGAGGAGGTCTTGCATTATAAAACAGCTCTTACTCATGCTGTATCATTTGAGATTAGTAACTTCACTTGGAAGTGAAGTGGCAGGAAAGGCAGGAAAGCTACATTTTGCCCCACAAATCTACTCTTAAGAATCTCTACAGTGTTTTATCGTGTCGACATTGTATACATATCAAACCAAAGTTGAATATTTATCCAAGAGATAACTAACTTCATCCAGAGCATCTGGGAAAGAAGAAAACTTACAAGTAAGAAATAACTTAGCACAAATACCCAACATGACCAACCTCCTTTATTCACTGAAAGAAAACCCCAACAGGGAAGATTCTAAAAGTCTCTGCTGTAAAAGACGGGTCCACTAAATTTAAGTTGGGACATAAAATCAATGAGGGAAGATTTTGTAGCCTGCCCATGGCTATAGGACAGGCAGGTGACCAGATGTCCAGAGGGCTGGAGTACAGGGAACCACTCTGGCACCAAATCTCTATGCTGACGCTGTTGGAGGGGAGAGGGTAGTAGGCCCAGGCCCACTGCGAAGATGCAAATTTTGGGTTTCCAGGCAGAGCCAAGACAATCTATAGCCCTGGACTACTTGCTCTGCAGAACACGACCCACCAGGCTCTCATCTCTTCATTCGTTCTCCAAATATTAACCTTCATGCAATTGCTCTGTGCTAGGACTTCAGGTTACTAAGAAAAAAAAATAGCAGTAACCCTGCCCTTAGCTTCTCTTAATGGAGCATTCCCCTGGTCCCCAGGCCCACTGCACATGGCCGTGCAGACTGTGCCCAGAGCAACTCCAGGGGAGTCTCTGATGCAAGGAGCACCCTTGGAATGTGCAATGAGGCAGTCCTAGTGCCCGACCTGCCCTCAATGAGCTGACAACTCCCTTCTCAGTGCGGCCAGAGCCTATTCTGGGGAAAATCTGTTTTCTTGCCTTTTCCAGCTTCTAGAGGCCACCTGCATTCCTGAGCTCGTGTCCCCAGCCAGTAATCACACCACTCTGACCTCTGTTTCCCTTGTCACATCTCCTTCTCTGACTCCAACTATCTTGTCTCTCTCTTATAAGACCATCGTTATTACATTTATGGTCCACCCAGATAATCCGTCTTAAAATCCTAAATTTAATCACACCTGCAAAATCCCTTTTCCCATATAAAACAATATGTTAACATGTTCCGAGAATTAGGACATGGACATCTTTGGGGGGCCTTTTTTCTGCCTACATTCCCCTGGAGCTTTCTATCATTCAGTCACCCACGTTTACTGAGCAGTAATTATTTGTAGGTTACTGGACTAAGTGCTGGGAATACAGAGGTCAGTAAGGCAGTAGTATTGGAAAGGACCCCAGGAGCAAAGGTTGGGAGTTTTTTTTGTGTGTTTTCTATGGCTTGTGCAGCCCTATTTAAGAAGAAAAAATGAAAACTAGGAGATTTTAAAGAAAAACCTGGACATTTTGGCTTCTCTAGAAAAACCAGATGTCAGGCCACAGGGAGATCTGAGAGGGCAGTGAATGGCGTTGGGGGACAGATTGGGTGGTGATGCGCCAGGAGCCTGCAACTCACACCTTCCCCCTCAAAGCCAAAGTCACAGCAGCCCCAGGCCTCCTGCTGCCTGTCCAATCCACCCTGGGAACCAGGCAGGGCAGGGAAGGGGAAGGGGCACAGGAAGGTCCAGGAGGGAAGGAAGAAGAGGGGGGAGGCAGGCGGCAGGCAGCAGGCACAGAGCTTGGAAGAGAGCCAGCCGTCCCCTCCTCGACAAGGGGAAGGGGAAGGAGTCCCCTCCTACAGCTGCGGGTCATCACTGAGACATTACTCGAAAGCTCCTAACGAAACCAGCAAGCATTGTAGGCAGCAATGACACTGTATACGTCTAAAATGAAGTAAATAAGACTTCAGAATTTAATCCAAATACTACAGCAATACAAGGCCTTTGATTTAAAATATGTTCTTTAAAAAAGTCTCGAAGGGAGGCTTTTGTTGAACTGAATTCCATTTCAAAAAGCCATGGAGGGCGGGAAGGCCCAAGTACAGGCAGGACTCAATCATGTAAAAGTCTAAACAATTGTGTTCTTATTAGTAATCTGTAATGTCTGGAAAGTGCCATCGACATGTAAAGCACTTCTACCTAATTGGGCCCAGAAAATTTAAGCTATGTGCAAGGACTTAAGGGACAATGGGCCACTGACCAAAGAGTCTCCGCGGTGAGTTTATGGCCCCCAAAGCCGTGAAGGTCACGTACAGCCCAGTAACTCTGGCTGGGGCCAGGTGAGGGGCAGAGCTAGAGAGGGTCACAAGGGAAGACAGCAGGAATCATCCCTCCTGCTGGTCGGAGTGCAACCAGGAGGCCGACTTTAAAACTCCAAATCCTCCGGGAGGCCCGCGCGGAGGTGAGGGACAGGCCCGGACTTGGCTGGCCTGCAGGGGCCTGGACCGGAGGGCCCCGGCCGCACGGGGCGGGGAGTTGGAAGTTTTCCGCGGCGGTGCCAGAGCCACCGCGCGGGGCCCAGCCGTCTCCTCCCCCGGCCGCCCTGGCTCAGGAATGCTCGGCCTCAGGGTTGAAGTCGGAGTCGCCGCGGGACGAGCCGGGCCCTGCGTTTCCCGGGCCCGCCACCCCGAGCACAGAGGGGCACCCCCTGCCCCGCGCCCTCCTCCCTGCCCGCCCACCCTCCGAGCGCGCGGCCGGCCGGCGAAGGGACGGGGAGGGGAAGTGTGGGGCGCCTACCTCCGAGCGCCCCGCAGAGCCCCAGGCAGGCGGCGAGCAAGACGAGGCGGCGGGCCCCGAGCCGCCCCATCCCGCCGCGGCGGTCCCGCGCCCTGCGCTCGCTCCCGGGAGGCGGCCGAGCTACCTGCGCCGGCCCCTCCCACCCGCGCCCCGACCCGGGCCCGGCAAGGGGGCGCCACCCCCAACCGTTCGGGGGCCGGACAGGGCGGAGAGAGCCTTTTGCAACCTGCAGCTGTTGCGCCCCGTCACCGCGCGGAGCCGGCCGGCCTTTACCCCATCCTTCCGCCCGCCCCTCGCGGGTGGCGGCATCAAAGTGGTCTGATGGCGCCAAAGGCGACAGAGAGGACAGGCCGAAATCTGCGATGGAGTTAAGCGTGCATGTGTGAGCAGGTGATCGTGACAGATCTACAGTGAGGACGGCAGGCTGCAGGAGTTGGTATTACAGGAGAGAGAAGGATTCCTGGAGGAGGTAGGACCCTAACCCGGTCTTGAGGCAGCTGGTGACCCCCACCCCCGACCGGGATGAGCTCGAGGAGGGCAGAGGATTTGTTTTCCTCATTGCTGTATCCCCAATGTGTGCTTGGTGCATAAGCATCAGTAAATATGTGTTGGATGAGTGAGTAAGAGCGGAAGGAGGCAAGGCGAGCTAATCATTCCTTCTCAAATGTGAGCCTTATTTTTGTTTCTTTTAAAGCAACAAAATTATTTTCATTGAATTTTTTTGACCAACTGTCTATCAGAAGAATTAATCAAGACCCAAGCTCATATGTGGTGAACATCATCTCATGATTTTTGGCACATGATCATACATCATAGAGAGGAAAAGCCCCCACCCAGATCTGAGCTTTCTGGTAAAAATTGACTTAAGCAGGGCCTGAGGAGAACACGGGTTGACCGAGAGGAGCCAAGAACCTTCTATCATATTAATAGAATCAGCTCCTCTGGGCAGCATTTCTTCAGCAGTATTCTCTGCAACGTTGGTGCTTATCAAAATGCCGATACATCTGCTACAAAAACAATCAATGCTAGTGAGACTTTGTTTCTAACAAAATTAATGATGACTTCATTTCTCCTTCATTTACTTTGTTTGGCTCTATATTAAAGTGTTTTTAAGCATAGAATCAAATTTTGACCTTTCTTCAGCACAGGATCTCTGAGACCACAGCTTTATTTCTGAGCCGGCATGTGCTGTCTACCCAGCAGCCAGCCATTCTCCTGGGACCTGTCCCTCTTTCTTCAGGGCAGCTGTTCTCTACTCCTGCCCCCACCATGTGTGGAAATGAGAGTTGGCATCTAATTCACAGGCCACAGTGGAAGGTCAGGGAGGGGGCTCTTGACCCAAGTGGGGCCAATCAATTCCAATTTGAAGACTTGCAGGGAAGGTTTGCAGAGGGGAAGGAGCCTGAGAGATTTGAAGCATGAGAAGGATTCTATGTGTCACTGCTGGTTTGAAGATAAAGGGAGCCATGTGAGCATTGAGTGGCCTCTAGGAGTGATAATCAGCCCCTGCCTGACAGCCAATAAGGAAACAGTTGACCTCAGACCTACAACAAGGAACTAGATTCTGTTATCAACCTGAATGAGCATGGAAGTGGATTCTTCCCCTGAATCTTATAGCTGATACCTTGACTTTGGCCTTGTGAGACTTTACGCAGAGTACTGAGCTGAACCTGCCTGGACTTCTGACCTCCAGAACTCTGAAATAATAAATGGGTGTTGTTTTAAACCACTATGTTTGTTTCATTATGCAGCAAAAGAAAACTAATAGAAAACTATATTCATCTGCGACCCCATAAACGATGTGAGGAGAAATTAACAATTCAGTAATTTAAATCTGATTACTTTCTAGTTATAGAAAGAAATCTGGGGAAAATAAATTCAGCTTGCTATTCTTCCAAAGGCTAAATAAAGATGTATTTGGTGATTGGAGTGGGGAAAAAAAAAGAAGAAGAAGAAGAAAATTTGCAGCATGGGCCTGGGATGTATCATCTCCATCCATTCCTGAAGCCAGCTGTACTTTTATCTTTTCTGAGATTTAGTTACATGAGTCAAGTTCCCTTTTAACCTGAGCTAGCTCAGGTTGGGTTCGAATACTTGTAGCCAAAAGAACCCTGTCAACTTTAATCCAAGCATGATTTACATCTTACTAGCTATGGTTTGTGTTCTGCAGGCCATAAATTTGCAAGTCCTGAGATGAAGAGCTGACTTCCAGCTGGCAGGTGAGGGACTCTAGCATGAGTGTCAAGGACACTGTCTGTCCTCAGCCGAGATTCCCTTGGCACTCATGATTGCCTTACATGCTGTTGACTTTCTCCTGCAAGTGCCTGCAGCTCTCTGCATGAGGGCTTACTCTGAGTTCAGGAACACGCTTTGCCCTTGTATGCCCAAGGCAGGCCAGGTATGGATGCTCACAAGAGCAGCCTTCAACCAATGAGGGAAGGGAGTTTGTGGACAAATATCCAAAATTCCTCACCCTGGGTGGGACAACTGTGAAGTGGATTCTGAACAGTCTCCTAGAGGATTGGGTTCTAGTTGTCCGCAGTGGTAACCTGCTCATTGACGGGAGTACTTGGGAGAACCTCTTCCCCATATTCAGTCACAAAACCAAAAAATGTTGAGATTGGAAGGAGCTTCTGAGACTGATCCAGAAGCAGCCATGTTGTGGTTAAGAACCTGGCCAATGGCTTTACGTCCCAGACTTACCTCAGTGCCCCAGGGCAAGTCCCTTAGCCTCTATCGGCCTTGATACCAGGTTGCCACATTGTTTCCTATCTGCAATATGGGCATAATGATAGTTCCTACCTCCTACAGTTGTTGTGAGGATTAGTTAAGATGTTTTGAAATTCCAAACTAGAGCTAAAGGGGTAGAGAGATTCCCCCTGAGGTCTGTGGTGGTTTCTGCCTAATGCAGATGAGCCCAAAACCCTCGTTTTATACAATTCCTTCCTCTCTGGGTTACAAGGACAGTCACAGCAGTTCTTTAGCTTCAAACTAAATTAGAACATGATTTCAGAGTAGCTTGAAGGGTCTAGCTAGGGGTCCCCAGGTCCCTGGCAAGAACCATAAAAGCTGCCTGGGCAGGTGGAGTTCTACCCTTGGCCTCACTGTACTCACCCCTGTCTTCTAGTTCCTTTGTGTCCTCTCCCCTCCCCCATCAAATGCTGTGTGCTTTATCAGTGTTGTCCAACCAACAAGCAAGAAATGAGTAATCAGCTGGCTGACAAGCATTTAAAAGGGGAACCAGCCAAAAAGGATTCAATTTTCCAGGCTCCACACAAACCTGTTGTTCTCAGCCACTATGGTCTCCCACATTTACAGCTCAGCATAAACTAAACACAAACTGTGCCTCTGCTTCCCTCTTAAAGCATGGAGATCATATGAAATCTCTACAGTCCTTCCAGCGTTAAAATTCTAAACAAATGGAAAGTCTCTCCACAAGGAATATGAGTTAATAAGCATAGAAGCTGGACCCACCCCAGGCTGACTGTGTCCTACCAACAGCACTGGAGGTGAACCCTGTAACAAAAGTCTACCTGGGGCTAAGAGGCCAGTTCAGCTCAGTTGATCCAGGCATGCAGAATTTCTCCTGGCAGGCTCAGGTATCCACATAAATCTGAAAGTACAGGCAGCATAGAACAAGATTACCCAGAAAGGCCCAAGCTGTCACAAGTGTCTCCCAAAGGGGCCTCTACTCAAATGTCACCTCTGGCTAAGAACACAGGCTTGGTGCCTTGAAAGACCTGAGTCCAAATCCTAGCTCAGGCACTAGTAAGTGACATTGGTATGTGACCTTGGGCAAATCACTCAAATATCCCAATTATTTCCTTGTCTGTAAAATGAAGATAACCATGCTGATCCCATAGGTGCGTTGTGTGATTTATTGGGCTCATGAGGACTGAATATTGAACATGGCACCTGGCTCATGGTAAGAACACATCAGGCACTATAATTATACCTGGGAACCCAGCCACGCCTGTTGGCCTTCTCTGCCAGCCTCTGGGCATCCCTGGCTAGACACACACTCCTGAGAATAAGCCATTTCTTATCTTTTCTTCAGGATTGTGCACTGTTTCATTTTCCTCCTGTGGACTTAGCCATATATACTGCTAAAGACAACCCATGTGATCCATGTTAGTAATCTCCAGCATCCTCCAATTGTTCACAGCAGTGAGTATTTTCTTGGGGCTGAAGTCCCCCGGACCAGGTGGGTAGAAGTTGTCACTCTGGTCCTAGATGTGTGACAAGTCACACACCCTGCACCAACATCAGCTTCCTCCCCTGTAAGATGAAAAGGATGGATTAAATGATCTATAAACTCCCTTAAGGATCAACATTTTATGATTCTAATTGGTTATCATTGGCATCAGGCCAGCTCCACCATTTAAATAGAACCTTTTTAAGTACTGCACAGGGAAACTTGAGATGTTTGAATTTCTTTACACAAACTAAGGTGGCAATTGCTAATAAACGTGGAGGTTTTAATTTAGAAAAATCATTCTAAATGTCAGAAAGAGAAGACTAGAAATTATCTCCCTGTAGAGCACATCACTTACTCCTCTTCTTTAAATTAGTTCAAACTTATTAAATGTCTCAAAGATTGAATGTGGTCTCCAGCCAATTTCCATGACATTTAAGATGGCTCTAGAAAACAAGAAATTAAGATGTTCAGTTGTTAGGGAAAACCTATTGTTTATGGTGACTCTAAGGATGTTTCTTTATAGTGTCTGGTCAGGAAATTCACCCACATAAGGATTACACTGTAATCTAGTCATTTTGACTGGCACTCTCATAATTCCAGCAACAGGAATTATTCCACCCAGATATTGGTGTGAACACTGTTCACTCAGAAATGAAAGTATAGAAAGCAGAGAACAAATATAGAAATGTGCATTCATTCATTCAACAAATGTTCATTGAACTCTTTCAAATGCAAAAGGCACGTGGAAGATGTCATGGTGCATGGATTCCTCATCTAAGGGGCATGACCCCAGGGAATAAGTGTCAAAGCTGATTTCTCAAAACTTTCAACCAGGATGCATAAAAAATGCAATGATTTGGTGGCAGTCACAGGACCAGTAAGCTGTATGGAGATGGTGGTTTTGTGAGCACCAGCAGACACCCATGTTCCATCCAAGCTGTGGAGGAACAGGGGCTATGAGTCAGCAGAGGAAGCCACTTACCTCTGTCCTGATCTTTGCAGAGAGGAGATTAATACTATATCCTGGAGAAAAACTGATTATGAGAGACAGTCAGAGCCACAGATGGTCAAAAAGTCAGAGCCTCATGGCTCTCTCATTCCCGTGAAGTTCGGATGTACTTCCCAAATTTTGTTTCCATGAGATTCTCTGGGACTCTTTCAATAAATCCACACTTTAGTAAAGCTAGCTTCACAGATTATAACTTTCGATATTTTTCTAAAACTCAACTTGATTTCTGTTTTGAGCCCAGGAGTTCGAGGTTGCAGTACCACTACACTCCAGCCTGGGCAACAGAGCAAGACAATAAATAAATAAGTCAATAAATAAATAAGTAAATAGACAAATAAATAAATAAATAATTCATGCACACCTGGGACTTGTATTTGCCACATTAAGCAGCCTGGCCAGGAATGCTAAAAATTCTCTTGGAACCTACTCTACTCTCAAGTTAGTTAACAAATGTTTGAATTTAAGCCAATTTCTTTGAGGCAATGGCTGTGACCTCAGTGAGTGCTGATGTGTGAGAACAAGGTGGACTCTCAGAAATTGCTGCTAGTTTCAGAAATACTGGTCTTTGAAAGAGTACCTCGGGATGCTTTCAATCTCCTGGGAAGTCAACAGAGGAAAGAAGAACGGGCAAATGAAGGCTTCTTAGAGTTTTCTGCAAAGATTAAATTCTCCGAGTTCTAGGAAGCTGCCCCAAGAAAGGCAGGGATTTCTTGAGGACCTCTGCCAAAGATTCTGAATTTCCCAAAAAACAGGACCTCTTCCTGCAGAAAGTAGAGCAATATCAGCTAAACCAACTACCTCCAGCAACCAAGAGGTCTCTTGTTACCCTGCAGAACCTGCACTCAGTCCCTTAATCTGACACACACTCAGTGACTGGCAGCACCTGCAGAGACCGTCTATATCTAGGTAAAGAAGGAGAACTCTAGCCAGCCCCCAGGGAGTATTTCAAGGTAGCTCCTCTGAGTAGGAAAAGGGGAAGTATTCTCCAAATAGGAAAGTGCAGATGTATTCTGCTCTTCCTTGACTTGTGAGAAGATAAACACTTTATGGGATATTCTACCCCAAAATAAAACCCAGAGCTAATAATGTGGAAGCTGAGGCATATTTAGTATTAGGAGGGGTAGTTTGGGAAACCAGAAGAGGACTGGATTGGGGCCAGGCTGACTCTGCAGGAGCCTGAGCTCATTCAGCCGTTTTTGTTCCCTCTGAGGCCAGATAGCCGCCAAGGCCCAAGTTCAAATAGTAACTGCCAGGATAGGAGTAATGCAGCCAAAGCCCCATTATTTAAGAAGGCAGCTCTTTGAGTAGGCTTTATAACCCCTGACTACGTGAGTGGCAACAGGTTCAAATCCCAGCTCCACCAGTCAGCAAGGAAAGTTACTTAGACTCGGTTTTATCATCTAAGAAATGGACATAGTGTAGTACCTACCTCCATAGAGGTGTTGTAAGATTAAATGAGATTATCCACAAAAAATGCTTGACACATAATGGTAGGCAGCATTTTGACTGTTAACTATTCCTGTTGCCTTTAAGCAAAGTGAGATATCCTTTCCTTGACGAATACTATTCAAAGACATGTAAAGACCAAGAGGAAAAGGAAATAGCTGAATGTTGGGAGATGCAGGGATTTGTTTTATTTAAAAACTATTACTCCGCTACAGTAGTTTGCTTGCAAGGAACAGAACCCCACTGAAAGGGCCTTCACTAGAACTAAAGGCCATGTATGGTGACCAGGAGGAGAGCAAGAGCCCTTTTTGGCATGTGAGCTGGACTTTGAAGAGTGGACCAGCAGAGATGGTGTAAGAGGGACCCAGGGGGCAGGGGCTGGTGCTTCCAGCCTGTTCTTTCCTCCTTGGGAGGCAGCTTCTGTCCCAGGGATAACAGGAGAAGGATCACATTCTGAGAAGGAGAAGGATGATGTCTCAGGATGGCAGGAGTTTGTTTAACTTCTCAAGTTTGTCCAGTTCATCACACACGCATGGGTTCTTCCCCTCCCTGTGTGTCTGGTGTTCCACCCCGTCTTGAGCTTATGAGAGTCCTAGGGATTGTGAGAGGCAATTTCCATGTGATGAAATAAACTGGGGACCAAGCTAGGACCTTGATTCACCACCATCAGTGATTCCCCAGCAAGAGCAAAGTCCTCTCTTGACACCAGCAGAAGTAGCACCCTCGGTCCCAGAGCACAGGCATGGTGGGTTCTCTCTGGTGGAAAGTGGGCAGTCCGTGGACTGAGGCTCAGCAGCCAGTGGTGTCTCCGTCCTTGACTAGGCCACCCACCTGGCAGCAGGGCCTTTCCACCTTTGCCAGATTCCTGAGTCAGCTCTTGGGGGGTTTTATAACTTCCCTGCTTCTATTCTCTCCTCCTCCCCCATCCCTACTCACTTTTCTCCCTGGGGTCCAGGATGATCTCTTTTGACCTTGGGAGGAATCAACTCTCTCCCCTCTGCTTTTGGCCATGCTTTTGTTCATTGCTTCACAGAGGGATGCAGGGGGGAGAAAGTACACAGAACCCCTGTGCTATTGTAGCTTTTGTGTTCCAAAAGCCTAAACTCTTACAGGTATGGGATTCATAGGCACAAAGATAACCACCTGTTTGAATGGTAAGTGAAAGGGTGCTCACAAAGAGAAAAACTATAAATTAATATCTCAAACTATGGCCCGGGTGTGATGGCTCACACCTGCAATCCTAGCACTCTGGGAGGCCAAGGCGGGAGGATCGCTTGAGGTCAGGAGTTCAATACCAGCCTGAGCAAGAGTAAGACCCTGTCTCTACTAGGAAAAAAAAAAATAGAAAAAATTAGCCAGGTGTGGTGGCACGTGCCTGTAGGCCCAGCTACTGAGGAGGCTGAGGCAGGAGGATCTCTTGAGCCCAGGAGTTTGAGGTTGCTGTGAGCTAGGCTGATGCCACTGCACTCTAGCCTGGGTGACAGAGTGAGAATCTGTCTCAAAAAAAATCTCAAACTATGATTTCAGCCCCTTCTGGTTATTGGACGATATTGTGGGTAAGGCTGACTGGTCTATCCTTCCTCCCCTTCTAGAATCCAGAGTTCAGATCAAAGAAGCATCCTGAACTTTGATTTCAGCTTATCCAGGGACTGGTTCATGAGACCTAAACTCAGCGGAAGGCTGCGCACAGTCAGAGAGAGAGAGGAGGACCAGGGAAGTGCAGGGTGTCTGAAGTTAAAAGAGGACAGTTCCAAGGAGTGACTATGGTCCCAGAGATAAGCCTGGGGAAGAGCCCACGGGGTGGTCTCTGGTGACACCTTGAGAACTGCTACTGCAGAAGTTGAGGACGGAAGTCGGTTGGTAATGGGTTATCAAAGAAGTGGGGAAGTCCTAGAAGCAGATGGTGTGATATACATTTGAGGAATTTAACTGCAAAAAACCTGCATGTTTCACCTGGTTATCACTTCTTGTTTTGCTGACAACGATGAATAGCTTACCATTCAAGGAATGTAAAACATTTTGATATTATGTGACTTGATGCAATTATGGGAGTCAAACCACCATCACATTTCAAAACATTTCTTAAACAAAATGAGAAGACCGGGTTATCTGGTCTCTGAAGTCCCTGCCAGCTCTGACATTCCATGATGCCTTGAACCTTTGGGCCATCACAAATGAACTTTTAAAGATCCTTCTCAGTAACACAGAATACACAAAGATGGTTCTTGTCGGTAGCCACAATGGGAATTCTTATAACCTTCCCACAGCTGGGGAATCCTCTGCTGCTGACTGCCCATCTCCTGCTTAGCTTCACTCAGAGTCTTTATCAGGCCACAGGCTGTGATGTGAAGCCACCCACCAAGCGACAAGGGGGCCCATGTAGCCAGCTCTGAGAGGCAAACTGCTCCCTGCAGACCCTCCCGCAAGGTCTGTATAGAGTTAGACCCCACCTGGAAGCCGCGTGCTGAGTCCCAAACCTCTAGGGTCGTTTATGGCCATTTAATATGTGGAATTGTCAGCAAATGGAAAATCAGAGATCGCCTCCACTGCCCTTCCCCACTGAACAGCCCCAGGGCCTCTGATGCAATACCAACAGGCATCAGCCCTCATTAGGGGGAAGATGTGTTTCTGCTGAACTTGCATTTCTAACACAAAGCCGCCTCTAGTAACCCTAGTTCAAGAAATATAAGAAGCCACAGGAAACTGTTTTTGGCTATCTTAGAACTAGAAAATTGACTTTAAATTGTTGCATTCTGCTTTCCAAAGAACCATTTACTGCTGTTTTGCCTCCCTCTTGTGTAATTTACACATAGGACTCAGTCCTGCCTTCACCTGACCATTGGGTGGGACTTGAAAAGAAATGCGTCCAGCCCCTCCAGACGCAGAACTCTGAGGGTTTTCAAGTCAGAAGCACAGAGCATTGCTCGCTTTTCCACAGTCACCTGCTTATGATCCTGTGTCACTGGTGCCATCTGCAGGAAGTAGAAACAGCCAATATTACGTGCAGGTTGAGTATCCCTTATCCAAAATACTTGGGACCAGAAGTGTTTCAAAATTTTTTCAGATTTTAGAATATTTGCATATACATAATGAGATGTCTTGGGGATAGGACCCAAGTCTGAACACGAATTCATTTGTTTCGTACATGCCTTATACACATAGCCTGAAAATAATTTTATACCATCTTTAATAATTTTGTGCATGAAAGAAAGGTTTAACTGTGTTTTGACCACAAAACATCACATGAGGTCAGGTACAGAATTTTCCACTTGAAAAATTTTCAGATTTTCAGATAAGGGATACTCAACCTGTATTTTTATGTGGTATTAGCTCATCATAAAGTACTGGTCAGGCACAGTAGCTCACACCTGTAATCCCAGCACTTGGGAGGTGAAGGTGGGCAGATCACTTGAGGCCAGGAGTTCCAGACCATCCTAGGCAACATATCGAGACCCTGTCTGTACAAAAAAATCTAAAAATTAGCAAAGCATGGTGGGATGTGCCTGTAGTCCCAGCTACTCAGGAGGCTGAGGCAGGAGGATTACTTGAGCCCAGAAGTTTGAGGCTGCGGTGAGCTATGGTGGCACCACTGCACTCCAGCCTGGGAGACAGAGTGAGACCCTGTCTCTTTAAAAAAGAAAAATTAGTACTGGTGGTGATTGACCATGGAGGAGATGACAAATCAGGAAAACCAGAGTAGTCTAGTTAAATGGAAGATGAGGAAGTCAATAATGTCCATTAAGAAGCTCAACAACGCTAAAGGCCTCAAGAGAGGTCAAGTAAGGTAAAGACAAAAATCATCCAGTAGTTTTGGCCTCTTAGGATATAGAGCTAACCTTGATGACAACAGCTTTACTAGCTTAGTAGGAAAAATTATACTGTCCTGATTGGAAGGGAAGCAAAGAGAGAGGAGGAGGCATCATGTGCTTCAAAGGGTTCGGATTAAAAGAGCAGGAATGAAGTTAGATTATAGGAGCAAGGGACCATATATCAGAAAGGGGACTTTTAGGATTAGAGCATGCTTGTAGGCTGGGAAAAACAGAGAGGGAAATATTGAATATTATAGGAGAAAGAGAGGGGATGGCTTGAAGAGGCAGAGGGAATGGGGTCTAGAGGCAAGTGGAGGTTTGCTTGAACAAGAGAGGAGGGCAGGATGAATTTAGGAGTATGGCAAGTTTATAGGTCAGAGTGCAGGAAAATGAGCTTGGTATCCCCAATATTCTATATGAAATGGGAGGCAAGGATATCTGCAAAGCATAGGTAGACATAATATAAGCCTGGAAGGTTTGAGATCACCCCTGGTCTAATCTTCCCTCCTTTCCCCTCTATTATGTAAAATTGTTTATAAGTAAGTTGGCCATTATTCCTGGTGTGTCCAAGAGAGACCCAGTTTATGCCTATTGTTCTTTTGTAATTATTCACGGCACCAGTTCACTCTCTACAGTGTACCAGCTGGAACAATAAAGTATACAGTGACATTTGTGTATGCATGTGTGTATGTACATATGAGAGAGAGAGGGAGAGCAAGGTTGGTGTTTTGTCAACCTGTACAACTGTGTCATTTTCTCTTGCAGTGCAGACCCCCGCATCAGACCCAGAGGAAGCAGAGTATAGTATTGATTCAGGGTTGAGGTTTTTCTTGGCAGGTGTGGCAGGCTAGAAATTTATGAGATTTGAAAGTTCTGGTGACTGGGCACCATGGGGACAATGATGTCTACCCATACTGCTTCTTTTATACATAGGTAAGAACATCAGGAAAGCTTGTGATTTGAGACATCTCTCAGAGGAAAAACCAATGTCCTCATAATGGTCCACAAGGCCCTGCATGACCCACACCCACCTCTGACTTCTATCAGCTCCCTCTTGTGTACTCCTCTGTGGAAAAGAAGACCACCGCCTCAGAGTTTTCCATGGGGACTGCATTGCATGAAGGAGGGAAGAAGTGCCTGAGTGTCCAGCAAACAGCACAGCCAGATCTTTAACACTTGAAAACTGCAGACTTTCTTTACATACTGATGCAACCTAAGACACCCCTCTCCTCCACCTGAGAATTGCCTTATGCATCAAAGGGGGTGCAGGAATTTTGTAATACTCAGGTAGGGATGGAGAGATACTGTAGTGTCAGGGAAGGGGGAATCTAGGATTACCAGAGGATGAGAAATATTGTAATCCTAAATTAGCAAACTTCAAAAGGCCACATGGAAGGAGTGGTGATTACACATGTTTCCCAGTCAGATATTAATATTAGCAACCTATCATCTCACTAGACTTTAATTCTCTCTGTATAGCAGTTTGTCAAACTTGAAGCTCTGAGGAATAACAAGATGCTGAATATGTCTGAAGTGGAGCAAAAAGGAAAAGTTAATCCCATTCTGGACGGGCACCTAACTACTTCCCTCCTCAGGATCTTTACACTGGTGGTTTCCTCTGCTTGAGATGCTGTAATACACGCAGTCCCGACTTAATGATGGTTCGACTTATGATTTTCTCACACTACAATTGTGCAAAAGTGATACGCATTCAGTATGCTCCTCGACTTATCATGGGGTTGTGTCTGAATAAACCCATGATAAATTGAAAATACTGTAAATCTAAAATGCACTTTGACGTGGTATTTTCAATTTATGATGGGCTTATCGGGATGAAACCCCATTGCGGGTTGAGGAACATCATATCCTCATGAACTGTCCCTTGTTGCCTGCAGGTTCTGCTTAAATGGACTCTAACGGGTGATGCCCTCCAACATCTCCTGTAGAAAATAACTCCCCATCCCGCTTAACCTGCTTTCTTTTTCTCCACAGCATTGGTCACCACCTGATAAACATACGTCCTTATTTATTGTTTGCTTTCCCATCCCAATGTGAACGCCATGTCACAGGGACCTGGCATGGTCACTGCAGTAACCCCAGTGCCAATGACAGTGCTTGGGCCTTAGTAGGTTTTCATTTAGTATTTGTTGAATGAATGAGTGAGTGAGTGGATACTAAGAGTATTAATGCAATGTCTGTTTTCATGGAATTTTGAGAAGACCTCGTGATCAAATTGTGCAAATATTCCAAGAGAATAATTACATGTTGATTGTTACAATATGAGTAGGTGAATTGCCTCTTTTTCCCCTCAGAAAAATCTGTTGGGCTCATAAGCTACACTCAGTTCCCTGAGATCAAGGGCATAAAAAATATTAATACTTAAAAACCAAAACCAAAAACCCCGTGGAGCAGGCAATATTGTCAAATCACTTTGCAGATGAAGACATTGAAATAGCATCTGCTCAGGGCCAACTGGTGAGTAGCAACTCTGGGACTCAAGCGTTCCAACCCCGAAATCCATCCCATTTCCACAGCCCAACGTGCCTCCTTCAGAAAGGAATTCTCTCGTGGAAATTCCTTTCACTGCCTCCACTTCCCCACCTCCCAGGCTCTTTCTACCAACCCCAGCCTGGCCTCCTCCTCCCTGCTTCCTGCATCTATTCTTGTCACCATCCCCAATCACCACAGCCGGAGGTGGCACTCTCTATGCCTGTCTTACCCTGCCTCCAGGAGCCTCCAAGCTGACTGCTGCCTCCTGGAAATCCCTTCCTTTCTTGGCTTCCATAAGGTACTGGCTCCTGGTTAACTTCCCACTCCAGCAACCCCCTGCTCAGGCTCCTTTGCTGGCTCCTTGTCCTCTAAGCGATCTGTGCATGTGGCAGGGTCTCCAAGCTCAGCCCTCCTCCATCTACAAACTCTTTCCCACGTAGTTTTAAGTGCTATGTGGAAATGACTTCCAAATTCATAACCCTAGTGCTGAAGTTCCCCTTGGGTTTCAGCCTCATTTGTGTTTCCAAAGCCCTGGTTATGGACTTGTTTGTGTATCCCCCCAGCCCTGCCAATGTGATGGTATCAGGAGGTGGGGTCTTTGGGAGGTAATTAGGTCATGAGGATGGAGCCCTCATGAATGGGGCTAGTGCCCTGATAAGGAGAGACCAGAGAGTTTGCTTCCTCTCCCTGTTCTCCATTACATGAGGATACAATGAGAAGACTGCCATCTACAAACCACAAAGAGGGCCTTCACCAGACACTGGATGTGCCAGCACCTTGATCTTGGACTTCCCAGCCTCCAGAACTGTAAGAAATAAATGTTTGTTATTCAAGCCACCCAGTCTATGGCATTATGCTATGGCAACCCAAACTGAATAAGACAAGCCTACTTGCCATCTTCCCTCAGATGTCAAATAGATAACTCAAAATTAGTGTGACAAAAAAGGAACCCTTGATTTCTGCTCCCTACACCTGGCCCTCCTCTCATCTCTGTAAGAACACCACCATCTACCTAGTGATTCAAGTCCAAACCTTAGGAATCAACATCATTCATCTCTTTTCCTTACTCCCAAAGTTCTGCTGGCCCTCCATCTACACACGACCCGAATCAGTCTGCTTCTGTCCATCGGTCGCTGACCTAACCCAAGTCACTGTCATCTCTGTGTTGTATCCCCAGGGTCTGGAGCAGTGGCTGACACATAGCAGGTATTCAGTAAATATTTGATGAAGGAATTAATTTGAACCTTTTTTCCATTTGTAATTATTAGTATATTGGTTTCATAGGAGAGTAATTGAGAGCCAGGAACTCCTTTTTCAGAAGAACCAGAGACCACAGGGAAAATTTAAAAGTCAATAAAGTGTGCACGTTAATATCCCAAAGTGGCAGCCCTGCCCTTGTTCCCATGGAGACCCTTTTATTCCTCTGCTGTCTTCATAACTTCTCATAATAAAAGCCTACTCTGAAGAAAGGGGCTGGAATTGCTCACAGAAATATAAACCAAGGATAGCCACTGTCCTCGCAGAGCATTTGGGTGCAAGGCCTTAAAATGAAGGAAGAAAGTCAAAGCAGGTCGGGGATTTACAGGAGCCAGTGGGGATTTCGTGTTTCCTCTAAGAGTCAGCTCTGGAGACGCAAGGCCGTACCAGGTGCTTCCTTCAGCCAAGATTAGATTCAGGATTAGTCCATCAGCACAATCCACACAGAAGTTCATTGGAGGCCACACAGTTACAGGAACAGTTGCTAAAACTGGGAGGAGACATTCCAAATGCCACCATTAAAGTAAACCTGGGTTGCTCACATTCTGCTAGCCCTGTATCCCCGTCACATCTCCTTCCTATTTAATAATCGGGGGACAGCTTCTGTTTTTACAAAATAGAAAGAAGAGGTTGTGACCCAAGCACCCACGGGATGAGGAGCGCATCTCCTTCCTTCTTCTCTTTCTCTTCTATCGGTAAGTAAGAGAGTCAGGACAAAAAACCAAGTCTCTCTGAAACCCAAGCACTCAGCTACCCCGGCACACTGCCCCCCACACCCCCAGCACTGTGCCAGGCACCCGCAAGGCATCCACCCGGCTCCGCTGCTTGGGAAACGTCATCTGATGAAGCAGGCGCCAGGCAACAGCGGTGGCACGCCCGCAGCCTCTACCCCCAGAGACTGCTGCCTGCCGCTCCTCATCAAACCTCCCTCAGGGTTCAGGAGATCCTCCTGACTGAGACACCCTGTATCAGACAGTTGCTTCACAGAACATGGGGGAGTCCAGCCTCCCTCCCCCTCAGAAAGCCTGTGTTCCCAGTGAGACTTTTGAACAAAATGTTTTTGCCAGCTCCCCATCCTGAGTTACCATCGAAGGGCTTCTTACACTGCTGCAAACTGGCCTAAGTCCATTTGGCCATTCAGCAAATATCACGCTCATTTTTGGTAAATATTGAAAGCGAGCCCTCTGGAGGTTCTAAGCGGGTGGGGTTAGACATTCCATTCACCACAACCTCACCATCAGGCGCAGAACAACAGAAGGGACAAATTGTGCCTAAAGTCACAATTCAGTCCCACGGCCTGTGTGCACTGGAAGAGGTCCCACTCTCTGCCGTAGCCACACAATTGCCCCTCGCACGCAAGGTGCATTTCAGGGTGAGTGAACGCCTATCTTTGTAGTCAAGTCAGGTGACAAAATCCTCCAGGAAGCCGGTGGAAGAGAGCCCGAGGGATTTTAGACCTGGAAAGAAGTTGTTAAAGTCCTGGGCTTACCAGATCCTTGAACCTCATTCACATATGCCACATAATGTTCGTGAAAGGACAGCAAACCCCGTATGACAAGCCCAGTTACAGTCTCCCTCACACCCCCAATTTCACCACTTAAAAATAAATAAACAAATAAAATAATCCTGACATCCCTTCTGCTAATTAACAAGCCCTTTTAGATTTTATTTCAATAAGTGCCAAGAAATTAGCTTTTGAGGTTCAGATTTCTGTTTAGGATTCTGCATAGCTATTTAATAACCCAGTGAATTTCAAAGATTATTATTTAATAATCACCCCCTAGGATGATGATTAGAGCTAATCACAAAAATCACAAAGTTTGCACAAATTGTGTTATTTTTGGTTTTGTTGTTTTATTGTACATATTAAAGTGTTTTGATGAACTTATCTTGCTATGCAATACATAGTGAACTCCAGCCTAATGAGTCAACATACCCATCGTCCCATGTAGTCACCTTCCTTTTTTTTTTAATGGTGATAAGAGTACCTAAAATCTACTCTTTTACAAATTATTTTGAAGTAAATTAATCCACAGAAAATATAACAATATAATATTGACACTCTGCTGTTAAAATAAATAGGAATGAGCCTTAATGTTCCTCACTTGTGGGTAGCCCTCATCTTCCTTCCAATATAAGGCAATTGGCAACCTCTCTCTCTCTCTCATACCCTCATACACACACATGCACGCACACACACACTTCTCTGCTTAAAGTGGAAGGGACTGAGAAAATTAGGCGACAGCTGTGTACTTCCAAGAAGGCTCCTATTTCTCTGGATCAGCAAAACGTGTGATTTAGTTCATTTGCTCATTATGGAGCATTTCTTAGAAACCATCGAGAATATGAATGCAGACAGCATGACTGGAAGGCTCAGAAAGTGCTCTATGGTCTTCGTATGCATTTGAGGTTTCAGATTCTACAGATGGCACATGTGAAACTGACACCTCCACTGCGCTGCGTCTCTCACTATAATTGAGGGGCAGCTGCTTCCTGGTAATGCAATAAAACCCAAGGGCCCAAAAGAAAGGCTGAGAATACTCTTCCCCCTTCCAATCCCCACGTGCCCTCCTACCAAACTGCTGTGTGGGAAAGTCACCTCTCCCTCCTCGTCACTCCCCTATACCTTATACCCTCCTCTCATTATGCTCTGCTGGGTGTCCTGCTGATTTGAGTGCCTGCATCTTTATTATTTATAAAATTATGTTTAAATAATTTTATAAATAATAAAATAGCCCCATGGCACCTTACATAGTGTAGATGATTCACAAATATTTGTTTCCTTTTGCCTATAGCTCATGCATTCATTCATTTATTCAATGACTCAGGGTGGAATATTCAAAGATGAATCCAAAGGGGAAGATTTTGAGGTGGGTTTGTTTTTTAGCATCAAGCTCTGCTCATTGGTGGTTCTGTTTCAAGTGTCTAAGCATAGCATGGAGGTTAGAGGTTAAAGGCAAGCATAGCTTTATGGGAAGTTGGTTCAGCCTATAAGCTACTGTAGCTCTTGCCAAACATGTCTCTTGGATAGATAAGACAAAATAATAATGGTAATAATTTTTAAAAAGACAAGTAGCATTTCAAGAGTATTTACTTTTTTCCAGGCATTGTTATAAGTGCTTTACTAATTTAATCCATACAATAACTTTGTTAGCTAAATATTATTAATATCCCTATTTTATAGATTCCATAGTGCCTGGAATTCTGCTGTTAGAGATTCTTTTACTAGTTTCAAACAACACCTTCTTTCAGGCCATTCTCTCATTTTAAATGTTCATAGCCCTCAGCACAATGATGCATTGCAGGAGTCCAGATGACAAACACACTTTAGTGTAAAATAGCTTACAAAATGCTTCACCTCCTGGAAGTTTGCACTCTTGGAGGATTTGGAGAAGGAGGCTCTGAAAACAAGCGGACAAATAGGGTGCAAAGAGAGAAAGTGAGATGTACACCTATATCATACCAGAGGGACTTGATCAAAGCCACCTAGACTGGGGACCTTGTATCTGAGGTTGAGTTTTGTGTCTTTTTAATGCAGTTGTCCATTGACCTTGGGCCAAACAAGAATCTTTGGGGAAATTATATTTGAGCCTTAGAACAATGGACTGACTGATGTCTAGACCCAATATTCAATGCACAAGTTGTTGTCAATCAAGGGTGATTTTGCCCCCCATGGGACATGTGGCAATGTCTGGAGATATTTTTCATTGTCATCACTGGGTGGTCGGGTCTTAATGGCATCTAGTGGTTAGAGGCCAGATATGCTGCTAAACATTCTACAATGCACAGCCCCCTCACCACAAAGATTTACCCAATAGTGCTGAAATTGAGAAACCCTGCAATACATCCAAAGCTGCATCTGTACCAGTAGAATTTGAGTCTGGGCTTGAGGCGATGATCACTATGACTGCACAGGGGTGCCCTCCAGTGGCCAGTATGAATCATGAGCCTAAATCCCAATGAGTGTCTCCAGGTCTCGTTCCTTTCCCCACTGTCTATTCAGCTTTTCACGGAAGAGCTAGCAGGGATGCTCTGTCCTCTATGGGTGCTGTCCCCTCCCTCTACACACGCACATGTATGAAAGCACAGAGCATAAGCCTTCGCCCTTCATGATGAAACCAATCCAATCTTCCAGTCTATTTTAACTTTATAGAACAAACATTTTGTGGCAAGAGAACAAAAGAAAGTGGGGAAGGTACATAGTTCCCTTCCCCAAAGAGGGGGCATGAGAATCAAGGAACTCTTTCTCTTTCAGTGCCAACTAAACGCACTTGAATTTGCGTTTTCTCTTTCTTGGCTCTTTCAGCTTCTTTTCATCTACCAAGTCAATGTGGCCACCCATATAGCCATAGCCAGTACAGTGGTATCTTCATCGCTTTCCTGGGAATATTAATGAGCTTAGCAACAGCAATAAAATCCTTCCAATGTCTAATAAACCAATGCACCTCCTTACTTGTGCATAAATCTTCATGCACCCCATTGAAATTGATGCTCCATTTATTAAAGCAATGAAGAGACATTTCATTAATGCTTTTCTTTCTTATTCCTGTAGTTTTTAAGTTCTTATATTATTGCTTTGGCCCTTCTGTGGGATCTGTATAAAATGCCAAAATTAGTGGGAAGCTACAAGCACGAGACTCATTCCAGGTTACTCCCCTGACTGACATTGTGTGAAGCAATTTGTTCTCCCAGACCCCAGACTGTGTCTGCATGTACCAAGCTAGGAGCTGATTCTCTGGGTCAGGTGACTAATAAAACACCCATGCAATAGGTACTGGACTATCCACCACAGCCCTTGGCTGTCCCCTCTCTCATATTGGCCACTTCACTCCTACTGCACCAGGGAATGTGGAGAGGTCTTGTGAACGGTTTGCCAGCCTGTGGGAAGCTTGGAATCCATCTACTTAGAATACTTCAAAGATCTTGTGTTCAAAGTCAACCTTGGAAAACAATGCCCAAAGTGCTTCATTCATCTCACCAGTACCTTAATCAGTGACACTTCAGAGGAAACCAAAGAATTCAGCACTATTTACCACCTTGTGAAGTATAAATCATTATGTCTTCTCGAAACTGCATGTGTAGGAGGAAGAAGGCCAGAGCATGCTTAGTTTCAAAGCACTTTTTACCTGTTTTCTCAAGTCTCTCCCCTTGCTCAAACATCAAGTCATCAGGGATCATTGATTCTAAGTGTGAACCTATCCATCCAGTGAGAATGTTCTGAGAAATCATCCATCAACCATGCTCTATAGCATCAGCGCACACACCTAAGTTTTGTTCTCGTAGCAGCAGGTGGCAAGAAACATCTCAAGTGCTCCAGAGATCAAAGGCTAATAAGGGAGAATTTGCATAGTCATCTTTAAAAATAATAAACCTAATTTATAACTGTGATCATTAAAAAAAAATAATTTCTCCAGCTTCTAAGAAACAAAACTTCTGAAAGGGCTGCTGTGAGATTTAGGATCTTGAAATGGGATGTGCCACTTGAGGGCGCCATTAGGTTTTAAGAAAATAACTTTCTGCTACTTTAAAATGCCATCTTTGGACCCAGCCTATGTCCAGCAAGCTCTACGAAAACTGAATTTAGATCTGACGTCTAGGAAAAGGAAGGGAAACATTAATCTAGTCTCTTTAAACTCAAGTGGGATTAACCAAGATTCAGTTGACAAACTCTAAATTCCCTCAGTAAAGATGCCTTTACCCATCCAAAAGAAATAAAAAGAGATACTATGTTAAAAGATGCCTTGTGTATTTTTGTAGCAGTGACAGTTGCTTAAGATCAACATTCCAGTGTGAAATGAGAAAAATAGTGGAAACAAATTGCATAATAGGAATCTTCTGACTTAAAACTGGAAACCTAAGCTGTTTGGGTTCCGTGGGGAAATTTTTGCTTTACTTGGGTATTTGAAACTCCCAGAGAAAAGAAAAGCTGATATGTGACTCAGCTTCTTCATCAGGCTTTGTTTGTCCTACTTTCAGCAACGGTTAGTAGAAAATGACAAGGAGGGTTGAAATTCTCAAGTGTTGCAGAAGGGGGTTTGCAGAAGCTCTAAAATGGATTTTTAATTCAATAGAGTATTTAAGCTAAACCTTCATCAGTGTTAGTGCAGAATTTGTCAAATGAGACAGTCAATAGGAACATAGACTGTAACAGAGAGTTAAAGATGACAGACTAGAGCATCATTGATCCAAACTGGAATTTCTCTCTTCCCTCCTTCCACCCATCTCAGTCTTCAGTGTGAGTTTCATGGTTCCCATAGACCCTCCTTTTATTTTTCCAAATGATCATTTCACTTCTTAGATTTTCTCTTCCAGTTATATGGCTCTCATTGTTTCTTACATGAATCTAGTCTCCCCCATTCAACTGTACATGTAAGACCCTTGAAAGCAGGAGACAAATATTATATCTTTGTTATCTCCTGTTGCCCAGCCCAGGGACTTGTCAGGCACATAACAAATACTTTCAAAGTTGCTGATTTATCTAAAAAGAAATAAGAAGAGAAAAAAAAAAATTTTCTTCCATTCGTTTGTCTTTAAAAGAAGAGAAGATGATTTCTATTAGTGAAAAGGCTTAAGGATGTCAAAGACTTAAAAAGGGACATGGGTTAACATTTACTAGCACACACATGCATCACATTCTTTATATTGAGGCATTTTTTAATGGTAAATTACCATGCAGACAATTGAACAATCCACAACCTGTGTTTTAGGAAAATGAATCTAGTGACATTGTGAAAGGTAGATCGTCACTGTTTATCAAATGCCAACTCTGTGCAAGCCACTCTATATTTATTGTTTTCAAATTTGAGAAAACTTGCTCAGAGGGCAAATTAAGCAATGCTCTCAAAGGCCTGGAGGGAATGAATGATAGAGCTGAGAGTCAAGCCCTGGTGTATGTGAATCCAGAGATGGTGGTCCTTCCACTGCAGCGGGTCCTGTCTCTCTGGGATGATGGCTGTGGTCTGCTAAGCTGCACATCCAGGAAGCACTCAGCAAGAGCTGGGATAAAACAGCAACATGATATGGCTTGGACTCTTCCACCAGCTCAGCATTCGTGGGTGGCATGGGCACTATGCTCATCCCCGGGTCCCCCACCTGGAATGCTCTCCTTCTCCTGGTCCTCATGGTTCACTCCCTTCTCTGCTCTAGGGCTTTGCTCAAACTTGAGGCCTTCTCCACCCTCTCTTTAAAATGACAGTGACCCCACCCCTCACCTGCTCTCCTTCCCCTGCTTTGTTTTTCTCTCCAGCCCTCAATCCCATCTGACATTCTACGTATTTTGTTTAATTGTGTATAGTCCACCTCCTGCTACCAGAAGTTCCAGGAGCACAGGAGTGTGTGTATGTGTTTCAGCAAGTATTAAGAATAGCGCCTAGCACAGAGTGGGCAGTTAGTAAATATTTGTGAATGAATGTTGAATTATTCAACCTATGCAGACTAATAACTATAGCTAATAACTAATAGCTATGATACTGCCAAGGGCAAGAATGTAAAGCGGAGAAGGGGACAGTGAACCAAGCTTGGGCACAGAAAGGTTAAGCAGGTGGTTCACCCAGGGTCACACAGCTGAGCTGGGGGGTGAACTCATCTTCTGACTCCCAGGCCAATCTATGGCCAGGACACCAACAGCATCATCTCCCAGAGACTGGGAGCCCCAGTGAGGGCTGATAAAGGTAGAAGGAGAAGGCAACATTAACTATTAATGAACACATGTCAGATCCTAGATGCCCTTGAAAAAAGGAGAGGATTATTTTTCAGTCTGTGGCAATGGGCACTGCTAAGGATGTAATGATTTTGCTTGTGGAGGCTGAATCAGAGATTAGTATTTTATTATCATTGTAGCCCTATTGTACCTCTTAGGCAAACAAAGCTTACTTTAAAATAAATCAGGAATCAAACTAATCCCCCCATCTGAATTATCACCAGAATATTAGTCAATTTCTTGGAACGTATTAACAACTTACTAAATTGCACCCTGGCAGCATCAAAAGCTCCATATAGGTTCTCCAAGGGCTTCAGCTGCCACCAGAGATGTCTAACAGACCACGAGTTAGTATCGCTTGATGATGCAGTGACTATCCTGTTTCATCTAGCTTTCCCCTAAGACTCTTCTGGGTATTTGCCTGGAAATTTGACTGCACATTCAAGGTGGCCATGTGTCTTGAATCATGAAATGTGGCCCATTGTCCTCTGTCCAAACCCACAAGATTATTTCACAAGACATCAGCCCACCATTGAGTCCCCAGAAAACTGGTTCAATGAAAGAGAGATGTGTGGTTAATTCCCTGTGGCACTCCAAACACAGCTGTCAGCCTCAGTGTTCAGCCAACCAGTGAGATGCCACTGCAAATATCTGCTGATTGGCTCTGCAGTCAGGCAGTAAATAGGAAAGCCAGAGAGTAGAGCCAGATCAGTGGAAAATAACTGCCCACTCATCAGTGAATCTAGACATGAGAAGACCTCCCAAGAGCATCATTAGAAAAATGGCTAAATCCTTGCATTCCTCAGCAGCACTATCACTCACTCACTGACCTTCATATGTGAAATGACCTTCAATGATCATCATCATCTTCACCATCATCAGCAGCATCCACAGAAGCAGAAAGTATTCATTAAGTTCCCACTGTGTGTAGTGCTGTTATGACCATCAACCAAGTACATCATCTAGTGGCCCCAGCCTTTAGCGGTTCATATCCAAAGTTGTAATCGTTGGCTAAGGCTGAAGCTGCCTTGCACAGAGATCAGCTTCCAACTGGCTGATGTGTTTTGTTGCAGTTGTTGTTTTAACCTTTTCAATATCATGATTCATGTTTGTATCAGACACAGGCTACTTTGGATTCTCTGACCAGAAAGAATAATAAGATTAGTATTTTCATGAGTATAAAATCAATTTATTCTTTACAACAGCTCTTTGAAGGGGCAGGTATTATCTTTTTCAGTTTATAAGTGATGAAAATGAATCTCAGATAAGGTATGTGACTTACTGATTCATAATCTTAGGTAAGAGGTAGAGTCCATGTTTGATGACTTTGGGGGGAAAAAAATCTGTCAAAGAGCCTGAACCTTTCCAGAGGAGAACCCTCGTGGTTGGAAAGGAAAAAGAGAGAAAGGTATGGTGGTCTCCGTTCCACCATGAACTCTTGACTTTAAAAGATATTGCCGGCACCTCTGTGCGTGTGTGTGTGCTCACACCTGCGCACCCACACACGTGTTAAAGAGGATAAAGGGGGGGGAATGAGACCACACATGTGCTGATTGAAAAAGAAGACTAAACTCACGGAAACTATAAAAGTCACATACCCCAGACCAAAGAAAAAGCTGGTCACAGGACCTCTGCTGAATGGGAAAGCCCGTGGGACCCTGCCTGAACAGGAAAGTTGAGTAATCTGAGAAGCCAAGAGAAGCAGAGCAGATCCTAGATCCGGAAGGGAAAGAGGATCGGAGTAGGAAGAAAGGAAACAACCACACAACCACTTCAAGCTCCCGAGCAGGCCTTGATTCCGGAAGAAGAGAGGAAACAAGGAGTACCTGGAACTGTCGGCGCAGTGCAGCAAACCTACAGAAGACTGTGTGACGACAGGTCACCTCAGCTCCAGAGAGCTGCCCCCACCCCGTGCCTGGGTGAAGGTCTGCCTCTGCCTGGCTGCCCTCCCCCTCCCCCTCCTTGGCCTTCACCCGGCTGAATTCTACCCCTCATTCAGCCCGAACTTAAAGTCCACTTCCTCACAGAAACCTTCCCTTTCTTTTTTTTTTTGCTCCCTATACCTCTCTTTCTACAGCACTCACCATATTTGTAATTTCTTCTCTGGCTTCCCCACTACAGTGTAAGACCCACTGGAGCAGACGTCCTGTCTCTTGAGTCCACGGCTGTGCCTCCAGCTCCTAGGAGAGTACCTGTTACAAAGAGGGGGCTCAGTAAGTACCTTTTAAATTGAACTGAGTGAAGATTTGGGATCCACTTGAATGAACTCAGAAAATACCATCATCAGAGGTTGTTATTTCAGTGGAGGAAAATGGAAAAGGACTGGTACTAAGGGCTTCATCTTTGGAAGTACTAATACCTTCCTGAAAGTTTTAGTTGCTTTGGTTAACTTTGCACAGTCGTCATCATTCTGGGGATTAGTGTCAAGAATATAGACCAGGTTGGCTTCCCCTCAGAGGCTACTGAGGGATACCCAACATTGCAGAAAGATCTCTTGCTCTGTAACAAACCACCCCCAAACTCACTGGCTCAAACAATAATGATGTATTCTTTCTCACAATTCTGTGGGTCAGGTATTGAGTTAGGACTTGGGTGGGCAATTCTGTTCCACAAGGCATCGGCTGGGATCACTAACTCAGCTGCCTCCAGCTGGCAGATCTGGAAGGTCTGAGAAGACTTCTCTCACATGTCTGATACCTCAGTTTCCTTCCATGTGGACTCTCTCTCTTTTTACATTGTCACTCCTCCCATGATGGTCTAACCTGTGCTTCTTTACAGCATGGAGTCCGGCTCCCCAGAGGGAAAGCAAAAACTGCCTGACTCCTTAAAGCCCAGGCCTAGAACTGGTTAAGTGACATTTCTGCCAATTCTATGTGTCAAAGTAAGTTGCGAGGCCCGCGTAGACTCAAGGGGAAAGAAAATGGACTCCATCTCTTGATGGATGTGTAAACTGAAGTAAGGGTCCGAAAAAGGGCAAAATGTTTTACAAGTTGTCTCTTTAAAACCCATCACCCTTTTTGAGGAATTAAAACCTGTATTCCTGTCCTAGGCCAGTAATCAGAGGGGCAGAGGAGGGTTCTTGGTTCTTTATTTTCGAGTATCTTAAGCCAGAGGAGAAGGCTCAACAGAATTATCCAGACAGAGGTCATGAGATCATCTTCACCAGAGATGCTATAGTTAAACAACAATAGCCCGAAGTGGAACACCACCTTTAAAAACCCTGTATTTTTGCTTAAAGGGGGGATGATGGTTCTTTACCATGAGAGTCTGCCATCCTCCTCATTTGCCGGCAAATTAATAAACTTCTCTTTCCTTTTCCTCAAACCACTTGTCCTGGTTCTTCGTTCAGCCTCAGGGACAAGTACCGAACTTTCGGTAACAGATGGAGCAGCACGTGCATATATGGAGAGAAGAAAGTGATGGCCACCATATTTGGAGATCCACCACACCCTACCACACTCCACGTTGTCACACAGCTCCAAGAAATTCTCTACAAGTAAATGTTCCCCTTTCTTCAACCCTAAATTTAAGGCCCAATCTGAGTAACTATTTTTTTGTTTTTTGTCTGTCTTTCTTTTATGTGTCCTGAAGGAAAATCAGTCTGATACTCAAAAGGCCAAAGTCAAAACAGGGAAAAAAACAGATACGTGTCAAACACTGAAGTCCAACTTCTTGCCTCTAACTTCTAGTTACTCTGGCCTGGTATGAATACTTCTGGTACTACAAATTGATTGGCATTAATAAGCTACCTTGAGATTGTTTTAAAAAAAAAAAAGGCCCAAGACATGTTTGAACCAGGGATTGTGTACTATGTCCAGATCATTTTGTCTTTCCAATTATTTGTGTTAGTCTTTGTATAGACTTCTGAGGACCAGGTGCTATCCCCAGAGATGAAGCACCATGGCCACCCCAAACACCAAGCCAATGATTCCCTAAATAGCACAACAGGGTCCTGTGGGTCTCTAGATACCAGGTCCCTGCAGTGCAGGGAACTATGCTTCACAGCACCCAGTAAGTGGTTTCCTGAGAACTACTTCAGAGCACAGATTGGAAAGGGTTACATTATCCAGAACCATTATGCAGTGGCTCAGGCCAGCCTGGGCCCATAATCACCACCTCTCTGGCAATTTCCACACAATGCAGGGAATCTTGAAAAGCTCATAATTCTGGGGTTCAAGATTTATCTTTGCTGTTCACTAATTCAGTGATCTAGGGCTAGTTGTGCCTCTCTCCATCCATAAAATGGAGAAAATAATGTGACCTCCTTGCAGGATTGAGGCAAGAATCAAACGACAAAATAGATGTGAAAAGTACTTTTTGAACTACAAAACACTTCTACTTCTGGTATTTCTTTCAATTCCAACATCTTCCAGCACATACACACTCTTAGCCACAGGATAGACAGATGACCCAGCTAGAGCAATGTTATTTAAGTGCTTGCTCTCCTGTGCACCAGTTACGGTCCTAAACTCTTTACATAATAACTCATTTGTTCCTCACAATAATGCCAGAATGCTCTATTATTATTCCCATTTTATATATGGGAAAACTGAGGCATAGAGAAGTTAAGTATCCAGTCAATTGTATTGCAAGTAGAAAATGATAGTGCCTGGATTCTAATCTAGGTAGTCTGGTGTTGGGCGAAAGGAAAACTTCCCCCTCACCCTTGGAAGTTTCACTGAAAAATCAACTCACAATAAAGCAGATTCATAAGAGAAAAGCTATACAGATTTATTTTAACATGTATACATGGGAACTCTCAGAAAATGAAGATTCAACTCTTCAATGAATTACAGAGGTTTTTAAAGAATGGGAGCTTGAAGGTAGAAAAGCAGGTTTGGGGAGGGAGAGGGGAAGAGGCTTGAGTAGCCAGCAAAGGTGGTCTTGTTATGTAAATGAAACCTTACAGGTAGCAGCCCTCAGAAAGAATTGATGGTAAATGTTTCTTTTCAGACCTTTAAAGGTGTCAGACTCTCAGTTAGTCTTTTCTAGGTTGGGGAAGGGTAGACCTGGCTCCATTCTCCACAGATGTAAATTTCCCCCAAAAAATGATAGCTTTGCAGTGTTGCTTCTACCTGTGAGACTCATGGCAGCCATCTCAAAACATGTCAAAGAAATATATTTTGGGGTAAAATATTTCTAATTTCCTTCACTGGCTTCAGAGTTCATGCTCATAACCACTAAGTCACACCATTTCATCACTTTAGATACCGTAATTGGTCTAGGAGTAGGGCAGTCAGTCAATAATAATTAGAGCTGTGTTGTCGAAACCACAGGGGGGTTTTGGCCTAGGTCCAGTTACTTGTCACACAAAGATCCAATTATTGAGACGAAGAGGATTGCCAAGGAAGAAAGGAATTTTTAATATGACAGATGTCTTGTTGGGAGAACACCTCAAACCCATCCCTCCCACTAACGGAGATCAAGGACTTTTAAAGGAGGGGCCACATGCCTTGGGGCAGGTTGCAGTGTAACTAACAAGGGGCTGGGTGCATTGGGGGCAGGTTGTGGGGGATGGTGAATCTTGGCATCAGGAAGTCTGCTCAGGGGCCTGCTCCTTTGTCTTGCAGAAAATCCACCATTTCTGGGAAACAACTCAAAAGGTCAAGTAATCAATTAAGGAGAAGATTATAAAAAACATACAGGGGTCATCAAAATTTGTTCCTGGGGCCAGTTACAGCTGCTTTGGCATTGACATGTGGACAGAGAAAGAAGCCCACTCTCACCCTCTCTCTGTTAGAACCAGGTCAGCCTGGGGCTAGTGGCAACCATTTTCATTGACCACACGGAAAAATCTATCTTCAGAATGAAGATACCACACAGGGTGTATCGGTCAGGCAGGCTACTAATTGTAACAAACAATCCAAAAAAGTTTACTCTTGGCTCTCTCAACAGTTCAGCACCAGTAATGCTGATCTGAGCAGCTCACTTCCATGCAGCAAATTCATGACCCATTTTCTATCTTTTTGGTATTAAAAAGTTGGGTGGCTTTCTGTTGGGGCATGCCACCTGACACCTCTAGACTTAGTGCAGATGTATAGTTGAATAAAAGACAGAGGAGATGTGGGTAGAAAATCCAAAATTAGGACTTAGAGTTATCCATTGTCCTACTATTGCACAAAGAATGTCTGAATAAATGTCTGATGTCAAGGAGTGGGGAGCTAACAGCTGGGCGTTCCTTTTCTTTACAACTCTTCTCTAGCTGTCTCTCCTTGCTCCCACAGTTAAGCCACCATCCTCTAGCCATGGATTGCTAATGGAGGTGGTGGTGGGGTACGTATTTCTAAATTAAAAGCTTAGATGGATGATTCTGGGTCTCTGGAAACAAAGGAACAAAAGTGGTTTTACTACTTTCATTTCATTTTAACAGACTGTGCTGACCCAACTCCTGCCCTGTAAGATAAGGTTGAGGCTATACGTAAACAACTAAATGTGATAAATCTACAGTAAAAATCTGGGTAAACTGCTTGAGAAATCAAGAGGCAAATGAGATTAATGAGAGCCTCACAGAGATGCTGCCACCCCCAATAAGTCTTTCCTAGGTCTGTGAAGGAAATCCATGGATAAGAACGCCTCTGTGATAAGCTCCTCAATATCTCACCATCCCGCTGCTAAACAGCAAAATATTTGTTCCCCCTTCAGATTCAACAGCACCAGAGATTAGCTCAGATAATACAAAAATCTTAGATCATCTCAGACTCATCATTAACATCAAAGTGTTTCCTGAGGAAAAATACAAATCAGAGTCAGCACTCACTGACTTTCGGGCTTTCCCAAATCCCAAACACTTCTCAAATCGTTTCCTTCTTTTTTCTCCTGTTTCACATCCCTGGAATGGACTAAAGGCACTTTTTTTTCCACCTGTGATTCAGTGCTGATTCATTCCTTTGCTATTTCATGATATTTCCGTTGCTATTCTCTTTGGCTGAAGCTTATCTACCCTATTCTACAATTTCCTGAAGTTTAGACTTTCCCTACCAGGTGACTTATTCAATACAAAATGGCAGAGTTATCTCATAAATGGCTCATTTTATTAATTGCTGTAAAAGTATAGGATCAAGTTTGAAACATTAGCTGTATGAATAAAACTTCAGACTCTATGAAAATGTGACTTGGTCTAGCTGACGATCGTTTAGCCAGGGTCCAGGTTCCATCCCCTTCCTTCCTTCATTCCTTTACCCTTCTGGAGGTAAACAGGCAGCATTAGAATTTTGCGTCAGATGATGGCATAAGTAATCATCACATTGGGACACGTTTGAGAGTGAAAGAAGGCACTAAAAATAAGTAACACGCATTAATTGAACTGGGACGAGAGTAAATTGAGACTGTCCAAGACAAATCAAGGTGTGGGGTCACTCATTGTGTGTCCTGACACATTCTTGTGGTGGCCATCATCCCCGCCTGGTCAGCCAAGGCTGTGTCAGGACTGCTGAACCAGGTCGGTCATACAGTCAGACTGTACAGAATATATTTAGTCTTTACACACTGTTAGGGCTTTCCAAGCAAAGGAAACTAAAATCTGGGTTAGAGGACAAGCCTTAGAAGTTAAAGGGTGTTAGACCTGAAGCCATCTGCTCTCATTCATAAGGTAATAAAACTTATCTCTCCAGGAACCAAATATTTACATTCCAGGGCAGGGACTTTCCCCTTTCTCTTCCTGAGAGAATTTATTTACATTCAAAAGCTTGTAAACGAATAGGGAGCATAGATTTTTCTCCCTCTCAGGAAGTAGAGGAGTACAGCTCTCCTGTCCCTATATAAATTGACAGATTTATAATTTGGGGGTTCCTCTTCTGTTGTGTAAGAAAACCTCTTTTGTAAATGCACAGGGGTTTTGATAGGGATTGCATTGAATCTGTAGATCAATTTGGATAGTATTTTCACCTTAATGAAATTAAGTCTTTCACTCCATGAACACAAGATGTCTTTTCATTTATTTAGGTCTTTAATTTCTTTCAGCAATGTTTTGTAGTTTCCAGTATACACAAGCTTCACCCTTCCTTGGTTAAATTTACTCTTAAGTATTTTATTCTTTTTGATACTATTGTAAATGGAATAGTTTTCTTAATTTCCTTTTTGAGTTGTGCATGTTGGTTGTACCAAAATATACCAATTTTTGTACATTGATTTTAAATCCTGAAACTTGACAGATGAACTCAGTTATTTGCTGTAATAGTTTTTTGTGAATTCTCTAGGGTTTTTTAAATCTATAAAACCATGTCACGAGTCACACGAGCAGGTTACTGCTGCGGGTAGCTGGTGCTCCATCCCCCTGGAGACCTCTGGGAGGCCACTTAGAGCACACCACAGAGTGCTCATTCACTCAGGGATGAAGAAGCTGGAGTATTTACCTATTTACCTCCATTGTTATTGATTGTAGGCTGCTCTTAGGGATGTAACTTCTCTGGTATTCTGGCCCACTTTTTGTGTAGGGCAATCATGCTCCTGGTTAGAGAATTCCTCAGCAAAGTCACAGATGATTTTAGTAGGAAGGCATTGACATTTAAGAGAATGGTGAGTGCCAAGGGTATATGAGCTGGGTGCTGACAGCATCTGCTCGAAAAATTGGGGCATATTTGCAGGACGCTGAGTTATACTGTCGGGCAGGAGTTGGGACATTTATACAGCTGAGCTGCAAGTGCTTTTGGGGGATCAGTAGGTTAGGTAAATAACTCACCTACTGATGTGAATGGAACTGGCACAGGGGTTCTCATGACAGTCTAGCCACTACCAATATCCAGGTGATTGTGGGGGTGTGGACCCTGTGTCGCCAGAGCTCTCAACGTTTCAAAAGAAGCTGGAAATCCAATTTTTTTTTGTGTGTGAAATGCTTCAATATTTAAATGGTAGCAACTAATTAATAATTTAAGAAAAGGAGTCTGCTAACTGAACAAAATCTACAGATTGGGGATAAACAGCCCACAGGCTGGTTGCAACAACTAACGTGATGTGACAGTGGGACTTAGTGGAAAACATTCAGTAAGGTTGAGCTGGAGCCATTTTATGAAAAAGCTTGATTTCCAGGGGTGGAGACTTACATTGGTTCGTCCTAGAAAACCAAAGAATTATTTTGAGTAAGAAAGTGGAATGATATTTTTTTCTGCTAGAAAAAAATTAATCTGGTGATGGAGTAGAGAATAGATAGAAAAGGGAGGAGCACAGAAGGATGAAAGGTGGGAGACGTAATGGGCTACAGCTATATTGTGGGTAAAAGATCAGGAATGCCTGGACAGAATTTGCATTAAAACAGGCATTCAATGGAAACCAAGGGCAAGGCACAATGAAATGTAGATATATCAGTTCAAATAAAACGCTACACTCTCACTGGAAAAAAACATTCCAAGGGCCCAAGTCATCCTGAAAGTTTAAGAACTCAGTGAGAAGAAACAAGTGGGGTGTGAAGTGCTAACCAGCTTTGGTGCTGTGCCCCCTGCCTAGCCACGGTGTGGGAAGGTGGACCTCATCCACTTGACCCTGCACCCACACAGATGTACCAAAACAGCCCACGGAAGACGGAGCTAAGCAACTAAGAAAGCCATGAGTGATGAGTCAAGGGACTGAGCAAAGTTGACCCACCTAAGAGAGAAATCAATCGTGATGAGGCTTGAGAAGGAGACTTCATAAAACTCTGCAATATGCATATCTCCACTCTCCCATTTTATTGACCAGATCCCTGAACTTCAGAAAGACCAAAAGGGTCAGGGCAGGTTCCAGACCAGCCATGGAGTATGTCCTTCACAGTTTCCTTCTACTTTCTGGGGTTCTCAGACCGAGAGATTCCAACATTGACAATTGAACACTCTCTCTCTCTTAAAGAACATCATCCCAACCTTTGCTCAGGTTTCTCTTCTTCATCCTAACTCTTCTCCCCAAATCAACTCTTACCTGATCTTTGCCCTGTCCTTCCACACTTTTGCTCTATCTCACAGGATAAACCAACTGACACAAGCACTGCTGATGCCCCAACCCAAATCCTCTCAACCCACCTCGGGTTCATCTGCTGCTGCAGTGGACAGTCCTGCTCATTGTGTCCATATCAAGTACCCCCATCCTCTGTCCTCTGCCTGAGGCTTTCTCCTGTGGCATAGGAGCTTGCTCAGCCCATGCACACAGCATCCTGGATGGTTCAGGGATTAAACACCCCAGGAACAACCCTCGACCAGTCAGAGGTGGATGTCAAGAAATAAGCGCCCGGTTTTCAAAGGATCGGTCCTGATGTGCATTTCTCACATTTCCTTAGAGGATCTTCAGCTGGAGGTGGCCCCTGTTGCCTTTGCCAACAGCAGTAATTCTCTCTTTAACACAGCTTTTCTTGGCTTTTCTCCCTTCACTGTCTGATTCCTCCTCCCTGGAATCACTTCCCAAATAAACTGGCAGCATCAGAGTCCTTGTCTAAGTGTCTGCCTTTGGGGGAACCCAAAAGAGACACTACCTAGTGTATCTTTCAACAGGTCATTGTGTTACTTGGTTGCCCTTTTTTGGATTACATCTTATAAGGTTTGAGTGCCTACAGATACCCTTTCTAGAGAAAAAAAAAGTCTTTTAATATAAAGGAGAGATGGTAGAGGTGGTAATTTTAATTTGGGGCACAATTGTGGACCAATAGAAGAGTTTGAGGCACACAGAAGCTATAAATAGCCCTACAAAACACCACCTAAACCCATACTTAGGAGTTTTTGCCCTATGTGAAGATGAGAACATGCCCTACCACACTCACATTTACAACTACAATGGAACAAATAGAAATTGAGGTTTCATGCCTGGACAAGCTGCTTCGTTCATTAGAAAAAAATATAAAGTACTTTTTCTCCATGGGAATCAATTTGAACTGCAAATGATGAAGGTGGTAAAGGCTGAGGAAAACCCAAATTGATGTTACTAGATACAACCATTGATTAACGACCTGCTATGAACCAAAATAGTGAGGTAGCATTCAAATTATGTCTATGAGCCTTAAAATTGAATTTAAATGGAAAAAACTTTTAAAAGCCAAAACCATCTTACAGTTTTCATTGCTCTCAAATAAATCAATGTCAAATTTAATGTGCAGATAAACCACATTTATATTTAAAATACATTATACCCACAGTAGGGGGAATGGTTACAGAAATGGTCACAGTATTGGCAAGTGTGTTATTTCTCTTTGCATAAATTTATTTTCCTACATTTTCCATCAGCTTTTTGCCTTCTGGATTTTGCATAACCCGTCAATCTTTTAATCCATTGTGTTGTATTTATTTATTGAGCAGCTACCATATTAAACCATAATTCCAGGCTCACCAAACACAGAGATGAATTATGTAGCTCCAGGAGCTTATGGTCCGATAGGAGAGTGAGCTAACACAAAGGAATAGATTTTCAAATCAAACTCACATGAATCAGATATCTTACCCATCATGGAGCGTTATTAATGATTCAAGGATATAAGCATTCAGGAAGCACAGACAAAGCAGAGGGAGATCTGGGGCATGCCGTGTGGCTCCCAGGTGCTCATCTACATTGGACATGGGCATTCTGGCCCAGTGTAGACAAAGTCTCTAAGGGAGGCTCAGGTCACCTGACACAGCATGGAGAAGTTATGGTATATCTCCATTTTACACCCAAGAGAATTGTACTGCTTATAAGACGCTGTCCAGGCAACCACGCTTCATAAAGCCATAGATGCTAAGTATGTTTCCCTATACAAACCAAAGACAGACAAATTCACAGAAAAAGACTCTCCTCTTAGGAAATATCATTAGTGTATTTCCCAGAGGCTCAGTTATCATGTGGACAAGGAGATTCAACCAGACCACCTGCCTTCTTTTCTTTCTCAGGAGTACCCCCAATAATGGGGAAAGAAAGTGAATCACAGGCCAGCTGCTTCCCTCCTCCCTCCCCGGGGAAATAGGACATGCACCCAAATAACTACAAGCCCTGACACAAATCCCTGTTATAAAGGGTCAGGTAGTGACAAGCATAGACTTCAAGGGCTGGTAGAACATAGAAAACTCTGCTGTCTGTGAAAGTTCACCATGCATATTTTAAGTTATCTGAAATAATTTATAATCTATCTATGAGTGGCACATGTGCAGAAGCCCCAAGACCAGTTGTGTCCATTATTCGAAGATTTGAACCAACCACATGGTGAAATGAAAGTCCGAAGTGTTCAAGGACAGGAGACCAAGGGGAGTAGTTACAAGGGTGGGAGATAAGGTTTGAAAGGCAGGTGCTGTCAGATTGTGACATTCCTTACATAAAATCTTTAAGAAGTTTGTTCCTCTTCTCTCTCATACTCTCTCCGTCCCTGCTTTCCTCTCCCCTTCTCTCCTTGTCCTCTGCCTCCTCATTTAGTGGAGGTCTTGGAATAGACATAAATAAATATACTTTATAACATGTATTACAAACATTACTTTATAATTGAAATCTATGTATTATAAAGTAATATGTTATAAATTTTATATAGACATATACATATATGTTTTTCTGTAACAATTGATGTTAATTTTGAACAAATAAAATGATTGCATGTTCACTATGTGGTGCCAGGTACTATTCTAGGTGCCTGTGATATATTCATGAACAAAATAAACAAAAATCAATTCTGTTGTGGAGATTACATTCTATTAGGAGGATACAGATAACAATCAATAAATATAATTAATAAGTAAACTTTATAATTTGTTAGAAAGTGAAAAGTGCTATAGAAAAAAGAAAGGGGAACAGGAGTGCTGAGAGGGGCAGGCTGAAATTTTAAGTAGGACATTGACCCTGTGGTCAGAGGAGTAATGGAGTGGGTGGGGGGTAGATGATGGAGCCTTCTAGACCATGTTACAGACCTTGGCTTCTATTCAGAGAGAAAGGGGAGCCATTGGAAGAGTTTAAGCAGAGTAATGTCATAGCATGATCTATACTTGCCATGTTGAGAAGACGGCAGAGGTCAAGGGCAGCAGGGAGGCCAGTAAAGACAACAATCCAGACAGAAGGGGGTGGCTCCAGCCAGGGTGGTGGTAGTGGAGGTGATGAGAAGTGATCTGATTATGGATCTATTTCAAGGGATTTCCAACAGGAAACCAACAGAATTTCCTAATGGATTGGATATAGTGTGTTAGAGAGAAAGAAGGTAAGAGTATCATCAAAAATTTGGGTGTGAGTAACTGGAAGGTTGGAATTACCCTCAACTGAGAGGGGCAATAATGAGAACAGAGCAGGTTTGGAGGGAGTTATTAGCTGCTGTCTATCCCCACACTTGCTCTTCTCCGTCCTTCTGGGCTAGGAGTCTGCAAACTACATTTTCCAGGCTCTCTTGGTATTTGGCTTTCTGTTAGGAGGCACAGCTGGGAGACGAGAAGGTGAGAGGAAGAGAGAGAATCTTCCTAATTCTGGGACAATGTGATAAGTTGCTAGCGGTTGCTAACATGAGAGTGGGTAGGGGTGAGTCCATAGGCCAGCAACCCAGGCGAGGGAGCAGATTTCCGGCAGCTTCAGCACTGATCCAGCAGATTCAGACCAGACACAACAGCTTCTTCAACAGTGCACGCTTGTAAGCTCTAGCACGGGAGTGCACACAGCTCCTGGCCTCTGGGTATCACCCCTTCCTCCTTTATCACTTCCAGACTCCTCCATTTCCCCTTTGCACTTCCAGCCCTTCCAACACCCATGAAACTTCCCCATATTTGAAATGCAGAGTGTTTTTGGTTTTCTGACTGGGCCAAATTGGCATGGGATGGAAGATCAAGAATTCAGTTTTAGACATGGTAATTTTGAGAAGTCTATTAGAAATCCAAGAGTTAATGTTAGGTAGGCGGTTGGATGTACGATCCCAGAGGAGAGAAGGTTACCATCTTTTTTGGGAAAGAAGTCTGAGGTGGAAATATATTTTCAATAGATGTATTTAAAGTCATGAGACTGGATGGAATGACCAAGGGAGTTAGTGTAGATCAACAAGACATCCAAAGGCTGTGCCAACAATACTCCAACATTTAGAGAAGAGGAGAATCTGGCAAAGAAGCCAGAGAAGGAGCAAAAAGTAAGATAGGAGGAAACCACAGAAGTATGATGTTCTGGAAGTCTGTGTTTCCTTATCTAATCCAGGTTTGGTTTTTTTTATTTGCTTTTGAATATTGAAAAAAAAAGTACAAAGACTCCCATACTACACCAAAAGATTCCATAGGTTTCAAGGACCAGGGAACCCAGGCTGGGAACCATCATCATGATGTCTAGATTCCATCTCTATCACAAATTTGTTGGGTGATTACAGCAAATTCAGTTAGCTTCTGTCTGCCTCAGTTTTCCACAGATATAAAAGTGAAGATAGCTTTGCTGCTTATCTACCTATAATGAATGTTGTAGAAATTTATAAAATGATCATCTTTAAAGCAAGTATTACTAAAAAGAATTTCATGGACCAAAGCTTGCCACTTACAAACCGAGGTGGCCACTTACAGACTGTAAAGCACTGGAGCAAAACAGTCTCTGTGTCCAAATCCAAGTACTGCCATTTACCATATAGTGGCCTAGTTTCAAGTTATTAGCCTTCCAGAGTCTCATTTCCCTTACCTGCAGCATGCAAATAATGATACTGACAGCAGGGGGGCCATGAGAAAAAAAATTATATGCTTGCAAATTACTTGATATATAGTGAATTTTTTAAAAAAGTTAATTCCATCCTCCCACTCCACATTCTTGGACATCTAGTAGGCAAATGGTCATATTTTAATATCAAATGATTTCTAAATACAGAGATCATGAAAAGCTTGAATTGTTTTAACTAGATAAGGCAGTGAGCCATGAGATTGTGAACAATGTTCTCAGGAAGTTAATGCTGAAACAACCAGAACCTCAGTTTGTCTGCTAAACTCAAATCAGGTCATGCCTAACAAGCAGGATCAAATGTGAGACAAAGAAATGGCATTGATTACTTGCTCATGCTTGTCTGTTGGATTGTTTGTTATCAGATTGATTATATTGGACATGTTTCAAATGATTGGATGGATTCATATACATGCTTTTCTTGCTATGTGTCTGTTGTCCTTCCAGAACGGTCTTTGACATGCTGGGTTCAGGTGTTCAGGTTACTTTTTGGAGGTGTCTCACTTTCTTTGACTCAACCTGACAAATCTAATCTTAACCTGCTTAAAAGATCATCAACAACAATGATCCCAAGAGGTTTTTCTTTCCTTTCCCAGTGGTTTTTCGTGAGTAAGCTGGGACTTGACTGCTCTAGGAAAGGTCATGTCTGAACAGCTTCAACTCTGTTGTTTATGCTTATGTTGTGTGTACCCCAAGAGGCTGGGACAGTGCAGGAGGGTTGTGTTAGTTTGCTAGAGCTGCCATAACAAAGTACTACAGGTGGCTTAAACAACAGAAATTTATTTCTCACAGTTCTGGAGGCTGGAAGTCCAAGATCAAGGTGTAGACAGGTTTGGTTTCTTGTGAGGACAATCTCCTTGACTTGCAGATGGCCACCTCCTCACTGTGTCTTCACACGGTCTTTCCTCTGTATTGGCATATTCCTAATGTCTCTTTGTGGGAATTCCAAATCTCTTCTTTGTATAAAGACACCAGTCTGATAGGATTAAGGCCCACCCTAATGCTCTCATTTTAACTTAATCACCTCTTTAAAGGCCTTATTTCCAAATACTGTCACACTCTGAGTTACTAGGAATGAGAGCTTCAATATATGTACGGGGGTGGGGTGGAGGGCAAAGGGAGACACAACTCAGCCCTTAACAAGAGCTAACTTAGAGACTTGGGAGATAGGATTTCATCCAGACCCTTAAAATACTGGGTAGCTTACAGAAGCAAAAGAGAACTGTCCAAAAGGTAAGACTTCCAAGAGTCCAGGAATGTGCTGCCCTGTGAATTGCAGAGAGTCGGTCTCAGAACCAGGTATTTTTGTAAAAACAAAATGAATGGACCCACATACAACCCTCTTCTTTCCTTTTGGGCTTATTGATAGCCATGTGCTTTCAGGGCTATGGCTGCTCCTCCCCCAGGCTGGGACTCAAGTCTCCCCATCCACAGCCCTCTCCCCTGTCCAGGAGCTATTGATGGATTAAGAGTGGAAGTTAGCTTAAGGAACCTGGGATTGTCCCTCTGATGTGATTGCACAGGACTTGGGCTTTGCAGCTGTGGCCTTCATTTTGCCCCCACAAGGCTAAGGAGGGAGCAGACCAACAGGGGGCTCCTCTAAGTTGTACTTGGTGACAAGAAGCCAAGAGCTCCTCCCCAACAATGCAATGGGATCTGAGCACATGGGCTCCAACCTGGGAGGCTTGGGGTGATGGCTTCAGTGGGTCCTGGGAGGTGGGGGAGAACTCTGTGGTCCCTGGGCTGCTGGAACCAATCTCTGCCCATGTGACTTGGCATCCAGTCCCCAAACCTGCAGAACAGCCCCCCCCCCAACCTGCTTGGCCTGGACTCTTCCCTCCAGGTCCCAACTGCCTGCAGCCTGCTCAGGCCTGACCCTACCTTCCAGGTTGGATCAGCCCCATGGCCCTGCTCCTGCTCTGAGGCCCAGCTCAGAAACCCTGTTTCTGCCTCCTCCTCAGTCCCAGCTCTGAGGCTCACATGCCAGAGCCCAAGTCTCCACCTCTGTGTCTCCAGAGCTTCTGCCAGGCCTAGGACACCACCCCAAGATTCCAGTGCCACAACTGGGCCCCAAGACCCCACCCCATATCCTCCAATACTGCCACAGGAACAGCTCCAAAGTCCAACACCCTGCCAGGGACCCCCCCAGCCTCAAGCCACCAGTACACAGGGACCTGGTTTGAACTAATGCCCACAGCCCAGGAACTCATGGCCACTGCCTGGATAGCCTCACCCAGCTGCCACTGTCACCTCAGTGGGGAGACCCCAGGCACAGCAATCCCCACAAAACCAGCCTCAGTGAAGAGGGTCTTGCCCAGCTCCCAACTTGAACATCCTACAGCTATCTGGTGAACAACCCAACACCCAGCAAAAACAGCATCCAGCACAGGCTTGAACAGAGGCAATCACAGGTGAACAGATAAAATCAGAACATCTGCATTACAGGCTTCTACTGCACATGCCCCTCCCCTGCTGCATTGACATTCCAGAGTGGCGGGGGGTGGGGGGAGCACCATTTAGGGACTTCCCTTTCTTTTAATTAAGCAGGAGAGTTCCCAGCAAAGAACAGATGCCCAGCAAACCTATTAGCCCTGAGTCAAGAAAAGAGGTTTCAGATGAGAAGAAACCAGCAAAAGAACCCTGGCAACATGAAAAATCAAAACAGACTGACACCCCCAAGGGATCGCAATGGAGCCAAAGTAGTAAAACCAAACTACAAGGAAATTGTAAAAATGACAGAAAAGGAATTCAGAACACAGATGGCAAATAAGATGAATGGAATTGAAGAAAAAGTTGAAAAACAGTAAAAAAAAAAAAGCCAAAAATATATTTCAGGAAATTAATGAAAAAGTCACTAAAAAGCTAGACAACATAAGGAAGGAAAAAATAGAACTCAAAGAAATGAAAGAGTCACTTAGGGAATTTCCAAACACAGCAGAAAGCATCAGCAACAGACTAAACCAAGGAGAAAAAAGAATCTCAGAGCTTGAAGACAAGGCTTTCGAGCTAACCTAGTCATTTAAAAAGTCAGAGAAGAGAACAAAAAAGGTGAAACAATCACTCAGATAAATATGGGACTATATGAAGCAAACTAACATATGAATTATAGGTATCCCTGAGGGAGAAGAAGAAAGAGCCAAAAGCATGGAAAATCTATTAGAGGGAATTATTGAGGAAAACTTTCCCAGTATTGCAAGAGATGCAGACATCCAGATACAAGAGGGTCATCAAACTTGGGGAAGACTAATAGCAAATAGGACATCTCCAAGACACATAGTAATCAACCTGGCCAAAGTCAAAATGAAGGAGAAAATTGTACAAGCAGCTAGATGTAAACAACAACTGACCTACAAGGGAAAACCCATAGGCTAACTGTAGACTTCTCAGCAGAAACCCTGCAAGCCAGAAGGGAGTGGAGCCCCATCTTCAATCTTCTTAAACAGAACAACTGCCAGCCTAGAATTTTGTATCCTGGAAAACTAAGTTTCACAATTGATGGAGAAATTAAGTCTTTTCCAGATAAGCAAACACTGAGGGAATTTGTCAAGACCAGACCTGTCCTGCAGGAAATACTCAGAACTGCATTATTTATGAATCAACACAGTAGATACCCACCAGTGTAAAACCACCAAAAAAAGCTAAAGCTCACAACTCTTATAAAACAATAGCACAAGGAGGGAAACAAAGCAATAAGATGCTACCCAACATGATGAACAGAACAGCACCCCGCATATCAATTCTATCTCTTAACGTTAACGGTTTGAATGTGCCCCTCGAAAGATATAGGCTGGCTTAATGGATGAAAAAACATAACCCAACTATCTGCTGTCTCCAGGGACACATCTAAACCACAAGGACGCACATAGGCTCAATGTGAAAGGATGGAAAAAAATATCCCACACAAATGGAAACCAAAAGAGAGCAGTTGTAGCCATTCTCATATCAGATAAAATTGACTTTAAATCAACAACAGTAAAGAAAGACAAAGATGATTATTACATAATGGTAAATGGAACAATTCAACAAGAAGACATAACATTATATGCACCTAACACAGGAACACCTAGATTCATAAAGTAAACTCTACTAGATCTAAGCAAAGAGATAAACAGCAGCATAGTAATTTCCGGGGACTTCAACACCCCACTGACAGAACTTGACAGATCATCCAAGCAGAAAATAAATACAGAAACACTGGACTTAAATGGGACTCTAGAACAAATGGGCCTAACAGATATTAACAGAACATTTTACCCCAAAACTACTGAATATACATTCTTCTCATCAGCATATGGAACATTCCCCAAGATTGATCATGTTTTAGGCCACAAAACATGTCTCAACAAATTCAAAAAAATAGAAATCATACCATATATTGTCTATGGATCACAGTGGAATAAAACTAGAAATCAATTCCAACAGAAACACTCAATTCTAAAAAAATTATTGGGCAAAAATACAACTAAGATAGAAATCAAAAGATTCCTTGAACTGAATGACAAAGGGGACACAAGCTATCAAAATCTATGGGATTCAGCAAAAGCCATCCTGAGGGGAAAATTCATAGCCTTAAATCCCTACATCAAAAACACAGAAAGATCACAAATTAACAATCTAATGACAAGTCTCATGGAACCAGAAAAGGAAGAGCAAACCAAACCCAAAGCCAGCAGAAAAAAAGAAATAACTAAGGTCAGAGCAGAACTAAACAAAATGGGAAACAAAAAAGCAATACAAAGGACAATGAAACAAAAAGTTGGTTCTTTGAAAAGATAAACAAAATTGATAGACCTCTTGCTAGATTAACCAGGAGTAGAAGATAAAGGACCCAAATAAGCTTAATCAGAAATGAAAAAGGAGATATTACAACTGATACCACAGAAATACAAAATATCATCTGTGAATACTATGAAAACCTCTATGCACATAAACTCAAAAATGTAGAGGGAATGGAGAAACTCCTGGAAACACACAACCTCCCAAGACTCAATCAGAAGAAACAGAACTCCTGAACGACTAATAACAAGCAACAAGATTGAAGCAGTAATAATAAAGCTTACAACCAAAAAAAAGCCCAGACAAGATGGATTCATAGGCAAATCTTGCTGGACCTACAAAGAAGAGCTGGTACCGATACTGCAGAAATTATTCCATAACATCAAGAAGAAGGGAATCCTCCCCAACTCATTCTACAAAGCCAGTATCACCTTGACACCAAAGCCAGGAAAACACACAACAAAAAAAGAAAACTACAGACCAATATCCCTTATGAATATAGATGCAAAAATCCTCAATAAAATACTGGCAAACCCAATTCAACAGCACATCAAAAAAATAATCCACCATGACCAAGTGGGCTTCATCCCAGGGGTGCAAGAATGGTTCAACACACATAAATCAATAAATGTGATTAACCACATAAACAGAAGCAAAAACAAAGACCATATGATCATCTCAACAGATTCACAAAATGCATTTGACAAAATTCAGCACCCTTTCATGATAAAAACCCTCAACAAACTGGGCATTGAAGGAACGTATCTCAAGATTATAAAAGCCATAAATGACAAACCCACAGCCAACATCATACTGAATGGGGAAAAGTTGAAATCATTACCACTCAGAACTGGAACAAGACAAGGATGCCCATTGTCACCACTTCTATTCAACATAATGCTGGAAGTCCTAGCCAAAGCAGTCAGGCAAGAGAAAGAAATAAAGTATATCCAAATTAAGAAAGAGGAGGTCAAATTATCACTTTTTGCTGACGATATGATCTTATATCTAGGAAACCCCAAAGACTCCACCAAGAGACTCCTGGAATTGATAAATAAATTAAGCAAAGTCTCGGGTTACAAAATCAACATTCACAAATCAGTAGCATTCCTATACACAAGTAACAGTCAAGCTGAGAGTCAAATCAAAGACTAATACCATTCACAATAGCTACAAAGAAAATAAAATTCCTAGGAGTGTACTTAGCCAAGGAGGTTAAAGATCTCTACAAAGAGAACTGCAAAACACTGAGGAATGAAATCAAAGATGATACAAACAAATGGAGAAACATACCATGCTCATGGATCAGTAGAATCAATATTGTTAAAATGTCCATACTACTCAAAATGATTTACAGATTCAATGCAATCCCCATCAAAATACCAACATCATATTTCACAGATCTAGAAAAAATAATTCTACACTTCGTTTGCAACCAGAAAAGACCCTGAATAGCCAAAGCAATCTTAAGCAAAAAGAACAAATCTGGAGGCATCACATTACCAGACTTCAAACTATACCACAAGGTTATAGTAACCAAAACAGCATGGTATTGGCACAAAAATAGAGACATAGACCAACAGAACAGAACAGAGAACCCAGATATAAAACCATCCACGTACAGCCAACTGATCTTTGACAGAGCAGACAATAATATACATTGGAGAAAAGAAGCCCTATTCATAAATGGTGCTGGGAAAATTGGATAGCCACATGCAGAAGAATGAAACATGATCCATATCTCTCACCACTCACAAAAATTAACTCAAGATGGATAAAAGTCTTAAATGTAAGACTTCAAACCATAAGAATTCTGGAAGAAAATGTTGGAAAAACTCTTCTAGGTATCAGCCTAAGCAAAGAATTTATGAAGAATATCCCAGTGGCAATAATAGCAACAGCAAAAATAAATAAATGGGACTTGATTAAATTAAAAACCTTCTGCACAGCTAAGGAAATAATCAACAGAGCAAATAGACAACCTACAGAATGAGATAAAATATTTGCAAGCTGTACATCTGATAAAGGGCTAATGACCAGAATCTACAAAGAACTCAAGCAAATCAATAAGGAAAAAACAAACAACCCCATTAAAAAGTGAGCAAAAGACATGAACAGAAGCTTTTCAAAAAAAGATAGACAAATGGCCAACAAACATATTTAAAAATGCTCAATGTCACTAATTATCAGGGAAATGCAAATTGAAACCACAATGGGATATCACCTTACCCTAGTCAGAATGGCTTTTATTAAGAAGTCCAAAAACAATAGATGCTGGTGTGGATGCAGAGAGAAAGGAATGCTTATATGCTGTTGGTGGGACTGCAAATTAGTACAACCTTTATGGAAAACAGTATGGAGATTCCTCAAAGAATTAAAAGTAGATCTAACCATTTGATCCCGCAATCCCACTACTTGGTATTTACCCAAAAGAAAAGAAGTCATTTTATCAAAAAGACACCTGCACTTGAATGTTTATTGCAGCATAATTCACAATTACAAATATGTGGAATCAACCCATGTGCCCATCAATTCATGAGAGGATTAACAAAATGTGGTATATGTATACTATGGAATACTACTCAGCCACAAAGAAGGAGGAATTAAGGTCTTTTGCAACAATTTGGATGGAACTGGAGACCATTATCCTAAGTGAAGTAGCTAAAGAATGAAAAAACAACCACATGTACTTGCTATTAAATAGGAGCTAACCCATTAGCACACATGGGCACAGAGGGAAGAAAAACTTAGTGGAAATCAAGCAGGGAAGAGGGGGGAGGAGGGGATGAGCAAAAACCTACCTAACAGGTACAATGAACACTATCTGGGTGATGGGCACACTCAAGCATAACAAAATTGATACATGTAATCAAAACATTTGTACCTGGTACTAACTGATGAACACTTACATCACATAGAGCAATAACATTCACCTGAGGGTGGGCGGGCGGGAGGGGGGTGGAAGGGATGGGAAAAACTCTCACTGAATGGATGTGGGGAGCACAGTTTGGGAGACGACCACGATTGTGGCTCTGACACGGGCAGAGCAGGGGCAATGTGTATGGCCAAAGTGTTGTACCCCCATGATATTCTGAAATTAAAAAAATTAAAAAATAAAAAAATAAATAAGAAAAACCATTTGTACCCCCATAATATTTTGAAATAATAAAAAATCAAAATCAAAATATAAAATGCAAAAAAAAAGGAAGCAGCAGTTGCTCCTATTAACCAAAAAAAAAAAAAAAAGAATAGAAAAGAAAAGAAAAGAAGAAATTGGGGCTCCAAAAGGGAAAGTGGCTTATCCAGGATCACCCCAGCACCACACCCTACTCCCTCTTCTAATTTTCTGAGAACATGGCCTTTGGATCACCCAGGCCTAGATTCAACCTCTGGCTTCACCACTTTCTAGTTGTGTGGCCTTGAGTTAAGTTCCTTAACCTCTCTTGAGTTCAGTTTTCACATCTCAAAATCTCAAATGTATCAATGTAAAAGCAGAGAAAAAGAGAGATTCGATGATGTCATGCTGCTGGCTTTGAAGACGGACAAAGGGATCTGTAGCCGAAGGAATTCAGGTGGCCTGAGAATCTGTTTACTTTTTCCAGGGAAACAGATTCCCCCTGAGAACCTCCTCCTGCGTTTTCTGGCTTCCTATCACCCAGAAAACGGCAGAGAGATTTCAGGTAAGAATTTTGTGTTGACTCTCCCCTGTTTTCCTGTTCCAATCCCCCCTCCCAAGCCCACTCCCAATAAAATGTTAGGCTTCCCTGCAGGCTACCTAACAAAGGCCTTAATGCTTTTTACAGTAAGTAGATTCTGGGCAGAAAATTAAAAGTTATGATTTTCCCAGTTTTATCAAGAAAAACACAATTTATAATAAAAAAGAGAGGAAAAGGCCCTAAATATGCTGAAGCACTGCTACTCCTTTTCTTAATGGGAATGTGCATGTGCCCATAGGCACACATTCCCTGGGCTGACATTGGCCTCCAGTTGGAAATCCTTTTAAATAAGGAAGGAGAAACTTGTTCTCCCTCTCGTTATCCATGGGAATCAAACCCTGCAAGCAGACAGGTGTCATGATGCAGAAACCTTTTCAGAATTTCCCCATGTCAACAGAAAAGAAGCCAAACTCTGTAAAACAATTTCGAGAGGTTTATTCTGAGTCAAATTTGAGGACCATGACCCAGAGCCATATCCAAGAGGCCTTGAGCAAGTGGACTCGGTGTGGCTGGGCTACAGTCTGGTTTTATACTTTTTAGGGAGACAGGGATTACAGGTAAAGTCATAAATCAATGCATGGAAGGCATACACTGGTTTGGCCCAAAAAGGTGGTACATCTCAAGGGTGGGGGGGCTTACAGGTCACAGGTGGGTTTAAAGACTCTTTGACCTGTAATTGGTTAAAAAATGAAGCTTTGTCTAAAGGCTTGGAATGTTTTTAGATAAGGAAGAGACAAGCCACCAGGACATATATTTGTTGTGTAAATTGAGGACCTGCAGGTTTGTCTTGCACAGCCTTAGGCCTGTTACTGAGTTACAAAAGGACATCTCCAAGAAGGGAGGGGAGCATGATGAGGCATGTGACCTCCCTCCTTGTGGCAGGCAATTTAGTTTTAGGATATCCCCTTTGCCAGGAGGGGGTCCATTTAGTCAGCCGGTGGGAGCAAAGGCTTAAGATTTTATTTTAGTTCACACCCAGGATGAATATCCCATTTTCTCCACCATTTCTAATCACCCTGTGGATGAGGGATTCTCTTCCTCCTACGGTCCCACCTTATACTGTTTGCAATTGCAAAGGAGATACTTTGATAGATTACAAATTGTTTTCTGTAGCTGACCCAGACATAACATCACCACTTCCTGATTATATTGATATGTGTTTCTATTATTTGCTTATTTGTGCCTCCAGAAACAATTCTTTTTTGTTGTTTTACTGTAAACAGCATTGCAAGGTCTCTGTATTAAATCATAATTATTTACCCATGCAGTTCATGCACCTTTGTCCCTGGGGAATCTGGTGACGTGAATTTACAGGAACATCAGGGTATTTCTCACCAACAGTTTCCTGTTATTGATATGCTTTTGTTTAGTTGTGATCTTTTTTTTTTTTTAACGCATTCAGTTTCTCAAGGGAAAAATAAACAGGCATGTGACAATTATCACAGTCATGGGATCTCATCTGGGAACCTCACAAATGTGTTTTCATCAGGGACGGGCCCTCTGGCAAGGCCGAATGCTGTGGGATTGTATAGGCAGACAATTGGTTATCATTCATTTGTGCTCTAGGTTTTCCCACGCGCTTCAGATAGCTATCTTAGTGCATGCGTATTACGTCATGTGGAAGAAATTCCACAGTCTCAAAAGAGCCTATCCTAAAATAGAAAAAAAATAGAGATTCATCGAAAAGAAATAATTGATTTTTCTGAGCTCTGAAGTAGAGGAATCCAAGGTTTGATTTTTCATTTACCAAATAATTACATTAATTAACACTCTTATGAGCCTAGGTGTTCTTGCCAACTAATGTAGAAAGCTGTACTACTGAATTACTGAATTGAGACTTTACAAAACTTGGAAAGATATGAAATGTATTCAAGTTCTGCAATCTTTCTTTATCATTACTCAAATATACATTCACCATGATTTTCAATGTCCACTTTTAATTGAAAAATGAGAATCCTTATCCTCAAAATCACTCAGGAAAACATAGCTGTTTTTATAAATCCTCTCTTCTATATTAACAAGCTGTAAAACACAAGCTAAAGACCCACATCAGCAAATGACTTTCTAGAACTGTACTGTCCCAGATGGTAGCCACCAGCCATATGTGGCTATTTAAATTTAAATTAATTAAAATTAAATAACAGTAAAAATTCCATTTTTTTGTCACACTAGCCACATTTCAAGTACCCAATAGCCACATGCAGCTAGAGGCGTACATAGATATATACACATATGTATGTTTTGAAGGTTAAGTAGGGTGAGAACAGATGAAGGATATAAGAAAAGAGACTTCATTAACAAGAAAACAATGTGAGCAGTGACAAGGAGAGTGGCGAAGTCCAGTGTGTACCCCAAGAACACAGGATGGTGTGTTGTGGCCAGGGTGAAAGTGTGTAAGGAAGAGGATAGGACGTAGGCATGGAAAGGTTTCTTGGGGACTGAATGTAAAAGATTTTTAAGCCTTGCTAGGAATTCTGGAAGTACTGATGTGCATGTTTTAAAAATGAAAAACAGGCCAGGTGCGGTGACTCACACCTGCAATCCTGGCACTTTGGGAGGTTGAGGCAGGAGAATCACTTGAGGTCAGGAGTTCAAGACCAGCCTGAGCAAGAATAAGACCCCATCTCTACAAAAATTAGAAAAATTAGCCAGGTGTGGTGGCATGCACCTGTAGTCCCAGCTACTTGGGAGGCCGAGGCAGGAGAATCCCATGAGCCCAGGAGTTTGAGGTTGCAGTGAGCTATGATCACACCACTGCTCTCTAGCCAGGGCTACAGAACAAGATCCTGTCTCAAAAAATAAAAAATTTTTTAAAAAAAGCAAGAAAAGAAAAACAAATGGAGCAGCTAGAGACAGGAGGCAGTAAAGCCAGTTAGGGAGCGATTTCCACCGTCTGTATCAGAGATGAGAGAAACTGAACCAAGGCAGTAGCAGCGGGTGCAGCGGGGGGAGGGGGGAGAAAGGCACAAAGTTAAGAGTGATTTTAGACTTAGAATCAACAAGGTTTGATAACTAATTTGATGTGGCGAGTGAGGGAGAAACAGAAGTAAGAAAAAGGTGGTGGAGAATGTAAGAGCTGGCTGGCTCAGGAAGGGAGATTAAAAACCAGCTTGGATGTAATTAATGACTGATATATGTTGGGGGTATTTAAACATCTACCATAGGTCACACAATTGTGTGAATCTACTCTCCACTATGTCAGTTAAAACCAATGACACGAGAAGATATATGCGAAAAGATCTCAAGTAGGAGTTGATTCCTCAGTTGACAGTCTGAAAGGACAGATGATTGGGCGTTTCCTGTATTGGGGTTTTGTCAGATGAATGAAGCAAAAAGCCAGAGGTCCAAACAAGTTCCAGGACTTGTCAAGAGTTGTTTTGTTTTAATTTGATATTTTAAATTGGTGTACCATGAAATCCCAGATGAATAAGGAAGGAAGTGGAGACATGGAAAGGCTGATGGATTTGGGACTGGAAATCCACCCCAAATCCATGGTGTGAGTAATTGGGCAGATTGAAAGGAGGGCAGGCTGTAGACAGAGAGCAAACTATCCAAATTAGTGATTTGGAAGGTAGAGCAGTTATGAGTGATTATGGTCCTAAGTAGATGGGATTTACTGGGTAAAGAGAGGGGGAGAAGGCATTGTAGATGAGAAGGTCCTGGTGTTGGATGGCTTGTCCACAAGGTTATAAAGTGTTCCAGGATGACTATTTAACAGGACTCCTGTGAGCCAATAGTCCAAGTCATCAGTGATGGAGGGAAAGAGAGCTGGAGGCTGTAGGTGACCAGCAAGGAGGAAGAAACGGTGGCCTGGTTGATTGGCGTGAATCTTAAATGCCCAGGGTCTTTGCTTCATCTTCCCAAGAAAAGGAATACTGCCTGGCATCAGATTGCCAAGATTGGGAGGTTCCTAGAACCCATAAGCTTCCTAACCTGTAGAAGTCTAAAGCCATCTCCAAGATGTCTGTGGTTTTGCAAGTGGCTAATGTTTTTATGGTCTCCTCTGCTTTTTAGGATACTGCTTCTGGTTGTACTGGATTCACCCAGACATAAAATTAGCTCCTTCTCTGAGTTCCATCTAGTCAAACCTCACTCACCTTAGGGATTTGAGGGCAAGGTAGACTTTGCTGAAGCTTTTGGGTTTGTTTGAAGGTGATGGAAAACACATTTACAATGACACAGCACAAACAACTGCCAATTAAATCATAGCCATCTCTGTCCTTGAAGTGTCCCCTAGCTAACCCACCAGTGAGTGGTTGGAGCTTCACCCCCTTTCACCTTACCTGGACCCAGCCTCCCTCCGTCCTCTTTCTCTCTCCTCTGCTCTCTCATGTCTTCCACCCTGTCCAGTCTAAGAAATGGGATCTTATTTTAATTGCTTATAGAAACTTGCTAACAGCTCCATTTCCAAAATGCTTAGATCTTGGTCTATAATTGCTATAGTAAGTTCTAGCCTAGATGGCGTTATGTAAGTAGGGACTGTTCACATGAAGAACAGAACATGGGAAGTAACAGGCTTTGTAGACAGCTGGAGACGCAGCCCTATATCACTGAGCTGATATCAAATGACCCTGTCTCTCCCCACTAGAGAAACAAATTCCTTTCCTTCCTCATGCAGAGGAATTCTCTCTTTCCTAAAGCCTTAGTATCAGCACCTCCAGGTTATGAGGATCCCATCTTTTTTTACTGGTTGATTCTTCCCTAAGGGAAACTCTGGTGTCAGATGTTACAATAGTAGTATTTTGTTCTACACCATTATTCCTCTTCACTACTTCTTGCCACTTTTTAATCCAGGTCAGGTTTGCATCAGTGTTAATGGGGGAACGCCTCCAGTGCAGACAATCAGTGTGCTTGGGCCATGCCATGGACTAGAAAGGTCACAAAACCTATAGAAGCCTGTCAGTCGCACTGTCTCTTTAAGGGAAAGAGGCTCCCAGTGGCATTTATCTGCCCAAGTTGCTATAACTTTTACTGCTGCCACTGAGCGAAACTGAGCTAGCCACTGTTGCCACAGCCAATTTGACCAGAGGTCAATGCCTGTGCTAAAGGAAAGGTACGTGTGAATGGACTTGGCAGGAGGCAAGCCAGTCCCCTAGGAGGTGATGTGCACTACTGTACACAGTGAGGGCCCTCCATGTTGCATGGTGGCGCACTGTCCCAACCGTCTTAGCTGTTTGTGCTGCTATAACAAAATACCTGAGGCTGGCTCATTTATGAAGAACAGAAATGTATTTTCTCATGGTTCTGGGGAAAGTCCAAGATCAAAGCACTGGCAGATTCAGGGTTTGGTGAGGGCTGCTCTCTGCTTCCACGATGGTGCCTTGTTGCTGCATCGCCACATAACAGAAAGAATGAACATTGTGGCATCACATGGCACAAGAGATTGAAGAGCAAAAGGACTTAGCTAGTTCCCTCGAGCCCTTTGTAAGGATACTCATCTCATCCGTGAAGGCAGCGCCCTCGTGATTTAATCACCCCGTGAAGGCCCCGCCACTTAATATTATTAATACCATATTGGGTTTTAGGTTCCAACATATTAATTTTGGGGAGACACACACATTCAAACCATAACACCAATCAAAGACTTTCTTTGGGCAATCAAATGCTAGAATCAACCAACAGAAAGTGAGTGTTCCAAAATGGTTTTAATTTAATTTTGGCGATATCTATCTGCATTGATTGCCTTCCTTTCCTACTCCCAAGCTGAATCCTCTGTCCTTCCCTAAACTTTTGTTTGTTTGTTTGCTTAAAAGGCATACATTACTATAGGCTCTCATAACTCAAATAGAGGACAGCAAGATGTAGATGTATGAGTTGGGTGGATAATTCAATAATTAAATCCATCAGTGGTCCTCTGTTTCAACTCAGTTAACCTGTATAAACAGTTCAAAGATATCTTCTCTGAAAATGCAACGTCAAGATCTGTATCAAACACCTCTTGTGCACCATCTCAAATCCTCTCTACCCTCTCTTGTATCAGTCACTGCAAAGGCAACTGGGGCTTTATCAAACTTCATGAGATACAATTTTCAGTGCTTTTCCTCACAGCCATGCTAAGAACCTCTCACTTTATGCCCTCGGGCTTCTCCATCACCATGAAGTTGGATGTACGTGGGAGCAAGCACAACCTTGAAATGTAGGGGAGTTTATCCTCAAGGGGTCTCCCTCAATTCATGGGCAATGGGAGCTAATGGATAAATGCTTCACCCTGTCACCTTCCAGGAGTACTGTTCTGAGATATATTTCATAATGTTTCTGACAAGGCCAATGGATGGGGCACCAGTTGTCCCAAACTGTGGCCAATTTGATAATACATTCAAATATTGCCTTTTCCTACCTCCCTGTTTTCTTCTCTCTGCCTTCCTCCTATTTCCTGGGATGACTTCCCAAATAAATACCTGCATGCAAGACTTTATCTCAGGCTCTGCTTTTGGGGGAACATAGAGTATAAGGCAAAACACTATGTCTAATAATTATTTGTTTTTAGGATAAGAACTTTGCCTTCCCTAATATTAAGATTTCGTATGTAAGATATTCTCCTCAATGAATGGATGTAGGGTATGACACTGACAGGTCTCAGAAACCAGTGCTGCTGCTGCCAACTTAGCCCACAAAATCACTGGTGACAACCCATTAAAAGTTGAATAGTTCAGAGACAATATGAATAAACTGCATCTTCATTCTTGTATGTGTGAATGGTTTTATCTTTCTTTTTTTGTGAACCAAAGAACATACTATTGTATATATAAAACTATTATTGGTGGTATGGAGAGAGGGGATTACAGAGGTACTTCTATTTTCATTGATTTCTGTGTTCACAATTGTGTATTTAATTCCATGCATTTCCTTTGGGGTTTTTTTTCCCCTTTTATTTAGGTCAATACAATAACAGTTCTTTCACAGAGGATCTATGGATAGTAAACTCCCTTGATCTTGTATGTCTGTAAACATCATTATTTGGCCCTTATTCTTGAATGATAGTTTATCTGGGTATAAAAAATCTTGTTGCTGGGTGTGGTGGCTCATGTCTGTAATCCCGGCACTTTGGGAGACCAACGCAGGAGGATAGCGTGAGCCCAAGAGTTCAAGGCCAGGCCAGGTAACATAGTGAGACCCCATCTCTACAAATTCATGTGCCAATTGTTGGTTTTATTGGATGTCTTTCTTACCATGTATTTTGGAATTCTGGTGTGCAGACGTATTTTTGGGTGAAAAGTTTTGGAATTTTGTTTTCATGTTTTGTTTTCTCTCACTCTTCTCCTTCTCTGTACAAGCTTCCCTAGAGTGGTTTTGTAGGTGACTTCATCAGGTGCCACTGGCCCTGCACAGAACCTGCCAGGTCAGGGATCTTGCACAGGGATATTTTTTGGAGGGACTGCAGATCCAGCCAGCCAGCCAAAGGGCATCTTGGTTCGTAGGACTATGTTGGCAGGTTTTCCCCAGTTCCAAAACTTTCTTGACCCATAGCCTCTGCCAGAGGTTTCAACCTCCTTTCACATATCCAAAAGCCTACCTTATCCTTTTATTTTAAAGAAGTCTGATTCCTGTTCCCTGTCTTGCACGAATGCTTTTTGTCCCCATTATCCTTGCAGAAGCCAAACTTCTAGCTCCAACCCAGAGCTCAAGAGGCCCGTGGCTTTAGCTCTGCTCACCACATTTAAATGTCTTCCAATTCATGAGGATTGTTCATGGGAATATTTACCTTAATTTTTAATCTGGCAATGTCTTTCTTATTTTATCAAAACTTATTTGTAACAGAAGGGATTACTTAAACATGAACTTATTGAGCCATTTTGACAGGAGTCATTTACTACTTTTATATTTAACAACATAAAGAAAAATGTATTTACATTATTTTTAAAAAGTAACATATTCTTTTTAAATCTTAGCTCAATTGAAAAAACGTGAAATGGAAATTCATTTTAAATTGTAAAAAATAACTTTATAATTTAAATTTTTAATGTGTCTTTCTTCTGTTAAAGTTTTTGCCATCTCCAGAGACATTTTTTAAATGTTGGTGGCCATGTGGTTATATAGTAATTTTGGTTCTCAGCTACTAAGTTATAAATACATTCTATTTTTTAAAAAAACCAAACACCCAAACACAAAATAAAAGCTGTTCTTGCAATGCACTGTTTATGGACTAAATACTAGGCTGAACATAGTAAGTATAAAGTTAATGACTGGTTTAGAGAGCTGCAAAAATATATGCCAAGATCCTCCATTTGAACTGTAGGATGGGAAATTCAAAATATGTCTATCTATGGACTTTTGGCCAGGCTTTTTATAATGCAATCATTCCTTTGGCAAAATTTTATTTAAAAAAATAACAAGCACTAAAAATAATGTGAAAAGTGTTTATTTATCTTAATATTTGATCCCAAACATGTTTTAAAATTTTTTCTTTATTTATTTCACATTTTTGCAAAGTTCCAAAAAAATAAAATCTCTAAATCTAATGGTGGAATTTGGAGCCAATGGCACCTTTTTGATGAAGAATTTTATCGTTCCCCAGGATTACTGCTTTCTTTGCTATGGCTAGCTACACATACTCCTATTCCCTCATCTGGAGTCTTGCTAAAGAAAACTCTGTACTTCTTTGTCCAGATCAATAAAATCTAACGTGGCCTGTAGAAGATGATTGGGGGTATCAGTAACAGGCAATTCTGCAGTCACGAAGCACCCCCAAGGCACGTCGCCTCAGTAAGCCTGAATATCAGGCCACCTTGCCCTGGCACACCTCCTGTTTGGGTTTGCTCCTCAATGGTTCTGCTGGCCCAGGGCCCCATTTCCACAGATATTATTAAGTGACATTGTAGAAAGGCCAACCTGCAGATCTCTGCCTTCCCAGTAGATGGATCACTTCCAGCAACCATAAGTTTCTCCAGAGAGAAAGTATCTGCCAAAAATCGCCACACAATTTTAGATATACCATGTAACTCCCCACTGGACAGTCTGGATAAAGATCTCTGTCCCAACACGTCTCACAGCCTTGTGTGAGATCCAAAAGATGTTATGTTTAGAAGAGCTCTGAGAACTGTAACATTCCCTATAGATGTTAAGGGCATTATTTTGTTATTTGTGTTTATCTAGCTCTGAATATGAGGTCATCCCACCACATAATAAATAGCCCTCACCTCAGATTTCATTCCTGAGCTAGAGCTACCCTGGCAAGGCAAAGACAACACTTTTTCACTGTCATTCTGTGTCTGTTACACTAGTGTACACGTACACAATTGAATGCATCATTATACAATTGTGCACAACTGAATTTTCCTCATGAAACAGAGCTACTGTGTAATGAAGCCCAGATGCAGTTTGAAGAAGGTCCACACTGATTCAGAAAAGGGAGTTCATGTTGTTTGAGAACAGTGGCTCGCCATCCAGACGAATCTCCACAAGAGGGCAATCCCTGGAGTAGTTTCTGCTCCATGGGACTTAGTTCCAGGTTTGGACATTTGATTTTGTTGTCACTTCGGTGTGATCTGGTTTTAGGGGACTGGGATTACCCATCACCTAATTCAGAGCAAACCAATGATTCAGTTAAGATGGCTTTGACTGCTATTAATAGAAAATCCCAACTCAACTGGTTTAATCTATGAGCTATAATTACAATATAATCTCTCTTTTTCTTTTTTTTTTTGTGAGACAGTGTCTTACTCTGTCACCCTGGGTAGAATGCAGTGGTGTCATCACAGCTGACTGCAGCCTCCAACTCCTGGGCTCAAGTGATCCTCCTGCCTCAGCCTCCTGAGTAGCTGGGACTACAGGTGTGCACCACCACATCCAGCTAATTTTTTTTATTTTTTGTAGAGACAAGGTCTTGCTATTGCCTAGGCTGGTCTCAAACTCCTGGGCTCAAGGACTCCTGTCTTGGCCTTCCGAAGTGTTGGGATTACAGGCGCTGGGCCATTAATCTCTTAATCTACAGTGAGGGTTAAAAGCCCAGAGGCAGAGCAGCTTTTCTCTGCCATTCTCTTTGGCCCTGCTCACCTCTGTGTGTTGGCTTTGTCCTCACGCTGGGGACAAGATGGCTGCCCAGCCACCCAAGTACAACTATATCCAATGGAGAAGCAGGGCTTCGCTCTCTTCATGACCCTTTATAGAATTCTTCACCACCACACTTCTAATAGATCACCCTTCGTGTCTCATTTGGTAGACTTGAGCAATTTACTTACCCTCAACTAATCCTCAGCAAGTAGAATATGGTTATCATGAGTGATGTAGTAGACTTATCAGGACTTATTTCTGAACCAAGGGCAGAGTAGTCTTCCTTAGTTACTTGAACAAAACTGGAATTTTACTAGCAAATGATAAGGGGAAAATGGCTGCTCGGTAGACAGCCAAGAATGTCTATTAAATTGCCAATGTTTTCATCCAGAAAAATAAGGAGAAATAAAACAGCATCAGGCACTAATTTTGCTGGACAGTGGCAAATCCAGATTTCTAGCCCTAATCTCCACTGAGTTGCAGACATATGTTTCTATACATCTCCACCTGCATGGTCTGTAGGTTCTTACCACATCAAAACAGAATTCATATCATTTCATTCTCAGCTCCCAACATACATCCTCCCCAAACATTCCAAAATTCTCCTCCTACGTCCTCCCAGGCATCCAAAGTCAAAGATAAGAACCCATCAACTTCTCCCCCTCCTTCAACCCACACCCAATTCCTCCCCAAATCCTGTTGATTCTACTTCCTAAATATCTTCTAAATCTTTTCTTTTTAAATAATTAAACTCAGATCAGTGGTCTTCAGAACTAGTCACCCTGCTTCCTTTCTACCTCTTCCTTCTGTACACAGGCCACTGTTACCACCATTCCACTCTCAGCTTCTACCGGCTGGCTACAGAAGAAATCTACCCCCTTAATATAGCACCAAAGACTTTCCTCAATCCATCTTGAGCCTGCCTCTACAGCTGCATCTTGAAATCCTCCATCCCCATTAGTCGTATAGGATGACTTGAAATTCCCCACATGTGCCATAATCTCACAGATCTCTACTCCTTTGCCTTTGTTGTTCCCTCTGCCTCACATTTCCTTGACCTACATCATTCTTGGTCAAACCCCTACAAATACTAGTTCACTCTCTGAGATGCTTCCCTGAGTCCCCGGAAGACCTGCACACACCTTACTTCAGAACTTATCCCACCCTATTGTCCTCTGTGTATAACTGTCAGTCCTTCTTCTGAACTGTGAGCTCCCTTTTTTTCATCTTGTAGATCCAGAATCTGATCTGGAGCTCCTGTCCTCAAGCGATCCTCCCTCATCAGCCTCCGAAGGTGCTGGGATTACAGGCTGAGCCACCGTGCCCAGGCGAGATCCAGTGTCTGGTTCACAGAAGGCAGTTAGTCAATTTATATAATGAATAAATCAGTGAAAAGGCACCTTGTGAAAAGAGCAGGGTTGATCAGGAAGGGCAGAACTCATTCATTCATTCATTCATTCATAACTAAACACTTACTTCTCTTCTAACGTGTACAAAATGCTAGACCCCTTACTCAAAGACACAAAATGACCTCCCCCGTCTTCAAGGAGCTTACATTCTATTCAGGGTGGTAACATAAACAAATAACAATTTGAGGTAAGTCTTCAAATCTGTCTCACTGTCTTAAGTGTTCTTTACAAAGGAACTTTTCTATTTTTACTATTTGGACACTTTGGATATTCCATCTAGAGTTTCTTTTGCTTGGCCTAAAGTTAAATTTAACTAGTCCTGATGGAATTGTGGTGCCTTTCTGGTTCCTGTCTATTGTTTGCCAAGAGACCATGGGTATAGTGGTGAGCTATCGCAATACCCAGGAGACATTACACAACACTGAAAAATATTTTTTGATTGTGCCTAAATAGCAAACAGCAATGGGTTCCTCAGCCATTTTCCTGCCATCTCAGGAGCTGCCTTTAAATCTGAACAGTGATTTCCTTTTTGCCTTTTTTCTCTTTCAGATTAATAAAAACCCAAGGACCTGAGCTCTGATGAACTACCTATGGAATTTCCTTTTAGTTTATTTTTTTCCTCAAATTCAAGACACTACATTTCACTTCCTTCTTGATTTTTTTCCCAGAAATATTTTTGTCTTTTTTATAGTTTGTCCAAACTCAAGTAATAGGCCTGCTCCCTGGAGATAGGGAGCTTGGGTTGGCAAGAGACTTTCTAGTGGCTTTAGGCAAATTGCAAAATACCTGCTAGGCAGAAAAATTACCAAGATGGTTCCTCTGAGCTGATGAATTACACAAAGGCGCCCCCTCCAGGCAGAGGAGTTGCCAAAAAGGTATCCACTCCAGGCAAATGGTTACAAAAAGGCAACTGTTGCAGCCCACTGGCGTACAACTTGGTGAGCAATGGTGGGTGTCTCCAAAACCCTACTAGCCCTTCTGGCTGGTGCTTGTCCCAGGCTGGGTTCCCTGGGAAGCTGACTCTGAGATGGAGATCAGCATGCAAGGGGTTTATTAGGAAGTGCTCTTGGAGTAACACCTGTGGAAGGGAAGCTACAGGAAGAGAAAGAAAGGGCAGAGGGAGAAGCTGAGCTGTGATGTAGTCTCCACGGAGACCCCAGGGAACTGCTGGGAGTTCTGAGGCTGGAAAGACCCTTCAGAGCTGTACCAAGTTGGGGGAAGGGGACTGGGCCTTTAGACCCCCATGTTGGTTAGTCCTTGGATATAGGTGGCCCCCACCAGAAAGGCTCTCTTTAGCAGTGGCAATGCTAAAAGGGACAACTGAGGGCATCTGCCTGCTGGTAGCACTCCCAGCAAATGGGCAAGTAAGTCCTTCATTCCTGGAGGGGCCTCTGGGCAATGTGCTGGAGTCTCCACTGCAGACTGCACAATGTGTTCATCCTTTCCAGCTCTGGATGGCTCTCCAGCACTGCCTGCTGCTGCTTGCCAGCAGGTCACCCAGAACCATGACCCTGCAGATCTGTCAGTACCATGCCAAGCACAGAGCAGCCTCAATAGGAACTTGCTCAATACTGAGTGAATACCAACACCCACAACAGAAGTACTACTCAGAGAAACCATAGCTGGGTTTAGGGATCCTCACCTACAAACTCAAAGCAAGTAAATCACAATGCAAGTGTCCTGGAAACTTCAAGGAGAAATGAAACACAAATCTCAAGTTTATTGGACTTTTCTGGTGGGAAAGTGAAGAGAGATGCCATTCCAACCAAGGACACGCTGAGGCTGACCAGAGGAGGTGAAGGAAGGGGAGGGCTTCACTCAGCTGCTGGCTGAGCTAGGCAAGGCAGAGGACCAGATTGGTCCCAAGGAGGATGCAAGCCCAGGAACCAAAAAATGGGGTCCAAGTCAAGGCAGGCCATGGGGTGGAGAGAATACTGGGTTAATCTTGGAATCAAGAGGGTTCCTGGACTAAGCAGGTGAGGAGAAGGGAAAACAGGTGAAAGCCTACCTGGCCATTGAAAGGGACATATCCTGAGTTCAGTCCCCACACCTGACAAAGAGAAGGACATCAGAAACAGTGGCTGGGATGGGGGAGAGAGGAGAGTCTATGTGCATGAACTGTAGCCCTGTGGCCAGAATGAAGCTTTGTGTCTCAGAGACAGAGTCTCTAGGCTGTGACATTGGGTGTTTGGGGCCACAGAAAAAGCCCTGAGAAGCAGCCTAGGTGCCCAGAAGCATGAGAGTCTGGAGGAAGCAGTATTTTGTGAATCATGGACCCTTCAAGTCACATTTAGTCACATTTACTATCCAAGCATATTCCCAGGCCTGGGAAAATATTTGTTCTTACCTCTCAGTTATGAAAACCTCCAATGCAGAGGTGAGAATTCCAAGGAATAAAAGCAAGATATGTAGGCAGGTGGGTCAAGACGTGCTTTAACTGAAAGGGTTAATGTGCGATCTCAGTAGGACAAGCACAAAGCTTGCATTGACTGCTGCGCTCCAAATAAAGGGCTTACTCTACCTAAGAAGAGAACTCCCTGGACTAGTGCTCCCATTTACCTCACCACTGGAGATCTGCAGTCTCCCTGATGTCATCCTAGATCCTGAGGATGGAAGGCAAGCCCAAATGTCACTGCTTCTGTGTCTGTTCTTTAAATAGCACATCCTGGGTTCCAAGGATCCATGGAGATTACAATCCTTCCTTTCATAGTACAAAGATGTGTGGATGGACAGGTGGCTCTGCCCTGCCTCTCATCACCACTATTAGCAACAGCCAGTCTCTGTCTTTCGTTGAACACTGGCTAACACAGAAACAGGCCCTGGCACTATGAAGTTAGCCTTCCCCAGGAGAGGCAGGTTGGTTTTCAGATCTTGCCAAAGGAGGGTTGAATATGGAGTATTTTAATAAAGTCTTTGGGTCGTATGTGATGCTTGGAGTTAAGGGTTTATATTGAGGGGGTAAACCTCAAGGAAGAAAAGCCTGATCACATCTGCTAGCTCTTGACTAAGTGGAAGGGAGTGAGTTCTAGAAACTTCTTCAATCACCTATCATTACTCTTAGCCAGTCATAGACCACATTTGTGAAATGTAAGTTAAAGAGAAATCCACAAAAGGAAACTTTCCCATATGCAAATTTCCCTGATATTTAAGCCACCTTAAAACTAAAAATTTAACAAATATTTATTGAGTCTCTACTATATGCCAAGTACTGTGCTACTTCCTAGAGATAAGTGTGAACAAAAACAGATGCAGTTTCTATCTTCGTGGAGCTATGATCTCATGAGAAGACCTAGTTTGTGAACAATTCATAAATAATTATACCTGTCATCGATGCCTGCAAAGAAGGAGCATGGTGCTTGGAGAGCACATCAGAGTGGGATTTAGCCAAATCCAAGAGGCCAGGGGACATTTTCTTAAAAAATGAAAATGTTGGGCCAGATGCTGTGGCTGGCACCTGTAATCCCAGCACTTTGAGAAGCCAAGGCAAGAGGACCACTTGAGGCCAGGAGTTCAAAACCAGCCTGGGTAATATAGCAAGACTCTGTCTCTACAAAAAAAATTTAATAAAATTTAAAAGTTAGCCATGTGTGGTGGCACATGCCTGTAGTCCCAGCTACTCGGGAGGGTGAGGCAGGAGGATTGCTTCAGCTCAGGAGTTTAAGGCTGCAGTGAGCTATGATCGAGACACTGTACTCCAGCTGGGGTGACAGAGTGAGACCCTCTCTCAAAAAGAAAAAATTGAACAATTAAATTGAAATTTAAAGAATGGCTAAGAGTTAACTCAGCAAAGGATGGGGGTCGGGAGAACATAGGCAAGAAGCCCTAAAGCCAGTGTGATTAGAGAGAGCTGCATAAGCAAGTGTAGTGGAAGATAACCTGGATCTCTAACTCAAAACTTAAAAATGTATCAGTGCTGGAGTTTGAGGCACTGTGAAAGAAGTGGGAGAAATTTAAAGACAAGTGACAGTTCTGTTGTCTTCCAGTTACGTTACGTGGGAAGCCAACTACGCAGTACGCGCCCGAGTCTAACCACACCCCCACTGACTCAGCCTTTCCCCCCCAAAATCAGAGTGATGAGATGATCACCGTAGCTCCGAGGAGCAAAGCATAATTCAAGACCTGCAAGGTAGAAGAATAGTTTTAGAACTGAAGCGGAGGTTAGAGGTCATTAACCATGCCCTTTGTTTTATAGGTGAGGAAACTGAGGCCCAGAAAGATTGAGTCCCTCACTAAATGTCCTACCCCTAGATAGCTGTGCAACACTGGTCAGATTCCTGTCTCTTGGTACCTAAGTATTTCTTTCCCCTACGGTCAGGTGGTACAATATACTTCCCAGAACTTGCCTATTTGGATATGCCCATGCTAGCTTTTGCACACTTGCTCCAACCATACACTTCATCAGAGACTTTGCTCCCTGGCTATAACCCCTCATGTCTTAAATTAATTTGGCACCGTGTGAATCCTGCCCCACCTCACACCTGGCTACAGCTGACTGTGTCAGCGTTGGGGCTCTGGAATTAACAGGTATTGTCTCCGCCATGTTGCTTTCTGTCACCCTTTCCATCTTTCTTTGGAATCCAGATTCTTCTTTCCCAGGGAAGATTTTTCCATCCCCACTCCCAGCCATGGCCTGGTCACTCTGACTATCCCACCAGGGCACTTCCTAGGACATTTCTACTGTAGTTATTGAGAATGTTCTGCAGTCACTAGATTAGATGGGTGACCTCAGACCCACCTGCTCCTGAGAGATGGGTAGTGAAACAAGTTAAGTGAAGGCCCTGGATTCAGCCAAACCTGAAGCCAGCTGGACCCATTTTAGTTATGTGAGCTAATACAGTCCCTTTTTTATTCAAATAATTTTTATACTGGGTATCTGTGACCTTGCCACCAAAAAAGAATACACAATGAAAGAGCTGCAATAGATGAATTTTTTTGAAAGATGGATTAGTTGGCCTGTGACCAACCAGAAGTTTTCTCTCAAAAATTTGTACTAATATACCCAGAGGCCATCCTTTGGTCAGCCAGTGTGCTGGGAGTCTAGAAATAAAAAGATTACGTAGGGTTGGGGAAGAAATTACTTCTGCAACAAGGCAATACCTGTGCAAGCCAAAGTAATGGGGAAGGCAAAACAGAGCCAGATTACCTGGGTTTGGGACCCAGCTCTGCCACACACTGTGTGATTGTGGCCAAGCTACTCGACCTCTACATGCTTCAGGGAACTCATCTGAAAAATGGGTATAAAAATAGTACCTGCCTCATGGGGTTGTTGTGAAGACTAAACAAATGAATACATGTAAAGAACAGACTTTGTGCAGATTAAAATCCAATGTGTTTGTTTCATGATCAGCATAGCAAGAAAGAAAAAAGAGAAAAAATTAAAAATTTAAAAATTTGAAAACCTAATGTGTTACCTATTATTATAGGTATTACATTATTATTAATATTATGGTTAAGCAGAAGAAGCCAATGGACAGAAAGGAGAGTGAACCGGCATAAAGAGGGTAACAGAGTCACAGGGTCACTGGGCCACCAAGGTAGAGAAAGGAGTTGTCACCTCCTCAATCCCACAAAGCCAGCCACACTTTAAGCTTTCTACTAATTTATCCTTAAAATACCCACCCACTGACCTTTCTTTTTTTTAAACTTCAGGCCCTTTGAGCGGGTTTCTGTTCCTTGCAATCAAACAAGGCTAGACAAAAGCACGGCATTTGCAAAAGGCACAGCCCTGCCCAACGCCATTGAATGCATGCCAGCACCTCCTTTATATGTGCTTTCTCCATTGAAATCCATCTTACTTCTGCAAAACAACTCAGAAGCAAATGCCTCTCTGATAGCAGCGCCAGCATCATCTTGGCCATATGAACAGTGTGTTATGCTAACCAGGAATTCTGGTGCAGTGGTGCGTGGGAGGACAAGAGGGAATCCTCTAAATTTCCACCTTCCAAGAGCAGGTAAGTCATTTCCTCTGTTGGGATCAGGCATCCAGGATTGCTATGTGAATCCAAAATGTGTCTAACATTCTCTTTGCTGAGTTCTATTCATAGAAAACCTTGGCCTTCCTCCAGGCCCATGTCACATTGTTTGTGTGGAATGAGGATGTACTCCGCTTTTTCACAATAACAAGCTCATGTTTTCGAGTCATTAAGGGAAAAACTTTTCCCACAGCATAGTGAGCGAAGTCCCCTTCATCATACCCAAGGTGCATCATTCCAAAAGACACAAATAAAATGCCCCCCACAAAGAAATCCCAAAGCCACACACATTCCAACTTCCTTGTCAGTAAACAACAGGTCTGAGGAGATTTTACCCCAATGCCTGGCCCTCATCTTCCCCAGGAAACAGAGTCTTTCTCATACCTTTTCCCTCTTAGCTTCAAAACACGTAAAAACTAAATGAGGGCAGCTGAGTCCGAGCACAGGGAAAAGAAAACAGACACTGGGACAGGTGAAAACTCTGGCCCAGTTTTACCGTCTGAGTGTTTGCCCATCAAGCAGCCAAACTTCATGAAAGCAGATCTAAAAATTCACATTTAGCCTGAATTGCTGAATTTCAGAATTACAACCTTGACATACCAGGACAGTCTCTGTGACTGACACCAGCACAAAAGATGGAACCGCGGATGTTCCCTGACTTATGATGGGGCTATGCCCCAATAAACACATTGAAAGTTGAAAATATAGTTAAATCGAAAATGCATTTGACACACCTAATCCATTGAACATCATAGCTTAGCATAGACTACCTTACACCTGCTCACAACACTTACATTAGCCTACAGTTGGGCAAAATCATCTAACACAAAGCCTATTTTATAATAAAATGTTGAATATCTCATGTAATTTATTAAATACTGAAAGTGAAAAACAACAGTTATATGGGTACTTGAAGTATGGTTTCTAATAAATGTGTATCGCTTTCGTACCACGGGAAAGTCCAAAAATTGTGAGTCAAACCATCTGAAGTCGGGGACCATCTGTATAGAAATGTAACAGTCTCCCTATCAACTAGAATATTACTCTGAAAGTGGATTATTAATCTTGCTTGAATAGGAACAAAATAGATCAACATAGTTAATTAATTTTTTTCTTTTCATTGCCTGGAGAGTAATCACACAAAAAAAGGAGACAAAAGTTGACTAGATGTGGTACTTTACAAGTGACAATGATCATAGGGTTAAGAGGAATCTTGCATTGACTCTGGAAGCTCCCCCCAGCATCCCTGACATATTATCTCACTTGGGCATGGACACCTCCCTCTGATCATTGCCTTTACTTGCTGCAGGTGTAGGAGCCAGTCCACATGGCCCTCTTGAGCCCTACTGCACTTCCACCTCCAAAAGCAGGTGCTCTGGAGCCTCAGGGAAGCAGGTCTCAGCCTTTCCTGATGCTTCTGCCCCCATGCAGACTCAGGGGTGGCAGAGCAGTGCTTGTAGGGCCTCTAAAGTCTTCCCATGGTAATTGTTCCTTTGAAGCACAGGGTCACAGAGCAAGGGCGCAGCACATTTTCTAAGAGGGGCTGCTTTTCAAAGTTTTTCATAGATGTCATATTTACATAATTGTTGTAAAGACAATGAGGAAAAGACAATAGAAGAAGCAACATGGAATGGGTGAGCAAAATATCAATGATCATTTTCTAACATGTAATTTGACTTAATTTCAGACTTAGACAAAAGTTTCAAGAATAGACAGGGGTCAGGCACAGTGGCTGACCCCTGTAATCCCAGCACTTTGGGAGGCCAAGACAGGAGGATCTCTTGAGGTCAGGAGTTCAAGACTAGTCTGGCCAACATAGCAAGACCCCATCTCTATAAAAAACAAAAAAATTAGCTTAGTGTTGTGGCACATGCTGAGGCAGGAGGATCGCTTGAGTCCAGGAGTTGGAGGCTGCAATGAGCTATGATCACACCACTGTACTCCAGCCTGGATGACAGAGGGAGACCCTGTCTCTAAAAACAAACAAAAAGAGAATGAAAAGAAAGGAAAAAAAATCCCATTTACCCTTTGTGCACATTCCTTAAATTTTAACATTTGTATCACATTTGCTTTATCAATCTCTCAATATATATACATATTATATATTTTTCTGTACTGTTTGAGCAGAAGTTATAGCCATTTAGGTAGGTTTAAAAGAAAGAGAGGTTTTTAAAATACACCTCAAGAGAAAAAACAGAAAGTCATTGATATTAAACAACTAAATTTTTTTAAAAAGACAATTATGCCTTAAAGCAATGTGAACGATAATGTTTTTGTCTTTAGCACCAAATAAAGTCATTTAAGATTTAAAGAAATCAATGGTCAGATGGTGAGATAAGTAAGGGGCAGTCAAAGGGGGACTGCCTCCTCCTCCCCCCACCCCACCCCCAACCCCACAGTGCAGCCCTTACCCCCACGCTGGTCCCATCTGCACCTCTGCTCCATCCATTGAGGAGCCTCATCCAACTCCAAAGACACTTAAGGAACACACTGGTACTTCTCCCCAAAGCACCAATAACACAAATGACCTAAGGTGGGCCCCTCCTTCCTAACTCCACAAAACCACAGGGTGAGTTTCTTAGTTCCCCAGGGCACTCCTTCCTGCCTAAATTTTACTCATAATTGTTATCCTATATACATATGCCACCCCAAAATAGAGGAGACCAGAGTATGCCACCCCAAATGTGCCTCTTTGGCATAAGAATTATTTTGAGCTGGTTATTTTGGGGAACAGCAGACACAGGAGTAACCATGAAAAGTTGCCCTTTTATATGGGAAATTTATAAAGGAAATCTCTGTTTGTAAGGGTGTCTCCCTCTCTGCCCCAGGAAGAGAAGGAACGACTAAATCACTTAAGCAATGGAGAAGTCATGACAACTCTGCACAACAGACTGTTGTTTCACAGGGCTTTTCCTGGCCATCTCATATTATCGGGGTCTTTCCCCACATCTTTCTAACCTTCTTTCAACAAACAATGGTATTTAAGGCTAAAGTCAACTCTTTGAGATCTACTCTAGAAATTTACTAATTTCTCTGGGTTATCTTCCATGTATTTATGAAGAATACATGTTATTAAACTTGTGTTTCTTTTTCTCTTGTTAATCTGTCTTATGTTACAAGGAGTCCCAGCTAAGAACTATGGAGGGTAGAGAGAAAATTATTTTTCCTCCCCTACACACACCTTGGTTTTCACCAAAACAATACTGCCCAAATTAATCCACATCTCATTGGCCTGACAGGATTCTGAATGGCTTTGACTACATCCAAAAATGAAATCTGCCTACAAAGGAAGAATATTTATCATAACTGAGCTATTCACTAAAATGGGCCACGAGGCCTGAGGCTAATATCCTAAAGTGAGCTTCAAAGAGGCTTGGAGCAATGGAGCAGTACTGGAATATGAACAAAGTAGTTGTAGCTCTTTGTCTCAGTGGCAACACCCCAGCAAAAATATCTATTAGCTCTTCCATCTCCACCTCCCAAGCTGCCCTGCAGTTCCAAACCAGTTGATTCAACACAAGTGTTTTTTTTCCCATTCTGTGAGGTATCTGATATCCTACCAATAAATTACATTTTTGTTGAAGTTGATAGAAGTCAGTTTTTTCACTTTGTTTTATTTGCAACCAAAGAACCATAAACTACCACACATGATTAAACTGTGCACTGACGTGTTTCAGTTTTATTTGACCCATCTCCACAGTTTCTCTATAGGGCTCTCTAAAGGTAGGGACCATAAGTTTCCATCTCCTCGCTCTGTTTCCATTTGACATTGTGCAGAATAAATGCTCCTCCAACAAGACTGCCTGACTAACTGCTCATAGATAAAAGATTAAATAACCTTTAACTAGGCTTACTGGATTTTCTCCTTATTTTTAAAGCTGGATATTGCTTTTGTATCAATCTATTGAAAATGAGTCCATTTTCAAATTCCTCCAATTTCTATAAGCTAAGAAACAATTTCACGAAAATGGTATTCAAACTTTACTTATCTCTGGTCTCAGATCCATAGGTAGCTCTGATGCATTAAATAACTAGAAAGTCAAACATGATCCTGGATTTCCTAGGTTGTTTTCAAACCAAGAACTTTGCTGGTGCCAAGACTAGCAGAAGTTCCTGAACTGGTCAACATTCCTTGAATTTCCTTTGAGAGGTAAAAAAAAAAAAAAAAAAGGGACAGCTTAAAATGCATTATATAAGAAAGAAAGGTATGAACAAGTTAAGGGGAAGCTACAAAGGAAGCGGGCCAAGTCCCAAAATAAAAGGCAGGAATAGAAGACTAAAAATAACACACAGGGAAGTGTGCCACATCTGTAGGGCTCCCTTGCATTCTCCTGAAGCATTGTACCTTTTTTTTTTCTGAGAGCATGCTAATAATTGTTTGGAGATTTAAATAGAACACTATTATTTGTTCTTTAAAAATAGTCACATCTTTTGCAGAATTGTGAGAGTTTCAAATGATATTAATTGAATTTCACTCGTTGCCATTTACCTTTTATGGATATCTTCAAGTTTGTTAAGAAGTCAGTCGATTTTCTTCAATCTCTTTATCTATTTATCTTGAATAGAACATGTAAAATATTCTAAATATTTCAGTCTTGCGGCAATTAATGGACACTCAAAATACAAAGAAAAATGAAGTTGGTTTTTAGAATAACACAAATTATCTGTCATCTATTAGAAAGTTTGGTATATGGCAGACACGGTGTTAGAATCCATTGGCATACATGGAGCATGTGTAAAAGATTCTTGCACCCGTGCTTTACACAGAAGATACCTAGGGGCATCATGGCTGAATAATACACCTGAGGTCAATAGCTACTGAGTGGTGCAGTGGGGGTAACCCTGGCTCCCTCTGATTCAAAAACTCTAGGGTGCTTGTCCTTCCACAGTACTTTAAGATTATCAAAAATATTTTTAAAACAGGATAACTATGTATCATCAGCCTGGAGCCATCAATACTCATCGCTGTCTTTCTCGATCAGTTTTGCTTACTTTGGAAGACTTACAATTGGATTTATATTTAAATTCCGCACATCCCACAACTGTTATAGGTACTATTCCTCCTGGGTATAGGTCTGTCATCCACCACTCAATCAGCTATCCAATTATTACAATTACTTTTTTCCCTTAAGAGAAGTATGTCATGATAGATTTTAAGAAAATGGGAACCTTATACTGGGAACTGCCTTTGTAGAGGTCATTCACAACGATGTGTGTATAATAATCACTTCCAAGTTGTTAATTCCTGTTTTCTCTAGACACAACAAAAACAGGAAATATTTACCAACTTCACAGGTGTCAGGAAATACTTTAAAAACCCTGGTGACCTGGACCACCCGCTGAAGCAAATAGCATTTCTGTGCATAGGTGCCGGAAGGTATATTGTAATTCAAAATGTGTACTTTGGTCGAGAGACTTTATCTATATACTTTCTAAGGATTCACAAGCTTTGTTTCTGTTGGACCAAAGATTTGTTCCAGAAGAGAGTCTCAATGTATGCAAATGTGCTTTGTAACCTTTCTAGCATTTACTAGAAAACTAGAATTCTCTACACTTACTTGGTTTGAAATTCTATTTCCATATCTAACAAAGTGCCAAGATGAAAAAGTACGTCTCAAAACAACTGAAATATAGGATTATGTTCTTAAGTCTACATACATGTAGTGAACCACTAATTTGCTTTCATGCTTCAATTTAAATTTTCAAAAATGGAAAGAGATTTATTTTTTTCCCAGTTACAAAACTAACTGCAAAAATTTCAGAAAATAGCTAAAAATATATAGAATAAAAGAAGTGTCACTGATAACATCTTGATTTATATCCATTTTTATATGTTTTCACAAAAATAAGATTATTCATATGGCATTGTAACTTGCTTTTTTTTCCTTGATATACAGTAGAAGTGCTCTTAAGCAAATGCCACTTGGTTGTCTCACTGAAATCACCATCCATGTCCATTCTCTCCCAAAAACATACAAATATCAGTATCCATGGAGTATACTGAAGGATCCAGGCAGGCAGGCCTCCATCTGGGATGTACCTGATACTTGCATTACCACCAGTTTAACTAAAAACAAACCAAGAAATCAACTTTTTTAGCTCCCAGGTATGAGTGAGAACATATGCTATTTGTCCCTCTGTGCCTGGTTTATTTCACTTAATATAACGTCCTCTGGTTCCATCCATTTTGCTGCAACAGGATTTCATTCTTTTTTATAGCTGAATAGTATTCCATTGTGTATATGTACCACATTTTCTTTATCTATTCCTCTGTGGGTGGACACTTAGGTTGATTCCATATCTTGGCTATTGTGAATAGTGCTGCAATACACATGAGGGTGCAGGTATTCCTTTGATTTACTGGTTTCCTTTCCTTTGGATAAATACCCAGTAATGGGATTGTCAGATCGTATGGTAGTTCTATTTTTAGGTTTTTGATAAATATCCATACTGTTTTCCATAATGGCCATACTAATTTACATTCCTACCAACAGCTTATAAGTTACTTTAAGTGAAATAAGCCATGCGCAGATAGACAAATTTTGCATGTTCTCACTCGTATGTGGGAACTAAAAAAGTTGCTCTCATGGAGGTAGAGAGTAGAATGATAGTTACCAAAGACTGGGAAGGGTTGTGTGTGGGAGGTGGGGGGGTTGGGTGCCGGGGGTATGAAGAGAGGTTGGTAATGGGTACAAACATATAGTAAGGAAGAAGTTCTGGTGTTCAATAGCAGAGCAGGTTGACTACAGTTGACAACTATGTATTGTATATTTCAAAATATCTGGAAGAGAGGACTCAAAATGTTCCCAACACATAGAAATGATAAATACTTGAGGTGATGGATGTCCCAAATACCCTGACTTGATCATTGCACATTCTGTGCATGTAACAAAAATCACAAGTACCTCATAAAAATGTACAAATATTATGTATCGATAAAAAATTTTTAAAAAACACACCAAAAGTCTGCTGCATTTGTTCCCAAACCTGTTTGTGCTGGTTATCACAGTTACATAACTTAATTAAATATTATGTACAGCAGTAAGCTAGCAATGCAAGAAGAGAATTGTTTCTATGAAAACTAAGGTGAACGTTTTAGGGAAATCTGATAAAGGTATCACTTTAAAAAAACAGCTACTCTCAAATTGGGGGGAGGGGAGCCATGAAAATCTAGCAGTTTGCACTCTGATTATGGTTTAGGCAAGAAAGACAATGTGTGCTCCATCAGCAGCCACACACTACCTGACCAACAACCAGAACTGATTACATGGTCTCTCTCTGCTTTGGAGTAAACACATTCTACATTAATCACTATATATGTCCCTCATCATTTTCAATGTCTACATCATATCCAATTCTTGGCTGTATTGTCATTTCTTTAACCAATACCATATCAATGACCTTTTCAGATTATTTACAATATTGTAAAAATATTGCAACATTTGTTGTATATACATTTTTGCACACTTTAAAAAATTATTTCCTTAGAATAAAATCATAAAAGTAGAATTTCTGCATGAAAGAATGTATACTTTTTTTAAGCCTTCATATATATGTATATTTTTAAACATGGAGTAGGTAAACTAAAAATTTTAATGTTCTCAGTTTTAAAAATCAAATGGCTATTGTTGTACAAATGGTACAACGATACTTAGAGTTTTCACCACCATGACAAGATTTTATCATCAAATTTATTTGGATCTAGGTGTTTCATCTGTAAAATAAAAGGTTTAGACTAGAATTCTTTAGGACAGCGGTCCTCAACCTTTTTGGCACCAGGGACTGGTTTCATGGAAGACAATTTTTCCATGGACGGGAGGCGGAAGGGTCAAGAGGTGAAGCTCAGGGGGTGATGCGAGGCCCAGTTCTTAACAGGCCACAGACCAGTACCTGGCTGCAGCCCAGAGTTTGGGGACCACAGCATTAGAACCCTTTTCTCAACTCCAATAACTCATATTTCCATGCACTGCTATATTTTCTAGGGGGCTGGAAAGTGTATAAATGAAGTTACTTTGTAAGAATTATGCCTCAAAAGTCATTATAAGTGGAATTTTATAACTGATTCATGTAAGCAAATAAAACTATATCATCACCTCAGAAAGTCTTTATCTTCATTTCTGTCTAATAATCCTGAATTTAGAATGGTGTCTTTCTAATATTGGGGGAAGGGAGGGCAGAAAAAAACAAATAACTCTCCTAGTAAATAAGTTTTCTCTCTAGTTGCAGACTAACTGCCCTTCCGTCCTTCCCAGACAACCTTTTCGAAAAGTGCCCTCCTGCCATGCAGTTTCCACTGGCTTCCACCCTGACTTCTCCGTGAATACCACTCTACCGTGGTCACCAGGGATTGCCTAAGGACTCTTCGGCTCTGCCCTATCTCTCCATGACACATGACACCACTGATCACCCTCTTTTTTCTATGAGGCCACATTACTTGATTCCTTCCTAAGTCTGTGGTTCTTCTACTTCAATCCTCCTTTTTAGTCTTCTTCTACGTGTCCCTGTAAAGCCCCCCCAGTTTACCTTTAAGTTTCACTGACATTTCTCAACCCTCTCAGCTGCTTAAATAGTTAAGATTACCTTCAAATACAAAATTAAGTATACCAACTGGTTAAGATACATTGCAATGCATTCCTTCATAAGGCCAACTATGATTGGCTTTGATCACCCCATTCTTAGTTTATCACCCTTCTAGACAAATCTAGATTTCCTTATATCAATGATTCTCAAAGTGTGGTCCCTGGAACAACAGCATTTGCATCACCTGACAACTTGTTAAAATGGAAAATTCTTGGGCCCCACCTCAAACCTACTGAATCAGCAATTTGTGTCTCAGAAAGGCTTTCAGGTGATTTTGATGCACGCTAAACTTTGAGAACCATTACTCTATGTCATGCAATGTTCTAAAGCCAGGCCTTAGTTTAATGACTAGGTTAACCCATGGGGAATTAGAAATAATCAATTTTCCCTCTAAATATCTGTGGATGTTGAATGACATCTGTGGGTCCTTTACCCTTAGGGAGATCAGAGTAAAAGAAAGGAAAAAAATGCAGGATGGAAACAGTAGTCCTCTCAAATTGCCTCTCACAAGAAATTATGACCTAGTCTGAATACCATGGGAATTACCTTATGCTTCTTGCTACTACTGGTGATGTCTGCAGTGGCTGAGGGAGAAGTACTCCCTGTCTTTATTGCTTTAGACAAACCTGTTTGTCAGATTCACAAACTCTAGGGTGAGCTTCCAGTTTTTTCAATCACCTCAGGTCCCAACAGGCAGGTTAGGTACCTCTCAGGGAGGTAGGGAGCTGGCGGATGAAAAGGAAGGAAAGGCTGTCTACTTCTTGAGCAGTTGCTGCTCTGGTGGAAACAGAAGACCTATCCTTATTCATTCATTCATCCGTCCATCCATTCATTCACTCATTCATCCCTCCACCCACCCATCCCTCCAGTCACCCATTCATTCATTCACCCAACCATCCCTCTGCCCTTCATCCTGCCTACTTTCACTTACCTACCCATCCACCCATCCATGCATCCATTCATCCATTCATTCCAGAAATATTTAATGTGTGTCAGCTCAGTTTTTCTCCAATATCAAATGAGGTTGGGGCTCATCAGAGACCACTGTCCTATGGCATTTTTTTTTTGCTTCTCCCGTGTTTCCCAGAATGGTCAATTGGAGTACAAAAAATCTCAGAACTTCTATTTCTTATCTCATCCTTTTAAAAATTTCTCCTTTGAGTCTATGTTTTATAGAGACCATAATGTATTAATACTATAGTGTGCATATAGTTTAAAATTAGATGCTAAAAAAATTGCTATCAAAAAGTATGCAATCAGGGGTGTGCAAATTCCAAAAATTTGGGAGACGACTGCTATGAAGAATAGAGTCAGAAGACTACAGAGCGATTTAGAATTGACAGGTACTAGCTTTTGGGGTGAAGAACATGAAGAGCCCCCAGTAACATGAAGCTGAACAACTAGAAAATATGCCTGCTACTCAGACTGGATGGGCCCACCTTTGCTTGATTTCATTGCCGATGATCGCACAGGTGGTTACTGCAAAGCCAGGAACAGAGGCCAGCCCTGTTCCAGTCTAGCTCTTGTTCCACTGTCCCCATGACCTGAAAGGAGCGTTTGGACTGTGGCCTTGGCTTCAAGTCAGTATAGCAGATCTTCAAGTAACCTCACTCCCTGAGAGTGTATCCTGAAACCTCATTGCATACAGGTAAAAGTAAAGATTTTCAATGTTTTCTGGTTTTATTTAATAAGGACATAAATATCTCGCATTAAGGTAACATCTCATTCATACCCAATTTCTGCCATCTTAAAAAAAAAAGATTAATTCAGGCTAACTGGATGTTTTTCCTTATACAAACATAAATTTTAGCATTTTATCAATTCAACTAAAATGTTTTCATAATTTGCCCATAAGGTTGAGTGAACATATGCTGTTCTTGGATACGATAGTCTTAAGCTTCAAAGCTGTAGATTATTCTTTCATAGGTACTGAAAGGTTTGTCTTTGGCTATGTTCTAAGAAGCAACCACTTTCAAATATATTAAGAAATATATGAAAATAAAATATTGGTATTAATTATGAGAACATAAATGAGAAACCTAAACTGATAAAACTGAAAATAGGTTGACATTTTTAGACCTGTAACCTTTAGTCCGTCAGCTAACAACTAATTGAGATTTAATTATTTGGGGTTTCCTCGTGGAACCAAGAACAGCATGCAGTAGCACTCAGTAGCTGTTTGATGGCAAAATCTCTACCTTCGAAGAAGTTAAAATCCAGGAAGAAAAAACAAAACAAAGAACAAAATATGCTCTAAATTTAGCATCTCGATGCCATGTGAAAGAATCATTCACATAGCAATGTAGAAATGGTCAGTTCAAGCCTTAGCTCTGCAACTAACTTATGACATCAACAGAAGTGTTTATCTTTTGTTGTTGTTTTGCCTCTGCAG